>JAZKLR010000144.1:0-649621 GCA_037103525.1 Ganaspis brasiliensis | reverse complement strand
ATGAACAATATAAATTTAATAATTAGAAACCTTTTTCATTCAAATTTTTCTAAATTTTAAAATTTTAAATTTCGTGGAAAAGTTGTCCCTGGTAGATGGCCGGAACCGTGGGAGAACGAATCTGGGTTCTTTCAGAGTACTCGTTCGTTCCCGTAGGGTTCTTTGTTGAATATTGGCAAAATATAATAAAAATTGGGCAAAAGGGTTATTATTAGGATAAAGTGTAACTTTCTTAATAAGATTGATAAGGTTTTGGGTGGCAAAATAATGTTTTTAAACAAAAAAATAGAAAATTCTAAAATTGATACTTTAAAGGTGTTTCCACACACGGCACGTGTCAACTTTTGATAGAGTTCGCGGCAGATTTAAATATGTCCATCTGATTTGGAAAATTTAAGAGTTAAAAACGTGTACATTTCTATAGAAATGTGCATTTAATTAAAAATGAAAATGTGTAATTTGACGAAGGAAGATAAAAAAGTGAATTTTTAAGTTAGAAATAATAAAGTGTAGCAACATATCCTGGCAACTTAGCCTAAAAACAAATAATGTTTTTTTCCTAAAATAATTGGTATTTAATTAGTTAATTTATTATTTCATAACTATTTCCCTATTTTTTCTTTAAATCTTATCCTTTTTTCCCACTTCAAGTATAATAAGAAAATATACACATTAAATATAACCTCAAAGTGTCACATATTGTTTTTTATATCTCTCCCTAATGTAAATAAAAGTTAATATAAACAAATTAGAATTTTCCAAGTAAAATTAAGAGACATGTGTCTTTTCGATTTATAAAAGAAATCATTTATACACGAAATTTTAAGTATTTCAACTTTTTCTAAAAAAAAAACCATTTTCAATTTGACTTTTGTGACATTTGAGACTTTTGTGTGTCATTTATTGTCAAATTATGAAAATCAATTTTCTTTTCTTGATTCTTGTTAGATACTATAAGGTTCTTTAAAAATCCTTATAAACTTTCTGAACATCTTAAAAATTAAAAAAGTCTCGACTAATTTTCCAAAACTAAAACAAAACAATTTTCTCGTAAACACCACCTACGACTCATTTTGCTCAAGATTTAATATTTCTGGTATATTATCTTTCTCTAGTTTATTATTATTTTTTTGTAATTTACCTGACAAAAAACAACAAGTTTACAAAAATAAAAACTCTAAATTTTTTCAAGATTTTCCAATTTTTCTTTAAAATTGTTACAATAATGAACTTTAATCCAAATTTTATCGTTTTCATTTCTAATAATTGTTTCGAGCTCTACAAAATAAAGTCAAATTATCGTCATATTGTGACAATTTTAAAGATCAGAAAGCTCAAATCTTTTAAAAATTTCTAGTTTTTTATAAATAGGTATTTTTCTAAAATATTATTTATAATAAACTCGAAATTTTTAAAAGATTTGAGCTTTCTGATCTTTAAAATTGTCACAATATGACGATAAATTGACTTTATTTTGTAGAGCTCAAAATAAATATTAAAAATGAAAAAAAAAAAAATTTGTATTAAAGTTCATTAGGGTAATATTTTTGAAAAAAAAATTAAAAAATCATAAAATCTTGAAAACCAGTTTCTTCTTTTCTGGTGAGCAAAATATTTGATTTACAGTTTTTTTCGCAGGTAAATTACAAGAAAATTATAAGAAACTTGAAGAAATTAATTTTTTAGAAAAATACTTATTTATAAAAAACTCGAAATTTTTAAAAAGATTTGAGATTTTTAATATTTGGAATTAACATAATATGACGATAATTTGATTGTATTTTGTAGAGCTTAAAATAAATATTAAAAATGAAAATTAATTAAAGTTTATTATGATATTATTTTTTAAGAAAAATTGAAAAATCTCGAAAACCAGATTTTTGTTTTCTGGTGACCAAAGTATTGTATTTAGAATTTTTTAATTTTGTGGACTTGTTTTTTGTGAGGTAAATTACAAAAAAATAATAATAAACTAGAGAAAGATAATATACCAGAAATATTAAATCTTGAGCAAAATGAGTCGTAGGTGGTGTTTACGAGAAAATTGTTTTGTTTTAGTTTTGGAAAATTAGTCGAGACTTTTTTAATTTTTAAGATGTTCAGAAAGTTTATAAGGATTTTTAAAGAACCTTATAGTATCTAACAAGAATCAAGAAAAGAAAATTGATTTTCATAATTTGACAATAAATGACACACAAAAGTCTCAAATGTCACAAAAGTCAAATTGAAAATGGTTTTTTTTTTAGAAAAAGTTGAAATACTTAAAATTTCGTGTATAAATGATTTCTTTTATAAATCGAAAAGACACATGTCTCTTAATTTTACTTGGAAAATTCTAATTTGTTTATATTAACTTTTATTTACATTAGGGAGAGATATAAAAAACAATATGTGACACTTTGAGGTTATATTTAATGTGTATATTTTCTTATTATACTTGAAGTGGGAAAAAAGGATAAGATTCAAAGAAAAAATAGGAAAATAGTTATGAAATAATAAATTAACTAATTAAATACCAATTATTTTAGGAAAAAAACATTATTTGTTTTTAGGCTATGTTGCCAGGATATGTTGCTACACTTTATTATTTCTAACTTAAAAATTCACTTTTTTATCTTCCTTCGTCAAATTACACATTTTCATTTCTAATTAAATGCACATTTCTATAGAAATGTACACGTTTTTAACTCTTAAATTTTCCAAATCAGATGGACATATTTAAATCTGCCGCGAACTCTATCAAAAGTTGACACGTGCCGTGTGTGGAAACACCTTTAAAGTATCAATTTTAGAATTTTCTATTTTTTTGTTTAAAAACATTATTTTGCCACCCAAAACCTTATCAATCTTATTAAGAAAGTTACACTTTATCCTAATAATAACCCTTTTGCCCAATTTTTATTATATTTTGCCAACATTCAACAAAGAACCCTACGGGAACGAACGAGTACTCTGAAAGAACCCAGATTCGTTCTCCCACGGTTCCGGCCATCTACCAGGGGTGTACGTACAATACTTTAGTTCCGTTGTGAATTCTGCTTTATTACATACGTGATCTATACCGTCACATGTCGTGATGATTTATTATGTACACGTGGTTTTCAATTCAAAGAATTAATCATCTAAAATTGAATTGTTTACTAACATAGCCTTTTTAGGCATGTTAGATTATTTCAGGCCTTATTTTTAATTATCATAATTTAAAATTTAAGGTAAGTTTTTGCAAAAATAAAGTGCAATAATCATGTGCAATATTTAGAAAAGATTTTTAGTCTATTAGGGGCTGTTCAAAAACTACGTAACGCTTTTTTGGAGCTTTTTTTATCCCCCCCCCTCCCCCACGTAAAGCATCGTAATTTTTTGCTGACACCCTCCTTCCTAAAGACGTAATATTTTCATTGTAGCTAATCAATTAAAAAAGATAGGATTTTTGCTGAAAGTAAAGTTTCTCTTTATTAAAAATGCTTTCCTCTATAATCCACATAATAATTAATAATTTTACATTAAACTTTAGTAAAGTTTAATGTAAAATTATAACTTTACACATCCAACAATATTTGATTTATTTTAAATTTTGCTTAGTATTTTGGTATGTAAGTACACTCAATAACTTTAGATAGTAACACTCTTTAACAGTGAAAAATTTTCTGCATCGGACCTAGCCTAAGTTTTTCGTCATGAAAAATTGAAAAAGATGTGTATTAAATCCCCCTCCCCCCTCCTGACCCCAAAATTGCATTTTAGAGCTAAAAAACAGGTTTTCTGCACTTTTTGTATGAAATATACTGTTACTTCGTCATTTTTGATCCGATTTCAAATTTTTTTTAAGTTAAAGCTAAAAACAAGGAATTCTATACCTATAATAGAGGTTTTATGTTTTAAATAAAATTTATATTAGAAAAAAAGTAAAAAAAATTTTTTTAATTTTTTCAATTTTGGCAATGGTTTATGGCCCAATTTTGTTTAGAATGTTTTTTTCTGTGCTGAATTATTTAAAGTGTATTTAATTTTGCGTCGAATGAGCTATTTTTGAATTAAATTGGTGAAAAACTGACTGAGTTATTGCATTTTTTGTCTTTATAATCACAGTATTTTCGGGAGAATCAATTTTCAAAAATTTTGATGCCATTCTCAATTTTTAAAAATTTACCTGAATTTACTAAAATAAATATAAAATAGTTGTTAGAAGATGATAAGTACTACTTGCAACAATTAAAGAAACCAAAAAAAAATGTGTTTTACTTAAATAAAATACTGTGATTATACAAAAAATGCAACAACTCAGCCAGTTTTTCACCAATTTAATTTAAGAAAGGTTATTCGACGCAGAATTAAATACACTTTAAATAATTCAGCACAGAAAAAAATACTCTAAATAAAATTTCACCGTAAATCATTGCCAAAGTTAAACAAATTTTAAAAAATTGATAATTTTTAAATTCGTTGACTCTTTTTTTACAGTAAATTTTACTTGAAATATAAAACCTCTATTAGGCTTAGAAAGCCTTGTTTTTTAGGTTTGAATTAAAAAAAATTTGAAATCGGACCAAAAATGACGAATAGTATATTTTATACAAAAACTATAGAAAAACTGTTTTTTAAATCTAAAATTATATTTTGGGAGTGGGGGGAGGCAATTTAATAAATACCATTTTTTCAGTTTTTCATGGCGAACAATTTAGGCTAGGCCCGATTAAAAGTAATTTTTTATTCTCATTTTTTGTAATACAGTGTAATTATTATAGTTTAAGCATTAATTTTTCCAATAGAAGCTTTTAATCTGGAATGATCGTGTGAAACGAAAAATTTTCCAAGCGAAGATAGAAAAGTTTTCATTCAAAGATAGGATTATTTAAATTTTTTAAAGAAAATTTTTTTCCATGCTTAGAAAATTTACAATCTACGATGGAAAAAATTAATGTTTAACGTGAGTATCCCAGATTAAAAATCAGGGTTGTAAAAATTAATTTCTAATGTTTTTCAGTTTGCTAATTCTTTGTATTTAATCTAATTATTAAATAAAATAATAAAATAATAATAAAACAAAAAAAATTTTTTTTCGAAGTTATTAGTGATTGCAATTTTTAATAGTGCAAAATAAAAACGTATTTTTCTCGAGGAAAAAAGGAACGTTACGTAAAAAATCTTTTGGAGACCCCCTTCCCCCTGAAAGGCGTTACGTATTTTTTAAACTGCCCCTTAGATTAAAAGTTGCATTATTAATTGATAATTATAAATGAATTTTGAAGATGACACGAGCGCTTGTGTCGAAACGTCTCATTTATGTTTGTAATTGTTCTCTTTGGAGAGATTAATTAAAATAAAATGAACTAAATTTACCCAGAAAATTCCTAAGGAGGTTGTTTTTATATATTAATATACTGGAAGTACCATTGTATCTTTTGTTAAAAAAATGTGTTTTTTATGCCCTTGACTTGTTAACTACGTGTTATGTGTTAACCAATTTAATGGTAAATAATTTTTTAAATATATTTCTGTTAAAATTTGTGTTGAAGTGTATGAACATAATTTGTTCTTTTTTTTAATAAATTTATCCTGATGACATTGGCAAATCTTGGCCGACGCAACATCGCATTTTTTAAACAAAAATAAAATCCTTCCTAATTTTGTTTACATCTCCTGCTTATATTGACAATGGAAGGGTGTACTCCTCGCTTCTCAAACCTCACTTATCATTAAAAACATTTAAAGGATGTGGGTTACAAAACACCTGGGATCATCCGAGAAGAGTAATAGGCGGTAAAGCTACAAGCAGTTTTACTTATTGTTACTGTGTTACACAGCCTCATTAGTAGCACTAGGAACAGTGTAAAACATATGTAGTTGCAGAAAATAATATGTAGGGTAACGAGTAACTTACACCGCCTTATTAGCAGAGCACACAAAGTCTTGGCAACACACGTTTGATCTTCCAGCAGCATCGAATCACGGAGTGGACATCTTCCGTTATAAAACCAAGTCCCAGACTATAATTATAGGCTAGCCATAATATGCAGAATAGTTACTAAAAAAACCTACATCTCGCAGTTTCCGGGGAAATAACCTGAAAGGCGAGATAATCTCTAGAAACTTAAAGGGGGAAAGTGGCTCGTTTTTTATGGATATGAAGACTCAAGGTGCATCGGGTATTAAGTATTGAGTTCTTCAGGAGTGGCTAGAACGTAGTAGCGAGCTCGGAAGACGGTAGAGGCACAGTAGAGAGCGGACAATTAACGATCGCTCATCGGCCCAATGGCGATCCGCTTGCCGACACGCGGATGTGAACTCCTGAGGATTTTATATGCCGGACATAATAACGGATAGGAGTAGGTATGGTTTGTTTGTGTTGGGTCAGGAGCTTGGAAGCATGTGCGGTGATTGCCGTAACCATCGGGCACGCCTGCCTGCTCGGCTGACTGCCTGGTTGCCTTGCTTGCCTCCGCTATCTCTGCACAGCCATGTACCGAATGCACTTTGCTTCGCTTGCAATGCAATGCGTCGTTTCGCCTACCTATGTATCACCTATCTTTTGCGACCAGGCGCAGTGGTGCTCCACCTGCTCCTTTATATCCACTCCCTCTAGTCCTAGATTCAAACACAGTTATCCTATCGAGAACAATGAATACTTGCTTTTTACTTGGAGCTAATTGTGCAATGAGCGCGAAACGTTGAGAATATAGGATACCGATAGTGATAATCCACGACCTTTCTCTTCTTGATCAGGAATCTTTTCGTGAGAACTACGGAGGTACCCTCTCCGCATGCAAGCATCGTGAATTGATCGAGCTCACGTGCGTATGGCAATCGAGTAATGAGAACTTTCCGCACGGAAGAACCATCGCCTGTCGTTTGGTCGCAATAAAAGTTTTCCACTCACTGCGAGAAAATGCCGAGTGACCTGACGCAACGTGGGAACTGCTGGATGGCAACTGGTCACTCCCAACTCTGTCTTTTTTTTCTCTTTTTCAAGCTGGCGGTCGAAATTCCGCAAAGGGGAAAACGGCTTCCGGGTGTAGCTGGACACCTACCGATTGGAATACCGAGCAAGAGCAATAAACGCCGCGATTTATCATTAAAGGAGTTAATTTATTCCCAGAGGAGGAAGATATTAAACCTAGATGTACGAATCAATCTGCCAGGTTCATAGATTGTGGAGGTAGTTATGCTTGAAATATCTCATAGATATATATAAAACCAATACTTCTTTTAAGAAACTATGTCAGAGTCATACTACCGGCAATACCGGAAAATGTTCACTGATAACAGATTTGTACACGAGAGATTGTGTGAGTGTTGACGTGTTTAAAGTTGAGGAAATTTATAAATCCTTGACAATTTTCAGAGTCTGATATACAGGACTCGTGTTTCGATATACCAGTGGATGTTAACATCTGCAGGTGAACAACATGAATCACACACCCTGACATCTCGGGAGAGGAAATCATTAATTTTGTTCGATTTCTTGTATGTGAATAATCGTCTCGATTCTGCATGCATTTCTGTGTTCCTAAAGAGTATCCTAAATGCATGCTTGTATCACCTGCGCCATTTCAATGAGCAAATCTTAGTATCAAGCAACCAGTGAATGAATATTTAACAGACTCGATAAATGATCTAGAGGTGAATGAAGGTCGCGTAACTCCCCCAAATATAGACTAGAGTCTCATGTTCTCTGGAGCTCTATTCTTATGTTCATTATGCCACGACCGAGTGGATTAAAATAATCGTGCACAGAAGCACGCGTTCAACCTGGTCGATAAGACTTAACGTAATTCGCTTTTATAATGTTATTTGCAACTAATCACAGAAAAACTTTGAATCAAATTAAGTTACGTCGGAGACTTAAATTAAGATGCAGAATTTAATTTGTGGTGTAACTAAAACTTTTTACCATCATAAAAAACTGAATGATTGTATATCTTAATTTCGAGTTTAACAAACTATGTTCTTAACTGGGGTCATTTTGAGCGATTTGAAGCAGCAAAAATTAAGCTTTTTATGAGATGTGAATGTATAGTGCTGGGTGTCGCCTCTCACTGAGGAAAGTCGAGTAAAGCGGAAATCACGACTGGTTTCGCAACTGAGTGAAATTATGATTTTTTGAAAAGCTGGAAATCGAAAGTAAGAACAGGACGATGGCAATTAACCAAGAGGTATGGGTTGGACGATGGACGGATACGAAGGCGGCGGATGATCAATGATAATGATTGTGCTGAGCGTGATCGACATACCTGATGTCCGACCACGTGTTGCGAAGTCCATATAGATGGTTAGATGGAACCTGCTTGCCTTTTATAACCGTAACCGAAGCAATGGTAACCCCTGCAGTCGATAATATGAATCTTTACTTTGAACCCTGTGCCCTCTACCAAACGATTTGCATGTTGATGAACCGTCGATGGATTGGTACAGCCGGATAAAGAAGTTCTTCTGCAGTTAGAACTTTTCTTCAGAAACTGATGCAAAAGATCATGTACTGAACATAATACTTAAAAATATAACATACATGTGCGAATCCACGAGATTTCGACTCTATTTCGGAGCACATTTACAGATTGAAATGAAACTTTGTAGTTTTGTTTTTAATAATACGAAGTATAAAAAAAGCGAATTTTTAAGTACAAACAACCATTAATTTGAATAAAAGAAAATTTGTTTACATTTCTTCAAATGGCCATATCTTTTAAACCGTTAAATATAGACGAGTTTTCTTTGCGGCAAAATATTAAGTAAAAAAAAACGCCTAAAATATTTAGAAAGCATTTTTAACGTACTTTTTTAATAAACAAAGTTGTAGCAAAATTTAAACAAACTTGGGTCAAAAAGACCTTTTAAATGATATTTTAAGTAACTCTACAAAGCTTGGTGTCAAAATATTTATTATTTTAGAAGAAAGTTTACGGACAAATTTTGCCTATATACTAGTAACGTAATTCACCATCTCATGCTCTTAGACAACCAGATCGGATAACATTTTTGAGATAATCCCAAAAAAATCTCTACCTATTTTTTACCATTGAATCAAAATCCTACGTTGGAATAACCAAATTGGCAAACATTTTTGAAATAATCTCAAAAACGCGAAAAAACAATAAAAAATTTTTTTTTTGGCCGGTAAAATATGCTAGTGTATTCTTACGTATTTTTCTCGACTGAATCCGAATTTGAAGTTAGAATATCAAAATTGCCTCAAATTTTTGTGATAATCTCAAAAAATACCTCAAAAACCAGAAAAAACCATAAAAAAAATTTTTTTTGGTCGGTAAAATATGCTAGTGTATTCTTACTTATTTTTCTCGACTGAATCCGAATTTGAACTTAGAATATCAAAATTGGCTCAAATTTTTGTGATAATCTCAAAAAAATACCTCAAAAACCAGAAAAAACAATAAAAAATTTTTTTTTGTCCGATAAAATATGCTAGTGTATTCCTACGTATTTTTCTCGACTGAATCCGAATTTGAATTTAGAATAACTAAATTGGCTCAAATTTTTGTGATAATATCAAGAAATTGTACAGAAACTTGGAAAACAAAAAAAAAAATTTCCGGGCAAATATGCTAGAAATATCTACGTATTTTTCTCCATTGAATCCGAATTCAAAGTTAGAATAATCAAATTTGCTAAAACTATTTTGATAATCTCAAAAAAATAGCTCAAAAACCCGAAAAACAATTAAAAAAATTTTTTGTCCGGTACAATATGCTAGTGTATTCCTACGTATTTTTCTCAACTGAATTCGAATCTGTAGTTAGAATAACAAAATTGGCTCTTTTTGTGATAAACTCAAAAAATTGCCCAAAAACCCGGAAAAAAAAAATTTGTCCGGGACAATATGATAGGAATGTCTACGTATTTTTCTCCACTAAATCCGAATCCGAAGTTAGAATAACGAAATTTGCTAAAATTTTTGTGATAATCTCAAAAAAATAGCTCAAAAACCCAAAAAGCAATAAAAAAAATTTTTTTGTCCGGTACAATATGCTAGTGTATTCCTACGTATTTTTCTCAACTGAATTCGAATTTGTAGTTAGAATAACAAAATTGGCTCAAATTTTTGTGATAAACTCAAAAAATTGCCCAAAAACCCGAAAAAAAATTTTTTTTGTCCGGGACAATATGCTAGAAATGTCTACGTATTTTTCTCCATTGAATCCGAATTTGAAGTTAGAATAATCAAATTTGCTAAAACTTTTTTGATAATCTCAAAAAAAAGCTCAAAAACCCGAAAAGCAATAAAAAAAATTTTTTTGTCCGGTACAATATGCTAGTGTATTCCTACGTATTTTTATCAACTGAATTCGAATCTGTAGTTAGAATAACAAAATTGGCTCTTTTTGTGATAAACTCAAAAAATTGCCCAAAAACCCGGAAAAAAAAAATTTTTTTGTCCGGTTCAATATGCTAGAAATGTCTACGTATTTTTCTCCATTGAATCCGAATTCGAAGTTAGAATAATCAAATTTGCTAAAACTTTTTTGATAATCTCAAAAAAATAGCTCAAAAACCCGAAAAACAATAAAAAAAATTTTTTTGTCCGGTACATTATGCTAGTGCATTCCTACGTATTTTTCTCAACTGAATTCGAATCTGTAGTTAGAATAACAAAATTGGCTCAAATTTTTGTGATAAACTCAAAAAATTGCCCAAAAACCCGGAAAACAAAAAAAAAAATTTTTTTGTCCTGGACAATATGCTAGGAATGTCTACGTATTTTTCTCCACTAAATTCGAATCCGAAGTTAGAATAACCAAATTTGCTAAAATTTTTGTGATAAACTCAAAAAATTGCCCAAAAACCCGAAAAAAAAATTTTTTTATCCGGGACAATATGCTTGAAATGTCTACGTATTTTTCTCCATTGAATCCGAATTCAAAGTTAGAATAATCAAATTTGCTAAAACTTTTTTGATAATCTCAAAAAAATAGCTCAAAAACCCGAAAAACAATAAAAAAAATTTTTTTGTCCGGTACAATATGCTAGTGTATTCCTACGTATTTTTCTCAACTGAATTCGAATCTGTAGTTAGAATAACAAAATTGGCTCTTTTTGTGATAAACTCAAAAAATTGCCCAAAAACCAGGAAAAAAAAAAATTTTTTTGTCCGGTACAATATGCTAGAAATGTCTACGTATTTTTCTCCATTGAATCCGAATTCGAAGTTAGAATAATCAAATTTGCTAAAACTTTTTTGATAATCTCAAAAAAATAGCTCAAAAACCCGAAAAACAATAAAAAAAATTTTTTTGTCCGGTACATTATGCTAGTGTATTCCTACGTATTTTTCTCAACTGAATTCGAATCTGTAGTTAGAATAACCAAATTGGCTCAAATTTTTGTGATAAACTCAAAAAATTGCCCAAAAACCCGGAAAAAAAAAAAAAAATTTTTTTGTCCTGGACAATATGCTAGGAATGTCTACGTATTTTTCTCCACTAAATTCGAATCCGAAGTTAGAATAACCAAATTTGCTAAAATTTTTGTGATAATCTCAAAAAAATAGCTCATAAACCCGAAAAAAACAAACATCTTTTTTGGTCCGGCACAATATGCTTGTGAATTCTTATGTATTTTTCAACACTGAATCCATATCCGAAGTTAAAATAGCAAAATCGGCTAAAATTTTTGTGATAATTTCAAAAATGTGCTCAAAAACGGAAAAACGTAAAAAAAAAAAAAAATTTTAGCTAATCCGGTTATTCTGACTTTGGATTTGCATTCACTAAAAAAAAAAAAATACGAAGGAATGCACTAGTGTGTCTTGGCCAAAAAATTTTTTTTTTTGTATGGCTGTGTTATTATTCGGCATAAATATAGTTGCATTAAAATATTATACCTAAATTAAATTTGTCATAAATGCAAGTACTAAATAAAATAATAAATAGAAATTCGCATTCATGTAATTCATTTTTTAAAAATTGTCACTTGACAAAAATCTAATTTTATATAATTTTCTCCGCCAGCAATTTCCTTTCTGAGTTTCCCACCCATGTTTGATGTATAAAGTAAACCCAGGTAGCGCACATGTTAAACATAGATGGGAAACTCATAGAATATCACCGCCGAAGAATATTATATAAAAAATTATACTTCTGTGAAATGAGGAATATGCGAAAGAAAAATTGTACACTCTGCTTATATTTTGACTTATGTCAAATAATAGTTCAAAAGTAAATTAATATTTTACAATGAAACAATTCGATAAACTGCAAAATCAGAAAAATAAAGTTAGATTAAATAAAATTTTCTTTTATAAGGTTTTGATTAATCCTTCATAAATACCCGTTGGTACAAATTTCCCCGAATTAAATTCTTTTTAAAATCATTTATGTCGTTTATTTGCACATGTATTTACTTAAAATTGACGAGAGCATATTGACAAATCTGGTTAAATAAAAAACGTAATGTAAATATAAACTAAAAAAACTGATAAAACTTTGCTTTCTACTTATTTTGCTTGAATTACGAACAATAAAACATTGTGTCAAGAAAAGCAGTTGTCACAGCTGTATTTGAATTATAAAAGAAAAAAGCAGTTTTATTAATTTGCACAAACTGGTTTGTCGAGTAAGTGTGTACGATAAATATACTTGTTTCATTTCTACTTTAAGGAGGAATTAATTCGTTTTACGTTATCTACTGCAAAATTACATATCACCTTAAATTTGCGCAGTTGTGGCCATTTGACCGTCGGGGCCATAAGGTCATCAACAAACCAAAACTAAATTCAGTTTGCAAAATGTGTTCGACTTGTTAACTTTAAACAACAAACAATTTTTTAAAAATATATTGATTCTACTTTAATTGTCAAGTGCAATGTCAGTGAATGCCTAAAATAGTCTCCTAATTCAAAAATATCTTTGCTCTTCACTACAGATTAAAAAGAATCGTCCAACAGACAATTAATTTATTTTTAATTTAGTTGTTAATTATTTTTTAATTTTTGAAAATTCGCGATCCTAGAATCAATTTTGCGCGTTAAGATTTAGCTTATAAGTAATGCTACAAGTGTTGTTTTTGAGTAAAAATATAAAAATGTCCCACTTTATGAAACAGTTGCACTTTCTGATTTTTCAATTCACAGTCTGTTGTGCAATAGTAAGAAGTAATGAAAACTCACCGAGCATTATAATTATTGGTGCCGGAGCTGCTGGAATCGCAGCAGCATCTAAACTTTTTGAGAATGGTTTCAACAACATAAAAATTTTAGAAGCAGAGGGAAGAATTGGTGGTCGTATTTACTCTACCATATTTCGTAAGTTTCACTAAATATGTAGAATATATTTATTAAATGAATAGGTAGGTTATAAAAAGTTAATGTTTCATCATTTATATTATTAATTAACGAAATAGATAATCAAATGATTGATTTGGGTGGTCAGTGGGGTCATGGAGAAAAAGGCAACATAGTATTTGAAAAAGCATGGCCTCTTGGATTACTGGAAAGAGGTAATTTTCTAGACGGTCAATTTGAACTTTTCGACTCAACAGGAAAAAGAATTAATCAAACGATAGCAGACGATTTGAAGAGATTATATTTTCAAGCAGTTAAAAAACTGGACAAATACGCTGAGAAAAGTAGTGGATCTATTGGTCAATTTTTGCATAATGAGTATTTATTTCCTCTTTGTAGAATTTGTCGAAACTTTTGCATTTTATTTGATTGTTTCTAATTTATTGATTATTATTTTGGTTTCTTTTAAATTAAATTGATATACCCATCAATTTAATTTGATCAAAATCAAATTAACTCATAACATTTTTTTCAGTTTTGACAAGTACTTTAAAGCACATCCTTATTTAAAGAACGATTCAAGTGGGATTATAAACTTGTTTGATAGAATACAAATGGAGGAGGATGGAGGTGACACTTGGTGGGATGTATCAATTAGAAATGCAGCTGAGGCTGAAATAAATCCAGGAAGTAATCAGAATAATTGGAAGGAGCGTACTTTTTCGACTATTCTTGACATTTTAATGGTAATTGGAGAATTTTTAATCTTATAACTTTTGGAAGCATTTAGAATTTCAATTTTAAATTTCGTTTCAAATAAGAGTATAAAAATACTCCTATGATAAAGCACAAACCTAGATAGCAGAATTTTCCTATCATTTCTTAGGATTTTCCTAAAAAAGAAACTTTCGGAAAAATCGGGTACCAGTTGGGAAAGAACTGATCTCTATAATGACTAGATAGCGTATGACATGCAAGTTTTGTGCTGCAATCTGTAGTGTAATGAACGTCATTTTTTTATTTGTCGAACAAATAAGAATTGCTCTTGAGACGAAGAAAAATGTCCATTGATCACAGGAATTGTCAGCCTATGAGCTACCCAGTTATTATAGAAATTAGTTAAAAAAAGATAAATTATTTTTACTAGAAACGATTTCCAAATCCAGAGCAGGAACTTCCAATTATGAAGAATACCATGCTGAACTCAGAGGTGACTTTGATTTACAATGATGAACAGGCGGATAAGGTGACTGTGACCACCGCCAATGGAGGAATTCATATTGCTGATCATGTAATAGTGACAGTCTCATTAGGAGTATTAAAAGACAAATATTTTAAGCTTTTCTATCCTCCTTTGCCTAAAGACAAGGTGAAAACAATTAAGGTTAGACATCTTCTGTATTATACTTTTTTTTCATAACACACGCATAGAAAACTTTCTTGAATCTAATTCATTCATAATTTTATAGACTGTTTATTGTTTTAGGGACTGGGATTTGGAAATGAAGTGAAAATATTTCTTTCGTTTGACAAAGAATGGTGGAACAAAAAAGATCCTGGTTTTTACTTCTACTGGAAGGATGCTGATAAAGCGCTGATGGAGAAAGATGTGAGTTTTCTTGCAAAATGCAAAATTGTAGTGTTTATGTGGAAGATAATTTAAGATAATTTAATTCAAATTATGTCCTTGTAGCCTGAGAAAAAATGGCTTCTTGGGTTAAACAGATTTGGGTCTGTTGATCATAGACGTGGATTACTCTACGGATGGGTATCCGGGAAATATTCACGAGAAATGGAACAAATCCCAAAAGAAAAAGTTTTCAATCATTTAGTGGAAGCTTTGCACAGATTCATGGGAAAATGTTACAATATAACGAGGCCTACAGGAATGATTAGGTACATGAATCATTTTCTTTAAAAAATATATTTGTAATACGCTAACAGTTTTAGTAATACAATATTTCGAATCTCTATGCCAAGTGAAACAAAATATAATAAAAAACATTTTCTTAAACATATTTAGAAGTAAATGGAACAGTAAACCAAATTTTAGAGGAACATACAGCTTTTTAAAAGTTATAAATTCAGACGATGTTTGGCCTTCAACACTAGCCAAACCTATTGGGAAAAGAAAACCTGTAAGTCTATGTTTTTATTTTTTAATCAAACAATTTTTGTTTTATATTTTTATCTGTAATTTTGCTACTTTTTGCTTGCTAGATTATTTTATTTGCTGGCGAAGCAACACATCCGCACTTTTTTTCTACTGTGCACGGCGCCATTGAAACAGGATTTCGGGAGGCTGACAGGCTTATAAAACTTTATCCGCCACCTTAAGAGTAGTATATTATCGACATAGCTGCAAATAATTAATTGAATAAATATAACTTATTATCTTTCTTTTAGTAAATAAAGCAATGACTTTGATGCATTGGAAATTAAAAATTAGTTGAAGTAACTAAGAGTCTTAATAATCCTTTTAAATCACCTTAAGCGTAAAACTGTTTTACCTGGGTGAATAAATAGCCGCTGTAATAATTTTAAAATCAATTTACTGTCTTTTAACGATAGGAATTCACCATCCTAAGTATAATAATTTACGTCTCTGTCGGAAATTAGTTATTCACTCTAATAGGTTGTCGAAGAGCTCTTTTGCGTGTAATGTTAATTTAAATATTAAACCTGTCTCTACATACTTATATTATTTATGGGAAGTCACGCGATCTAGATACAAAAGTTGTCTTTTGAATACTCCAACCACATTGTATCTGATATTTAAAATTGTTGTTTCCTGTTTATAAGATTTGTTTACGCAGTAAAAGTAAAAATTATTGTATCATAAGAAGAGATTGGTGAACATTATTTTGAATTAAATTCTATTTGCAATTAAGAAACAGCTGGATTTATTAAAAAGGCTACAGCGCTTATTCTTTTTAACTTTACCTCTGTGTACTTTTAGATTCAGGCATTTATGGAAACTTGTATTATTTATTAAACCCTTGTTTTTATTAAAAGGTTGGTATAATAAGAAAAAGATTTATTAATCCATAGGAGCCAGTAAAAAAACACTAACCCATAAAATAAAAAGACATAGTAGTCTTTATTAACAACGTTTCGTCAACATTTCGTTGACCTCTTCAGGCTGAAAACATAAAATATAACAAACTTAATAAAAATTTTTTAACGCGAACTAATACATAATGTATGACGAAGAGAAGATTTTTACCTAAAACGGCAAACGTTATAAAATTAAAAACATCGCAAACTGTAAAAATGCTAAGAGTTTACGTGCCCTAGGCCAAGGACAAACTAAATAATTAAATTGAAAGAGAGCGAAGATTACAATTTAAACAAAAAGTATATACATTGACATTGAAAAATCAAAACAATAAATAAGAATTAAATAGACAAATATCGAAGAAAATTTCAAAAAATATTTTACTAACGCTGTTCAGATCATGGTTAATAAAAATCATTTCTGACAACACTTGTCTTCCTTAATCCCGTTCGTAATCAACAATTACAGTACTATTAAAATCGAATTCGTGATTGTTGTTAATGCAATGAACATTAATGACAAACTTCGGATTTTTATTTTTTGCATGTTCAGAAACTCGTTTTTTGAGGCTTCTTTTAGTTTGTTTGTATTGATCAGAGTTGAATTCAACTCAAATCTCTGCATTTGAATTTCTTGCTAGCTGCTATTGAGGGAAGAAGTAGAATTAGAATTTCTTTATTATGTCCTAGGATACCCATTAGGACAACAGATTAAGAATACAATAGTTGAGTAATACATCAAGTAATATACATAGAATATTATTAATTAATAACAAATAACAATCACAGATCATATAAAAGACCATAACCACATTTATATATATAGAAAACATTAAAAAAATTAAACTATATTTATAATAAAACTGTTTACGTAAACATTCTTACAGATCCTTCCAACATATTTTTCCCAAGATAAAGTACATCTTCATTTATTAAGACTAGATTATTTCTTAGATTTTCAAGACTAGAATGTAAATAGATATGCGGATCATCCACAAAGTTCATATGCTTAGAATGTTTAAGAGCACTTTTCAAGTCATTTGTAATTATAAAGGAACAAAAGAGGACCTAGCAGTAATCCTTGAGGGACACCTGTTCCAATATGATCCCAAACCGATTTTTTGTTATTAGCTCTAACTTCATCCTTCAGCCTTCATCCCATCAGACAAAGATGAAGCAAATCATTTCAGTACAGAACTCGACAAACCAATAGATTTTAGTTTTAAAAGTAATTTTGAGTGAGGAACCATATCAAAAGCCTTAGAAAAATCAAAGCAGACAATTATTGTTACTATTTTTTGATAAATTGCTTTATACATATCATCAGTTACTTTTAAAAGGAGTGTCTGTGTGCTAAAACTTTTTCTAAAACCAGATTGGAAAAGACTAAAGATGTCATTAGCTTCAATGAATTTAATCAGTTGATCATAAACAATTCTTTAAAGAACCTTTGACAAACAGCAAAGAATAGCTATCAGTCTATAGTCACCAGGCTGCTGTGGAGCTCTCACTTTGGCAATTGGTCTAATAAGAACCTTTTTCCAATCATTAGGGAACACAGACATTTGCAATGATAAATTAAAAAGATCGAGAATAAATGGAAACAACCCTGCTTAAAATGACGGATAGAAAACGGACACAAAAACCGGGTAACTTTTCAGATAAAATCGTATAAAAGTCGGATTAAGAACGTATGACTTTCGGATTGGAAACGCATGACTTTCTGATTGAAAACGTATGACTTCGGATGAAACCGGATGAAAACCGTTTGATTGGAATTTCGATTTTCTTTAACGGGCACGATTCGTATAAAACCGGATAAAAAACGCTTCTAAACTTAATTAAAAAACTAATTTCAAATATTCATGACAGATTAAGATCGGGCGATATCGGACAGAAAACGGATAAGAAACGGATATAAATATCCGGTTCTGTCCGACATTGACCCGGTTTTTGTGTCCGTTTTCTATCCGACATTTTAAGCAGGGAAGACTGGCAATGCTTTCTTAATTGCGCTTATGGATGTACCAACGAATCCTTGCGCCTCAGTTTTAATACACTGTAAAGCTACAACTAACATAGAAGGACAGATACCTTTAAAAAAAGAGTGTCATCAAATTCATTTTTATCAGTCAAACCTGAGAGAAACGAAGGTGTGATATCAAAAGACGAGCTTCCACAAATAGACAAAAAGAAATCATTAATCTCATTTATATCACAATTAAGTGAAAGATCATCTCTCTTACTTTTAGCAAGGTCAATGCGCCTAAGTTCCTTCCAAAGTTCCACAGAATCTGTTATTCCATTTAGTCGGCCAGCGTTGTACCCATCATGCGCTTATAAAGCAAATACTTTACATTGTTTCTAATAATCTTATATTTATTCAGAAACTAACGGTTTTAACGCTTTAATGATAACAATACTAATAAAAGCTTGTTTATATTAAACAGAGTGTATTTGATAAAAGTTAATCGAGTCTATGGAGTTAAGTGATGATAGAAATGCAGTGTCATTTATTCCCAATAGATTTCTACAGATTTTATAACTTTTAGCAGAAGATGTTTGATTATTAAATTTCCATTTATAAGATATTGAAATAAGTTCATGTCCTGCTACAAAGGGAGCATGTGATTGGAATGATTTATCAACTTATCCTCATCATTCACCACACACAAATCAAGTCATGTTTTAGCGTTAACAGAATGATGTGTTGTAGAGTATAGCACGATATAAAAATTAAAAGATTCAAAAACATCCCTAATATAATTTTAGTTAGTTGATGCTTATTTAGATTATAGTTAACTATCGAAACTTCTGGATCGACAGCAAGATGTCTGGACTTATGAGTGCTCTTTCTTTCCCTGAATCTTTTTGTTTTGTTTATTTCATATCAAGGGTGGATTTTAAATATTGAAGATGGGAGAACATTACCCAGAAAAGGATTGTTTTTAATTTTTGAATCATATCCAAAATTCTAATCCGATATTACCATACGAGAAAGGCAGTCTCAAGGGCTCCTCAACTACTAGTCCCTTATTCAGTGGTTTCTGAACTTTGGTTGACATCAAATCACGAGACTTGGAAAGAAGATCGTCATTGGCTGGAAAAATGTGGATCGAATATTGTCATCTGCTTTTCTCACGTTTGATCCCAATTTCATTGTGATCAGTTGACCAGTATCGTCACAGATTTTCATTAAAAGTAATTGTTTATTAAAAAAATAAAAATCTCTAAAAATGTCAATAACCGAAAAAGAAGTGTTTAGATGGAGGTTAGGATCCCGGAATCAACTTAAAAATTCCATTAATTCTTTTTTATAGTTATTATACACTCGTTTAACGGCCTTACAGGCCCAATGAGTATCTCATGTAGGGAGTTCCTAGAATTCAGTACTTTTTGTTTATATATCTCTAAGTTTTTTTGCGTCAACAGAATGGCTTGAAATTAGGAGTACTCGCATTTGCCTGGACCACCCGGTATATTGGGTTTGCTCGCCAGTGGAGAGGAAAAACTGTAGAAAAACCTCTCCTGAGTACAACCGGTTTATCGACAGTCGAGTTCTAGTGATCTGCACAGGTCGATTACCGACAGTGCATATCATTATACCTTTACCTTCCACTGAAGTTATTTCACAGCCGGAAAAAATCTCAGGCTCCATGGGGTGCGAACCAAGCAAGCTTGACGCTTTACTTGGCGCGACCGTAGAGTCCAGGACCTTAACCAACTGAGCTAACTCCGTGGTTTAATTTCATTAATTAGAGTTAAAGTGCTCCTTTTCTCTTTCAGGTAATTTATAAAACTTTATAGAGAAAATGTTTCTTGTTTTTTCAAGTTGAAAATTTGTGGTAAGAATTAGGTATTCCCAGAAAACTTACGCGGAAATCTTCGAAGCCACTATCATAAGTGCATTTTTCCGTTAAGTTTGTATAGCTTTCTCAAATTAATGTGAGCTTTAGACGTTTGGAAAAAAATTATTCAACTAGAGTTCCCGATCTGACGAGATAAATTTCAGAACTTCCGTGTGAAATACTTTGTTTGATTTTCTAGTTTGTATTGAATCGGACATGAAGTTCCCTCTTAAATGTAAAATTTAATGTAAACAAGACTTTGTCTATCTAAGAAAGGCAAATGTAAAGCCAGTCGATGTTTGCTCTTCAAACTGGTATTGTTAAAAAGTTACGTTTGGGTAAATTTTACCCGGTCCATACGGAACGTTACAATATAACATTTTTTTGAAACATCGAAAGTTTCCAAAAATAAAGAAACATTACTTATTAATTTTATTAGAATTTTTTAAAGTGTGAAGCAGAAGTGTTTATGTAAAATTAGACCTCCCTTGTAATGTTTTCAAAGGATTATGGACACTACTGTTGATTGGTATGTATATTTACACTTTCTGCAATGTATTTACAAATATTACATTTTTATAGTCCGTACCCTGAGGGTTAAAATAAATTTCGTTAAATAATAATAAAAAAGATTGTTTCTTAAAATCGAAAAAATTTGTGGCCCCCGTAAGTTGAAGATATGCTTACATTACACAAATCAAAAGATTAGTGTAAATTTAATTCGAGGTAATTTCTAGTAGAGAATTATTTGTTTCAGATCAGTTTATAAATAATAATATTACATATTTTAATAAAATAGCAATAAAGTCTACTTTAATAGTTGATTTCGTTTTTGTTTCATATTTGTACATGGATATTTACGCCTTAGGTATTAAAAATCACCAGATGTTCCTGATTTATAGACAGGAAGAGCAGGAAAATGAAGTACTTAGTAATCCAGGAACTGATATTTTAGCAATCGAGGAGTCGTCTGCCGTGATCTTATGGTCCCGGATTAAAGAGAGTAGATACCTGCGGTGTGGATGAGCCACGATCGCTGCATCGGGAAATGACTCTTGGATTCAAGATACGGTATGCGGGACAAGGGGAAGTTCCTCTTTACCACCGCCTATACCATTTTTAGCCCTTTATATCCTCATGCTGTCGTACGTGCAGGGACGGTGTATTTGTGGCAGTTAATTCATGGCCTGCGGCTGCGTTCGCCAACCGCGCGCAAGCATGCGCCTTGTGAAGGTGCAAGAGAAGGAAAGAAAAGTGAAGAGAGCTTCAAGAAGGAAGAGTTGGTACCAGAGCGCCCTAATAGATTATTAATTTACACGTCGAGTTGAGAAAGTAAGATAGGTGGTGAGGGAGAAGCACCACACCTGTCCCATACGTGTCCTGTTTGATTACCTTGAATTATGCAAAATGTGTTTTTGTCGTTCAATTCTGTAATGAAGGGTTGTCTGGAACAGTTGACATAATGCGTCGCCAGTAACTAGGGGAATTAAGCCCTCTTACTTTGACAAGATAACTTCCTCGACTCTCATGCATCACGTTATCTGTTGCCGTTTTAGTTGATTTGTGTTAACTGCTTATCATTGTAGCACGTCTAGGCACACCTGTAGCCTACTCGCGTTAAACTTATCGTATTATTAATCCGCAATCTGGGTTCGATGACCGAGCAGATTTACGTGTGATAGTTTAGCACAGATTGCGTCGATTTACAATGTTCGACCTACGCGTTTAATTTCCACTTTTCATTGTTTCTTTGCACTGACAAAGTGGTCAGGATTGTTTCTTGGATTCTTTCAGCGAAGATGCTCAGCTAGACTTTTAATTGTACGTGCATATTGTGAATACAAATTATGACTCATTAGATCATCATTCAAAAGTTTATGTAAAGTTTGACGGGGGGAAAATTGATGTGTCATCGTTTTCCAATATTAATTTAATGTGCAGCCATTGATTGAAGCTAAAGTAATCAAAGACATAGAATCAGCAAGACAATATTGTACACTTATGATGAATTTATAGTCCATTGGAACGTTGACATTTAACAGTTACAAGCAAATAATACACGGATTGGACACTTTACCATTTTAGATGTTTGGATAAGAGTTCAAAGTGAAATGCATAAGTCGCATTCTTTAAATATGATAACACTGCGAAAAAGATCATTTAACAAAATAAGAATTTATTTTGCTGCTAATTGTTAATCGTAAAGCTAGATTATCTTTATACTGTAAATCATATTCCTACGCTTACGTCATTCATAATAAAGCTACGTCCATGCATTAGCAAACATTAGCCCTGTAGGATAATTTAAATGTTCGTCATTGTTTGAACAACATTAAAGTTCCGATTTATAATTAGGGGTCATTAAGTGATCTACCAGAACGCCTAAAACGTCATAGGGCTGCTTATTATCTTGTCAGGTGTACACAGTGCTTTCTCATTAATCTTATTGGTTCTTTACGAGCGCAGCAACCCACATGGCTTTGAATGCCGTGTGAATTTATATAATTATAAGTACACATTTTGGATTTTAGTTCAAATGCTTATTTACTGTCAACATGGATTCATCTTTAGATTGCCTGCTTGCTCTTTAAAGTTTATTGCAAAAGGAAAGATATCCTAAAAAATGAAAAGTAAAGTAGCTCAAACTTCAGGTGTTCTGACCCTCTTAATTTGTTCTTGATCTTCAGCTCGTTTCGAATTACATTGTAACGGTATTGGGACTTCCGCATTTTGCGCGATCCTGGTGAAACGATCGTATTCCTGAGCGGACAGTGGGGCAAGGTTTGACTGACAAACGGCTTGACTTTTCTCTTGCGACATAGAAGTGAAGAAAAGAAGGAAGTGTCGTGCCGCAGAAATAGCGCGTGCCACAGTCAGTATCTCAAGATACAAGACTTATATCTTCATTCTTTGTAGACATGCTTTCAACTTGTTTTCAAGCTACACTTTTTATACAATGATTAATTGCAGTTTTTATATTATTTAAATCTGTAATGTAAAGTATTTCAGATTACGTAATTTAAAATAGATTCGGTTCAACATACTTTAAATAAAATAATAATTTAAAAATAATATAAGTAAATATTTTTAATTATAACTTCAAGCTCTTAGATTTTGACTACCGCAAGTTTAAAATGAAATAAGTAACAGGTGAATAAAGTTTAAGGAAAAGTTATATACAGTTAAGAACATTAGTTAGATAAGTAAGTGGAACTAATGAAAATGACAATTGTTAAGTTGTAAAGATATCTTTTGAAACGAGTAACTATTATTTTGTTAGCATGAAATTAGTGCTATTTATATAATGTTAATAACCTAAGTCACTTTACGTTCGCAGAAAATTATGGCATTATACATAAATTACTGGGTAAAAGTATGTTATTAACTAGTAATAACATCCAAATAAAAATCTGAAAATACTTTTTCTAAAACAGAGTTATAAAACAATTTCCAACACAAGGAGTAATTCTAAACTAAGACTTTAAAAAGTACTCTTAAAATGGTTACAGCTGTTTTCGTTTAACCTTGTCTTCATGTTCTGTAACCTACGCATATTGTTAAAAGATGAATGAACTCGTATATTGTAAATTTAAAATTTTTGATTACTTTAACATCAATTGATTTAATTTAAAAATCGTGAATAAATCTGAGATATCGAAACAAGAAATCTAGAATGATAACAAAAAAAATGTATTCCTCACACTCTTACAAAATTAAACTTATTTAAAAAAATTAAGTCCGCGATTTAGCGTTATAATTTTTACAGCCAAACATCCAAATAGTTTCAAACAGGATTACAAAATTACGTTGTCAAAAGGACAGATGCGATACTTGTAGAATTAATGTTTAGTGGATGAGATGATTATTTAGATTTCATCCATTTACCATCATCTCAACGGTATCTAGCAATATCCTCCAGATTCTCAAATCTTGAAGTCACACTTGCCAAGAGTCATGATTAGGATACAGACTTATTTCCACCATAGAATAGGGATAGAAGTCAGCAATAGAAAAACGTGTGCGCCATTTCAAAAGTTTGATGTTGTAAATTCTCCATTTAACTTTTATAAGATTCTGCTCTTATTGTCGATTAATCTATTTAATTTATCCTTTTCCATTTTAACATAATTATCCGTTAACCATTACTGAAACAACCTTCCACCTAATAAATACCGATTAAATTCACCTCTTAATGTTGAGATAATATTACAAAATAATATTAAGTTAATATTGCAGTAATATTACAAACATTACAGTAATATATTACAGTGACATTGTGGTAATATTATAATTAAAAATAAGGTAATTGTTTACTTATGCGGTTTTTCCGAATTTTTGACTTTTTTAATCTGGACCAAACTTAAGTGATGTATCTTAACACAAAAAAAAAAAAAATCCGGAATCAGAAATTAAATAGTTATGTTAAGACTGCGCTTTTTTAAAAAGAACTTTATTTTTCTTATTTACTCACATTTCACTTCATTATTTAAATAAACATTCTTTAAAATTATTTATTATATGATACTACATAATTAATTAAATGATTAATTATATGATTAATTAAATAAAACTTCATATACTGATTCTTATTTTGACAGCTGTCAGTATGCTTAAGGTTATGCACTAATGCACAGGGATGCGCAGTTACGTATCAGTTAAAAATTGTCCAAATTTGCGTAAGGCCAGAGTTGTGTAGTGATGCATCACTCGAAGTTACAGATGTAATTTACGGCGCAGTCCATTGGTACCGTTTTGCGTTGCGTTTCAAAGCAAGTTCTTAAATTTTTCAAAGTACCGAGGAGTTCTGTTAGATTTTAAGGCAAAGCGGGTTAAAATTATTAGATTATAAAGTAGACGATAATATTATAAATAATAATACTGTAAAATAGTAATTCTAAATATATATTATTATATTTAAAAATCTGCAAGAATCCCCCGGAACTTCGAAGTATTCAACAATGCACCTAATTTATATTAATATATTTAATATAGAATTAATATTATTATTTATATAATCTAATAATTTTAGTACGCTGCGCCAGAAAATCTAAAAAAAACCGCCCCCCCACCACCTTATCCCGAAGTTTCATGATTACAGATTATGACGGTCATCAGTCATTTAACGTTAAGTGACGGTCAAAGTGAAACCACAGTCCTGTGTTACGTAAATAGAACCAATTTTATACTGATGCGTAACTACCCATCTCTGTCTGTTAATACAATCATATGGATGCGTCAAGCTGCAAATCATGAGAGGAAGAGAGATGGTGGTATATTCTTTCCTTCTTACACTCACGATTACACGCATCCATCTGATTTCACCATAAGTATATTGTCAGCTCCCCAAATTTGCGCTATTATATAAAGTTTTATTAAATTAATAAATTTAAAACTCATAATTTATTATTTTAAAGTAATTTTTTTTAGAAAGTGAAAAATATACTTTACTTCTATAGTTAAGAAAATGAAATTTTCTTAAAAAGTGCAGGTTTTTAACTTAATTTTGTTAATTTCCGGTTCCGGATTATTATTTGTTTTGGTGTTAAAATACAACATTTAGGCTTGGTCCAGATTAAAAAAGTCAAAAATTCGGTAAAGCTGCATAAGTAAACAATTGCCAAATATAATGTACAAAACATTTTAAACCGTCAAGTTTTGAGCCTTTGTTAATGAACCAACTGACCACGAAGGTAGACGTCTTAAACCTCTCGGCAATCCAGCTTTTGGAATATTCTTTAGAAAGTGTTTTTCTTATTTTATTGCATATTTGTAATATTATGTAATATTAACTTAATATTGTTTTGTAATAAGGACTATTGTAATGTTCTATACCTCAACATTATCCTGTAGTACTACCTTGACGCGGACATTTTAATATTATGTCAATAACAATGTAACATCATCCTGCAATATTAGGTAGTGATATAAAATGTAATATTACTGACAGATGAAGGTAGAATACGCCTCGATTGGGTTGTTTTTATCAGTCCTTATGCTTATCTTAAAACCTTTGGACCCGAAAAGATGAAATAAAAAATAACAAAACGTCTTCTCAAAGTTTGTCTTCTATTTAACAATAATTTTTATAAAATTTCGAATGTCTTGAAAGTTTATAATATTTTATTTATTCCAATGGTTAACAAAGGTTTTAATTCAGTTATAAGACTAGGTAAAGATAGTTCTGACAAATGGTCAAAAACCAAGATTGTTTCTAAATTTCATTGTAAGAACAGCCCTGCCACTTAGGTTAAAGAAACTGAACGAACTTTAAACGAAAGAATTCGTGAACACAAAAAGCAATTAGGTCCCAATTCTGTTGTCGAGGAACACCAGTCGAAATCACAACACACATTTGACTTTGATGACGTCAAAATTGTCGATTCTGAAACTGGTTATTAAAAAAGACTTATCTCAGAGATGATACATATCAAAGGTTTTAATAACACGATTAATAAGAAAGAAGATACTTGTTTCCTCAGTAGCAGATATTTTCCGTTATTAGGGAAACTTAAATTTTAATTATTGTGTCTCATTGTTTTGATATCATATAATTGTGTTGAATCGTTACAATGTCACTAAGTTGTAAAGTCGGAGGTATTTTTATTCCAATATAAGCGTAATAAGATACAGAAAAATATGCAAAACCTTTTGCTTCTTTTGTAACTAATTTTGGAATCAAATAGATCACTTGGATATGCTGGTAACCTGTCAATTTTCCTGCAATACGAAATCTACAATTCTGATTGGCACATTGTCATGCCAAGTATAGTTACGCTGGAAAATGTAGAATTACGCATATGTATCAGAGACACACTCGCTAATCAAGCAGCGAGTGTAACAGCCTGGGCAAAAGTCAGGCTGCCGAAGCGATTAAAGAAAGCGACACCGCATATGTCACAGCGTTCACACGCCCCAACCGCGGCACCCACCGCGCCTATATCCTTCGGTGATAGTAAAGTCGGCGCTTGGAAGTTGGTAGTTGGGACCAGATAGTAATATACAATCTAAGCATGTGCGATGGTAGTAGTGGCAGTGGCGTGGTAGTCGGCTGCTGGCCAAGCCGCGTGACTCGTGACTCTGGCGAGAGATGCAGGTAGCTTCAAAAGCGACCTCACACCGCAGCGGCAAGTGTACATCCGCCTTCTTCTACTACGTCCTTTCTTGTTCTTCTTATTCCTTCTCTTCCCTTACTACTTCTGGGCCGGCGGCACGATGCTGCACACTCGGCGATCCAACACCGGAACACACATATTGTTCCTTACCTATAATACCGTCCGTTGATATCGGGCCACATGAAACCATTTCCAACACACCAAAGGGACCCAGGAGCAACTTCGGCCTGCGCTTTTGACCCCCTCTCGTGGGCATTTGACCTCGCGACGTGCATGCATTCGAGATCTTACAAGGGGAAAGATCATTTTGTTCTTGGCTAACTCGAGAATGTCGCCGAGTTTCGCAGAAGCACTTCCCTTTCCCCAACTCAGTTATGCACCAGGTAGCGGCAGGTTGATCTTTATGATCTTCCAGAACGATAGTTCGCTTTGCAAGGCATCTTAAAGGACCATGTCTAGTCCATTTCTAAGGCTCTGCTACCTTATATGCTAAAATCGCTTTTACTCTATTTACATTTGACGAGCGCACGTGCTGCGCAATACTTCTACTTTCATTGCAATGATTCATCGGCTCGAAAATTTAAGTTTTATAACTTGTCCGGTGAAGGTTTGTATGCATGGTAAATTATTGCTACGCACATAGTTAACGTAAATTAATTCTCGTAAAAATTACAATAATAATTCATGGGTAAATTTTATGGCCTTTGGTCATAAATGAATTTCTATAAAAAAAGGTCTACAACGTATTCAATATAATTTACAATAATAATGTTATCTCTCACTTCGGCAAGATCACTGAAACAGGTTTAACATCAGTAAACAAAATAGCTATTAATACCAACTTTTTACATACGTTGAACAATGAGAAAAGTCACTAAAGAAGGGATCGGACCACGAAGCAATTCTGAAAGACGTCCTGTTAGATCCAACAGGAGCCTTTTTGGGCATATGGAATCGGATGAGATTCCCGAATTTACAAGAATGACCTAATTGCCGCTACAGAGACTAAATTTTGATTGGCTGAAGTCTATTAGATAGCGGTCAACTTTAGTAGTGCTGCGGCAGTAAGATATCGATGCGTTAATGGTGATTCCAGATTAGCCTTAATAGTGGTTCGTAAGGTAAACGGAATCTTCAATGACGCCAGTCAGATAATTTATTCCAATTTCATTGTTTTAATATCCTTTTTTCCTTATAAATTTTAATTATTCACTGATATAGTCATCTAAATATTTAAAAAAAATAATACATAAATTTTGGACGCATAGAACAACGGAATTGGAATAGATAATCTAATCGACGTCATTGAAAATTCTGTATACGTGATGGACTCTTAAGCCCACCTTATGGATTTCGAATGGAACCTTATGGAACCCTTATGTATTTATCATAAAAAGCGGCCAATACGTCGATACGAACGTTCAACTCGTTTACATTTAAATAATCAACCAACACCTTAAAAAATAAAAATTTAGAAGTTATAAAATCCACAAATATCGTACCAGAATTGGATATTTTTTATAAATTGTTCAAGAATAACATCATTTAACCCATTAACGCCCAAAATCACAAAAATTATTGGCTTATTTTGGAATATTAATGCATGTAGACATTTATTTTCAAAAATATGGGAATAGGAATATTTTTGACCAATAAAAAATCCAATATGGCGACTTTTTTGCAAAAAAGTACGAGAAAATCGACATTTGTTTTTTTTATAATTAAAATCTCTAACCGAAAACGTCATTCCAGTATGCAATAAACTGGCACAAAATAACTAATATTTTTTATTTAAATTAATAAAACTTAGTTAACGAGGGTTTTTTGGGTCGCTGATTACGAATATGTTAATGATTTTTTAAAATTCAAAATGGCGGATCCAATATGGCGGACAAAAATGTTTAATTTTAAAAAAAAATTATGAAACTCAGTATACAAGGGTTTTTGGGTCGCTGATTACGAATATGTTAATAATTGTTCAAAATTCAAAATGTTGGATGTTGGATCCAATGTGGCGGACGAAAAAATTATGAAACTCAGTATACAAGGGTTTTTTGGGTCGCTGATTACGAATATGTTAATGATTTTTCAAAATTAAAAATAGCAGATCCGATATGGTGGACGAAAAAATAAAATTTAATGTAATTCGTTTGAAATTTGCTACTCGGATGTTTTCGGGGTCGCCAATAAAGAATCTTAAGTCAAATTTACAAAATTTAAAGTGGAAAATTCAATATGGCGGGCAAAAATTTTTAATTTTCAAAAAAAATTATAAAACTTAGTATACAACTGTTTTTTGGGTCGTTAATTACGAATATGTTAATAATTTTGCAAAATTCAAAATGGTGGATCCAATATGGCGGACAAACAAACAATGCAGTTCGTTTAAGACCTTTTACTCAGAAGTTTTTGAATTTTTTAAATTTGACTTAAAAAAGATTCTTTATCAGCGACCCAAAAACCTCCGAGTAGCAAGTTTTCAAAGAATTACATTAAATATTATTTTTTCGTCCTCCATATCAGATCTGCTTTTTTCAATTTTGAAAAATCATTAAAATATTCGTAATCAGCGACCCAAAAAATCCTTGTATACTCAGTTTCATAATTATATTAAAAATAAAAAATTTTTGTCAGACATTTTGGATCTGCCATTTTAAATTTTGAAAAATTATTAACATATTCGTTATCAGCTACCCAAAAAACCCTTGTATACTGAGTTTAATTATTTATCTAAAAAAAAATTTTATCCACCGTTTTTCCAATTTAAATTTTTAAAAATCATTAACATATATTCGTAATCAGCGACCCAAAAAACCTTTGTAAAATAAGTTTCATTATTTTTCTTAAAAATTAAAATATTTTATCCGCCATATATGAAATCCGCCATTTTGAATTTTGAAAAATCATTAACATATTCGTAAATAGCGACCCAAAAAACTCTTGTTAACTAAATTTTATTAATTTTAATAAAAAATATTAGCATTTGTCCAACATGCATTAAATTATTAATTTTTTTTTCAATATTCGCCATATTGGCGCCGCCATTTTGAATTTCATGTAATAACTATTGCATATTTTTAAAGTTTGAATAGTTTGCCATTTTGTGCTACTTTATTGCATAATGGAATAACGTTTTCGGTTAAAGATTTTGATTATAAAAAAAAACAAATGTCGAATTTTTCGTACTTTTTTGCAAAAAAGTCGCAATATTGGATTTTCTATTGGTCAAAAATGCAATCTAATTACGGAATCTTGTAGAGCGGTCCCAATAACATAAAGAAACCCTATTCCCATATTTTAGAAAATATATTTCTACATGCAGTACTATCACAAAATAAGGCAACAATTTTTGTGATTTTGGGCGTAAATGGTTTAATGTGAAAACAAACATAACCTGCAAAATTCGTAAATTAAAAAAGGAATCATGTTTAATAATAACATAGTTTCTTAGCAAACTTTACTCTCTAAATCTGAATCAGCGAAATCTCACTGATTGTCAGCGTATAATCACTGATTTATAAAAAGCTATAAGTATACCACTGATTTTCAGTAAAATTTTCTTTCAATCAGTGAAAAATTAATTCACTGTTTTGATCAGTAAAACTTTATTTCACTTATTTCATTAGTGAAGGTTTTACTATTTTATCAGTACTTTTCATTGATTTCATCAGTTAAACATATATTTTTGACTCTAAATAATTTTTAAGTTTTTTTTTCAAAAGTAATCTTTCAAATCTAGCTTTTTTTTAATTTAAAATAAATTTATTATATTATATTACGTAATTTTGTTAGAAATACTATTTTGTTTTAATGGAAAATATCAACTTTATTAATAAATTACAAAGAAAAATACAATTATATAGAAGAATTCGTATTTTATCATCGTTGTAATTGTTTTGGTAATTCAAGGATTGATGAATCCCCTTCTTTGTTTTAAAGAGTCTCAAATTCTTGATAAATCTAAAAATTTTTTTTAAAAATTAACATATGAATGTATCTCATAAAAAGTTAGTAATAGTACACATAATTATGTAAAAAATAATGTTTTAAATAATTTTTATTACCATATCTCCATCGTCGTCTAATAACCTTGGATATTGCTTAAAACCTTAAATATTTCGGAAATAGTAGAAGATGATCTTAAAATCGACTCGCGACGATTCGATCGTGTTTCTAGCAGGTGTAATTCAATTCCCTTTCTATTTTTCTCTGAAGGATGTTTATACTTCATGCAGTCAATTTAAATTGAAATTCCACATAAAGTTTACTTCTCACAAAAAGAAATATAATTAAATACTTTAGTTGTAAATTTGAGATTAAGTTATAAAGCATGCAGTTTTCAAGTACCACAAACATTATTTTGAGACATTATTTTTTATATTTGTTAAATAAAATTGTTTGTACTTAGGTGATATTTTATCCTTACCAATGATGCAAATACAAAATCTTTATCAAAATGTTTTACGAATCACTGCGGTAGTCGTCGCTGATTCTCAGAGAAAATTCAAATCACTTATCAAAACAGCAAAAATTTAACTGATTCAGGTTTAGAGAGTAGAAAACTTACTGTAGGAAATAGACAAACAATCGGGAAAAAGTTAGTCCATATTTCTTAAATTTAAACTCCAAGAACACCAGGCTAGCAATTACGAAATCTGTCACCCATCTAATTACTCAGCTTTTTAGATACTGCTTAACTTTAATGATCGCGGAGCCATGCACTTTATCACCTAATCCATTCCAGCGGTTACTATTTTTAACATTTCAATTAATTCAAATTTGCATTCGAGTGAAAATTACATATGCAACTTCGATTTCACCAAAATACTTTATATAAAATTATTTGCTATTCTGCAAAATCGCTTTTAAAATTTACATAAATCTTCTTTGTTCAAAATACCCGAAAATATGAAGCCAGACAAACTTTTTTCAGATTGTTTGTTTGATTCCTCCTTAAAATGGATTCAAGATCAAAGGTGAACCAGATTTTCTAGCAGCAAAGATTGGAGCAGATAAATTTGAAACGGTTTAATGTCGTTAAGATTACAAAATCAGGACTGGGATCATAGGTCACCTGAATGGGCCAATAGCACTTGCCTGAAGAGACATGGTATTAGGTACTGGCTGAAAAAGTTGATACCAATTGCAAAACCTGACATCAACTACAAAAGCTGGTACCATCTATAAAAGTAGACTCCATCTATAAAAGCGGTACTCGGTACCGCTTGGTAATAAAGTGGTAGTCGCGATGTCCAGCATAGAATATTGCCCTGGTGGAATACCTCGCTGCATTTTATGGACCGTGAGGCACAATTCCCGGATCTATTCTGATGGCTTAATAGCAGCTGTTCCAGCAATATTCAGGATCCGAGAGACGCTCGTTCTCACTGCTGTGATTTCAGAGTGATTGACGTCGTCTGAATATCGAGAGGCAGCCTACAATGCAAAGGCAAAGACTGGCTAATGCGCCCACTCCCATCTTTCGCTTTCACCTGCGCTCCTGTTGCTGCCGCTTCGCTGCTGCTCGAGCTTCTGCTTAACACGCCGCGCTGGTGTGGAAGCTATCGCTACCTGGTCATCGAAGGTCGCGGATCCACGAGCTCCGAGTCATCGATCCTGATCAACATTCGAAAAATTTGATATTCGACAAATGAGTTCAACGCCGTAACCGAGATTTAAGATTCAATTGTGAGTCGAACAAAGCAAAAGTAATAGATCAATGGAATCGATATCAATACATTGTTAATAATATTTTTTTTCTATAAATGGCGTTTTTTAGTTTCAAAGACCTACTTTATAAATGTTATTTCAAATGTTCTTTGTTGATCTTTCGGCAAGAAACACTTTTGTGGGAAAAATACATTTGATGACAGAATTTTAATTCAGATAAGAAACATTTGTGTTAAATATTCGTCAGAACTGTCAATTCATAATATTTATAAATTAATTATTTATGTAATAAAAATTTGACATCCACCATCACTAGAATATTTAAAAAATATTTTTAAAAAAATCATCAGAGTGGTTTTTTAAAGATAGTGCAATGTAGCAGTTGGTTTTAGATGTTTATTTTTGCAATAAGTTATTATTTTCTAAATGTTATCATTAAAAATTATGTCGTAATTAAAGTAGTTTATTTTTTTTGCACAGCTACTCCGTCATCTACGAATATGATAGAAGGCCAAAATGTATGTAATTCTGGCATGATAATATTGCGCACAGTCAGTAATAAACCATGGAAAAACTCGAAATTTATTTTCTGTGCCTTCAAACCAGTGCTTTAAATTCAAAACCACACAGTTACTGGTGTTTTTTTTAATTAATAATATTATTTATGTGAAGTTTGTATATAAAAGATGAGTTATTATCTTGTAAAGCGGTAGAAATTTCGGTATTTTTGTTCAAATTCCACTGCTTACACACAAAATAAATAATTATCACTATTATAAAATTATCATTCACTTCTGAAAACACTTCAAAATCTTGTTTTTTTTTTTTAAAAATACTGAACTCAGTGTATAAACATTGACAATTTCCACTGTGATGTCGGCCATATTGAATAGTTCCCAGAGTAACCGATAGAGGCGTTTTGTAAATTTAAACTGCTAACAGAACACAACAAAGCAAACAGAAAGATGTAATCGCAATAAATTATCACAAATTTAATTTTTCATCAAATGCAGTCTTAATATTAAATTCAGAAAGCAATCTTGAAAAACGTAAAATTCTGGAAATTGTAAAAAGTGAAAAGTCTGTTAGTTGCACAATAGATTATTATGATAACATAACCTTAGTACCTAACCTGTCACTTTTCAACATCTCCAGACAAAAGTCAGTCAATTTATTTAACGTAAGGTCACGTAAAAAAAAACTGACGTTTCGCACTAATAATAATTAGTGCAATAATTTAAATAATTATAATCTTAGGTTGAAAAAATAATTAAAAGTCTTATAAAATAAATTTAAATAAATTACAATTTATTTTAAAAAAATGAAATTGAAACTGACAAATGTCGGTAATGAGTCTCGGATTCTAATGACTCATAGGGATAGACGCAACAAGTTTGAAGAAACAAATGTTCGTTTTTTTAGGAAATGATTTTGTCGGGGAATAAATTCATTATTATTATTAGCAAATACTAATTGTATTAAAATATCCAAGATACTTCTGAATTGAATACTAACAATTATAAAAATTATTTATAAAATTAATATTAATATTTTTCTTATATCAGAATATTTTTCAATTGTTGTGTTCCAAAAGAAATATGAAGCGATATAAGTTAATCTATAGTCAATATTCACTTAATTTGAAAGTTATATTTTATAAACTGCAATCGTTAACATGTGAAATATACCTCTGCTTTCAAAATTTCAAATTATGAGACGTGAATTGTTCACCTTGGTGACCTGGAAAAGTAGTAATTTCTCGACCACCGACTACAAACAACGATTTGCAATGCAAAACTATAAAACCGTTCTGTTTCTGTTTAAATTCAATATTCAAATTAATTGATGTTAGAAGTATAATTAAAATATTGTATTACGTTTTTCAAATTATAGAACTTGACTTGCATCAGGGAAATTAATTAATTTCTTAATTAATGTTGAAGTATAATTTAAATATAATAAATAAACATTTTATTCTAAGCGTTGATTTATATCTAGAACAAAAATATGAAAAGTAGGCAAGTAATTTGCAGTTTTTTATGATTATAAGCTGCAGATAAAGACAAAATTTTAAGCGGTTAAAAGAAAAATTACATAGGTTTGTCTGCCTACAAACAGCTGAGTGATCACGTGGGTCACGTGACTATAGCTTAGCAGACGAAATTTCGAGGTTTTACATTTTCTCGTTTAGTTCTCCACTTTCGCTAATTTGTAAGAGAATCGGGGAAATATTACAATGAAATATTGTCTCAAGTTTTGTGTCAATATTGCCTCATAAGCGGACATTTTAGTACGTGCACCAATGTTGCCTGAACATTCTGTAGAATATTTCGAAACTTGGAGTGTTAGGATCAGGTAAGTTTCAGGAAATATCTCGTACCGTGTGGTTTTAGTTGATCAAAATTATCCTTTTTGAATGGCCAAGGTAACCTAGTATATTTTTAATCAAGTGACAGTTAGCTATTCAAGAAAATTAGTAGCTATACCATAACCTAGTAAACTTGACCAATGTCAACGGAAACTCATAAGCGTATTCCCTTGGTTAAAAATATACTCGTACTTTGCAGGTGCCATAGCCTTTGCTAAAATACATCCTCGCAATAATTAATTTCAACATTTTTTTCAGATCAAATAAACAGCGCGAATATGTATATAAATTTTTTTGAAATTCCATTTATCAAGTATACGTATTATTTTTTGATTTATTGCTATCAAATTGAGAAGAATATAAATCTTATTTACTTGAATAATTTACAATTAAACTTTGTTATTTAGATCAAACGAACATTTTTCTCAGTGTTGCTGTGATTCCCACAAGGAAACAAAGCGTGATGTAGAGTGTATCTGCGTTTCAGAACTACAGCGAACTGCAACAAAGGCTAGGAGAATTGACCATGTGTCGTTAAATCACTACGTTTCCTGATAATAAGTGCTAAGTTCTTATCTCGACTCAATGATCTCTCCATGATTTCGTAAGGAAAGGCCGACGATGTGCTCGTTATAGTTTCATACGGTCATAGGTATGTACTCAGCTCGCTTATACCTACCGACTACAAGTTCTCGTGCACCGGCTGGCGACACGCACCGGCGATAATATCTTTAATTACCTGCACCTTCGTTGGGAGAAAGAGACAGATAGCGAGAGGAGTTCCACTCAGAGCGGTCTCGGCCACTGACTCTGATTTTATTCGACTCTAACTACCAGGGCCGTAGAACAAACATTTCATTTTTTCTAGTCAAGTCTAACTAATTATCATTCAAATTATTAGCACAAGTTGATTGTTGTTTAAAACTTAACTTCATTAAAGTAAATTTTAAATATTTAATTGGTGAATGAATGTAAATAATAATCTTGTTCTATAATTTAAACATTGGTGGATCTAAGGGGAGGGGCCATGGGTGCGTGGCCCCCTAAAAGCTTTATATTTGATGATGAGAGAGAAAGAGACAGCAGTATAGTCATATCTCTTTCTCTCTCATGTAATATCCCCTCCAAAAACCTTGTCTGGATCCGCCACTGTCTTTAAATAGAATAGTAGATATGAAGTTTAGAATAAATTTGGAGGTTCATCTCATAAGGTGGGGGCAGAGATTAAGATGCGAATAGAAGAAACACATGGCGTTTCTGACGACTGCTGTCAGAAGCAAAGTATTAAACACGCAACATAGGAAAATATTTTTTTACCAAAGTCTACTTTATTTGTAGATACTTGGAAAAGGTTTAAACAAAATTGTTATAATAATTAAACTATTTCCCGTTTAGGGTGCGATGTTTGAGACGAATACATCTTTGGAGGTTCAATCTGGGAGATTGAATCTATGCCAAAGCTACAATGAAAACTGATGATATATTGGTTAGTTCGTCGCCCAACAGATGGGGCACCTCTTCATAGCTATTATGGCGCTATGAACAGACCATAACGTCCTTTCGTTCCAGACTCAACTACTGGACTCATCAGTAAGGCTACGTATTAGGAAACCTGCTTTATATGACGGGAATGAGAATTTTCGAATTTGTATATAAGCTACAAGTCGTGTTCAACCTGCACTTGTGAATAAGGATCATGAAGATGTAGCGGGATGCGAACTTTATTGGTGGATCTCCACATACTAAACCAGGCAAAATTTTCATTGAACATAATAGGCTAACGTTTTATTACTATCGATCGAGTGTCTCGACAGTGACCTCTAAGCCAATCAATTTGCAGACCTTCACGCTATGAGGTTGTGTCGTTGTAGTAGCATACGATAGGTCAAAGAACAAGATGGATTCGGCCGCAAATATTACAACTCTACTTCTTATTTCTGGAGAACAGCTGATTAAATGTCATGTGCTGCCATCTAACGGTCCGTTCATGTAAACATGTGGAACACCGCGCCTCGTTCGGGTCAGCTGATCTTCCGAAATTAGTGGCACGCTTTTTAAACATCAAAAAATGTTTCATTAGATTTAGTTTATGGCAATCTAAAATCGCTACTAAAACTTTATTTAATTAAGATTATTGTCTAAATTAGTAATCAATTGTTTCTTAATAATAATTGATTTGCTGCACCTGCGTGAGCAAAGTGTTCTGAATTATAAAAGCTGAGTACAGCCCTGATAACCACAATCCGCTCCCTTGTGTGTCGCAGGCCGAAGCCACCAACAGTTCGACTCGTTTACTGATGTTAAATGTGTCCCACGGTTTTCCGAGACGCTTACTAATGCTCGCTTCTTTGTAACTATGTATCTCTACGTGCAGCTACCGCGATGCAGATGTAGGGATTCCGCGGTCTTTATCCCGTAATGAAACCACTTTGCGCCGATGCATATTCTTTATTCGACACGTAAGCTTCATCTCTCTCTTGCATTTTTGCTCCGCATTGGCTTCTTTCTTCCGTTTCATTTCCTTTCATTTTTTCATACTACCAAGTCCAGTCGTCGTTGTCGTTCCACACGAGCGCTGCTGCGAGTGCGGCACTTAATGAAATGTCACAGGTGTCCTACCGATTGCCAAGCTAAATGCCGCTCTCTTCCCATACTCCGCCTCGGTCAGCCGCAGGCGATTTTGTTGTTGCGTATTCAAGAAAAAAAAATCTTTTGGAATTTTGCCTCCCTTCGCGTAATCGTGATCGATTTGCACCTTGAGAAACATAAGGACATAACGTTTGGAGAAATATCTTAATAATATCAGTTTTCTGGTACAATCTTAGCCAAAATGTAAGCCAAAATGTAAAAAATTTAAATCTGCATATTATGGGATAAAAATACTAAAAGTCTTTTGAATAATATCCCAAGTGTAGCTAACGAATGTTATTATAAATAAAATAATACTTAAAAAGTGTATTAAATTTTCAGAAACGAAATTTTATTACACAGAACACGATTGTTTATAGTTTAATCCAGCGCAATTAATTCTACTTTCTATGCAACATGTAATTAAAAATAGTTTCACAACCATAAAATGTTTCAATGCGTCTAATACGTTCCGCAATGTGTCGTATATATCTAAGTGTCGCTTACACCTAAGTGTCGTTTATCTTAGAATCTAATGCCATCGATTGAACTTTTGCCTGACAAGCTTAACGGTAAACCCATTTTTCAGGGCAGGATACTTTTACCGCCTTTAATTTACACCGTAATGTGCAATGAAGTTTTCATGTGGCTTTATTACTGAGAGTAATAAATTTTTCCAAGAAAGACATCTGGAGACTAAAAATCAAGAGAACGATCGCGTGTGACCGTGTAGTATTGATAGTACTCTAGAACTTTCTGCTGCCTTGTATTGGGCTATGAGTTATGGCATTCATATGTACATGTCGATAGATCGACATATGGACAATTACAGTCATCCGAGAGAACTACCCTTGGTCGTGTTTACATCGCAAACTACTTGCATCCGAGTGCCATACATGCAGATTTTTTTCTCTTGTGAATATAAACCATCGGTTATCCGTCACAGATCATTAGTTACGTCGAGAAGTGAATTCCTTTCATTTTCTAGTCTCAGGCATATCAAAGGTTCTCTTGACCTACGGTACAAGATGTTTAAGATGATTTACTTTAGCACAATCTTGTTTTCTGTTCCTTTTTTTTTAATAGACTTATTTTTCAAAATATTTCATTTCAATTTTGAGAGTTTTTTACGAATTCCTTTGTAGTCATCGGTATCAAATTCATGGTTTCACTAAACAAACATTTATTTTTTAGTGGTCTGTAGACTGAAAAGTAGTCTGTTTTATAGAAATCTAACCACTGCTTTACTATATGTGAGACCAATATTAATATGTTGTACACTACTTTTGACACAGAGAAGATTTGTAAATGTAATATATAATGTTGTTAATTAGGTCAATTTTTCGAAGAACAGAATTAAATTTCATCCGAATCGAATCTCTTTTGTAGATAAAAGTGATTCGATTAGAAGTTATGTTTTGTTTCGACTTAACGTTTGGTAGCTTTTGGTTACTGGTGGCACCATCAACTGTTTATTTCTCGAATTATAATTATGGATTCTTAAAGAAATGTTCCCAGCTATGCCGTATAGAAATCTCGAACCCTGTTTATAATTTTTAATGCATCTTTTTAAATTTTTTAATTGATTTATTATGTATTTCTTGCCGATAGAAAATACCTAAACAATGACTACCTAAAACCTGGTAATCTTTTCTGAAATATTATCAGCTAATCAAAAGGCCAATCATTTCAAGATATCGATTATTCGCTGCTTACTTGTTTGTTGAAATAGGTACCTACCTGACCCTGACCGCTTATGAGGTTGAAGTCTCAGAAAGCTCAAGACAAAGGGCGCAGTCCCATGATGTGGAATAGTAGAATAGTGGAATAGATTTCTGCCAATCAAAATTTAGTCTCTAGCAGGAAACATTACTTTACCGCCAGAGACTAAATTTTGATTGGCTGAAATCTATTCCACTATTCTATTATTCCACATCATGGGACTGCGCCCTAAGAGCAGAAAATCATAAGGGCAAGAGAGACTAATAAATATCACTATCTTTCTCACTCTTATATTTTCTGTTTTTGGGTTTGCGCTTTCTGTTCACATTTGACTGTACCCTGAGAGACTTTCTCCCATATTTCTGTCTTTTTACAATGTTGTTCAAATATGACGTATTATGGCATACATTGCTGGTACGTTTGGGTTTGTAATTTTTCTATTAGTTTTATTTTTACTAGTGTTCAATACGATATTGTGTTCAATCGAGGCTTATTGTTATTAAAAAGATTTAAAGCTTTCTTTCTCTAAATAACGAATTGTTGATAACCACCTCGAATAATTTTCATGTCATCAATTTTCATAAATCAATCCTGTATACATTTTAAATGATTAAAGTGTGTAAGTAGTTTTTATTTTTACAATATTATATATCTAATTCTGGTTCTTAAGTTATGTTGCTTGTCTTGTTGAAAATCACATGACGATTCATAAATGAGTGTAAATTACGTAATACTGCTCTAAGGGTTCTCAATAATCTCTGATGATTTGATTCTGAACATTAGAAAAGGAAAATCTGCGATGAGAAATACGTTTCTATTTTTCGAAAGTTTCTGTCAATTTATGGATAAATGGACGTCACAAAGAACAGTTTTCGTGTCCAACATCAATTTTCTTAACAGTATCTTCGCAAGATTATCGACAAGATCTTCATAAATTGCAGGTCCGAGTGAAACTCAAGCATGTCCAATAAAAAATGAAAAGTCGCAGGCGCATTCTTGAACATAGTTTTCCCTGAGTACAATGTAATGTAATTTAACGTAAACATAGTAAAGAAATAAGAAAAGAAAGTAGTTTCTGCAGCCCTGAGTGCACGCAGCATATTGTACACATAGTTGTGGGGAAAATGTTTATGCTACTACGATTTAAGTAACAACTGTCCTTTCTCGGCGGCTCGCGTGAGGTACGAACAAGATATAAAAACTTCGAATTCACCGATCCTCGAGTGTCTAGGATTTACGATAATATTACACGGCCGACATACGTGTAATAATATATGGTGGTCGTTGCGCTGGTGAGTCACCGGCGCGCGCGGATAACTATACTTTCTATCAAGGGGCTCTCTTTTCTCACATTGTTCGTAGACAAGGATACTTGAGAGATATTCGAATGAGCTTTACATGGGTGGGAGCACTCATGTGGCCAATTCCGTGGCGGAAGAGACGCACTTTGTTCCGTACTTAGACTTGAAGCCTAAGGGTCTTAAGCGATCCACCCACGAGGAAGCAACTACGGCAGGTGAGGTGTCACGAGGCGCGCGAGTAATATATCGTTACCCTACCTCGTAGGTGGGTGTGCTCCTCTCTTCACAGTATTCTCCTCTCAGCTTTCTTTCTAGATAGCCACCTTGGTATTTTGCGAGCCCCTGGCGCTAAGACCGATTGGAACGAAAAAAGGGTAATGCTGGTAATGTTTTTTAGATTGCCATTAGCAAATGCCAACGTGATACGCACGAGCCGATTCACCTGCCCGATGTGCTTTGACTTTACCGTCTGCCACGTCTGCCGACGATCTCTTTCTACAACTTTGCCGTCGTTATACTTCCGCATGTGAGTATATGCTTGTTGCTGTATCTTCGAACGCTTCCTACAATTCACATATATGATGAAGACTTGTTAGAATTGCCGTTGTTAAAATTAAATACATCTTTCAAAATAATTATTTATTTATAAGTAAATAGGCTCCTAGGGCTAAATAACCCTTCAAAAACCCAGAATTTTGATAACCATCTAGGTTAGCCAGCAAGTAACGAAAAAGAAATTTTAACTTTTATTGATCTGCAATATTTCGGATCCTAGCAGAAATTTTATTCCATAATCTCTAAATTCAAAGAAACAAAAAAGATAATCCGGTTGTTTGTTGTTAAAAATAGTATAGAGTAAATTTCCCATAAAGAATTGTCTAAGTGTAGCCACGGGAAATAATCGTGCTTTTTTCTGTAAGGAGAAATATGCCCAACCTTCCTATAGGTTATAGATGAATCTAATGCAGACATTAAGAGCTTTTTCAAGCTTTATATTGAGTTCATTAGTAATGTCATCATAAAATATGCAGCCATAATCAAAAAGAGGAAGGATAGTACTTTTAATTAGTAGTAGCCGTGTGGTTGTAGGTAGAGAATTCCTGTTCCTACCTAACTGTCGCAAGACCGTATACACTCTTTTAAAACTAACAAGTATCTGTTCTTTCCAGAACAGTTTTTTGTCGAGTATCAGACCTAGATTCTTGACAGTATTCTGAAAATAAATCCTGCAACCTGAAGATATGAATTAGCTATTAATTCATCGGCAGCAAGATAATTTGGGGAACAAAAGATTATACCTTGCGTTTTTATAGTGTTAAGGGCAAGGCCATAATACTGTGGGCAAAAGTAGTTATATCCCTGATAGCAGTGGATATCCGCCGGATATCTAGAAAATATTTTTCGGTATCCCTAGGATATCCTAAAGATGTATGATAGATATTTTTAGGATATTAGAGAGAGCGGAAATTTTAATATCCATTGGATATTGTATGGATGTCCAAGGATATTCTAAGGACATTTTCAGGATATCCTACCAAATCGTCCAACAACCATCGAATGTCCAACGGATATCCTTTTGTTATTAGTTTAGTAACATCAAATTCTCTCTTAAATAAGCATTTTTCAAATGAAAAAAGTAACAGTGGTGTTGTTATTGAGAGGATTCGAAGAAGGAAAATGCACCATTTGTTTGTGAATTTATTTATTTTAAAACTTTGATTTTTGCCTTGAGAGGTGGATCAACACTACTCTATCTTATCAATTTTCGTAGTCAACTGACTAAATGCTCTTAAGTTTACTATTATATTCCCGTAATGTCATTTTAATTATTGTCAATTTAAAACAGACCTCGGAAGGTGATTTTTAACCCTCTTATGCCTTTTCCCAACAGGGCCCGTTATCAGGCAGGTAAGCTCATAAATCCAATCTTACCTTTCATTTGTTTATAAAATTTCCCCGAATATCAACGGAATTCCTAGTCTAATCGTTAGGAGCTTTCCATTATCTATTCAATACAAATAATTCAATTTAGTTAGGATCTCTTCCGTCTATCACGAGACCATTGGTCTCATCGTTGGAAATTTCATACCGATTACCAAGTCTGTTTTTAATCAAAATTACCTGAGGTTTAAGGCCTGTCCACCTCTCGTATAGGTATATATTACAGGTATAAATACTGTTTCTAATTCTACTTACTATATCAATGACAATTTCAGAACAATTCGATCCTATTTCACATAAACATTAACAAAACTTATTAAGGCTACGAAATGCAAACAACGAAGAAGTAACCTTTTACCTAAGTTTCTAACAGGTGTTGTGAATCGCAACGTAAGAACTCATGTAAGAGACATAAACAAATTATGAATTTCGGAATTAATATTATTTGTTTGGTTGTTTGAATGACTATTGAAGAATCGAATGTGATGTGGGGACCAATAACACCCTTGATTTTAAAATAAAATTAAAAAAATAAAAACTATATAATTAACTTAAAATTTAAGAATGAATAAAGCGACATATCTAAACATTAGTGCCTTGTGAATAAGTTTGTTAAGGTAAATAAGGTACTTTACTTTTATAACCAAACCGTCATTACCATTGTTAGACGAGACCCCACTTTTTTACGGTTGTTAGGGACATTCCTCCTTTGTTCGGATGTTAATTTTAAACTTTTTAGTTAAAAAATTTAAAAATGTAGTATTAGAAAAATTATATGCACGTGATCGCGTCCCGAGCTATTACAAGTAAAATTCTAGGCTCAAAAATAAAATTTTAACATAAAATAAATAGATAAGTGTTATTTCGGATTTTTCTGACATGGCATCTTTTTAAAATTTTTGGAGACCCCTATAAAACAAAATGATTACAAATGCCGTTTTCCACTCTCTTGTCGTACCTCCCACTCTTTAGGATATTGAGGGTCTGAAAACCTTGCATTAATTATTTTACCTTATATTAAATATCGTTTACGGGAGTTATTTAAGCCGGCTTTGTGTTATATCAGAATTATAGTTGTACCGATTGCAAAGTATTTTAAACAATTTTCTTAAGAAACTTAAAAATTAAACACGAACGCGAATTAGGGACAGTGATTCATGTGAAACAAGTTTTTTAACGGTTCGAGTTGGCGAGTAAGGCTCTTTAACTTTATGCCCGGGAATTAAAATCCCGATAGTTTAATTTCTCCTGTTTTGTTTTTTGAGTTAAACTTATATTTTGATTAACTGTATTTAAACCTTGACATTTCTGTAGGTTAATCAGATTTGATTCAAATTAACGTAAAATTTAGCCAAGTAGATTTAAAATAATATTTATGTTTGTAATTGTATTTAACTTTATTAATTATATTAATAAATATAGTATTAAAAATTTGAGTTTTGGTTGGATCTTCCCTTAATACCCGAGTTATTGTACCTAATAATATTCTCCTCTGTTGCTAGAGAAATACCTACCTCATAGAAGTCCATTTTTTTGCATATAGAATGTGAAAACCTGCTACCAAGTACCTTGCAGCTCGTACAATTACATTTTGTATAAATAACTAAATAAAAAATTTTCTATAAGAATAAATGCGTCCGTAACAAAAAAAAAAGAAGAAAATAACAAGCACAGCCTTCATAGTTCCAACATTTACAGAAGGCGAAGGATTGAAAGTATACACTGAAACGGAACCAAATGAAACAAATTGTCGCAATTAGGAGAAAATTCTTTTTAAAACAATACAGCATGTAAGTTCCAATTAAGGCTTTTTATTCGAGGAATAAATTGCCATCTAGCAATCAATATTGAAGAATCAACTTTAAATTCGTACCTTTCTTGTAGTTGGCATCATGATAAGACTAGAAACTTGATTGAAACGCAACTACGATTGTCCGTTTCGCGTGAACGAGCAGGGAAGATAGAACTCTGGAATAATAGTTATGGGACTCTCGAGGTCCCGCCTAAGCATTCACGTAACTGTATTTCTATAAAACAGATCGAGGCGATTGGCAAGCAGGACTAATTGGCGGGGCTCGGTCGATTTATGCAATGACACAGGAGCGCAACATCTGCTCACTTGGAAGAAGAAGAGGCTTCTGCCCCCGCCCGATTCAAGGAGGAATCTACTTCCACGCGATTGTGGCCAATCATACATATTAATAGCGTTTATAAGATAGGGGCCTCGGGCCCCGTAACGGAATCGAGCTCGGCACATACGTATGTATGTATGCTCATGCTGTAACGTATCCTTTGACCAGGACTCGCGATCCATAAAAGGATGGTCTGGCATTGCAACTCCAGGAGATAAGGATACTATTTAATAGCGTTTCTGAGACTAGAGGACGTCCCAGCATGACTTCTACTATCTAGAAACCATCCCTTTTTTTCATAGAAGCGCATAGGCGTTGCCATAAGCATATTTATGCACTGAATCATTTCCGATTAGTTCTTAGTGCGTTGCTTGTTGAACATGACCTAAATTTAAGTCAATATTTCTCCCACTTTTATTTTCTGCAAACCTATCTTCTTCTCTACATTCCTGGAAGAAATTTAAGTTTGAATAAAAATTTGCTTATTTCAAACTAATTAAAATTGGAGATTGCCAAGCCTCTTGTCATGTTAGCTAATTCGAATAAAAATCTTGCACTTAAAATATGTCTGAATGTGACTCTGCATAGATTACCTCTCAATATCTAATTTCTTTAAACCTTGTAGACTGTATGTCATCATATATTTGCATGCGAGATACGTGGTCACGTTATTCATAGTTTTGTTAATACTAAACCGTTATGTTAAAAAGTACCAAGTGATAATTTGCTAAAAATGCTAGAACATGTGGATTTTGAAAAGAAGTGATTTTGGAATCAGAGCGCAATAATATATTATCTGGTATCGTTCTAACGAATATATTATATTGGAATCAAATTATTCACTGCAATTAGAGATTAACGTCTTCATTACTTATTCACAGTTAAGCGTAAATTCCACTTTTGTTTTTTTTTTTCGAGAACAACATGCATGCATAAAATCACCGGTAATGTGTAACTAATTGAGACTTCTGTGGAACCATCCAAGCTCTAAACGATTTTCCGCATTTCAAGAATCTTGGGAACTTTACTCTACGCGTTCAGACTTGACTTTCACTCTCACCCACCATAGTGCAGTCAATCTCTGTCTTTTACAACGTATCTAAATATTTACAAATTACGAAATTGATTGTGCATAGTAAAATATTGAGAAAATAATTTTAGGATGTAGGAAATGATTTTGACAAGATTTTCTTTCTTTAAAATTAAATATTAGTTCAATCCTATTGAAGAGTCTTTTTACGAATCGAATAAAAATTCTGATTTGCATATAAACAAAGTTATAACTCGTATGAATTTAAAGTAAAATTTATATCAAGTCGGACCGCATTCAAACACTTATTATATAAGAATGTACATTATAACATTTGAAGAGATCTCATTTGAGAATATTATCAATTCGAGTTTGGTTTTGATTTAATCAAAAATTAATTCAAAAGAGTCTCAACATGAGAATTGGTATTTCATTACAAGTTGTATTTTAGACTTATTTCTAACTTTTTATTAACCGAGTTGTTGTTTTTAATAATATGAAAACTTTCTTTGAATTTTCTGTCTGTAGTTTGTTTTGTTACAAATTATTTTTAAATAATCAAAATAGAAAAATTGTCATTATCTTGACATGTATTACCAATGAAGTTTTTCTATCGCCATTTTTGCAATCTCTTCTATGCTTATTTAGTCGCTCTTTAATATATCTATGGGCGATTCCATGTCAAATTTACAGTCCACATTTTAAAATCGATTAAAACTATTTTTTATTTGTTCCTTATAAGGAACAAATATATATTATAAGAGGCCAAATTTTCGAGTTCTAAATTTTCAAAATTCTAGATTTTTAAAAATAGACCTTTTTTTAATCACATATAACTCTAAGCCTATTGAATTTAGAAAATTTTTGCCAATACAAAAAAAGTTAGGTTTTTCTTCAACTTTTAAATAGTGTTTTCAAAAAAAAGAAAATATATATATATTTTTAAATAAACACCATTTTTTAGAAACCAATCCATTTTTTTTAAATTTGGACCCGAATAACAAATTATTATTTTTTATTTATACATACCTCGAAATGTCAAGAACATTTTACAAAAAGATTCCGGTCGTCTAAAAGAGTATTATTAGTTTAAATTAATTTTCAAACTCTAGCTGTTATATCTAAGTGCTATTCTGTACCTGTTTTGGTTATATTAATTTGATTTGACATTTATAAAAAAGAAGATATGCAGCTAAATTCAAGTTAAAACAATTTTTTCAATGTAAATCGGCACAGTACAGCACTTAGATATAACAGCTTGAGTTTGAAAATTAATTTAAACTAATAATACTCTACTAGCCGACCGGAATCTTTTTGTAAAATGTTCTTGACATTTCGAGGTATGTATAAATGAATAATAATAATTTGTTATTCTGGTCCGAATTTAAAAAAAATGGATTTGTTTCTAAAAAATAGTGTTTTTTTAAAAAATATATACATTTTCTTTTTTTTGTAAACACTATTTAAAAGTTGAAGAAAAACCTAACTTTTTTTGTATTGACAAAAATTTTCTAAATTCAATAGGATTAGAGTTATATGTGATTAAAAAAGGTCTATTTTTAAAAATCTAGAATTTTGAAGATTTATAACTCGAAAATTTGGCCTCTTATAAAAAATTAAAAAAATTCGTATCTAATATTTTTTTATAAGGAACAAATAAAAAATAGATTTAATCGATTTTAAAATGTGGACTGTAAATTTGACATGGAATCGCCCCTATACAAGTCTCTTCTATGTAATAAGCACTACACTGACATGGAATACTATACACTACATGATTTTTGTATCTGAAAATTATCTAATCCTTATTTTTAGAAAAACACTTGAAAGGGCCTTTTTCATACGTAAAAATCACTTTTAATTCTGAGCCTTTAAAAAGATTTTGATAAAAATAAGATAATTCGTCCACTAAAAGTAAGACAATATAAACTTTTTTGTATCTGAAACAAAACCATAATCGTTATTTTCTGTGAATATTTTCTGAAATCTTAAATTAATAAATTTATTGATAAACCAGGTCGGGTAATCATTTTTCTCTCTGAGCATGTTAAGGACAATTTTTAATTTGTCTTCGGATATCCGCTATGTAAGTTTTGAGGTTATGCGTATATTTTTTAATTATTATGACATTTATCAGAACTATTTAATAAGAGAATAAAATAATATTTTACAGACATAAACTCCTGAAGAGGCCCATCGTGGAAGGGCGAAAGCTAGAGTTTTTGTAAGCTAGGAGTATCATAACTGAATTCTTAACCCCCAAAATTATTATTAATTTATTTGTTTAAAAAAAAATTTACATAACTTTTATACAAAGAAATTCTAATAACGTAGCCACAATAAAGTGAAAATTTCACACAACTTAACATCTATAAAAGTCTATAAAAAAACAATACCGAACAACACACCCTATATTTATCAATGTATTCATCACACATTTTTTTTTACTTTTCTCTAATACTATCCTGTTTGCGTTAATCTTATTTTTTGTGCGCCTACAATATAATACACTAATGTTCGCAATTCCTGTTTCTTTTCTGAAGCCATCAGGTTCATCCAAAACTTTCCTTTCGATATCTCTGGATCAAGATCAGCATAGGAAATCTCTTTTAGATCCGCATATATAAACTGGACATTTTACTAGAATATGGTATAAAGTTTCCTTTTCGTTTAAGTTACATATTTGTGTTGGGTCCAATACAAAACTGTATTTTTTATACTTAATTCTATGTTGTCTGGATGGAGCTAATCTGATTTGCGCATTATTTGTATTAGTAACATTGGAAGTCGCGAATTCGAGTAGGAATGCTATTTTTGTGTAGGTAAGTATGGATAAACCTGGAGGCTTGTTGAATTTAGAAGACTTAAGCGGTCTATTTCATTTAGACGCTCTTTGCAGTCCTTTAAAATATTACATTTTTCTCTCCATAAAAATTTTACATCTAACCCGTTATTATTTTTTACAATATTTAAATCATCAGTCATGTGCATAATTTGCAGTACCCAAATATATTTTTTATTAGATTGATATTTCTGGTTTCAGATCTTAAAAATTCTGTCGCAGCAGAGTCTGGGATATCTTTTTTCTGACATGTTGTAAACTTTTTCTAACCAGTTTAGGGTTGCTTTCAAAATTATACAAGATAAACTTAACCTTCCCGTTTCTAGTCTTATTTCATAGTTTGGGATATCTTAACCAACAAAATTAACATCATTACTGTAGGGATTCTTCAATTACACCACAATCACTTTAGTTGAAATTAATATTTAATGATAGAATAAATATAAAATGTGTACAATGTAATTAAAATATTCGTCAATTTTACAAAAGGAGCTCAACGGCTGAGCAAGCAAGCTGATCTGACCAAAGCTTCGTCAGAGAACTAAGTGTCGCCTCGGTCTCACTGTGGTGGCGCTGCGATAGCTACCGCCAAATTTAAATTAAACATAAAATATTATAATTATAAAAATCAATCTCTACATTACTATTATTTAGTTAATTAGCAAAGGTCGACTATAAACTGACCCTTTTTGGTCTCCCACTAAACCACTAATGACATTCGTCTTCAGTTTTTCTATGATCAGCCTCAAATTTTAATCTTTAAGAGAAACGTAAAACTGACAAATTATTATGTGTAATATTATTATTGTTGCCTACTTCGAGTTGTTTGGCAACTTTCTGCAAAAAGCAATTTGATCACCATGTTGCATCGCACCAATATATTTTTGATTTGTTTTAACTTTAAAGAAAATTAAATTTTTATAATAACAGTATAATGGACACTTCGAATGTTTATTGTAAAATAGGTATAATTTAGACATTGAATTGTACATTTATGAAGATTTCTAACATCAACAGTAGTTCAGTTATAAATTTAGCATAATCAGATTGTTAGTTGTCTCATTTTTAAGAACTTTCAATGTTCGAGATTAAGGTTATAGTCTTAGTCTTTGATACTTTACAAGGGTGACCGTAAATATCTAATTCTCAACGACATTTCTTTGTAATGAACCTCCATTAAATATGTATTGTAGATTGTAAAACTAACAATTTTCTAAGTAAAGGTTCAATTTATGTTCATCCCTTGCAATACTAGTTTAGACACGATTTGCAGGTATTCTAATTTGCAAGGATTCTAGGAAAGGCTCAACAGATTAGAACAACAATTGTGATGTTTTTCAGATATCAGCCATTTGTCTTAATTACTGTTTCTCCCGCTCACTTGTACTGTAACCAATAGGAACCATTCATTACCCCCTCTAATTTGTAAATCCAGATACTGTTTGAGCACCGATGTCTTGGGACAGGACCAAAACTGTCAGAAATTAACTGACCGTCACCGAAACTAGACAAAAAATGTCAGCTTATAAATTTTACAATTTTTCACCAATGTACTTTGTTCGGTAAAAATAAACTCCAATTTTACGATAAGTGAAATCTCTTCATTGACTTTACCAGCAACAATATTTTTAATTTATTCTATCAATAAACAACCAGGTACTGACTACTGACACGCGTTTGTTCAGGGATGAGGTGTCACGGAAGTCTTAACCCCCTTTTAATAGTTTCAAATTTATAGGTAGATAAATTATTTTCCATCTGTGATTCCCTTACTAAACCGAAGGCAACTCAGTAAAATATAAGTTGCACGATTTAGATCAGAAATAAGTAAATTTTCAATTAGGTTTCTTGTTAACAGAAAAACGTGTACAAAAGTAGACTGATTTGGGTCAGTGACGACTGTTGAGATTTAGCATTTACCATATATCGCCTACACGTAATTAGAGACGTCTCTAGCAAATAAGTCGGTTTCACATTGGTCGCACGGGACACTGGTGAGTGCGTGACCATGCGTGACTGGGAATCGCGTGCGCGGCCATCCTCATCCGAATACACTATTTCTCCTTTCTCAGTGAAAAATACGCAAACACGAGCCTTGCCTTAGGCATCAGGTTTTAATTCCGTTCTAACGGTTACGTCGCTTAAGGTCATGCCCGGTGTGCTACCTCAATGGACGTCGATATAGAAAACTGAAATTTATCGCTCAAATATTAATTAGACCGCTTTAATGGGCGACTCGGTTTATTACACTTTTAGGTCAGTTTCGAGCATATCACACTTCTCTAGCATGAACATAATTTCTGAAAATCGCTGGCTTTCTGAATCCTAAGCTGTGTAATGGGTCTTAATCTCTTTCAAAGTTGGCGAGGAATAAGCGTAATGTTAAATCTAAGATATCACTTTCTGGATTTGTAGGAAATCAGCACTGAACTTAGTAAAAGGTGCCATAAAATTAGATGTTAGTTTCCCTCTTGTGTAAAACTGCACATATTTTCTGTAATTAAAAAGCGGTTGTGCAAAGAAATTGAAGTATGAGAAATGTATTTGTTCAATATAGTATGAGCCGAAATTCCGTAAGAGATATAAAATACTTTGTAAAGACAGTTAATTTGCAGTCAAATCTTATAATTTGTTAACATATCATTATTGGGGATAATTAATTTACATTAAAATATGTAGTTTAAAAGTATCACACGGTTATAGATAATGCAAGTGTTTCTTAAAAGTGAAGAATGAAAAGAATCTTCTGACAAGTTTTTCTAGCTTTCTCATATTATTTCTTAAATACTTTCACATTAAGTGGCTATAAATTTATATATTGCAGTGCCAATAAAAAAAAAATAAAAATTCTGTACAGTTAAGTCCACATTCTAATCAGAAATATTACTGGAACGATTCATAATTTTTCGCATTGAAAAATTGCAACAAGAATCGGACGCAGCCTAGAAGAAAAGGATAAGATAAAGTCGTTTGTTTTCAGATAGGGTTCTATTTCTTCTGAGAATACTCTGTATAGCAAAAAAGTATTGAATTTAAAATCAAAAATTGATTTTAATGGTTAAAAACAGTTGTATTCTTTTATCACTGTCTGTGGCAGTTATATACTGACCGAAATGTATTTCGACAATTAAAAAAAAATTTAATTCAAAATGACATTGATACGAGTTTGGTAAAAATAATAAAATATTAGATGTTTTCTTAAAAATTTAAAAAGAATTTTAAAATTTTTCTGTAGTTTCGCTGCTTTGCTGCAAAATTACACACATAATTAATGCAATATTGCTGTAACATTACTGCAACATTACTCCTGTTTTTCATAAAGTGATATATTAATAAAACTCCTCTCAGAAAAAGCAGTTTCTTTTGAAAAACTTTTTATAATATTCTTCTCGTCTAAGCTGTGACATGATAAATTTCACTTCCATAACACTCATAATTTTTAAATGTCTAATATTTCGAAACAAAGGGCAAGAGTAAAGAACACTTTAGTTGTTTAGGAATTGAATATGAATTGAAATTTTTGTTTTTAGTCATTTCATAAGTCGAGTTACAAGTGATTCAGAATAGAAGCAAGACTTTTAGAATTTTGAAAGTTCGCGCCGCCCGCCAGAGGGAACAATTATCGAGTCTTCTACGCATTGAAAACAATGTACCAAGACTTGAGAGTGCCCTCATCAGGTTGGGAAATTTTTAGTCTTGTTTCCTAACATTGCTATTGCACTCCAAATATTAAAAAATTGTAAGGATTGCTTGGACGAAGAATTTCGTAAATTTGAAAGTCGTTTTTTGATTTTCGAATCTAAATTATGACAAACGAAGTAGCAGCTGTCAGGGCTCCTGAGACTCTAGACTCTTCGTCGGTTTATGGTTTTTGAGCCTAAACCACGTGATAATTGCAGCCTAAAAACTCTCATACTAGTTTAGTGGCATCACAGGGGATAGTGTTCAGAATGTTTCTCATTGATCATATTCCGAATTGATCTTGACTTTTAAGTTATCTTTGATTTTCTAGTTTGTATCGAATCGAAAATCTGTTTCATTTAAAATGAATTCCAGTTGCCGAATTGAAAGAAATATTTTACTGATTCAACAAAGTAATACTTTAGGTTAGAAGCATTTAAAATATGATTTAACAGTATTGTAAACAGATTTTTAGAAATTTAAAAAATCTGAAATTTCTAACGGGTACTTGGATAAAGCAGGGACACTGAAATAGATAACGTTTAAAGATTTCACTGCCAGCAGGATAATATTGAACATTGAGATATATTAATCCGTGGTCGAGTTAGAGGTTATGGAGACCGTTTTCTCAGGTCGGTCATCGCAATAACTTTGTCCACGTTGCTCTTGCTGGTAAATCACGCACAGCAATAAAATAACTCTGACAACTTTACTTCGTGTAAGCTACATGCTTGGGGATGCTGTAAGCAGGGGACGGCAGGTACGTTCCTAAAGTTCTCAATATTATATATTGATCGATAATAAAATGTATTCACTCGCATTGGTGAGTGTAGATACGAGGACGATTACGTCTACAACTACGGACGAACGTATTCACTGACATAGAAGAGTAATCGCAACACAGTCGGCTGCGTTTAAACGCTTGCGGCGACACAGCTAGGATTTACTGCGAACGATGCGGCATTTCATTTTCTATGGAACCCCGTGCGAAATTCGATACCTGTATCGCGTTTCTCACGAGGAAGCATTTAGGATGTCGTACGTCGTCCCAAGAAACAGCTACCTATAGTCCAAACAAAGAATTTTTAACTTTATGTCACTGTATCATCTCAGGAGGAAAAGTAGTGAATTTCTTGTTATTTTAAATCTACTGTAGACTATTTTTAGCTGCAACTCTTTCTATATTTCTACTTCCTGAAATAATGCATTAAATTAATTTCCAATAAAATACAGGATTGAGACGTTTTATAATATTTTCAACTATATAATCTATTTTGAAACACAATTTTACTTTATTATTATACGCTATTATTTAAAAATCACTGCTGAGTATCAAATTAAGACTTGAAATGTCAAAGGATTACATAAAGTTCTTTATTAAAACCATACTGGTTTTTTCCTCAATGACCTTTATAAACGAAGATAACTTGACATAATTAGATGAATAATACAAATTTATGGCATGCTTATCTGATGCAATAATCCGAATTACCTTACTAAATTTTAATTTATTTAAAATTTCCTCAGTTTATTCCATAGAAAGATGGAGTTGTGTAAATCGATTTAATTTGTATTCAGTTCCATATGTAATCTTATTTTCCTTCTTAGAGGAAATAATTCATATTTCTAATTGTAATTAGTTTCAATAAATAATAGCAAAGAATGTAAAGTGGCAAAGTAAATGAACCAATTTGTGTCTGAAGATGAAAGAATTGGTCCACAAGTTGAATAAACTGGCGCCAAGGAATTTTTAAAAAAATAGACATGAAGGTCGATACTTTCCCACTCCGTTATCTATAGAAACAAATAGAAGTTCTGTTGAACTTATATTTATAATTTCTATTTACGTTTTACCGTCCGCAAAAACGCAAAAGCCAACTATCGTCATCGTCGTCCTGACAGTAGGAGAATAAATAGACGAGGAACATGATATCTATTTCATAACACTTACAAAGCGTCCCCGTGTGAACGCAACCGCAGAGTTACGTAATTCGTTTTCATATTATGTACTGGTCGTTTTCAGCATGTCATGGAATTTACTTAAAAGAAAAATTAAAGATCGTATATGTGTAATACGATACTTTTAATTCCCTGTCAGTGTGTCTTTAGTGGTCACCTAAGACCTTTTAGTCTTTTCAAGAAGTGATGATTCTATTATAAGGATTAGCAAGTAGAAAAAACTGTCTTAGATTTGTAGAAAATTTAAAGGCTTTTTCCAAAAATAATTTTTTTGATCGTAGTTTTATAATTGTTAAAAATATCAATGTTTCTTTTTTAAAACTGCTGTTTCTAAAGCCAATTTAGCATCTGATTCAACTCGTACTTTAATAAATCAAATTAATTCTCACTCATGATCGACTGTTTCTAAAAATTTTAATGTCTTTGTTTGGAGGATAATAGATACCTAAAACTGTGTTTTTACCGTCTCCTGCATTTATATAACAACCAAAACTGTTACTAAATTTAACTAGTTCAAACAATTAGAAATTTTTTTGAATTTATAGGAGAAAAAAGTATATTAAATGATTTATCGTGTAATTATTTAAAATTAAATAAAGTTAAATTAATTAAATCATATCCAGCATTCCTGTACGCCGAAGACCTAAATAGTCTCGAAGATTCGCAGTTTTTGCAAATAATTTTACCTTATCTTACTCTGAGAGATGGTAGCCAAAATTATTTAAGACTGAAAATCCCATTAATATATTTTAGATTGATCGCAGAAGTTATACTAATAAACAACTATAATTCGAGAATAATAAAACAAATGAAATTTATAAAGTTGACCCATCACGTATTATCACATATTAATTTAGACAAGATACACAAACCTCTTTGGATAAACCAACAGAGTTAAAGACAAATAAATGAATATATATACATCAATGTTTCTTTATGGTCCAACGATCATTTTATTGAAAAAAAATAAAGTCAAAGACTTTGTGTAGACAAACAAGTTCATGAATAAATAAAAACAAAGTTCCGACAACATTAGTGTGTCTTTTTCAAGTTTGAATCTAAAAATATATAAATAGATGCTTTTATAAAATTTATTAAAAATTTTTTTTAACGGATATAAGGTCATTCAACTTACAAAACATTCTTCTAAACCATAAAGAAAAATTTGTTTAACATCAACAGTGAAAAAAACATATTTTGAAGTATTAAACAAAACAATTTGTCATTTAGAAACATCACAATTTGACATAAAGTTCAGATTACAATGTTAATGTATTTTTTAAAAACAATAATAAATTAAAAAATTTCTTTTTTAATAATAGAAAAAATGTTTAATACATCATATTATGTTTTTCACTGTTGATGTTAAAAAAAATTTATTTATGGTTTAGAAGGATGTTGTTATTAAGGTTTTAGTATAAGATTGAAATAAAAGAACTAACACACCAATTTCACTTTATAAAATAATTATAAAAATCCGTTTATTAAAACTATTGCACTTTACATAAATGAGTTTTTTGAATTAATAACAGTTAATTGTTAAGGATTTAAAGATTGAAAATGAAACTATTGATTTTAACAATGAAAAATGCTAATAAGGAAAAACGACGCTTTGGTTTATATAGTAAGGTTCAGTAATGTTTTTAGTTCGTTAAGTCAAGTTAATACATAATATATAGGGGAGAGTGGCCATCAATGTACCAGTTTTTTCAATGAACCATTTCAATTTTCTCAGAAACAATTAAATAAAAATTCTCCTAATTTTAAATATAAATGAAGTTTGCGTAAACACACTACGTCCATAAATTTGAGACGTGTGGATTTATTCTTCACACAGAAAACTGGAAAAAACTGTTTTTGATGTACTGAAGAAAAAATTTACCTAAAATACGAACACGTTTTTTAATTGAAATAAGGCCATTTAAAAATAAATGTACTTACAATTTATTTTGTTTTGGGCCTTAACTACAATATTCTAATGAGATAAAGATTTTGAAATATTGGATTAAGTTATAAAAAACCATTTTTGTTGCAAATGTCATGTTGATTCAATGTACCGGGGAACAATGAACCACCTGGAATTTCAGTGTATTTTCGATTTCCAGAGTGGTATGCTTGATTATAAAACTAGGCATGCATACAGCATGTTACAGCGATTGTTATCAGTACTTTTCTCAACATAGCAAAACTAAAATGCCATTTTAGCTAGTTAACTTAAATTTGAGGTATATTTATGTTATACATTATCAATTAAAAAGTGTTAAGTAACAATTTTTTATAGTATTTGATAGAAAACAAGTTTTTTTACAAAGTGAAAAGTGCAATATTATTATTGTTGAACATTTTTAGTATTTTTATAGAGGTGGTTCATTGTGTACCCAGTTTGTTGAAAATGAAAATAGCTTGTTACTTTAGAAAAATCCTAAATTTTATTATTTAATCAAAATAAATCGTGTAAAATATGTGTGCATTACCTAGATAAGTGTTGTAGTTTTATATTGATGCAAAGAAGTGCTTGAAATTGGTGAAGTTGAATAAGTACTATGACCTTGAAAAAAACCCGGTACATTGATGGCCACTCTCCCCTAATATATAAAAGGAATCAATACCAAAGTCGTCGAAATTTAAATACACAAGAATCTTTTAGTGCGTCCGCCAAAGATGTTTTATAAGTTGTATGACCTTATATTTTGAATTGTACGTTGAAAAAAATTTATATATGTTTTAGAAAATAATTTATTTATAAATTTTTAGTTTCAAACTTGAAAAATACACTTAAATGTTCCCGAAACATTATAACATAATCATAAATTCTCAATATCTGTAAGAAAAAAAAAGAAAAATTCTATTTCATTTTTACGGTGGGAATTGCTTCTAAATGATTTACATTTAAATGAAACCTTTCAATAACAATTTATATCATCTTTACATAATGCTTCTAATGAATTTTTTCTCTGCATCTAATTGATTTAAATTCGTGGGTATTATTCGTGTGAATTTTTTTTGTAGTAATTACGTACTACCATTAAGTAGAACAATTTCCGCGTTAGAAATAAATTTATTTTTCATTGAAGATTTACTCTTTCCCATTGTGCTAAAGAAATGCCACAGCACAATCTTCCTTGTAAAATAGACCATTCCTTTCTATAATTCAATTCATGCATCCGTGAATACATTCCGCAGTTAAACATCTAATTAATTAAGAACGAATTACTGTAGAACAGAAGACCGCTAGGTAGAGCATTGTCGCCAGTTCTCGAGTCCTACCACCCTTTTATATCGACCATGCGGAACTATTAATCCGACTTAGTGAGACAGTCACCCACGCTAGTAGGAGTTATAAACGGGACTTATATGAAGCTACATGGGCTCATTAGAGGTTTGCAGAATCCTGGAAGAACCATGAGACCAGAGAGAGTTTCCTCTTTGCTGCTCTTTATATCTCCTCATTATATCCTTCTCGCTTTCACTAACTCTGTCTCCTGGTACCTTTATGGTTAAAGTACGCATCCGATATTGAGTTACGCGGCGGCGTTTCAAACGAGGCTAATTTATGTTCTGGAGACAAAACGAGAATAAGGGAGCACTTATTCGAGAACCATTGAATTCCTTGACAGAACAGTAGGACTTGTAGAATCGTTTTGATAACACATTCCGCAGCAAGAGCTGTTTAAAATTCAACAGGATATTCCAATTTTAGTAAAATTTTAGATTTAAAGCTTATATTTGTGGTGACTACACTTCTTCACTAGCCACATCCCCAGAATATAAATGATTTATTTCGTCGCCTCGGAGAAGAACTATTTCAATGAAGCCCTGAAAACAAAACCAATTCTCAAGGGCACGGAAGTTAACATTTGAAGAAAGTGTCATTTCAAAATTGACAGATTTTGTTTTTAATTTAGGTAGTCAACGCGTAAGATCTTTATTAGGTTAAGAATTTCTGTATTAAAAAAAAACAAGGTCAGGTGATTTCAATACTACTTCACATAATTGTACATAATACAAAAAACAGTTCTTTGTAGGTTATACGAGATCGACCTGCGCGCCGCAGCGCGCTTGTTATTTTTTTTCTTAATGAATGTTTATAATGTGAATTGTTTAAGAAAATTTATAAAGTGTAATTATTTATATAAATTGTTTATAATTATTTTTTAATCGCAAAAACTTCTTTTTTACTATTGACACACCCCCAAAGATTAAATGCATACATTATTAAGTATGCAAAAAAATTTTTGTGCAAAAGAAAAAAAAAATTGTAAAAAATCATTTTTGCATACTTTTTGCATTAACCTCAAAAATTTATAAAACAATAATTAGAAAATCGACTCTCACAGATCTCTTTAGAATTTAGTTCTGCGTTAGAAGAAAGAAGAATTTTTTAATTTGGTTTAAAACTGCGGTCTAAAAGTCAATTTGAACCAAATTTTGTCATTTTATCCTACAGTTCTACCTAACCGGAGAATAACAAAAAAGATAACCTTAAACCTGAAAGTATAATATCTTTATTTTACAGAAACTTAAAAGGTTCATAAATTATAAACATACAATAAAACAAAATAAAGAACTAAAAATTATTATTACTTACCAGTTTCACAATTTTCACTTGGCCGAAAAGAAATCCGATGACAATCACCACGTGCATTCGAATAAAAAGAAATATCAAAACCTTAAATGACATAAATAATTATGATACTTTTAGAGAAAAAAAATAACGTTTAAATAATAGAACTAAAAAAGAAATAAATAAGTAACAAATAAAATAAAAATAAATAAAAGATTATTAATATTATTATCATTACTCACCTGTCAGAAACGAATGCCAATATAAACAAAACATTATTTCAATCAAAACACTATAACCTTAACAACTTCACTAAAATCACTGTCAGTTCTGAAACTATCACTCCTTAATTTTTACAATTTAATTTATTTTAAATTTATTATTATTTCATAAAATGCAATTATTCAATAAACGAAGATTTTAAATAAATTGAAAAATAGTACAAATAAACGTCTAAACTGTGATGTTATTGTTGACAAAAAATATCGAAAATCTGCTAGCCAATCAGAAGCCCGATAAAACGCGTTACACCTCTAAAGTTGGTCTAAAGGGTTCTCGTATAGGGAAGTCAAGGTCAAAGCTAATTTCTATGTATTAATTATTTTAATAAATTTTTTAGTTATTTTAGATTGCTAACATTATAAGAAATTTTATAAAATAAACTTGAAGTTGCAATATTTAATTAAGAGATTTTAATTCGTATGCAAAACAAAAAATCGAAACTGAAAACTATCGATAGAGAGGTTTGATATCTACTGACCAATGGGAGACTCGGAAATGGAGTTACACGTCTGAAGTTAACCACAACGGCCGTTCTTTTTAGAATAGGATAATTTATTCATCATAATAAAGAAAATCCAAAAAATGTTACCTGACAAAATTTTAGGACCACTTACAAAAATAGGATCAAAAACATGACCCTCTTAAAATGTTGATAACTCTGTCAGATATTAGCGTAATAAAAATGTTCATAGACCATTGAAAAGTTTGTAAAATTTTCCATTAAATGGTCCTATTTTAAAGCTTTTCTGATTAATAGAAACGGAGATTCAATGTGATAAAGACAGGTGAATTTTTCGTTTTTTGTGAATTTTGATTGCTTAAGTTTGGTGCGATGCATTTCCTAGAAAATTATTTCGAAATATTTTAAATTAAGCTTAATAAAATCTTGAATTTTTAACTATAAAACAAGCCAAAGAACATTAAAATATATTCACTGGTTCAAAAGTTAAATGTAAATGTATGATGCAAGAAAACGCAACGATTCTACAACATGGCAAATAGGCCGAGAGTTGCTTCTAACTTTTGAACCAGTTAATATATTTTAATGTTCTTTGGCTTGTTTTAAAGTTAGAAATTCAAGGATTTATTAAGCATAATTTAAAATGTTTCCAATTAATTTTCTAGGAAATGCATCCTACCAAACCTTAACAAACAAAATTCACAAAAAGCGAAAAATTTATCTGTCTTTATTACATTGAATCTCCGTTTCTATTAATCAAAAAAGCTTTAAAATAGGATCATTTAACGGAAAATTTTAAAAACTTTTCAATAGCCTGTGACAAATTTAATTTCGCTAATATCTAACAGAATTATCAACATCTTAAAACTGTCATGTTTTTAATCCCATTTTTGTAAGTGGTCCCACAATTCTGTCCGGTAGTGTATATCATCCTATAATTTATTTAATAACTACAAACGAAATCTCATTTGGAGCATAAAATAGATAAAAACTGATGAAACATGGAAAAATAATTTTTTTTTTGTAATCTTCACGTAAAAATACCCCACTACATTAAATTTCAATACCCTAGGTTAAATAGTTTGACCGCGAGGGGGGACTTCCAATCATGTTCTTTATATTTTCTCAAAATAAAATGGGAGACAATTCCCATAATATAATGTGTACCAGACATGAGCTCTTAAAGCCAAATAGTTTTGGTGGCCTAGGGGGGGGGGGGGGGAGTTATACTGAAACCGACAGTTTTTTCAATAGGATTCCGTATGTAGACTTGTAGTGTACAGAATAAAAAAAAAGGATGATCGGAAGAGTGTTTTGTATGTAACTATTGCGGACAAACTGAGATCGAATCGCCTCGCCCACAAATGGTAGTATAGTGGCACACTCGATTCTCCAGCTGTGGATACAGTAAGTCTGCTCCCAGGGCATCGTTGTAGAAAGGAGAAGAGAGAAAAAACGAACCAAAGGATCGTCGGGGAATTACCCACTGGTTAACAGCTTGCTATCTTGCGATACTGCCACTTCCCTATACGCAGATTTCGATCTTTATCATCGAAGGAAGTCGGTAGGATCTCTTAGATCGCTAGTCTTAAACATGCAAAGTTTTTCTCGAGTCCAGAACCAGCCTGATAGCGATATCAATTTTGTCACTCTAGTAATTTAAACAAGAATGTTTAGCTTAATGATTATGGTATGCAACAAGAAAGAAATAAAGATAAATTATTCCACAGTAGTAATCCAAGAGTAAAATCAGTAGATATGGACGTTTGTGGTCAGACTAGGAAGGCAGAATTTCTCTACCTACCTGCGAGGATTTTTTTTTTCGTAAACCAGAAAAATGTAGAATTGTACAGCTTTTTAAATCCTGTGTTTTTCATGAAAAGCTTTCCAAGAAGATTAAATAAATAAAAACGGTATTTATCTGCTTTTTTCGTAATACATTACTACTACTAACAATAATAATAACAACTTATTGTGTTAACAACGTATTTTTACATAATAACTTTATGTAAAAATACAGAAATTGTTCAATGAGTTATAATAAGTTTTCGATTTTTAAACTATATATTGATTAAGCGAAAATTTGTAATCTTCGTAATGGTAAATTTTAAATTCTTTGTTAGATTATTAAGTTCGAACTTTGATAAATCGATGATTTCCTGAACATGTGGGAACCACCCACAGCTCGACATCAGTTCTACTATAAACGCCGTTTATCTGGCCATGAATAAGATAATCACGATCATAAAATTTCAATCAGGGTCTTATCGTCGATCGACAGTTAAATTTCCTCTCAATGAAGGTCGGAGAAAAATGTCAGTACTGAGTGCTATTCTGTCTAATAAATATTTCTGAAAGTTTCTACATTTGCTGTTTGCAAAGTGATAGTTAGCTCTCCACCTTCTTTCTTCTTTATCAATGTGACTGTCTTTCGGTTTAGACATTGATTCATCTTCGTCGTCGTGTCACCCGAGTGTCTCCTATGTTCACCGTGCCGTATCGTGACCGATCCTTATCTTCATGCCCGGCTTGAACCACAAAGCAAGACAGTCCCACGCACGCCTTGTTGGATTATTAATCGCCACGTAATTCTACAATTACAAAGGTTAATCCTCCGTTTTCACGCTCACTCATGAGACGACTGGTACTAGTGTGACACTTTAAAGACCCAACGGCGTGGCAATTAGTGACACTTGCAAGATAAATGGCCTTAATTCCTTACTATTTTCTTTTCATACCTTTTTAATTGATTTATTTTCTATGGAATACTCCTACTTATTGATGTGGAGAAAAATGTACACTAATGAATATTATTGTATTTGATTATTTATTTAATTTTACAATTATTTTTTAGGTTTATCTTTAAAGTGGTGTAGCAAAATCAGGGGATGTTGACTATGTGATTCACCTCAAAGGTGAGATAGATGGGTTCTGTTTTTATAATAATACACTACTGTACGACACATATTTTGTAAAGGCTCATTTTATAAGAAAACCTGGAAAAATTTTTGCAAAATGAACTAGTCAAAAAAAGGGAACTGAGAAAATAAGATGACTAAATACCTTAATAAAAAATATAATTTTCTGAATTCCTAACCTAAATTTAACTACGAAAATATCTTGTCTCAAAATTTCAAATCTTTTGGATTTCTTAAAAAAATTTCCCGTTTTAAAATTTAAAAAAACACTAAATAGGTTTGGAGTTGCGCAATAGATTGCAACTAACATAACCCTCTAGTACCTGACCTGTCAATTTCCAACATGTGACAATAAAAATTGAAAACTTGTTATTATTAAATATAATATAATACCAAGTTTTCAAATAAAACTATGAAGGTGTTTTTTTAAATTTTAAAACGGGGAATTTTTTGAAAAAATTAAAAATTTTTTAAGAAATCTAAAAGATTTGAAATATTTGAAAAAAGTGTATCTCAGCACAGATTACAACAACAAAATCAGGGAATTAAAACCGCTCTTTGTAAACACTCAACAGATTATCATCATAAATTTAATTTTGCGTCAAATGCAGTCTCAATATTAAATTCAGAAAATAATCTTGAAAAACGTAAAATTCTGGAAATGTATTATATTCTCAAAAGTGAAAAGTCTGTTAATTTAAGAACTGATGTACAGGATCTCAGTCCTATTTATTTATATTTAGATAAATAGATTTGGAGTTGCGCAATAGATCGCAAGTAACATAACCCTCTAGTACCTGACCTGTCAATTTCCAACATGTGACAATAAAAATTGAAAACTTGTTATTATTAAATATAATATAATAACAAGTTTTCAAATAAAACTATGAAGGTGTTTTTTTAAATTTTAAAACGGGGAATTTTTTGAAAAAATAAATTTTTGTTTAAGAAATCCAAAAGATTTGAAATTTTGAGACAAGATATTTTCGTAGTTAAATTTAGGTTAGGAATTCAGAAAATTATATTTTTTATTAAGGTACATATAATCCACTTTCTAACTCTCAATGGAAACCAGAAAATGACTGGATAATTTAAAAATTGACGATTTAAACGGTAAAAAACAAACTTTCTTTTATAATGTCACATTGTATCTTAATTGACTTATAAATATTATGATTTACAGTTCTCATGAGGATGTGATATATTACATCGAAACGCGTCAATAAAATAATAATGAAAAAAATATTATTGACTTTTTAGTTTTTTATAAAAAATAATTTCTTAAAAAAAGCCGTTCAGGCCAAAAAAAAAAGAGAATTATTCTCACATATTATACAAATAACGTTGTGAAAATAACGACACGAATACTTGACGTTATTTTGCGACATCAAGAAAATAACGTGAGGAAAATAAATATACTATTTGTGTCAAAAAATAGTGTACATCTTACGTTAAAAGATTTATTGGCCCTGAAAAGATCCGATTGTTTAAAGGAGAATTAAAATCCAGGTTCAACTCTGCGAGTCTCACTTTAACTTCATTAACGCGTCCCGAAATTTTTAAAAAAATTTTCGACAACAACGAGACTACACTCACGCGGATGATACAAGACTAAACGGTTCCCGAAAACAGTAGCTTATTGGCCCTGAAAAGGTCCATTTGTTTAAAGGAGAATTGAAATCCAGGTTCAATTCTGCGAGTCTCACTTTAACTTCATTAACGTCTCCCAAAAATTTTAAAATCTTTTTCTACAGCGACGAGACTTCACTCACGACGGATGACACAAGACTAAACAATTCCCGAAAACAGTAGCTATTGTCCGTTCGAGGAGGGTTTAGTAATTGCTGATTGCACATCGAGTGCGCATCGGCCAATCAGCAATTACTAACCCCTCCTCGATCGGACTACTGTTTTTGGGAACCTTTCAGTCTTGTGTCATCCGTCGTGAATGTAGGCTCGTTGCTGTCGAGAAAGTTTTTAAAAATTTCGGGAGGCGTTAATGAAGTTAAAGTAAGACTCGCAGAATTGAACCTGGATTTTAATTCTCCTTTAAACAATCGGATCTTTTCAGGGCCAATAAATCTTTTAACGTAAGATGTATACTATTTTTTCACACAAATAGTATATTTATTTTCCTGGCGATATTTTCACGACGTTATTTGTATAAGGCGTCCTTTTTCCTGTAATACATTTTCTATCATGCATTTCCCGTCATACATTTTCTGTTAGCGCAAAAAAATGACTGAAAAAAATGACAGGAAATTCATGGCAGTCCCATCATATTTTTCTTGTCGTAATTTTTCGTAAGGGAAGTTATGTTTCCGATTTTTGTTGTCGCTCTAACTGATAGAATCTCATGTCTCAAAAAAAATATTGATTGAGAAATCGGTAAACTGCCATGAATGATGGTCATGTAAATAATTAAATTCACGTTTAAAACATAATTATTTAATTAATCTATCAGTGTGAGAATATACATTGAAAGTTACATGTTGTCTCTACAAAATTCAAAGCTAGTCTGGGCATTTAGTGAAGAAATAAAAGACATAGGACTTGAAATGGGTGTTAACAATATTTTTAAAGGGCGTAGAGGAGGCACAACAAAAGGTAGTTTCGACGAAGGAATTAAGATAAGTGCAAAAATTGCATTTACTGTCTAAAAGTATGTTTCAGGATATTAGATGTTAATGGCATTCTACGTTTTTATTCACAGAAAATTTTTTGTCAAAAACTCAATTTTTAATAGACTTTGTATTATAGCAAACTATTATAGCGACATTCTTGATTTCTTTTTCGTTTAATAGTATCAAATCGTCTCGAAATTCGGGACCAGCTTATTTCTGTAATCATATAATTACAACGACCACAGAAAGCAGTTCTACAAAGAGAAGAATCGAGTTTGAGAACATAATTCCGACTGCAAAAAGTGTGCACTGATTACACTAATATATCATTGAACAAACACAGTATGGGAAACATATTCTTAAACTGTTTTATAATGAATGTTGCATTAAAGAGATCTGTATAAAAATTTAGAAGTCAGTATTAGTTTCTCAAACTCGATTTTTCTCAATGTAGAATTTCCGTATGCATTGTAATTACATAATTTGCAGCAGAAACGAAACGTGACATTTCGTGCGGTTGAAGGAAAGACAATCTGTGATAATAAATTTTTTGCGCTAGAAAGTGAGTAGAATGTAGTTTAGAAAATCTTAAATGTAATCTTTGCGAGAACCGGAATCAAGCATCAGAGACATACTCTAGCCTCTTAGGTTCGCATAACCTTTTGCCGAGCAGTCGCCGACGATTTTGCAATGATACTTAGTTTCGTTAGTTTATAGCCGGGCTCGAACGGTATCCCATATGCTCAATGTCCGCAAAATAATATACGCGCGAAAACGTATCGCACTACGTGGGCAGAACTTTCCCGAGAGGACTCGTGCGTGGGACGTCTAGCGATAGGTCGATGATTATGAACTTAATGAATGATACTATCGCGCTCGTCACTATTCCTCCAACCTAGCTAAAGTGTCGGTGACAAAATTTATCGCTCGTTAAATTTAAATCCAATAAGCCTCCGATCTGTCGGTTTATTATTTTTATAACAATGGAAGGGATCGGCAGCATCGGTGAAAGTCGATGGTAATCGGTTCCGTGTCTTCCGTTGTGTTATTGAAAATAATAGCTGGTGCAGATTCAATGTAAAGCATTCTTGAATCGGTAATACTTGTGCTAAATTTACATTGACAAGGCTTTTGTTAGGCACAAATCGTGACATGTTTATTTATTTCTAAGTGCCTGGAAATATATGTTCACTTTTGTGCAATTTAATTAGAACCGTTTGTGAAAGTCAAGTTGGGAATTATTTCGCTTTGTTAATTTAGGACAAGTTGCTCTTTAGATTGTAACTGCTTAAATTGTTTCACTCAATGTAAAGAGATAATTGTTATTTCTTCCGACATTTGCAAATGTCACACCACACTGTCTAATAAAATTCTACAATGGTCTGACATTTTTTGAAAAGTGTCGCTAACATTTTGGCTCCTTATATTTAAACTACTAGAAACTAAACAGCATTTTTATTAAGAAAAAGTAATTTTAATAATTCTTTGAACAGATTGTATTATAGAAAATAATGATGTTTAGTTGTCACTAAGAAACGGTTTTAAAATCTCTTTGAGACGAACAAACACCTGAGACGTGCAATTCTTGGTTGCGGCTATTAAGGTCTGGTGACACCGTAACTCGGTATTTCCTTCGCATAATGCACCGAGACCAATGCATAATGCGTAACTGAAAGCAGCCTCATTTGTTATATGCTTACACCGCGAAGGCAAGGACGCAAAAGGAATTCGAAAAGGAGGACTCGAGAATATGTCCACGTGATTTAAGATTGCCGTCGAGTACATCCCATCAGATGCAAACTGCTGCTCGTCCAACGTATAAGTATAATTTATCTGACTCTCTAAGACACGAATATTGCACATTTTCAGGAAATATCTCGTTCTTGCCACAGAATAAGTACTCATTTGCCTTCTACTTTACATTGTAATAAATGAAAATTATAAGCACTTGATCGTCTTATATGAATGACCATCAAACCCTAATTTCTAAACCTTTTGCATACTTGAAAGACGTAATTCTAATTTTATTGCTATGTCGTGCGAACTACGGAGACCCAAACATCACTTATAATATTTTCTGTCTAATGAAATATTATTTTTACGATTTTGTCAAGCTTAATGAATTTTTTAATCAATGACTTCTAAATGTTACTGGATAAGTAATATTTTGCACCAATTAATTTAGTTCTACAAACAAAGTTAATTACAATAATAATTTTAACGATTATTTTAAGAACGACAGCATTTCATTGAATAGAAATAACAACACTTATAGTAAGTTTTTAATTTAAGAAAGAGTAAGTGATCTTAGAAAGGTCATTGGAATAAAAGTCCAAATTTTATCGACACAAAACAACGTTTCGTCGACTTGGGTTTGTCGACCTCATGAGGCTGTAATATTTATTGAACACTTCATATAAACAGTTACACAAAAAAGATAAGAAGCAAAGGTTATGATACCTATTTACTTAGAACATTACACATTAAACACATTGTTTTAACATGTCAAAAAATTAAAAATTAAAATCTTGTCAAAAATTAAAAGAGTTTTAAAATCAGTACAAACACTTCGTTTCATGTCTAGCGACGGTCAAACGATAACTAAAGTTCGAAGTGGTAAATGTGGCAAAACTATATATTAAATCAAAATACAGTCGACGACATTTGTAAGTAAATGAACTCAATGCAAAATAAATACACAAGGGGCTAGGAATATAATCTATTGATCAATTAAATTCATGGCCGCTTGAATCCTGATGGTGACACACAACAGAATCTAAATTTTTTTTATTTTATGTTCGTTAATACGTTCCAATAAAGTACGTTTTGTTTCACCGATGTATAAAGCCGAACAATCCTTACCACAAAACTTATAAACAACGTTTGTACGGTCCCATTTTTTCAGACACTGAAAGAAATGCTATAGTGATTTTAGACATATGCTCATGGTTAACAGTTTTGTTAGAATTTAGAATACTATATTAATGAATATCCAATAAAGCATCGGTGCGCCACTGACAATTCTACCTAACCTAAAAATGTAACTGTCAGTTTCGCCAGTCATATGGCTGAAACACCAATACAGTATTGCTGTTCCAAAATCAGCAATATATTATGGCAGATCTACCCATAATTATGATAGTTCCACGGAATTATTTTTTTCAGTGTAGTATCTTTCCTCAATTTAACAATACAGATTAAGAAACTTTTTATTCAAGATCTATTCCTAATAATTTATTACAAGTCGAAACAAAACAATTACATTTTCTCTACTTTTATAATAATATAATCATTCAAATATTTAAAATAAATATTACATAAATTTCGGACGCAAGGAACAACGGAATTGGAATAGATTATCTATTATTAAGTTTCTGTGTACGTTACGATCTCCTAAGCCCATTATGGAATCATCATAAAGTGTTCAAAAGACACACTTTCCATACATGGGAGGACGAAAAATATAATTTGCAATTCCAAATTCCTATCCATATTGATAAAGGAGACCTGACTGAAGAAAATAATTAGTCATGGTTGAAAACATTTTCAGATATACCTTATCTGAAAAGATTGTCCTTGAACTTTATTTATTATCATCATAAATTTTACAAGAAATTAGACTTGTTTAAGATTGAGTTGATTAATATTTCCGGTTTTTAAAATGATTTGTGACACATTTTCATAATTCAGTTCAGGCAATTATGGTTTTACAAGACTGAGAAGAATTTCAGGTTGTTAATTTTTGCGAAGACCGTTATGCAATAACCATGTTGGAAGTTATACGATCACGTGAACATTTCTTAAAGGAGAAGTTTGTCGTATGCCTAGTGCAGATTTATCATTTACCAAGCTCCAAGCCTCCCATCACGTGTACACTTGGGGAAGCGTAATTAGCTCGAGTCTGCTATCCTCTGGTAATTACGGTTAATCCTATTATCGTAGACACAAATACCTCAGGCTACGTCGGAGGTACAAAGACTACAGTGATTAACATAACAGTGATTAGCCTTCTGAACTGTCATTGAATTCTAGATTAAATCCTAATTCACCATCTTTCCTCAGATAGCAAATATTTGCGAAATCCATTCCTAACGGTTATCATACTTACTTTTAATATCACACGGAAGAGAATGTTATTATGAGATTTTATCAGAAAATGGTAAAATTAATAATGTATTGTATTCGAGAGGTGAACTGCTTTTGTCATTAGTGTTAAGTGTACGAAAATCCAAATCGCTCTGTGTGTAGCAACAAATTTTTTATTTCGTCTAATTGTAAATTGATTAAAATTTTAAGAATTTATTTGAATTAAAATCGTTTGAGGTTGAATGTCATTGAAAATGTTTGAGTTTGTGATAATTAGACTGTCAAGTATTCGAATATACATATGCATCAATTTTCCACGCAAAGTATTTAGCAGGAAATTATTAAACTTTTGAATTTATCTTATATCACTGTCAGTGAATATTAATGAGACGAATATTTCACCTCGTTAATCATAACTCATTAATAAACAAAGTCAATATTTCCCGCAATTTCCTCTGTATGATTGAATCTGTCTAAAGTCTGAGACAGTTCTATTTTTCAAGAGTAATAAATAAAGATGCAGTTTCTTAAAATAAAATAAAAAGTGACGGAAAGATGCAGGATGATGACCTTTACTATTTATAATTTCCGCTCGATTCTCTGTTTTTGCTGTCAATTAATCATTATCTCGCTTGAATCGTGACATTCGTTGACTGTTGGTATATGTAAGGTATTAATCACCCATTGCTGCTGCTTTAATTCACTTCAGATGGACTAAGCTGTCTTTCTTGTCGATCTTTTCTCAACGTTTCCTGCACAGCACACTTCCTCAATTGAGCTACATACTTGTGAGCGCGTGCACCTGTACAGCTGTTTTAGCGCTTTGTTTTTTACCTCTGATTAGATACAGATTGAGGCTTTCCTTGCAGAAGACTCATTTTCTTTACTAATTAACCTTTTGAAGCACTATCTGCTTACTTTTCACACCCATCTTGTATCTGCTCTATTGCATACCTTTGATAATAAAAATAGTGTTTGCAAACAATTTATATATCATTTATTTGTAGAAAATTGGTATTACATACTCAATATATTTTCCTATTTTTATAAAACCCTTATGTTTTAATTTATATAATATTTTATTGCAGTTCTAGTTTAAGAAGAAGCTATTGAAATCTACTTCAAAATCTTCAAGAAACCTTAAAGAAGATTTTGCAGAATTCTTTTTAAAACAGCATTTGGTCAAAGAGGCAATAAATGTTATCTGACTTCCTTTTCTCCTCCTACTTTCAGCTTCCTGAAAAAAAGGATGAAATTGCCAACAACTTATGAAGGCGTATGGGACTCAGTTGTCATACTCGGAACTCGTTCGTATACAGCGAATCTTGCTCTTATAGAAACTCTTTCTCCATCGTATTTCTTGACCCGAGTGGTTTTATCGTAGCATAAGCTACGCAAATATTATAGCGTGGGTGGAGTCAAGGGACTGCGGGTGCCAAAGATGGCTTTGCTTTGTAAACAGCATCACTCTCAAATGTGTACTTTTCTTTCAGTTAAACGAATTTTGCGAAGAATAACATCCTTAGAGCAATATTTTCTGCCTACACGAAAAAAAATTGCCTAACAACAAGTGCAATTCTGTAGTGTAAAATGATATCACAACTTTTGCTAATTAATTAGGCTTTACTGCCGCGCATTTTCGGTAAATCAGAAATACCTTTAGCGTATTCTTGCGCAACTGAATAGAATTAAAATTTTTTTTTAACTAGTCTGAACTATCAGAGATATCAGCAACTGTCATCAGATGCAAGTGCGCTTGCGCAGCAAAACCTTTCTCATTGGTAGCAGAAATGAATTAGATGTGAGTCCCTAATTGAAAAGATTATTTAGACGAGAAGAGGATACTTAAAGTGTCAGATCTAGTTAGAATTTTAAAAAAATCGATTTCCTCTTGCATTTTCTAAAATTAGAATATTTCAAAAGTATTCTCTGAACATTTCAGACAAATCGGAATATTATTTATGGAAATAAATAACTTTGAATGGTCCCTAATTCATAAAAGTAAGTAGGTAGAGGCAACTTTAAGCTCGGCTGGTTGTACCCAGTATTTAAGAAGCAGTTGGTTGTGAAATGTTAAGCTACGTACACTAGGGTGGTCCAAAAAAGCGACTTTTGGAATTTGTAAAATGTTTATCCAGTTTCATATAATATAGGTACTGTGAGCTGATTAACATCCATTTTTTTAGATTTTCAAATTAATATTTACAACTGCCAGCAAGCATTAACCTCTCTTATATGGGATAATAGCCAATTTAACATGGGCAATAAACACCCAAGTTTTAAATATACTTTTAAGAACCTAATTAAACTTCAAAAAGAAATCCCATTAAACGAAGGCTTGTCAAAGAATCAAAAAGTATATAACAAATTAGAAAATTAAAAACATTTTATTTTTGTGATAGTAATTCAATGTTAAAAATCCGTTAAAAACGGCTTTTTGGGTACTTTTCAGAAGCCGTTTTCTATGACTAAATAACAAGATTTGTAGTTGAAATTGGCATGAAACGATAATTTATCTCTTGCTGAAGGGAAATTATGAAAATGATCATATTTAAAACTTGTTTTTTTTTTTTTGCAAAATGGTGAAAATTACGGATTTAAATTTTTTTTGAAGAGATAAAATTCAAAATTTCGAAAAATCAAAAGTAGTTTTGAATAGTGTTATGCGAACACAACAAAAATGTCTAATAACATTTTTCTCTAAAAATTAGATTTTTTTACAAACAAGATTGTTGTTAACAACATTGACAATATAATTAATGTAATCATTTATTCTTTAAAACTTACTATTTAAAAATATATACATTATACATATTTGTTTACAATTAACTAATTTAATTGTAATTTTACATAAATTGTATATAATTTAAAAACTAATAATACGTTTCATTAACAGCTATTAACTAATTTGTTAGTTAATTTAATTTATAAACTATTTGGAAAATTTTGAAAGTTTGCATTATTATAATTTTATAAGTGAAAAATACGGGGAAGAAAAAAAAGTTTTTTCATGTGTCTCAAACCTACTTTTATACCCCTTTTGTTGATTAATACAAAGGGAAAGCATTATGCCATTAACTAATGATAAAATCTTTTTGTTTTGATTTCAGATGATCCAATGACAAGCTGTAACGATCACGGCAAACCCCTTTTTTGAACCACTTCAAAATTTGATGTATCGCACGTATTTCTCAATATTTAGTTTTAAAAAGTTTATAATATTTTTTTCAAATTCATATCTTTCACGTAGAAAAACATTTGTTATTAATTATTTTAACCCTCAGGGTACGGACTATAAAAGTGTAACGGTCTGTATGGACATGAGTTAGCGTAGCCCAACAACTTGGTCGCCTGTATTGTGGGCTATAATTGATGAATTTAAACATATTTTTTAAATCCATTGAAAATTTTCTGAGAAATGTTAAGGCTTTGTCAGATTTGTGATACTTTTTTATTTACGAAAGTTATTATTAAAAATACTATCAGAGTTCTAAAAATTTTCATCTCAAATTTTTTTTTAAAAGCTGCTATTTCTCTCCAAAAAAAAAAGATAAAACCATTTTATATTAGGGTTTTGAAAAGCTGAAAAGTTTATATTTAAGATAGCATTAGCCGTTTTTTAATTCATTCCAAAAAGTATAGGTTTTTTAGATTTGAAAATGCTCTATTTTTGAAATATAAAAAAAAGCCAATCAAGAAATTCCTTATAAATATTGTGAATTTTTTTTCTATGATGTAGAAAATACTCGTTACGGACAAAGTTGATGATTATAACATAAAGAAACGACAAAAATTAATAAAAAAAAATTTTATTCCTAAAGTTGAGAAGGTTTTGTAAAAATCGTTAAATTACAAAAAGAAAATTATTTTCAGTTTGCGTAATTGCAGCAAATTTTTCACTGAGAGAAATTCCTGGTTCAGACAACCAGATTTTTCATGGTTTAATTTGTCTTTAGCCATAAATTTAAGTTGTAGGAACAAAAATAGCGTAGTTATCGTAACATTAAAAGCTGGTTGCTATAACCAGGAAAAAGTTCTCGTAGCATTGAAAACTAGTTGCTTTAACCAGGAAATGTAGTGGAATATTAGAAATAAAATACATGCACGCTGGAATAATGGGTTATGTGCAATTAAATTGTTCAAAATAATTATTGTTTGTAAATTAACTTGAAAAATGTTGATAAACTCTCATTCACTACATAATAAACATACCTACAGAGTTTCATTAATAGTAAAAATTTAACCATGTATAATAACTCATCAAAATATAATAAATCAATGCAATCTTCAAGAGTTCAATAACTTCTCAAATATAAGGAAAATCTCATTAAGAAATGCAGCAATGTTGTCACTTTGTTATTATCACTCTATTAATCGAATAAAACATTTAAAAATGTATTAAGAAAATGATTCTGCACTTGACGTGTAGCACTGTTTACAAACTGCAGTCAAACATCAAATGTGCAAGTAAAGAGGCAGCGCATGCGCCAATTAAATTTTCCTGGTTATAGCAACCAGGATTGCATGTTCCGTCAACTTATATCTGACGTTGTGATAAATATTTATTGTGGTTAAAGACAATTTTCACCACGAACATGGTTGCCACAACTAGAAATCTATTTTGTAAGAAAATGTAGTTAGCACAACTACATTCCTGGTTATTGTAACCAGTAAACTTGGGTACATAAACAATTTTATGTATGCCCACTAACCACATATTGCCAACCACTTTTTTCTAGTTATATTAACGACCTATCATTTCTCTCAGTGTTGCAACATGCTCCCTGCACATTGGCTCAGAGTCATGCGAAGAGACAGCTTCCTAGCCAATGGCGTCGTCTCGAGTCGATGGCATTATTTCCTTTATCAGTTGCTTCTTTTTTATCTTCTTCAACCTCACGATAAAGCTGTTTTAAAGCAGCCACGCTCCTAATTCTTTTACAAAGAAGGTCCAATTTTACATAAACACTTCTGCTTCACACTTTAATAATTTGTAATAAAATTTATAAATAATGTTTCTTTATTTTTGGAAACTTTCGATATTTAAAAAAAACGTGATATTGTAACGTTCCGTACGGACTTGGTGAAATTTTCCCAGACGTCGAATGGCTTTGCCAAAGGATCTGCCAAAGGGAAAACATTTGAGGTACCAATCGAAGGTAGATACCTTCGATTGGTACCTCAAATGTTTTCCCTTTGGGTCCAAGCCCCCTCCATTGTCGAAACACTTATTGCGCTATGTTGGATTGTAGTTGAACGTGGCGCCACATAATATACGAAGCCCCAACGGCGCTGGTGTTGACACAAGTCTTAAATCTGACAAGATAACGATCGTCGCCTTATTCCTCGTTCAGTGTTTGTCAAAATGTATTCAACTGGGTACTTGATCCTTAAATTAGTGTTGGTTATATTCAAAACCATAATTGTCAACTGTAATGTTTAAGCGAGAAGTTCACTAAAGCGTATCCCGGATTCTGATTGGATATATTTGGTTCCTCGATTATAAAATTATAAATTAAATGGTAAAATTCATTCTTTGACCACACTGTTAAAAAAAAGAAACGCACTTTACACCAAAAAGTGCGAAGAAAATGCAATGCATCCTTAAAAGTGTTGATTTTTTGTAAGTTACACTTTTAAATTGCAACGCCAGTGTTACGGTGCGAAGTTGTTATGACACATGAGACATCAACACTAGGTATGTTCTCGCTACCTACACTTGCTACACTCGAGTGTAAGAAGGTGTAAAACGGAGCATGCGCATTAAAGTAAAGTACAGAAACTAACGATAACAGAATAGTGTAGATCTGTTACACTTTTTTTCAAATTATGTAAGACATTTAAAAGTAGTTATACTGTCAAATTTTGAACTTATTTTATTACATCATAAAATTACCTTAAAAATATATATATTTAAAACAAAAAATCTAAGAAGGTTCATAAATAAAAAACAGTGAATGGTTAGTTAGAAAGCATAGATATTGAATTTATAATAATAAAATTTTACCAACATTTGTTTAAGTTGCTTGATAAATATGCAATTCTTTTACTGGAAATTAATTAACAATATGAATGAAACTTTATTTTCTTTAATTAAGATCATTCTTTCATTAAAATTTTTATTATATTCCTTTTAAACAAGGCTGATAAAAATCATAATTTTTTAAAAAAAGTCAAACAATCCGATATTTTTTTATTTAAATCGGATTTTCTTTATTTAAACCAAAAATTGATTTTTTTAAAAATCCAATCAGTATATAAAATCTTCAAATGATTATTTGTAAGTAGTTTACTTTTCAAACTTATATATATGTAGAACATTTAATAAGAAATAATTAATAATAAAACATTTAATCAAAATCAAATAAAGTATGTCGAACAAATGAGAAAATTTTAAAAAAACACCTTCAAATTTATATGAATGCAAACTTAGGAAAATTAGGTAAAAGCAACAAAAAGGTAATAAATTATAAAAAAAAAAAAAAACAAGAACGTAAAAAGATAAGAAAACAGTCTATTAAAAAAATGAGAAAATTCTTTTAAATAAAAAATGTCATGGCAATAATATTAAAGAAATGAAGAAAAGATTAAAAAAACAACACATGAATGAAACAGTGACATAAAAATATATAAAAAGCAGAAATTCTTTTCAAAAAATTAAACTATTTACGGACATTTTTTTTATTAAAAAATAATTAAGAAGATAATTATAAAAACGTTAAAATATATTACAAAAGAGAAGAAAATTTTAAAATTAGAAAAATTATAGAATTATTCACAAATTGAAGAAAAAAAAATGAAGCAAAGTTGGGAAAATTTTTAAAGAAAAAACATTCTATGAAATAGAAGAACGATGTTAAATTAAGAATATTTAGTAAAAGCCTAAATTTACAAAATAAAAAATAAAAGAATAAAAGTCTACAAAATAATGTAGAAAGTTGAGAAATTTAAAAAATTATAACAGCATCGAACAAATATTTTCAAAAATTCGTAAGTACAGGATAGAAACAAAAAAAATTTAAATGAAGAAAAAAGATGTATAAGAAATGGAAAAATGAAGACAAAAGTTAAAGAATTAATTAAAACGAAAGGAATGACTAAAAAATAGTAAAACATGAAAAAATTAAATAAATAGGAAGAAAATGGAGAAATGTTTTTTTTCCTTATAGTCTTACAAACTGTAAGAAAGTGTAAATACATAAGTATGAAAATCAACAAAATAAAAAGTTTAGTGAATGTTATAATAACAAAATTGTGTAAAATAATATTAAATAATTTGCATAAAAAGAAGAAAATTAAAGAAAATCCTAAAATGAAAAGACGCAAATACAAAAAACAAATCAGATGAAAAAGGAGAAAAAATCTTAAAATTTTGTAAAAATAAGAAATTATAAGATAAAAATTAAATAGTTTCTAAAAAGTGAAATCTCTTAGAAAAACTTTAAGAATTATTACAAAAAGGTTTATTGTGAATATGAAATATAAATAATGTTATTTAATTATGTTGTATTAATTAATATGCATTTAAATTTGAATTAAGTGAAATTTAAAAGCTTGAACAAATTGGAATGTGAGTTAATTGATGTTTAGAATTTATTAAAATTATAATGACTTAAAAATATATGTATATAAATTTAATAATAATTTGTGCTGTATATATCTTCATACCAAAAATTGTTAGACAGTAGGTATTTTGATCATCAGTATTAGCACAATTTCTTTAATTTTATCAAAAATTAAATATTTTATTGTAAAGTTTTTTTTAATTTAAATCCAATGATTTATATATATATCATGATTTAAAACAATTATAACAGTCCTGCTTTTAAATGTGAAAATTGTAACCCTTCAGATTTAGATTTTACTCAAAATCAATTAATTTTAATTCATATTATTTAATGATAATTAAACATTTTAAAATATTCAAATTTTTGTTTACATATTTCATTAATTTCATTATTTCTCTATATAGCGTTTTATTTATTTACGTATATAATTAATAAATTTAATAAATAAATAATTTCTTTAATAATTCTTTTTTTAATTAAATTTTTTTTTTATTTTTGTTATTAATTACATAAATGTTTAATAAACATATATATGTATATATACATAATATTTTTTATTTGAGGTTAACCTGCATTTTGTGTTAATTTTATCAATTACTAATTTTTATAATTTCTATAAACAAACTATAGGTTACGAAAAAATCATAAACATAAGTAAATGACTTTGAATTTTTATCATTAACAAAATTTTAATTTTGAATTAGATGCCACTTTTGCGCCATTTCGTTTACTCCACTTTTTACACTCGCTTGTAGTCGAGTGTAATAAAATAGGGAAAAGTGCAACGGCAGCTAGGGATTTGAGTGTACACTATCTCGTCACTTCTGGTAGCGAGAACGCAAAAGTGTACACTTTTGTGAAAAGTGTAGAAAGTGTAGGTAGCGAGAACATACCTACTGATTGGTGCGAGTGCCACTCGCGATTACACATAACCTACAATCACATCCATAAAAACACAAATTCTAAACTATCAATACACATTTTTACTCAAAAGTCATACACTGAAGTTAATATTTAAAATTGTCAACAGCACAAATGATATTACACACAGCTAAACAACAAAGCCACAAACGTTTTAATGGTTATGCTCAACAGAATTGACAACGCAAACATAACATATGACAATATGACATACCAATTTTTTGTAAAAGAGAATATATTTTTTAAATTCTATTCTATGTGGCACTTAAAGATCCTAAGTATTTTTTAAATTCTTGAACATATGTTCAAATAAAAACAAATTTTAAGAAGAAATTAACAAAAATATATTCATAATTTATGGAAACAAAAACGGTTTTAAGACTAGAGGCAACATATCAATTTTTGTAAACCACAATATTTACTTGAAATTCTATTCAACATGGCACATAAAGTTGCTAAATATTTTTTAAATATTCTTTAAGATATTCTAATTTCCTAAATTCAAAACTCTATTTAATGATATTCCTATTAATTATGGAAACAAAATCAGGTTTTAGAATAAAGACAAAATATACATTTTTGTAAAACCGAATACTCTTTCCAAATTCTATTCTATGTGGCAAATAAATTTCTGAAATATTGTTTTAAATTCTTTAAGATATTTGTATTCGAACCTGTATTTAAAAAAAAATAAGAAGATATTTTTATCATTTATGGGAACACAATAAGGTTTTAGAATACAGACCATAAAAAATTTTTGTAGAATTGAATATTTTTTAAACATTCTATGGCAAATAAATTTTCCAACAGGGTTGCCAGCAAACCTCGATAGTTCGGCGCCATCTGTCGAAAAAAAATCGCCAAATATCGCCAAACACGGGGAATTCAAAATGACAAATATTTATCTAGTTACCCAATAATTTAATATTGATGGAAAATGAATATTATTAATCTTTTATTCGAATATAATTACTATTATTAAAAGCAGGTCAATCAAAATATTTACAGGATGCAGAAAATTATTTTTGAACTCAGTTTATCATTGAAAAATATGTTTAATATTTAAAATTTCAAAATCGCCAAAAAAAGCGCCATGCGCCAAGTCAAAAAATCAGTCGCCATTTCCAAAAAAAAATCGCCAGTTTGGCGCAAAATCGCCAATGCTGGCAACCCTGTTTTCCAAATATTATTTTAGAATCTTCAAGAAAATCCAAATTTAGAATTGTATTTAAAAAAAAATAGATGATATTTTTATAATTTATGAGAACAAAATCAGGTTTTAGACCAGAGAGCAAATGTCAATTTTTGTAGAATCGAATATTTTTTACACATTCGATGGCAAATAAATTTCCCAAATATTATTTTATAATCTTTAAGAAAATCCAAATTCAGAATTGAATTTAAAAAAAAATAGCTGATATTTTTATAATTAATGAGAACGAAATCAGGTTTTAGACCAGAGACCAAACATCAATTTTTGTTGAATCGAATATTTTTTACACATTCTATGGCAAATAAATTTCCCAAATATAATTTTAGAATCTTTAAGAAAATCCAAATTCAGAATTGAATTTAAAAAAAATTGGCTCATATTTTTACTATTTATGAGAAGAAAATCAGGTTTTAGACCAGAGACCAAATGTCAATTTTTGTAGAATCGAATATTTTGTACACATTCTATGGCAAATAAATTTCCCAAATATTATTTTAGAATCTTTAAGAAAATCCAAATTCAGAATTGAATTTAAAAAAAAATAGCTGATATTTTTATAATTTATGAGAACGAAATCAGGTTTTAGACCTGAGACCAAATATCAATTTTTGTAGAATCAAATATTTTTTACACATTCTATGGAAATGAAATTTCCTAAATATTATTTTATAATCTTTGAGAAAATCTAAATTCAGAATTGAATTAAAAAAAAATAGATGAAATTTTTATAATTTATGAGAACAAAATCAGGTTTTAGACCAGAGACCAAACATCAATTTTTGTTGAATCGAATATTTTTTACACATTCTATGGCAAATAAATTTCCCAAATATAATTTTAGAATCTTTAAGAAAATCCAAATTCAGAATTGAATTTAAAAAAAATAGCTCATATTTTTATAATTTATGAGAACGAAATCAGGTTTTAGACCAGAGACCAAACATCAATTTTTGTTGAATCGAATATTATTTACACATTCTATGGCAAATAAATTTCCAAAATATAATTTTAGAATCTTTAAGAAAATACAAATTCAGAATTGAATTTAAAAAAAATTGGCTCATATTTTTACTATTTATGAGAAGAAAATCAGGTTTTAGACCAGAGACCAAATGTCAATTTTTGTAGAATCGAATATTTTGTACACATTCTATGGCAAATAAATTTCCCAAATATTATTTTAGAATCTTTAAGAAAATCCAAATTCAGAATTGAATTAAAAAAAAAATAGCTGATATTTTTATTATTTATGAGAAGAAAATCAGGTTTTAGACCAGAGACCAAACATCAATTTTTGTTGAATCGAATATTTTTTACACATTCTATGGCAAATAAATTTCCCAAATATAATTTTAGAATCTTTAAGAAAATCCAAATTCAGAATTGAATTTAAAAAAAATTGGCTCATATTTTTACTATTTATGAGAAGAAAATCAGGTTTTAGACCAGAGACCAAATGTCAATTTTTGTAGAATCGAATATTTTGTACACATTCTATGGCAAATAAATTTCCCAAATATAATTTTAGAATCTTTAAGAAAATCCAAATTCAGAATTGAATTTAAAAAAAATAGCTCATATTTTTATTATTTATGAGAAGAAAATCAGGTTTTAGACCAGAGACCAAATGTCAATTTTTGTAGAATCGAATATTTTGTACACATTCTATGGCAAATAAATTTCCCAAATATTATTTTAGAATCTTTAAGAAAATCCAAATTCAGAATTGAATTTAAAAAAAATAGCTGATATTATTATTATTTATGAGAACGATATCGGGTTTTAGACCAGAGACCAAATATCAATTTTTGTTGAATCGAATATTTTTTACACATTCTATGGCAAATAAATTTTCCAAATATAATTTTAGAATCTTTAAGAAAATCTAAATTCAGAATTGAATTTAAAAAAAATAGATGACATTTTTATAATTTATGAGAACAGAATTAGGTTTTAGACCAGAGAGCAAATGTCAATTTTTGTAGAATCGAATATTTTTTACACATTCTATGGAAAAAAAATTTCCCAAATATTATTTTATAATCTTTAAGAAAATCTAAATTCAGAATTGAATTTAAAAAAAATAGATGACATTTTTATAATTTATGAGGACAAAATTAGGTTTTAGACCAGAGAGCAAATGTCAATTTTTGTAGAATCGAATATTTTTTACACATTCTATGGAAAAAAAATTTCCTAAATATTATTTTATAATCTTTAAGAAAATCTAAATTCAGAAATGAATTTAAAAAAAATAGATGACATTTTTATAATTTTTGAGGACAAAATCAGGTTTTAGACCAGAGAGCAAATGTCAATTTTTGTAGAATCGAATATTTTTTACACATTCTATGGAAAAAAAATTTCCCAAATATAATTTTAGAATCTTTAAGAAAATCCAAATTCAGAATTGAATTTAAAAAAAATAGCTGATATTTTTATTATTTATGAGAATGATATCGGGTTTTAGACCTGAGACCAAATATCAATTTTTGTAGAATCAAATATTTTTTACACATTCTATGGAAATGAAATTTCCTTAATATTATTTTTTTAATCTTTATGAAAATCGGAATTCAGAAAAAAAATAGCTGATATTTTTATTATTTATGAGAAGAAAATCAGGTTTTAGACTGGAGAGCAAATGTCAATTTTTGTAGAATCGAATATTTTTTACCGATTCTATGGCTAATAAATATACCAAATATTATTTTAGAATCTTTAAGAAAATCGGAATTCAGAATTGTATTTAAAAAAAATATATATTTTATTTTTATAATTTATGGGAACAAAATCAGGTTGTATACTAGAGGCCAAATATCAATTTTTGTATGACTGAATATCTGTTCTAATTTCTATTCTATGTGTCATATAAATTTCCCAAATTTTAATTGTTATTTTTTAAGTTATTTAATTTTTAATACTGTAGCACATAAATTTCCTTAATATTATTTTAGATTCTTTAAGATATTTTAAATTCAGAAATGTATTATATAAATTATAAAAATATCATTTAATTTTTTTAAATACAATTTTAAATTTAAAATATCTTTAAGAATCTAAAAAAATAATTGGGAAATTTATGACACATAGAATAGAATTTGGAAAAAGTATTCGGTTTTACAAAAATTGATATTTTGTCTCTATTCTAAAACCTGTTTTTGTTTTAATAAATTATAGAAATATCATCCAATTTTTTTTAAATACAGTTTTGAGTTTGGAATATCTTAAAAAAACTAAAACAATATTTAGGATATTTATTTGCTACATAGAATACATTTTGTAAAAAACATTCGATTCTACAACAGTTGATATTTTTCTCTATTATAAACCCTGTTCCTGTTTTTCTAAATTATAAAAATAAATTCCAATTGTTTTTAAATACAATTCTGAATTTAAAATATCTTAAAGAAGCTGAAATAATATTCCGGAAATTTATATGCCACATACAATAGACTAGAGAATTGAATAAATTGATATGACATTATTTTCATTACTTTGTTTAGGTTATGTCGTCGAGTAATCTTTTTTTGTTTTTATTTACTTCTGTGTTTTATTGTTTTTCACTTTATATATTAAGTTACATTAGGTATATTATGTTTTTGATAAACTGGATTTATCATATTTAAATATTTAGTAGTCATTTATTTTACTAGTAATGGGCTGTTTCAATTTTGAACGTGGGAAAAACATGTCGCGCGTTCGCGCATCGGAAACTTCTAGTCATGTCATATATATAGTTGTCTGCTAGTGGATTCAGTGAAAACGAAAATTAGAAGAAAACGTAAAAATGGCTATTCTCAGATGTTGACAAAGGGGGCGAAGAGAGGGACAGTTAGACAAAGAAACTGACAATCGCACTTTTTGGTGCGATTTGATAGTCCGTTTACACCGCTTGGTTGTAAATGCCAATTTGTTTTAAGTTTACACTCGGCCGGTGTAGTGCACTGCCAAAATCGCACCGATTTCTTAACACCGCACCGGTGTAAAGTTGTAAGCGCATATACCATTTTTTTAACAGTGCATGTAAAACAAATAATCTCAATGCTGAGAGTGAATCGAGGCTATTTGACCTCACATAAAGCTTTGCTAAAAATTATAAAATTGATTATATATTTCCTACTCAATCTTAAATAATCCTTTTCAATTTTGTGTTGTTTCAGACCTTTCCTCTCTTTTATTTTCTGCCAGCTACTTGTAATTAAATTAAACGTATATTTTAAAAGTTTAGTTACATGTTCCAACTTCATTACTAAATGTTAAAAATAAAGATTGTTCCCAGAAAGGTCAATCTAATGTCATTATGCTGAAATTTTTTCCACGTATGTGTCAAAATGACCATCGGCAAAATCTGTCCCCTAATTTTTTCCACAGGATTAAATATTTACCGAGAGTCTGACAAATAAAAAATATTGACCATCCGTAACACCCTGATCTCAAGTTTCCATAATTTCTTGGAAAAAACACCATCTTAAACGATAGGGCGACAAAATCTGCTGCAGAGGAGCAGGCTTTCGATCTCACTTGTCACCACGGATGCGGCGATATGCAAATCGTCAATCTTTACTTAGCGGCTCGTCAGAAGCAGCTAATCTTAATTCGCTTATCGGATTACTCCGCGGGCCTCGCCGATGGAGATGTTTTGCGTCCAAAAGATAATCCGGTAGGTATGGTAATTCAAGAGCGTGCTCGTAGAAACGGTACCGTACGACGCGATGTTGACGACAGGGTCGACCAGAGCAGAGATATTATTATAAAGTGGGATCCACAAGGTGCGGCGAGGTAAGGAGGTTGCCGACCATGCTGCGATAGCGGAAGATGTGCATTTGATAGCGCTATATAACTTGGGGAGCGGCTTGTCTTTTACCCCAGACTCCGGTACCACCTTCTGATGATGCCTGCCGATGGCCTTTTGCTGGATAACGACAGAACTTGCGAAGGCGGAGGCTAGATCTTTAGATCTCTGCTCTTCCTTGTCTCAAGTTTCCGAATTGAACCTGGTTATTTTGCAGAATCTACTCTCCTAATCCTTCTTTGATAAAGCCATTCAAATAATTTGCATAGTTTTCAAAGCCGCAAGTGAAGTCTTGTTATGTAACGTTTAATAAACGAAAAGGTGTTCAGAGTACGACTGAATTCATTAGCGATTAGCCTATAAGATGAAAATCATTATCCAAAAGCAGGATGCTATTGAAAGTTGGTACTTTCTGAAATAAAGTAAACTTTATTGAAGCCATTTGGGGATCACTGTCGATGATTATAGGATCACGAAAGCGTTAGGTCGTACAGTTTACGACAAGTTCCCTGTCGCAATAGTTGCATCAGTTGTCATAAGTCATAAAAAACATCCTTTCCTCGATCTCAGTTTACTCAATTACTGTCACAATTGCAAGCAATAAAACGTTGCAAAAACTACAAATTACACTGCACACGACACTATCTTAAATGCAAATTACAGTTATCCCTATTCAGAAATCTCATAATCGTATATTAACATCTGATTCTATTAGCCTTTTCTCCGATAATTCTTCCTTTCTTCTTGAAAAGATCTTATCATCCCGTAATTGACAATTTTATTCTACAGTTTATGGCATTATTGGATTAGAATTGATGCCATTAAATGAAAAATGTATCTTTTAGTCAATAACAAAGAAAGCTTTTATGTAATCCACTACTAAAAACGTCTTCCTTATATGTGTACATTAAATTATATAACAAGGTTCACTTATAAAGCAGATTTTTGCATTATAATTAGAAATATGATCTTCATATGGGCATGAGTACCGAAGATAATTTTAATAATAGTCACTTATTAAGAGGTATGTCTATGATGAAAATGTGAAAAAAGACGTGAAAGTCAGCCAAGTCAAATGCGTCGCGTAGCAAAGTAGGTAAAAGGATTAACGAGCCCCAAGTCCCATTCTAGACATCCGAGCGAAGGTTCGATCGTTAATTTGCATCGGTCGCGCTTAATTGTCCGCGGATAAATAATTGGATACGTTCGCGGTTCGTATGTATACCTTCTACAGAGTCGGTGTCGCTTATAACGGGAATACGCCAATCGGAGCATCTCCCCTAATTATATCCCATTTCCCGTCACGAGTCATCCAGTCACTGGACCATTAACCGAGTCCTGAAGGCTATGAGCTTCTTTCTTCAGTCAGTGACATAAGAATCGAAAGGAATGTCGTCACAATAGAAATTCAATAGAGTTAAACAACTCAGAGGACAATGATGCTAAGAATTAGAGAAATATTTATAGATTATTTTTATTTTGTACATTTGGTAAAACATCTTTGAAATAAACTTAAATTAAAATAATCTTAGATTATTAAAGATAAAGATCTTTCATAAAGAGTTCATAATGAAGGGATTCGATATTTATGACGAAAATTATTTAAATGGAATTTGAGAAAGGTGACAAGTTTCTTCATTGCCTGGGCGCCAAAAGGTATTGAGAGCGTGGGGACTCACGAGGGGAGGGGGTAAATTTTGATTTTAATAAAATTTCTTCCGCGCCCATAGTTCTCATAATTTGGTTTTTTCATTTCAGATAAGCCAATCTGCCGAAATCGTGAAGAAAAATTTTTTTTTTTCATGAGTGCATTTGGAGTGATGCAACACAAATTTATCAACAAATTGTATCTTAAATTTTAACTTAACCCACTGTTAAATATCAATAAATATATTTTCAAAGGTTCAAGCATCTATAATTTTATGGTTCGTTAAAAAAATATTAACGAAAAAAGTTTAAAAGCCAACTGTCACCTGATCCTGACCTCCGTTGGTGAGGTTGATAGTTTTCTTTTGATAGTTTTTGCTACCCTGAATGTTTCTAGAAAATCTTTCCGTTGAAATAGGACAAATAACAATTAATCGATCTACTTTAATTTATAGATTTTTTTAACAAGTTAGTAATAATACTACCTCCATGTTTCACTAATCTAACAGTCGATAATTTCATAGATACGTAAAATACAAAATGTTTAGATGTAATAAATTAATGTTTTTATGTTAATAGTTCAAATTGCAAAATAGATAAAATGACAAACTAAATTGAGTTTTAAGGAAGTGTAATGATTTTCATAGAGGATTGAGTAAGATGTGAAACTTTGATATAATTATTGAATATATTTTATTCAATTAAAGATTCGCAGCAGTATTAATTTACATATAAAGTATCTGATCACGTTGAGCTGCTCTCTATATGAAAAGTGACTTTATAATGCGTGCAATTTACGAATTTCGTTGAACAGGTTTTTTAATTAAATTATCAATTATAACGTTCCGGATGAAGTTTAACTTAATTTAATATGTTTTAACTGTCACAAGCATCGCTTCTTTGTAACATAGCATATTGTAACTTTGATTTTACTGCAGGTATGTTGTTAACATGAATTAAAAGAACCTTTTATTTGGATATTTAGTTAGATATGATGAATATTAAATTTAAAGTGTCACCTAAAATTTTACATAATGCAGGATGTAAATACAAATACATTTTTTTACCTTCAATATTATCGGAAAATATTAAGTAAGATATTTATTCAACTATTGACGCAAGAATACATGTAGTTTAGATTTCAATTCTCGCTATGTGAAAGTCTAACGCTATTTTGTTTACGACTAATTAGGTAGAAGCAAAGAAAAAAATTGTTGACAAATTGCAATACAACGAAACCATGTGTGTAAAGAATGACGAAGTAGAACATAATTAATTTCTCATAAGAATTACGTAACTAAATTAAAATAAAGAAAATTAAATACGAAATTAACTTTAACAGTTAAAAAATGTATTACAGTGGGTATTGTTTAATTACAATGCTGTTTAATTGTAATGAAGGAACAATAATTGCTAAATGGATATTTTAACCATTAAAGTCATTATAATTAGAAACATTCTTCTTAAATTGTTGTTGGATTGTCAGTAAGTAAAATAACTGAATTAAAAATAGTAGTTTTCTAGGGTCCAACATGGTTTAAGCCAGGATAACGTTATCAGAGATAACATATAGTGCATTGAAGGAATCCAGAATATTTGCTTGTGCATTATAAGAATACAGAATAATCATGTTCGGTATAAGGAATAACAAAATGTAGAGTAGTACAATAGGATTCTGCGAATTCTATCAGAATCAGGAATGAGATAATATTGAATAATTGCGAAATCCTGAACCTAGAATTTGGAATGGGAAATTGTGGAATTAAGTATGCGGAACAGCGTAACTTTGGTTGACGGGATTTCATATTTTTGATTTGCATTCCCGATTCTTATTGTCACTAATTCCGTAGGGGATGATACATAATCCTGTCAACCAAAGTTACGCAGTTCCACATAATTATTCCCACAAATCCTCATTCCAAATTCCATAATTCAGGATTTCGAAATTTCACATTCCGAATTCTATTCCCGTCACTTTTCCGAATTCCATTTTCCTACAAACGATCTCCTGACAACCATTTTCCCGACAGATATTTCTCCCGAATGCATTTCCCGACATACATGTTCCCGCAAATGTAAGTCCTGACAGTTAATTAATATTTAAATAAAAAAAATGACTTCGCCATTATGCATTTGTAGGAAAAAAGTATTTCGTGAAATTTGGTTCGGGAATTATTCCCCCATTTTATCTTCTGAACTTTTCGCCAAATCGTAAAGGCTGTAAACGCTTTGCAAAGGCTAACCGAGAAGGCAACATGTTTAAACAATTTTTTTCTTTATACCCGTGAAGCTTTATCTTAATACGGAAATATTACTTTTTCTAATTATTTTGCAGATAACGTTAATTTAAAAGTCAACCTGTTGAGGTTTGTTACGTTCTCCATAAGTGAAATCAATATCAAAATCAAAACCAGTATAGAAATCCAACACCAAATCAATTCCAAAATTCATACCAAAATCAAAGACAAAATCAATATCCATATCAAAATAGATATCAAAATCAGCAAAGAGAACAAAAACAACAACAAGGACCAAGTACAAGTAGAAATAATCAACCTACAAACCCTACTTACAAAAATCAACACAACAGCAAACTAAGCTGTTCCTTGGGCGTTATGTGCCAAGTCATTTTCATATTGCAATAATAAAGAGGCAGAGAAAAATAACTAAGCCTCATTAATAATTTACTTGATACCTCAAAGATCTTAAATTTAATTTTAATTAATTGCTAGCTACCCACGAAGAGTGGGGTGGTAAGGAACATCACTTAATCAATGAAAACAATTTAAACTTACAAATCTTTGTTTGGCTACATCCAACGTCTTACAGTTAAATGTTTTGCACCCAGCACCGAGCCTTTTCACATAAGTCCTGAGTTGGAGAAACGACTTCCACTACACAATAAAATTCTAAACATCAAGGAACACAACTGCAAAAAGGCCTTAAATGTCGCATCTTCAAACACAGAATAAGGTGGGTAGTTCTTCTTCTTCTTCTTGGTTTGTGGTCTTGGTACGGCCAATTCAATTAAAGGTGGATAGTGCCACCTCATCAAAATTGACAGTTGCAGCGACACTAGAGCCGTCTATTATTTATTAATCATATGACTCGTATTGACCGCTACTCGAGGTATCGATCGTTACTTGTTGTAAATGACAGCTGTGCTTGTTGCCGATCCTTGGTTTAGACTGTGGATGTACTTGAATTAAGCTGGTTCATATACCTATATATACGGAGGTATATATAGGTAAGAATGTGCGACCGCCACTCAGTTACAATTTTAAGTCGAAGTGTTTTAATGACTGATAAAATACCAGACATGTGATTCCGTACTTGATGGTAACACGTTATAAATATTTTATTTTTATTTATTTAATTTTCTCCATTTTATTATTAATTTCATTTCTTTTACTAATCTTTAATTTTTATGTGCGTGGCAAGTTCTGCAACGTCACAAGGTATACGATTTAAACTCTTTTGTAACACACTATTACGCAACGTATTATTGAAACCAAAACAATCCCCAGGATGCAAAAGACTTTATAGCCTTTCTCGAAAATAAAAATTAAATTTACAATTCCGTATTTTGCAATATTGAATCAGAAATCACGACGAAACAAGACAAGGTTTGTCAGCTGTCGTCAAGTTGCAATAACGAGATCATTCGTGTCTGCAGATGCAATAGATTCTTCGAACAAGCGGCCATAAGAACAGGATGACACGGTTTGTCGGGGCAATACATCGCACACGGTTGATGCGCCGCAATACATATACAGGGAAAAGGATTAAATATTCATCGTCCTTTTCAGGCTTTCTTTTCCTCTTCTAGCACCGAGATTTATATGTTAACGTTATTTCTCCGTTCACTCGCTGCGAGACGAACCATTTGCATCGGGCGACACGCGGTAAGTGGAACGTAAATCGATTATATGCGTGACTTTACTGCAAGACTTGGATATGATACCTTACATCTTACAGCTTAACGTCGACTCTCTGGCCTTCGGATAAATTAGATAAGCGCGCCAAAGTGTCACGTTCCCACGATAGACGCAAACTCGGCGAAAATTTACGGACGCGTCCATGTCACTGTTCGATTCGCGTGTTCATAAGCACATGCTGCCAGGTGTACACATTACATATCACAGTCGCACACACCTTCATTCCGACTATTTCTCTTATTAATGGAACTTCATAAACTTAAAGAAGAGGATTTCGAATCAACGCGCGACAGTCTAATGGGATATTGTATCTATTCGAGTATTGCGACATACGTTTCGCGTATTTCATGCGATTTACGTCTCCCTTAGGCCTATTTGCGAGTAGCATTATATTTCACAGATTTTTAAAAGTTGCTCTTTTTTAAAATCTACTTCATTATTCGCTATCACCTCAGGGTCATTCTTATGTACTTTACATCAAGCTTTGCTTCTATAGCTTAAAGGTACCATCCAATGGGACTTGAGTAATTTCTTTTTCAGTCAGTAAGATAAACTTACTAATCACTGTTTTCTGAAAGCTTTAAGACATAACGGAATAGTAGCATTACATTACGGATTACAAGGTTTGGTTTAAAGCACATCCAGGAAAATTGTGAGGTAGGAGATTTTTGAGAAGTTGTGCGACAAATAAATCAAAAAATGGTGATGTTGTATATAAGAGTAGGCAAAACTCCATCTTCTGCAGTTAAATCTCTTTATGACCATTGGCATTTATAATTTATGGATTACGTAAAAAATTTAAGAGCAGGGTTAGAGTGTAACCTTCAATAGTATAAGAGAAAAATTGTGTTGCAAGTAAAATAAACTAACAGTATAATTTTATACAGCTACAAAAATTTTAAAGAATGTTTTGAAAATTAAAGATAAGATGTTCAAAGCGATTATTAACTTATTCTTGTTGGTAACAAAATAGATATAACAGGAGCGCAACATCCAGTAAATCTTCCGAGAGGCTTCACATCTCTTAACAGTTTGAGATCCTACCTGAATGTCAGTGCCACGTACCCCATTATTTATGAGCAATCCAAGACAGTACAATCTGCTTGCAAAGCAAAATATCTGTCCACCTATCACTCTTATCTGACCCAGAAGCATCCGTTGACATTTCACGACAATATTTTACAGTTGCAAGGTCGCAACTAGGACACATGTGATATTTTATTTAAATGTTTAAAAGAAAATCTTTGAAAATACTATATAAGAAGGTGTAAATCACAAGAAGTCCGAGAGATTGTGAATATCATATGTGCAATTGTTGTTTAATATCTGACTAAAATTAAACAATACGGTACTGTTTTGCGGAAAAATATTTTTAAAGTCGATTTTCTGTTAATTCAAATTCTTAAAAAGGAATCGAGATTAAAAAGCCACAAAAATAATTAACAGGTAGATTTAGAAAATTAATTTGAACTAATAATACTCACCATGCCATCTCGAATCTTTTTGAAAAACGTTCTTGGCATTTTGAGGTGTGTATAAATAAAAAAAAAATTTTTAGTCGGGTCTAAATTAATTTTTTTTTATTGAAAAATATATTTTTTTTGTAAACATTATATAAAAGTTTAAGAAAAACCTAACTTTTTACGTACTAACAAAAATTTTCTAAATTCAATAGGTTTAGAGTTATATGTAATTAAAAGTAGGTCTACTTTTAAAAACCTAAAATTTTGAAAATTTCTGAACTGCAGCGAAAAAAATATCTTCTTCTTTTGAGCGGAACATTCCTATCATAAAATCCTCTTGAGTTTTTTACTCAAAATGAGCTAATTATACTACAACCAATAGTATTTTCCTCTGTTTTAAAGAGGAAAAATATTAGAAGACGACTCTCACGGTTTAATCTTATGTTGAGAGTAATCCACTACTTTCGATAGGAAACGTCCGATCAAAAGTAGAGGAATATCCTCTATATCGTATTTGCACATGCGCAATCAGTAACAATTGTATCGCGTCGCGTCGCGTCATCAGCTTTAACGTTTATTTTCACCTTTAGATTTCGATTGTGGAAGACAATTTACAGTGTGTTTTAAAAGATTTAAAACTGGATGATAATATTTTACTGTTCTGTGCACATAATAATATTTTGACTTCATTATTTGTTTGTGTACGAATGTGAAATTGAACAAAAAGATCAATATAACCTAGCAGTGTGACCTGTTTATTTTACTCGCGTATTTAATAAAACAACATATAAAATGTTCGAATATTGATAAATATTCTTTTCTTTATGTGAATCAATGAAGGTAGTTAGTGATTTTAACTTTCTTTAAATGATTTAAAGTAATTTAAGTGTGAAAGTGAAAAAGTTTTTTTTCCTTGTTTTTGGAATTTTTAGAAGGATTAACCCATACCAAAACAACTTCCACATTAATTTTTCTTTTATTAGAAGATTTTGGTAAACGACTGGCTTCTGTTATGGTAGTCATTTTACTTTTCACCCACCATAATAGAACAAAATTTTTATTTTTCACCATTTTAATAATTTTTTTTTAAATAACACTGTAATGCAGATAAAACACTTTCAACTACTTTTGGCTAAAATTGCCAAAGAACTGATTTTAAAATGGAGTTTGTTGCAGTTCTGACACGCTTGCTATGACAAATAATGAACCTCGAGTACTCGAGTGGCCCAAATGATCGGAAATTTCCATAGTTTGCATACTATAATTATTGTTTCCTATCTAATTTTGGGGAAATTTAAAAGATTGTCTTCATTCTATAAATGGCAAACTACTCTTTATCTATGAAAGTGTAAGCAAAGATGTACCAAAATATTTTAATAGAGAACGTTTGTTTTCGTTAACCGTAAAGTTTTCAGGAAGAAACCAATCTATGAGTAGTCTTTAGAATTGATCACTTTATAGGCATAAATATAAAAAATTTATAATTATATTTTAATCAAGTTATAAAGTTCATATTCTAAATCTACAATTCATTACCATTCTAATGATATAAAGTTTGCTCGCGAAAGATAAAAATTTGCTTAAATAATTTTCGTGAATACTTATTTAAAAGTTTATTGGGACTTAAATTTTTATTTTTTTAGGGCGAATTTTATACGACTAGAATCGTGGAAAAACAAAATATACGGAAATGGTCATTTTTGACTGGCTCCATTCAGGTGCATCCACAACGCTAAACCAAGGATCGGCAGCGATCACAGCTGTGACTTACGCCAAGTAGCGTTCAATACGTCGAGTAGCGGTCAATACGCGGACAACGTGGATTTTGACGTGGTGACACTGGCCATCTTATGCTTTTTTATCTTTGTAGAAATTTGACGCCGTGCCTATTCTATAAAGAGAGAACTTGGTGCACGGTTATATAACATTGATATGTATGCCATTGCAGATGATCTAATAAAGATTTGTAAGTTAAAAATATTTAAATTATCTTTAGTTGATTAAGTGTCGTTTCTTACCAGCCCACTCTTCGTGGTTAATGGATAGCTGATATAATTGATAATATTAATGAGGTTTAGTTATTTTGCTCTGTTTCTCTTTACTACTGCGATGGAAAATTAACTTGGCTCATCACGCTCAAGGAATAGCTTGGTTCTTTAAAATTTCGATTCATTTAATTAAAGATTTAAATTAATTCAACTTAATTTAATTCGTAGTGGATAAACAAAAGAAAACAATACAGTAAGTAACAATTTATTAAACATCTGGTTACACTACATTTCTTGTTCTCTCATGGAATTTTACAATTTGCAGTCTATTTTCTTACAAAATGCAGAATAATTTTGTGCACTGAGGATGATTTCAAAGAGGGAAAGAGTGCGATTCGTTGTTGTGGGTTCAAATGTCACACCTGTGGGTCGCGATCCAGCAAGTTCGTGCAGGATAAGTCACGTGCCAGGCGGAAGCATGTACCTACTACTGAGAGGATAGGGCACTTTCAACACAATCGCCTTTGCAAGGAAAAAAGCGCAACATTATTTCGTGACAGAATGACACCACTTTCTATACTGTAACCAGAAGTAGAAGAGGGGAGGTCATCGAAGGTTGGACACGCTAATCATTAACAGTCATCGCACGAATCGCCATTGTATTTCATCTAGCGACACTAGGAAGTGTCTCGAAGAGGAAAAATAGCTCAGAAAAACTCAACTGTAAACGTGACTCTGAATGTGAACAATAAATCTCTAAGCGTGATTAAGAGGGCCAGATTTTGTGCCAACTTTTGCATTACCTATTTTGCAATGTATTTTGTAAAAATGTTGGAGAATTGTGAGAAACACTTGTTTCATTAGAAAACTGATGTTTACAGATTATGCTGAACGAAAGTGGGTTTAAAGCCAAGAATAAAGAGAGAAAGCGAAAGAGAAGGACTTGAAGATAACAGGTTTCAGGATTGTATGACCAAAAATAGACTGATGTCCAAAAGTAGGAAATACGTTGGTTGTCACAGTCCTGTTGACATTAGAATGATCTTGATGAAGACTTCTTAGATGGAGCACACATGATTTTGCCGTGTAGATCTGGAGGTCATGGAAGGGTAAGTTCTAAAATGAAAGCATCATCCTTCATTGAATATGTATAAAAATGTTCAATCATCTGTACGACCTGAAGTGAGTCTTTCATAAGAACGAGTCTTGTACGCGGCAGATTGGCTCGAGCAATGAACTCGTATTCTGTGATGCAGGGCAAACCTCCACTTGTCTTCCTGAAAGAACCATTATCGAGACATCGAACGTCTTGTACAGGGAGACGCATCGTGACTGGCGTTTGGTGTTAGCGAGTCTATCATGGACCATTCGTACACCCCTCTCTCACTGTATTTATCTCTTTCCTCATCGTCCTTGTGTGCAACCTGGTGCCACCCGGTAATTTAGTGCCGAGTCCACATTCGCCGATTTTATATGCCGATAAGTATAATTCAACGTTCAATCCATCGTCGAGGAGCGGATGGTCGATATCTTGACACTCGAATCGAGTCTGACGAGATTTGCAGTAATGGGCCTTACTTGTTCTCAAACGCTGGAATCGCTTTCAAATCGGTACGTTTTATGGAAAAGGAGGACGCCTTCTTTAATACGACGTTAATCGAAGCAACTTATTATATCAGTCATGACATAATATAAACTGAAATGGTTGAATCTAAATGTATACGACAAGATATAACCATTTAGTTTCATCTAGCTTGTTGGGATAAATTTTAATTTGTTGTACAAATTTTTTTCTTTTGCAAAAATTAGTATATATAAGCATAAAGAGTATAATCAAATTAAAGTTTGGTTGTGTAAACGATTTCTCAGCTGGTGGATGCAAGGCAGAAGGCGCCTCTGGGAAGATGTTCTGAAATGTGTGACGGCGTCGAGGTGTTATTAATGTGTAAACTCAGTCACCCAGTACCTTAATTTCTATCCATGTGATTTCGAGAGATTTGAGCATCCCCCCTGAGCATCTCAGTCTGTGCCCTGCGGGTCAAGGCAAGCCAGAGTGTATAACTATGTAGCTCTTTCTTACACGTATGTATGTACAAGAGCGTGACTCGGTCGCATTTAAATGTTAACCGTGTGCGTGCCAACAACCAAGCACGCACACTTATTTGCTTGCACAGAGAACTTCGGAAATTCAACCAAGAGATAACGATGCACGGTAATATTACCGTTAAAAGCGTGACAAAATTGCATCTCCATTTCCAGACACTGCAATTTTCATTTGAATATCATACTTTCTACTGGAACATTATTTATACTTTTTAACAGTTTTTGTTATTAGTGTACATTTACTGTCAATCTTTTTAGCACCAGAAGCAGTATTATAATTGTAATTGTCGTATAATAGATGGTCCCGGTGCAAGAACATGAAACACATGGTTTCCGAAGTTTACGACTTTCTGACACAAAGAAATCGTAACTTGCCTATTATAAAATTCTTTTTAAATATTATTTAAATATTTAATTTGATAAAATAAATGTAAAATATTTTTGTTATCTTATGAGAAACGATTATTCTTTTTCTATAAATCTGATTAGCTTATTGAGACCATTGTACAATGGTATGATGTTTAATGGTGGAGGGTCATCAAAATGCCAGACTGTAATCGGGTAAAATGTGCTTGTATTAAAGACCGTTTCTCCTCCTACACTCTCATGTTACGTCGCATGTACAAGTGACACTTGACAGCTGTCACCTTTTTCACAGGTGACAAGACATGGCGACATGGTGATTCATGCCCAACGGGGGGCATCGAGGTTCCGGTGACCTCTTCTCAAGGTTTCTTACCCCATCACATACCGTAGGTGGCATCGATATGAGATTTAATCGCAAAATAAACATACGCTCAAGATATACGTCTTCGATCATGAAAACGTCTTCTTGGCAATTTGATGACTGACGTCAGCAGTTTATTGATTCACAGATTTAACAGACTCTAAATTGAAGTTTTTAGAAATTGAAGAAATCATTGTGTAGGGTCCTCATCTGGCAGCAACAAGATATATGGCCTTTGCTTACATTGTACAAATATTTTCGAGATGCTATGACATTTTTAAGAAATGTCGTCTTGAGCTTGGCCCTTCGGTGATTATAAATTTTACGGCTGTAGCTCTTGCAATATCAAACAGTATAGTTTACTCGTTGTCCCCAATTCGGGCTAGTATTCTCATGGCCAGAATTGTGAGCTGGTCAAGAAAAAAAATTGCAAACGTGACGTGTGTGCTTTTTTGAGATTATGAACTAACACAGTGAGAAGTACCGACCGTTCTTTTTTAAGAGAAGAAAAAATCATAGCGTCATCAAATGTACCAGGATGATTCCAGAAAAAAGTCGAAAATGGCTTTACCGAGTTCATCAATTTTTAATATCAAAGAGTTGTTTCCTTCCATTGTAGTTTATTAGAGAGAGAAAATATATGATCTTAGGAAGGTCAATTGGAATAAAAACTCCAAATTTTTTTCGTCGACGTGGGTTTGTCGACCTCATCAGGCTGTAATATTTATTGCACACTTCAAACAAACAGTTATACAAAAATAAAAACATTAAAAAACGAAGGTTATAATACCTATTTGTTAAAACATTAAACACTTTGTTATAACATGTCAAAGATTAAAATTAAAAGGTTGTCAAAAATTAAGAGCGTTATTAAATTATAAACTCGTCGTTTCATGTCAAGCAACAATCGAACGATAACTAAAGTTCGAAGCGGAGAATGTGACAAAATATATATATTAAATCAAAATAAAGTCGACGACATTTATAAGTCAATGAAATTAAAGCAAAACAAATACACAAGGGTCTAGGAATGTAATCTACTGGTCAATGGAAAGTAAATCTTGTTCAACGAAAAAGCATCTTCTTTTTTATTAATCGCACCTCGATTAGACTTGATATGGATCATTTCGGAAATTCTCCTTTTTTCCAATTTGATTCAAAATCAAGAATAATCGCATTATCCCAATTAAATTCATGGCCGCTTGAATTATTGAATTTTTTTTTCTCAAGCCGTTTTTTATGGCTTATTTGATTAAAATATTATAATGGTCCCCAACTGTTTTGAGTTTGAATTTTTTAATGGAATATAAAGGTAGAATTTAGGGAGGGAATGATGACGAGGGAATGACAAATCGAAACAAAATGACCATAACCTCATAAACATAACCTTACTTCCCTATGCACTGTGAAAAATGCGATTTAAATACTGGAAACAAATGCAAATACACTATGATTAGTAAATTAAAATGTGTTTACCTATTTATAAATCAACATGAGGAGATGACGTGCAGAAATGTATTTTTTAAAAATCTCATTGATAAATTAGTTTTAACAAAATATCCTTTCTACAAACGTTCGCTGCAGTATAGGTTGCCAATAACAATGTTTCCAACTTTCAAAAAACTTAAGGCGGGACTTAGTAGGTATTCAAATTTTGCACCAATCACACTGTTTCAATGCGGTGAGGGAATGATAAGTTTTTCAAGGACAAATTTTGAAGTATATTTAAAAATATTTCCATTCGCTGCTTTTAAATTATAAACTCATGTAGTTGCAGTCAATACTATCTTATATAAATTAAAAATAAAGTAACAAACAATTACTAAGGAATTTTACGTTTTGAGTTAATGATTCTCTTTGAATTCAGCAGTTGGGACATAGTGAGAGAATGATTTTCAGGGTACACTCTTAGACATATCTTGTTTATTTATCATATAAGAAATAAATTTGTTTGATAAAGTCGTACATCTAGTATAGTAGTATTATTAAAAAAAAAAACTTTTCATAATCAACAATCCTGATTTACAGAAATCATTAAGGACATCAATTTCGATTTTTTTCTGGAATCAGACACCAATTCATTTCTGACCTCAGAACTGAAGTAAATGTAAGTAACAATAAACATTGTAAAACCAAGAAAAAAAAATAGAAGACCCCCGTAGGATCGATAGAAATCAACGTACCCACAACAAAAATAAATATTAAATCATCCTAACTTCCTTCGAACATTAAGAATAATTAAATATTATTTAAATTTAGCCTTAGCTCGGGATGTAACAGCTGATTTTGTAGCATCCCACAAGTTAGTTTCTGCCACTTTTGTGAAATCAAGACTGTCTTTCCAATTCCAGACAAAATTTAAAATAAGAGACAAAAGTTTATGTTTGTCTAAGATTGGAGGTTCAATCTTATACTATTTTTTTCTATGTAAGTAAATTAGAAGAAACAATAAAGCCTTTCTAATGGGGATAGGATTCTCATCATTTTAAAGTTGATCATTAATCATTATCATGTTTGTAATTTGTCACCGAAGAACAATTCTTGCGACGTGAAATGCCTCTTTGGCAATAGTGAAGGGGCAGAAAAGGTGGCAAAGGGTTTGAGGGATAAAGGAATGGGTATTTGGGAGAGGAAGAGAAGCTTGCTCAACAACAGTCAATGAGAGCGGAGCCCCGCAATTATGTAATCGCTGTGTCATTGCGTTAAAGTAATTCCATTAGCTAACGAAGAACTCGGGCGTCAGACGAGTGGCATGTGAGAGGTAAGGGAGGTATTATGAGCGAAGGTTATGCTCCGACATTCTCCAGCGTCCTGCATGTACCACGAGAACGCATCCTCGGTTTTGTCGTGTCCAAGCGATTTACGACGGCACGACTCGAGACACATTTATTCCTCTTACGTTTTATGATCGATACCCCGATCGAAGATTCTATTCACCGATTAGACCTTCGAAGCGCCTGATTGTTATTTTGCGATTAACTCAACGTGTCACATTTTAAGCGTGACAAATTGAAATTTAATTTATAGATCTTTCTCACATTCTATCTGATGAATATTTTCAGCGAAAAGTGTCTTGAGAAATTAAAATAACAATTTTCCTGACGGAAGAATTAAACCGTTTAATTGCAAATCGATTCTTGAAGAATAGATTTTCAAAGTTTTAACACTGTGTGTCGCAAAAAGTGTCCAAAATCCTTTGAAAATATTACAAAGAAGATCCAATTTTACATAAACACTTCTGCTTCACACTTTAATAAATTGTAATAAAATTTATAAGTAATGTTTCTTTATTTTTGGAAACTTTCAATATTTCAAAATTTTTTGATATTGTAACGTTCCGTACGGAGTGGATGAAATTTTCCCGAAAAAATTTTTTCAACAATACCAGCTTGAAGAGCAAGCGTCAAATGTCTCTGCCAAAGGAGCTACCTTCGGTTGGCACCTCAAATTTTTTTCCCCTCCGGTCCGAGCCCCCACCATCGACTCGTTTAAAAATGGCGCAACATTCAAAATTCTCCTGGGTTACGCTAACCAAGTCCGCACTTGGATGGTTAAGTCTAAGTGACAAAACAACAAATTCTAGGATTGCTTTTATTATTTTATTCAGAATTTTTTGAAAGGTACTTACTATTTACAAACAAGCAAGTGTTCGACTGATACTTTCTTCTTAATGACACTATTAGGTTTATAACTTAAGGACCGCCAATCCGACGACTATTTATTGCAAGGGCTTAGTTTATACTTCCTTCAGATAATATTTGCCCATGGCCATAATTTGGGACTAGTTCTGTGTTTTATTTATTTTTCGATCTCCATCTCGCACTTCCTGTGCAACACTAATTTTGCACGAGCTTAAAATATGAACAAGTGATATCGAAGTATAAACAAACTCTGGTTACTTCATCCGTCCTGAAATTTGTATCTCTTTTCAGAATTTATTCATTTGCCTTTCGAAGAAATAAAAACAATTTCCACTAAAGTGAGGAATATTCTTCATTTGGTTAAATTGTGATAGAGATAAATTCTGTAGTAAGTAAAGAGCAAATTCTTATGTAAATGTGGAATTAAAATTGGCCCGTATTGGGGTTGACGGCCATTAAAGCGACATGAGAATCGCACTTAACATGCTTCAAAGACGCGGCGGTGAACATAATAAGGTCGATAAGGATGAAAAAGAGGTTCGTCGAAAAAGGCCTTGAAGAAGGAGGTAAAGGCTGTCCAAGTGTCGCCGATATGGCGTAGAAGCGCGACATCGGAGGGCCACAAGTCGTCGCAAGTTGCCGCCCGTATAACTTATCTCAGCGCTTCTTTCTTGGACATACGTACCGTTTATACCCGATCGTTGGCAGCACTGCGTTAATCACGACACGAATGGCCATCGAATCGACTACCAACTCGATTTATCAACGTCTATTAAAGCCACCATCTCTGGAAAACTTCAATCCCAAAACGTATGTAGGCCGAAGCGGACGTAACGGATCTAATTTCATTTCTTATCTTTCGATTTGATTAATTTTGCACTAACTGCTCATGATCTAGTGCCAAACAAAAGTTTTGCAGATTTTTTTTTCTTATTCGAAATTACGAGAGAATGCTCTCATTGCACCCTTTTGCTGAGACTAAAAAATTATTGCCGTTGCTTTTTCCACGTACTCCCCAGGGTACAAGAACATCAAATTTTATGCGCACTTTTCCATCATATAACTCGCCGATAAAGACGTCTTGCCTCTTTAAAAATGCATGCAATTAGCTGGGAGCGAAAACTGTAAACGTATTCTTATGTAAGGGAAGATCGAACGACTCCAAGCAACCCCTTTTTCGCGGGTGACAAAGTTACGATCTTTTGGGTGTCGTTAATATCTAGCAAGCTACGCTGGGGTGAGATGATCTGCGAGTTGCAGATACAGTAACGAGTTTTTATCAGACTTATAGTGCTTCACTAGAAGTATAGACTCCTAGATATTTATTGAATCGACTGCAGTTGAAACTCCTTTTATCTATTGTTTAGAATCACAACATTTTATGTAGAATTTAATTTTGCACTATTTCAACTTTGATTTAATACACGGAATTCAATTTAAAAATTCATTTTTTTAAATTCAGAATGTTGTAAGAAAACAATTCATCAATCATTCAGTTTATTTTATCTTTATTTCAAGTTCTGCAAAAAAAAAATATTTGAGAAATAACCCTGCTTCATCTCCTCATATCAATAAGGGGTCTTCCATAAACCACGTAGCCCACTTAGGGAAGGGGGGGGGGGGGGTTTGACAAAATGCTACGCCAGGGGTGACCAAAAGGCTGCGTTTCGCAGCCAACGCAATCAAGTGGCTGCGGCAGGAGTAGGTCAACTTAACCCTTAATAAATCTTTGGGTCCTAACTCTTTATTAGCTTTATATACCGTGCTGAGTTCTTAGAAAAAAAATACTCCCTCTATTTTCAACAATAGAAATTTGTCATGGATTTAGAAATAGGCAAAAACTTTCCCAAAAAAATTTAGTGGCTGCGCTGCACTTGTTTTGGCTGCGTTCACTTGTCGTTTCTGTGCATCCCTGTGCTACGCTAAGCTACTTAGGGGGAGGGGGGGGTCCTTCCTTGAGGAACGTAACTTTATTTTACTTTATTTTTTATTCAAATTTGCGCGGGTAGCCTAAAGCGCAAGTCAAACGAGCGAACTGAACGCAGTCGACGCATTGATGTATCACTTTTCACTTATGGGTAGGTAACATACCTACAATTGGCTACAAAAATTGAATATAACAGTTGATAATTGAAGAAAATAATTGAAATTCAAAGAAAATAATTAAGAATTGAAGAATTAAATATTAAACTTTACAAACAATAATAATTACGAATTAAAAGAAACAATTAATAATGAAAAGAAATACAGTCAAGACTCTCATGGATGCAATCGTAGGGCCTGGTATGCTTCCATGAGAATCGTAAACATTCAGGACCGAACCAACGCAACTTAAATTACGTGGCTCAATGTTATTACGCGATGGATCATTGAGTGACATAGCGTCGGGCCTGGAGTCTATGCCACATGATCTTTCTCCTTTTTCTTCCCGCAAACCTTCGTCTATATTCTCCGCCGACTGAATGCAACCGTTCAGTCCGCATCCATAAGAGTCCCGACTGTAATTAATAATGGAAAGAAATAATTGAACAATGACAAAGATATTTGACAATTAGAAACAAAATTAAAAAAAAGAAAGTAAATATTAATCTACAATTGAACAATAATTGAAAAAATTGAACAATGGTTATTAAATTCAAAGAATATAATTGAAAATTGGTCAACTAGATAGAAAATCCAAAAAAATAATTTAAACTTTAAGTTAATAATTCAAAATTAAAGAAATAAATTGAAAATTAAATAATCAAATTAAAATCAGAAAAACACAGAATTATTGAATATTAAAAAAAAACAATTGAAAATTGAGAAATAAAATTGAAATTCGAATACAATAATTGAGAATTAAAGAAAATTACTGAACAATTGGATTGAAAAAAGAAGAAAATAATTTATAATTAAAAAAAAATGGAAAATGACAGGAATTATTTAATATTAAAGAAAACATTAAAAATTGAAGAATAGAATTTTTATTTAAAGAAATTAATTGAGAATTGAAAAAAATAATTAAACAATTGAACAATTAAATTGAAAATAGAAGAAAATTGTTGAAAATTGAAGGAGGTTTTGAAACATGAAATAAATAACTGATAATTGAAAAAAAAAAATAATTGAAAAAAGTCGAGTTTACTGAATATTGAAACAAACAATTGAAAATTGAACAAAATAATTAAAAATTAAAGAAAATAATTGAAAATTGAAGAAAGTACAGTACCGTCGGGAATTGTCAGTCCACCTATTTTTTAAGGTTTGAAAAACGTCTTTAAACGTACAAAGTATATTTATTAAAATTTTTCTGTGTTTATTTCCTTAAAGTAGATAAAATTTTGAGGAAAATAAGGCCTGAGTGAAGTGATTTAGTCAATTTTTCATTGAAATATGTTAAAAAATGTGGAATTTTTAATGTTTTACAAAAATTGAAATTACTCTTGAAATAATAAAGGTTTTTTAAATTTCCCATGCTTGTTTTAAAGGGAATTTACTAGAGAATAACATTGTTGTTTAAGGTATTTGTCGCGTAGAATGACTTTCGTCAGATTTTTTTTAAACTTTGCATCAGTATTTCAGAAGTATTTATCTATGTAATAAGACCTATCCCATTAATTTTGACCGTTTCTGAGCTTCAAAATATAAATCCAAAGTTGATATCTTTTACATACGCTAGCGCTTAATGCACGTAATTTAAGTCTCTCATATTCATTTATATGAAAACGATTCGTCAGATTTTCAAATAAAACCAGTAAGTTGCACATTGAGATAAAACAAATGCTTTAAAAAAAAGTGAACTTTATTGACCGTACAGCATAGAAAATATATTAAGTTTAAAACCCAAAATTTTTAAGTTTTATGTAGTTTCATTGAAAAATGTGTAAAACGTGTCAACATCACATGACGAAAACTTATAGTACATGGTTCAAAATCATGAAAAGTATTTACGTGACGTTAGAAGAGATCATAAGGAAGCAAATGAGTTGATAAACAAGTTTATTTATTGTCCTTTTTTTCGATCGGTTTTCACCCTATAGCATCCACGCGACAACTACCTTAAGCATTAATATGCAATTTTTTTCCTAGCATATGCAAGGCTCGGAATTTGGAACAAAAAATTTATAAAATTTTGAAGACATTATTTTGACATAAAAATAATTTTTAAAATTCCAATATATATATTATATTACTTCCTTTCAAAAGTTATTGACAATTATGACCTTGGTATATTTTATATAGCTGTATTTGATATCAAGATATAAACAATAATTTTTTTATATTTTTTGGTCCAACTTCCGAGCCTTGGAAATGCTAGGAAAAAAATTGCACATTAATGTCTAATCAATAGTCTTATTCTCCAGAAAATTCCCTTTAAAATAAGCACAGAAACTTTAAAAAACCTATCTTATTTCGAGAGTAATTTTAATTTTTCTAAAACATTAAAAATTCCACATTTTTTAACATATTTCAAAGAAAAATTGACTATATCACTTCACTCAGGCCTTATTTTCCTCAAAATTTTATCTACTTTAAGGAAATAAACACAGAAAAATTTTAATATTTGTACTTTGTACGTTTAAATATGTTTTTCAAACCTTAAAAAATGGGTGGACTGACAATTCCCGACGGTACTGTACTTAAAAATTAAATACAATATTTGGAAACAGCAGAAAAATTTAGAAATCGACGGAAATAATTGCGAATTGATGAAAATAATTTAAAAATTCTCAATTTAAATAAAAATTAAAAGAAAAAAATAATTTAAAAAAGCTGAGAATTGTTAAATATTGAAAAAAATTGAGAAGAAATTGAGAAATTGAAAGAAATTGAGAAACTGAAAGAAATTTGGAAAAATAATTGGAAATTGAAAAAAATAATTGAAATTTAAGAAAAAAATTGGAATTTGAAGAAATTAATTAAAAATTGTAGAAAATAATTTGGAATTGAAGAAAATGTGATTTTATGAAAATCGTTGAATAATAATTGATGAATTGAATTCAAGTTTCAAAAACATATTTGATAATTGAAAAAAAATATTGAAAAAAGCCGAGAATTATTGATTATAGAAGAAAATAATTGAAAAATGGAGGAGTTATTGAGATGTGAAAGAAATAAATGATAATTGAAAAAAATAGTTGAAAAAAGTCGAGAATTATTGAATATTAAATTTAATAATTAAAAATTGAAGGAAAATTTTGAGATTTATTTATTTATTTATTTATTAACACAATAAAATCTGAATAAGATCTGAAGAATATAATTAAAAATTGAAGAAAATAATTGAAAATTGAATCAAATAATTGGCAATTCAAAAAAAATAATTTATAGTTGAAGAAAATAATTAAAAATTGATTAAAATAATTTAAAATCGTAGAAAATATTTCAGAATTAAATAAATTAATTAGAAATTGATGAAAATAATTGAAAATTGAAGAAAATAATTGTCAGTTGAAGAAAATAGTAGAAAATCGAAGAAAATAATTGAGAAATGAAGAAATAATTTTAAATTAATGAAAATAATTCTCAATGGAAGAAAATAATTGGAAATTGAAGAAAATAATTGAAAATTGAAAAGAATTTATTATCTCAGAAAAAAATTCCCGGTTTGACGAAAAATTCCCGGTTTTTCCCGGTCAATTTAAATTCCCGGTTATTTCCCGGTTTTTCACGGTTAGTAGACACTCTGGGAGCGTCACATATATTGATGTGAATAAAATTCTAAAAACATTCTATTCAGCTCTTGAAAAATTTATCCATTAAGCTACGTTCCACATGGGGGAGGGGGAGGGGTTCAATGAAAAGCTACCCTAGGCTACGCAGGGGGGGAGGGAGTCAAAAATCGTCCAAAATGGGCCTACGTGGTTTATGGAAGACCCCTAAAAGAGAGTTTACGTTGTTGACGTTCTTAAAATGAGAATTACACGATTGGATCAATCCGGGCGCTAGAGTGCATTTTTAATAGATAAGAATCTGACCTAACTTTATGTTTGCGATGAAACGTGTCTAAGTGTCAGGCACTCTAGTCTAGACTCGATTAAGTCTATTGTGCATGAACTTCACTTTCGTCCAATCCAAGGACAGTGAAATTATGACGGGACCGTAGAAGACAGCTTTGGCCAAAGTGTCGATGACGTAGTGCTTTGGAGGTCAGAATCGAAGAGTTAAATAAAAAGTAGTACTAACTATTGTTCCGCTTTGGATATGCGTTCCGATTCACACGATCTGTAGTCTGTAGAAAGGTCGATGTCGATACCAATTATCATCTAAAAATTTCACTTCAACTTCACATGTTCGATAATTTTTCGTAATTATTCATTTTCTAAAAAGACTCTAAATATCATCAATTTAGTAGTCATTAAATTTCAGAACATAATTTAATTAATTAGATTGCATTGGTCGACTTTCGTAGTGACTTAGACACTCCGAGGGGAATAAATATTTTGTGCACATTCTAGAGTGTACTGAAAAGTTATGAGAACTGAACAGTAATCGTCTTTGATCAACAAATCCAGCGTTCTGTGAAGGAAAGAGACATGAAGCGGCTACTTTATAGCTGTAGACTCTACAATGTTATCCATCGATCTTACAAATCCAATCTCTTTGACGACGATGAAGCAAGATATGCACATGTCGACCATTTTTTTGTGACCATTAAAACGGTACTGAGATGAAATGACGTTGCAATCACTGCACTTGTAATGACTATTTAAAAAACTGTCATGTCTCCGATCTTACAACTTGTAATGAATACGCATTTTTCCTTCTTGTACATTTAGAGCTATAAAATTTTCTTTACAATATTTAGATTTTTAACTGGCGCTTAAGGAAAAGTGGAGGCAAATAGTAAGGAATAATTATTGCGAGTACGTATATTTTCATTTCACCAGAGTTGTGAAGTCACACATAATTCGAGATCTTGAATGTGAAATGAATAATTTTTCTGCTTGGTAAAATACTTATTTAAACCCTTACTTTTAAACAGTACATCAAGTGTAAAACTAAAGAATTAGTTATACTATTTAATTTAATGTGAAAAATTAAGTGATTGAGGTTTTCTACTTTCCCAACCCTGGTTTCAACTAAACTATACAACTCCCGCTATAGAGCGCGATTAGTTTCTCCGCTTGTGTTATCGAAAGTTATAAATTTTTTTAATTTATAAATAAAAAAAGTTTTATTTGTATAGAACAAAATATGTAAAATTTTAGAATTAAAAAATAATTGAAGAAAATATTTGAAACTTAAGAAAATAATTGCAAATTTTTATAATTAATTGAAAAATAATAAAAACAATTAAAAATGTGGGGAAATAATTTAAAGATCGTGGATATACTTTAAAATTGAAGAACCTAACTGAAATTTGAGAAAAGTACTTGAAAATCTTATTTAAATTATTTGAAGGAATGAGAATAATTAAAAATTGGGGTAAATAATTGAAAAATGATATAAATAATTAAAAATTTTAGAACTTATGAAAAGGAATAAAATTAATTAAAAATTGGATAAAATAATTGAAAATGAATAAAAATAATTGATAATTAAATAAACAGGGAAATATTGCACATGATGTAAATTAATGAAAGATAATTTTAAAATAATCAAAGTTTGAGAAAAATAATTGAAAAAATTACAAAATATATTTGAAATAAAAAATAATTTAAAACTGTTTTTAAAAATTGAAAATTGAAGACAATTTAAATTTAAGATACTGAAGGATTTTGAGCCTGTAAATTTATTATTAAGTAAATAAATAAAAAATGAATAATTTAACATTTAGAAAACTAGTTAAGAAATAATTAAAAAATAAATAAAATAATAATAAAAATGATAAAAATAAATAAAAATTAAAGAAACATACATAATTCAAAATAAAGATAAATAATTAAAAATTTAATTAATTTTCTAAATTAATAGAAATTAATTAAAAAATAATGAAAACATTTTAGAATTAAAGAAAATACTTGATTACTGGCAAATGAAAAAAATAATGAACAATTGAAGAAAACAATTAAAAGTTAAGATAATTAATTTAAAATTGAAAGAAATAATTAAAATTTGAGAAAATTAATTGAATATTGACGAAATTAATGGAATGGCAATAAAAATAATTGAAAATTGTAGAAAAATCTGTAAGATGATATCAATAATTAAAAACTGAAGAAAATTATTTAAATTTGTAAAAAGTTATTATAGAAAACAATACTTGAAAATATTAAAACCCACAATTAAAATTTGCAGTAATAATTTTAAACGAAAGAAGTTAATTTTAATTTAAAGACACTAATTATAACTTGTAAAAATATTTGAAAAATGATGAAATAAATTTAAAATGATTATTTAAATTCACGAGATAACTAATGTTAATAATACCAATAATAATGTGGCCTAATATTATAATGTTTAAAACAAATTTTCTGTATATCTTAATGGGTTAAATGACCCGTACATATTTTCAAATATTTTCAAATATTTTTAAATATTTTCAAATAAAATGAATACAATAATTAATAAACATGATTTAAAATTGTAGAAGATAATTAACATTGAAAAAAGTAATTAAAAGAATGAAGAAAAATAATTGGCGGAAATTAAAATTTAACTTCGATATTTAACTTCATTAATTACTTTATATTATCTGCGATATTTGCAATCACATCATTTATAATTGTTAGTACCCAGTGTACGAAAGGGTTCTTCTTTGTTTTTTGCCCGTTTATGTAAATAAAATAAATAAATAAAAATTCAGTGAGAAAATTGAAAGATAATGAAAACTGAAGAAAATTGAAGAAAATAATTAAAAAATTATTTTATTATGATAAAAATAGTAGTTGAAAATTATAGTAAGTAATTCAAATCATACTAGAAAAGAATTATTAAAAATTGAAGAAATTTTAAATTTAGTATTTTTGAAGCGTGTAATTGGTTGAATTTTTAATCAATGCAAGTTCAAATTAATTGAAATTTGAAGAAATTAAAATTGCTATAAATTTAAAACTTAACAAAATTTAAATAATCTGAAAAATGATTTAAAATAAAAATACATATATAGTGATAAACTTCAGGTGTGGACAGAATGAATGATGAATGAAACTTGAAGATAATTATATATAATTTGTGTTTCGAATAGAATTGCGATTTCAGCAATACGTATTTATTTATAAATAGATCAGTAATATTCCAATGTCTAAAAGTTTAAAATAAAAATATGGTTGGTTCCATCGCAATAAATTTTAGAAAAATTCATCTGCTAGAACTATTTAATTTAATCTTTTAAACATTAAGACATTACTGACAAACTTATAAATAAGGTAATTATTTATAATCAGGTGGATGTATTGCAGAAATCACAACTCTTTTCGAAGTACAAAATATTGTTATAATTCAATTTTTAATTTTAGACAAAAAATTGTTTCCTAAAATCTTTTATATACGTTAGTTTTAAATTAGTCCTAAATGATAATTAATTACTTTCTGTGACTTTATTGACCATGTATGACGTCACATTAGACATCTCTATACTAGACATTTATCACAACCGCCATCTGTTGTTTGCATCTAAAACATCATTTTACTTTCTAAATTCGCAATTTTCATCGGAGCTTGTTCATTTGTATCAATTCATTCTTCTTTCATTAATAAAAAAGGCACAACGAAACTCTTCAAGAAAAACATTTTTATAAATAGGAAACTAATTCTTTCTAAAATAAATATATATATTTGAAAATAGTTATTTTCTATCTTCTTAAACTCAAAAGTGTCTTTTCTTAAGTTTATATTTCTAGTTCTAACCTTTAAGGTAGTTCTCTCGGAAAAAATTTTTCTTTGAATATTTTTCTAATTGAAGTATCATATAATAAAACATTCAAGGAATAGAATGATATTTTTTTAAAAATAGGAAGCGGTGCTACTTATTAAGATATTTGAAAATGAAGTTGAATCTTTTAACATGGAAGAATGTAAAACACATAGTTGAAAAATACAATTTTACTAACCACGCAATGAATTTTCTTTAGGTTTAAAAATAAAAACTACTAATTAATATTTTAAAGCATAAGGAATAAGATTTTTTTTTGAAAAATGTGGCTTGCGGTACTAAATTTCGAAAAATAGTACTTTGAAATCCACACTTTGACGTTTTATTCATTTTTTTAAATAAATACAAAAGAGAGAGACTCTATACTTTGAAGTTGGTGCTATTTATTAAACATCAAAAAACAAGTAAAAAATGATCAAATTTGAGTTGAGAACCACTGAACTAAGAGAACTACCTTAAAAGAAAATTTTCGTAAAACGAATTCAAAAAATTTAAAAAAGCAAACAGTTAAAAAAAAAAGTCCAAAATGTTTATGATAGTCAGCAGCGCATACGAAATATATTAAAATGTTATACATTTATTAATTAATATATTGTTTGCTTTAATTTCACTAGTTTAATATTTTGGCTATTTTTATATTGAATTATTTATAATAGTTTTTAAAAAGATTATTCAATGAAAATATGAAATATTAACATAAGTGGTTAAATAACCTAAAAATGTAAATCATAAAAAAATTTATTTCCCCATGATTTCGTATTTTTCCGTTTTGGGATATATTTCCAAATATCAAATTGGACATTCTGATCTGCTTTCTATTTTCTCTGTTTGTCCTATCGAAAATATTTTACAAGAACTCAAACATTAATTATGTGTTTGAAACATACGTTACTATCATTTTTCGATTATCAAATTTGTCAAATACAATAATACTCTTTACATAATATTAATAAACTTTTCTGTTCTTAGACACAGGCACTGGCTTATTGCTGTGAGTTTATTTGCATTTCGTAATATTCCGTGAAGCAATTTCTTGTTGTTGAAACACTATAGGGATTAAAAGCGAGTTCTTTGTCTTAAAAATGGGTCGAAGAACTCTTCGAGGGACATTCTTGGAAGCGAGAGTAACACTTTGGACACTCTAATGCATGCATGGAAGCTGATACAGCGACATTGACAGTTTTTGCCTCGTGTCATTATGACGGAGGACGGCACAAAAGACCGCCGTCGACGAAGCAGTCAACCGGAACAGCCGCCAAACGTGGACCAAAAGGGAACCTCATGGTACTTATCAGCTCCCGGGAATCTGTTCAGAAGGCGACACTCTTATTTTCTTACTTTGTCTTATTCAACCAAGCAAATTAATATCAGCGAGCAGTTCTTCCAGCACAGACCGACAGTGTTTCGGTTCACTGAAAAAAACAAAAATTCCTTCTACCAAAGTATCTCAACTCCTAATACTCAGCTACCATGAAATTATTTCACTAGCAAAATTGTAGAAATAGCACTACTTCTTTTCTTCAAGTTTTTACCTTCTTTTCATAACCATGGCCTTTGGACTGGCCTCTCAAGCCTTTCTTTATTTTTGCAAAATTTTTAAAATTTGGAGTATGCGGAATACAAGATAGAAAAAATATTTGCATACATTGTAACTCAGTTTGTAAATGTGCTTCATCTTTATGACTATAATTACAATGTATATAATACTTTTATTATATATTTGTTACTTCGTAAAATATAAACTCTTAAATATCCATAAAATTCCAATTTTCTAAAGGTTGTTTCCTTAAAGATTATTTTTCAATTTTGTGTTTTTAAATATTGACCCATTGAAATCGTTTTATTTTATAACTACTTAACTAAATCTGTTTTTTTAAATGCTCTTGTCTCGTGTTTAGGTACGATCCTAAATTTGTTATTGCTTTATGGCATTGACACATTTGCAAGACAGACGTTTTGCGACAATTGTGTTAGTCTCCCCGATGAATTCTTAAAATCTAAAATTCGAACACCCATACCTTATATTAAGTTTTGCAACCAATTAAAATAGCTAATTTTTCTACAAAGTATTTGTAAAACTTTTCAAGGTATGATTTTGTATGAACGTTAGTCAGTATACAACTCTTGTAACAATATAATCAATCCTTCACATGTAATCATCCCAAAGTTATTGTTTCAATCAACTTTATCTTTTGATCATGTTTCATAAAAATCACGGGAATAATTAATTTCCTTCCCTACTCGCATTAAACTAAATGTGGGTCAAAACAATATTGATTCAAAAATATATGTTTCTACATTTTTTTCATTTACATAACTAGAATTAAAGTTAATGTCTATATTTCCGAAGTGATTGAAACTACATCGAAATGAAATGTTGTATGAATAAACTTAAGACGTGAGAGCAAATCGTTATCTCGTCAGGGCTCATTTTGCTACTAAATTGAAATTCTTTTTTCGAGCTTTATTCGCCTGTACTTATATAGCTGCAGAAGTCATGGTTGAAGAGAGTCTAATGCGAACATGGAATATAAGCAGGAGCACGTGCTGCTACATGCTGTCGTCTATTACCTTCGTTTCTCGGGTAATTTCCTAGTGGAATAGCGGGTTGGATAGACTTTGAGGAAGGTTTAGTTTCACGTTCTCAAAAGCAAAACATAAAAATACACAGATGCTAATTGAGATGGGAAAGATTTGCTGGATTAAAAACTGTGGATGTTATAATATGTCAATCGTGAATTGAATTGTTAACACTTAACCAAATCATTTTTCAATCTTCTATATAGATGACATTTAAGTTAGAGCCTTCTACGAATCAGCTGCTTGATCATGGATCCGATATCTGTGCAATCAATTTGCATGGGCACGAGGGAATCTTGAGATGGTGGATTGGTAGCTTCTATTACCATGTGGTCTGCAGTGCGTGACGCCAAGGGAGACCACAACACAGAAAACCGCCGATTGCGTCGCTCCACTTTACTGGGAAAGCGAAAACACTGCGTGCCACTGAGTTATTTTGAAAAACCGCGCCAACTCGTGATGTTGTTATCTTGGTACTACACTGATCAGAAATAAGAAGCTCTTAGCGCCAGGATCGAGGAACATGTGCACTTAGAAGCAAATCTTTGGAATGCAACTTCCTGATGGGTTTTCATTCCTAGATAAGTTGATTCATAATAAGAAAACGCCTTTTCCAGATGGGTAGTAAACATAAAAGAACCTATAAAGTTTGTTTGAACTACCGGGGAATTTTTGACGATTCCCAAATGAACCCAAAATCTGAGAAAAATGTCTTAGAGCTTTCATGAGTTTTCCACTGGACGGTATTAAGGGGAAGGACTTGGACGAGTTAAAGGTAGTGCCATTTACACTGAAAAAGTTAACCTCTAATCGACTTGTATAAATAGCTCTGTTAAAGGGAACATATTTAAAAGTAAATAAGATATGGTTATAGAAGAAAATAAATAATATTTGCTGTCACATTCGAGTTATGATGCAAAATGTCAGCTAATCTTTTATTTTTGAACACAAACAACTGAATCTGATGTACTATGACGCATTTCTATTATTTTATAACCACGGAGTTAGCTCAGTTGGTTAAGGTCCTGGACTCTACGGTCGCGCCAAATCAAGCGTCAAGCTTGCTTGGTTCGCGCCCCGGGGAGCCTGGGATTTTTTCCGGCTGTGAGATAACTTCAGTGGAAGGTAAAGACGTCGAGGTATAATGATATGCACTGTCGGTAATCGACCTGTGCAGATCACTAGAACTCGACTGTCGATAAACCGGTTGTACTCAGGAGAGGTTTTTCTACATCTTATATATCTTATATATTATATCTTATATTTTAATCATCTTATATTCTTAGTGAAGGGCATCCAAAACACATTCATAGGACATCCATAGAATACTCAAAAGACATTCAAAGGATATCCAAAGGACATCAAAGATCTCCAAGTGATATCCAGAGGTCTTCTCTCGGATGTCCACAGAACGTATGTAAAATATCGTTAAGATATCCATCAACGAGTTGATGGAGGGGACTCGGACCGGAGGGGGAAAAAACTTTAAGGTACCAACCGAAGGTAGCTTCTTTCGCAGATCCATTTGACGCTTGATCTTCAAGCTGGTATTGTTGAAAATGTACGATCGGGTTAATTTCATCAAGTCTGTACGGAAAGTTACAATATCCAAGTTTTTTGAATTTTCGAAAGTTTCCAAAAATAAAGAAACATTATTTATCAATTTTATTACACTTTATTAAAGTGTGAAGCAGAAGTGTTTATGTAAAATTGGATCTTCTTTGTAATGTTTCACTATTGTTAACTGGTATGTACATTTACAGTTTTTGCAATGTATTTACAAATATTACATTGAATATATTTATTCCAATGTTTTTTTTATAGTCATTGTTACATTTTTTCCTAAAGATGCCACGTCTGAGAACTAGGAGCGTAGCTGCTCTAGAACAGTTTTATCGTGAGGTTGATGAAGATGAAAAAGGAGCAACTGATAAAAAAAACAATGCCAGCGACTCAGACGATGCCATTGACGAGGAAGCTGTTTCTTCGCATGAGTTTGAGCCAATGTGCAGGGAGCATGTTGCAAAGATTTGTTGCAATTGCGCAAACTGAAATTCATTTTCTTTTTGTAATTTAACGATTTTTATAAAACTTTGTCAATTTAAAAAAAAAAGTTTTCTAATCAATTTCTGTCGTTTCCTTATGTTGTAATCACCAGCTCTGTCCATAATGAATGTTTTCTACATTATAGAAAAAAAAATTCATAATATTTTTAATTGATTTCTTGAATGACTTTTTTTTGATATTTCAAAAATAGAGCATTTTCAAATCGAAAAAAAAATTTACTTTTTGGAATGAATTAAAAAGCGGCTAACGCTAACTTAAAGATAAACTTTTCACCTTTCCAAAACCCTAATATGAAATGTTTTTTTTCGCCAGAAATAGCAGCTTTTGAAAAAAAAAGTGTTTTCATGGAAATTTTTGGAACTTTGTTAGTATGTTTAATAATAACTTTCGTAAATAAAGAAATATCACAAATCTGACAAAGCCTTAACATTTCTCAGAAAATTTTCAATAGATTTAAAAAAAATGTTTAAATTAATCAATTACAGCCCACGATACAGGAGACCAGAGTTGCTGGATTACGCTAACCCATGTCCGTACCCTGAGGGTTAAAGTTAGTAGTGAGTGTCTCATCACCAGATGTCATGACATGACAGTATCGTAACAGCTGCTTGTATTGCTATTATATCCCTCATGTTCTAATTAACTTTATTGCAAAAACTTACCAGCCGAAGAGCCAAGTTAGAACAGAAAATAGGTCAAGAAGAAAAATCTCATTGAAATCAAAATTAAACATTAATAGATAAATTGGATACAGTTAATGTCTATTTTTGGACAAAGTTTGAAGGACTTTGAAAAGGTTTAGCACTTTATAGCATAAAGAAGAAAGTTTCTGATGAAATAAATTGAATTGAAGGCGATTAATCGTAATGTGCGACGCCTAGATAGGCCAAGTGGGAGAAACCAGTGTCGTGAGAAGCAAATGAAGCAACCGGTCGTTAGGGTGCTCGCTGCAGATCCGTTAAGGCATAATCGCTTATCGGAGTCATGCGACGGTCGAACTACCTATTTCCAAGTTTCGCCTAACTACTGTCGAGGTGAGGGTAAAACTGTTACTGCGCGAGGTACATTGAGCAGCCCATTGCAACCAAGTAACACCTTCAGCGTCGCGTGATACCAGTAATTACTCAAAAATACCGCGATGGGCGGCCCTGTTCTCGCTTCAGCTTAGCCAACAAAGCGCCTCGCAATCGGTCGTTAAGCTATCGTGCGTGTAAACGCTTTACGTTTCACCCACTTACTTGTTAAACACCTGGTAATATTGCTTTCGCGATCCTTTATGCTCACTCAGACCTCCATGAAAAATCTGATATCAGATAACGCCCGTGCCTTATCAGTCTCTTTATTAAAATGTAGATGTAAACTGTGATATTGTAATTTACTGGTGTAATATTCTTTATAATATAATTGCGTGTAACTACTCTTTTATTCTAATGAATCAAACCGTGAATTTTTATTCATATACAAATCGGTCACCAAAAATTACACTTAAACATTTCCCAACATTTTCTTCTGCGACAATATTGTTACCATATTTATAGGAAAATTATTCAAAGCTTGAAACTAACCGAGAAAATCCATTTGCTTTATAATTTGTCGTTATTTATATTCAATCCTTAACCGGTATGATTTGGAAAACTCTCGCTCTTTTATGATGAAAAATGAGTCTTTTTATGATTTGTGTCTTCTGAAAGTCATAATTTTCAACTACTTGTAAATTAGTAGTAAAGACTGGAGAATTAGTACTGGAAATAATTAACATTCATTTAGCGAAACTCGGTTCAAACTCGTTGACTCGATCGCGTGCGATCTTGTCTACACACATTTATTATAAAGCCATTACGACACTCGCGATTTTATAGTATATCGATATGCATATGCGTATGTCGCTTGCAGATACTGATCTCTTCTGCATTACCCGATGCAATCGGCCGCTCGACATTTATAGTCGGCGGCTTGCTAGTAATTCTGATTTTGCCAGGTAAATTAATCGTTACTGCATTTTCTTACCAATCTACAACTTCTTTTCCCAGGATCTTGACTCAACAAAAAATAATCTGTTTTCTGGTTTTTTTTTCCAAAAATTGTCTTTCGAAGAATGTCTAAGACATTATTCCTTAAGATAAAACTGGTATTCATTTGTTCCATAATAGAAATTTAATAACAAATTATTAGAAGAGACCGGGGCTTAATGGGATATTTCAATTTGTTAAAAGTGATAAGAGAAAATAATTTTAAATGTATTTTAGCGTGCTGGAAAATAAGACAGTAACGCCATCTAAATTGTATTGACGGTAGTCGCACAGAAAATTAGTTCAATGAACTCTCGTGGCGCTAATATCGCGAAAAGTTGAACTCCGGCTAACTAGTGATGTGCTGTGTCCTTATTAAAATAATAACGCCCTAAACATAATTTTGATGAAATTTCACTATTTTTAAAATTTTTGTTTATTGAAATAATGCACAAGTAGTCAATTATTGAAATGAAAAGTAATTTGGAAAAGTTGTAGCAGAAGACAAAAATCCAAAATGCAAACAAATCAGTGTGTTAATTTAAGTCTATATTATGTTTTCTATTAAGAATTACAATATATTGTTAAATAAAACAGTTGTGAATTGTGAAAAAGTTTATACCCTACTGAAAAATCCTATATAGGATCCTACATAGGATCCTATATAGAATCCATATGGAGTCCTATGAGAATCCACGTAGGATCCTATATAGGATCCTATATAGGTATTGTCCTATAGGAATCCATGTGGATTCTCATAGGAATCTATGTGGATTCCTATAGGTCGCCTATAGGTCACGTCCTATATAGGATCCTATGTGGACTCTCCTATAGGAATACATGTAGGATCTCATATAGGATCCTACATAGGCGTTCCAAAAAAAATTTTGTACACCCCCCTACATAGGATCCTACGTAGGTTCCCATATAGGATCCTATATAGGATCTTTTATGGGCGCCGAAAAAAAATTATGTACACAGAATTAATTGTTTTTTTTTTTAACAACTTTATTCAAATATACATTCAGCACCATTATAAGGACGAAAAATATTTACTGCGCAGGCGTAAGTATTGTAGAATACGTAAAAGACGACTGCGCATGAGGAAGGGGTACAAAAAATTTGTTTGGGGGTACCCATGTAGGATCTTATATAGGTTCTCATATAGGATCCTATATGGGAACCTACGTAGGATCATATGTAGGAGGGTGTACAAAAATTTTTTGGGACGCCTATGCAGGATCCTATATGAGATCCTACATGTATTCCTATAGGAGAGTCCACATAGGATCCTATATAGGACTTGTCCTATAGGCGGATTCTCTATACGTGGATTCTCATAGGAATCCATATGGATTCTATATAGGATCCTATGTAGGATCCTATATAGGATTTTTCAGTAGGGTAGTACTAATCTAACCTAAAAATTATGTACATATAATTACAAACAAAAGTGTTTTTAAATTTCTGGATTTATCAATATAATTTATCATTAATACTTCATTTACTTAATATAATATCTATACTGATAATAAGATTAGTATTTTTATTATTTAAGTTTAAAACTTGAGATTCAATGCGCATGCGAAGTAGAAACAGAAAGTTCAAAGTCTTAATTGTAGTATAGTACAATTCGTTTTTTCTAAAATATTTCAATATAATAATTTACAAGTTTCTTTCATTTATTTATTTTTTCATTCTGTTTTAACTTAAAGTTCGTCACTAGAAAAAATGATATTATGATTACTATATTATAATCTCATTTCAAAATGTTCTCAAATTTTAAATTTATAGAAATTTTGATTTTTCAAATTTTTCTTAATTTAAACTTGCATTGAGTAAAAGTTCAATTAACTCACGGTTCAAATATACTAAAATTGAAGTGATTGATAAATATCAATTCTTTTCTCATGATTTCTGTTACTTAACCTACATTCTCAACTATTTTTATAATTTTTTTATTATATTCTGGAATTTTTAATTATTCCCATTATTTTTCACCTTTTTCCCTAAATCCTAAATCTACTTTTTGCAAATTTCAATCATTGTTCTCAATTTTTTCAATCACTTTTTCAATTTTAATTATTTTCTCTTCAACAATAAAACAATTTAATTATTTATTGCTAAATTTTATATTATTTATCACAAATTTGAATTAATTTTTTTAATTTACCATTAATATTTTCATTTTGCAATAATTATCTTAATTTTTATTTCTATTCATTCCTTCTAAATTAATATTCTGAACTTTCAAATATAATCTATATCAATTTTCAATCATTTTGTTTAGGGGCGTAGCTAGAGGGGGTGGTTTTAGAGGTTCAACCCCCCCACCCTTTCAAATATAATATATTTCAATTTTCAATCATTTTGTTCAGGGGCGTAGCTAGAGGGGGTGGTTTTAGAGGTTCAACCCCCCCCCCCCTCGAAATCGAAAAATTCTGTTAAAAAAGAGGTCTTTGGACGCAAAATTTTTTTCAAAACACCCCCTTAAATGTAAAAAATTTCAAACCTCCCCCCCGAAATTTTTTTCTGTCTACGCCTCTGATTTTGTTTAATATTCATTTCTTTTAATCATTTTTCAACTTTTTTCTTCATATTTTATTAATTTTAATTTTTTAAAAAAATTTCCTAACTTTTTAATTATTATCTCAAATTTAGATTATCTTCTTGAATTTTAAATTCTTTAAACGGTTTTTCAATTATTTTCTTTTACTTAAAAATAAACTCTGTACATTTTCTATTATTTTCTCCAATTTCTAATTATTTTCATTTGTTTGGCATAATTTTCAAAAATTTCAATAATTTTTTTTTACCATATTTCAATTATTTTCTTCAAGTTTCCAAATTTAAAATCACTTTTCAATTATTTTCCCCAATTTTTAGTTATTCTTATTTTATAAAATTATTTTCTAAGATTTAAAAATATGTTTCTTCAATTTTTAATTATTTTCAATTTTTTTTAATAATTTCAAAAAATTTAAACTATTTATATGATATTTCAATTATTAAATTCAATTTTTAATTATTTATATTGTTGTTTTCAATTTTCAATAACTTGCGTTCTTTTTCATAATTTCCAAAAAGTTTTTAGTGATTTATCTGGTATTTCCAGATTATTAAGGTCAGAGAGACCTTCCTAATGATATTTGAAGTAATTCTACCAAGTTTTGTGATAAAATATTGAATAATATCAGAGAAAAGTTACGGACAAATTTTGCCTCTACTAGTGACGTCATAATCCATCACATGCCCTTAAATTATAAATTATTCTCTTCAATTTTAAATTATGTTTAAATCTTTTTCATTTATTTTCTCTAATTATTAATTATTTTCTTTTTTTTTCAATGAATTTGTAAAAGTTTCAAGTATTTTTCTAAAATTTTCTTCAACTTTTCTTTATTTAAAATATATTATGTAATTTTTTCAATTATTTTCTCAAATCTTAAATTATTTTTTTATTATTTTCTTCAATTTTTAATCATTTTAATTTCTTTTTATAATTTCCAAAAATTTTAAAGTATATGATATTTCAATTATTAAATTCAATTTTAAATTATTTATATTATTTTTTGTTCTTTTTTTCAATTTTCAATAACTCGCGTTCTTTTTCATAATTTCTAAAAAGTTTTTAATTATTTATCTGGAATTTCCATTATTTTATTTAGTTTTCAACTACATTTTTTTGCATTTATTTTTTTTAAGTTACAAATTATTTTCTTCAATTTTAAATTATGTTTAAATCATTTTTCATTTATTTTCTCTAATTGTTATTAATTATTTTCTCAATTTTTAAATTATTTTTTTCAATTTTTAATCATTTTCATTATTTCTAAATTAATTTTCTAAATTTTTAATTATTTATCTCAGCTTCAAACATTTTTTTCACTTTTATAACTTCTCCAATTTTTATTTTATAATAATAAGTCCTGTGGCTAAAATATTTTAGATTAAAGGACTATCTTATTGGTCTATATAAAGTATATATATTTATCTGAAAATTGATCAAATTAATGGCTATTTTTTATTTTTAACGAAATTCAAATTTGATTTTTTTTGTTGCATTTATTATAATCTATTGCATCCTCCATGAGGAAGTAAATTATTTTGCTTGCATGAAAGTGAAATGTTCATGTATATGAACATAATTTTCACCTAGTTTAAATTACTTTTTCCAATTTTTAATTGTTTTCATTATTTTTTTTTCAATACAAAATTTGCAATTACTCTTTTAAATTGCAATTCTTACTGCAATTTTTTTCAATTCCAAAATTTTATAAATTTTGTTGTGTATAAATAAAACTTGTTTTATTTATTTTTAAATATTTTAATTAATATATTTATAATTGTTGATAACATAAGATGCAAAAACTAATCGCGCGCCAGCGGGCGTTGTTTAATCTAGATAGTTATAATTTAGGAAAGTATATATATACTTCTTTTATTTATATTTTTGAAAAAATGAATTCAGGGCAAATCATAATAGTAAAATTCTCTTTCTCCTAAATAGTAAAACTCCACACAAAAAAATACAAAATAATGCTAAAGTAAGGTTATGTATAAAAAAAAACAAGGCTGATGTCGGCTGCTAGCTTTAATAAAAACCACTCTTTTTTGTTATTTTTATTTTTACACGTTCATAATATACCCAAATTGTAAAATAATATTAATACACAGTTAAAAATTTTGTGTATATTTAACACAAATTAAATGTCCGAAACGGTCCACTCAAAATTTGTGTTAAAATAACACAAACTATATGTTTATTTAACAATCGCTTATGTTAAATTAACACAATTTTCATTTAAATTAACACAATCTTTGTGTTAAATTTAACACAAAGAATATGTGGACCGTTTTTTACATAAAATTTTTAACTGTGTACTAATAAAAACAATAATAGGAAAATTTCTTTATCTCAGCAAAATCACCAAATATTTTAAGTTTGCATTTTTGCCAATTTGTAAGGGTTTACCAGTAATTACTTACATTTACGAAAATGGGAACGGTTCGTTCCTGAAACGTTGGACTTTATAATAAATTAAAATTTAAAGACTGTCCGAAAGTTTCGTTATTTTTCAATACTTACATTTACGTAATTGACACAAGCACAACAGTATGGCTGACGCTAGTCACTTCATTACGTGTTTTGTGGTGAAATTGAATTGTGAATCTCGTAAAAATGTGCTTAATAAATTTAAAATTCTAATTTAATTATTGATCCTTTCTTATTATTAAGAAACTATAATTTTGCAAAGCAATTTCGTAAATTATTGAATTATAGATTACAGTAATTTCATTACAAACTTCACAATAAGAATAAGGCGCGATTAAAAAAATTAATGAATAAGGAAATGTTCTTTTCGAAAATTAAATATAATATTTCTGTCTCTCTGGGCGGTGGAATTGGATGTCATTCTTTTTGATTGACAGAGAAATCGTCGAGTTGCAGGGCAGATGTTGGCTTTATTAACCTGCGGGACCTTGCATCTCTTATGTGCGGATATCTCGCGTTTTCTTTCTGAATTGATATGCCAATTAAGTTGTTCCTCCAGGCACTGAGACTCGAGAGCGTCGGAGCCACGCGTCTGCTCCCAGAACTGCTTTTTTGCTTTTATAAACATAAAGTGTTCCCAGTAGTGGAACAATCGAAATTGACTCGTAAACCACTGACTAGAATTGAACTTCATATTTTATAAAAGCAGTCGTTAGTATACGAAACGATAAATTATGTTCTGAGAGTTAAATGCAAATGTTCTACATTCATTGTTGCCTTCGAGTTTAAAGTCAATGATCATAAATGTTATTGTTTATTTTTAATGAATAACGTATGACTTGCGTCGAAAGATGTGCTAGAATTATAATAAAATTTCCATTTTATTTATATGTTCCTGAAACTTCTTTATGGAAGGAAATATCATTATTATCATTTTCGAAACTATTCTATGCATGCAATATTAGCAAATAATGATTTCGTGGAATCTTGAAACTCTTTTCTCATCTGTAGAGGTAAATTGTTAAAAGTGAGGCCAAGTTCTGAGGCAGAGAAAAATGAGGAAGATGAAATCGGTGAGGGTCAAAATGCATACAAATAACAGGGGTGTCCTCCGCGGAATGAAACAAAACCCAAACAACGAGAGCCACGCGCTTTGTTTCCATTGTACTCTGGTGTCACTTCAAGGTAGCAGTGTATTCAATGCGGTGTCGGGTCGCCATAAGATGACGTGTGATAAAGGGACAACAAATTGGTACCACCCGAACGACTGCTGCTCTGCGCCAAAGATCAGAGTGATAAGGTTCTTGTCGATGAATACAGTACGAGTTTTGGCACATAACCACTTTTTAAATCCCTTGACACGTATCAGTAACAATTCTGACGATATTAAGCGAACTAGGTTGAAGATAAAAATTCTAGAAAATAAAGGGCCTAATTTGACTTCTAAAAGACCAATTTCAACGAAACAGTGTTAAAAGAGGTTTTATCGCTTTAGAGAATCGAGAGATTATCGATCAGACGTAGAGATAGAATACCACACTTGTATCGAAAACAAGCGATCGTTGATAGTGTCTGGCGTGTTGTTCAACAAGATGTGGGTTAAGAACATAGTCATTGGTGCATAAAAATTATTCCAGAGTATATACATTAGAATATTTGGAGTATACATATAACAATAGTTTTGATATTTTAATTCTAGATGCTCAGCTGTTATTTGCTTCAACCACTTTATGCCGTTTTGAAAAACATCAATTTCTGTAAAGAGAGACATAGATGTTGATTTGTAGCCTGCAGCATAGATTGTAGGATCAAGTTGCTATTTTCGATTCAAATCTGATTTATGTTACTTCTTTCCTTCTTCGTGTGCCAAAGGAATAGATTAGTTCATTACATTTTCAGACGTGAAACCTAAATATATTTCTTTAACGTAGTTTTAAATCAGTTTAAAACAATTTTATCCTCCGAAAATTGAATTTATTTAACACGTGAGAAGCTACGAGTTACGATAACATTTAATTGCTAACACTGCATACATGAAGCTTGAAGTTTTGAATGATATAATAACCTAAGATTCATTTTGTTCATTAAATAAAAACTTGAGTAATTGAGTGCATGTATTTTCTTGATTTTATTGCTCTATTTTTTTGTTGAAATAAAATCAGCGATCTTGATGGTTGTGCCCGTCACGAAGAAAATTGCAGTTGTGTTTCAGAAGAACATGTTTCGTTTACCACGACAATCTCTTTGGAAGGTTGGGCGGTACTGATGATTGACTGGGATGACATTAACAGTTATTAAATCAAGATAGCTGAGCACGTGCTCTACTCTGTTGGGATGAAACAATAAAGTTGAAGTTTGTACAAATACGTCGTGACGAAGGGAGATAAGCGAGGCCATTCGCGAGAAATCGAACAGTCTGTTCAATCACGATGCACAAGACAAGATGAAGACAGTGGCGTAATCCTATCCATCATAATTTGCTATTAAAAATGACCAAATAATACGATTTCATGATTTAATATTATGTTTCTAATTTCGCCTGAATTAGATTGGATGATCCAATCTTTAATGCAAGCCTATTTGTTGGATTATTATTTATTATCTAATATCTTTTTGGGTATTGGAGAACCACACCTAAAAAAATGATCTGTGCCGGTTGATTGAACTGGGTTCGGTTAAAATTGTTATGATCAGTTTATAGTCATCTTTCAAATATTAAAATGCAACTTGGCAAATCTTGTAAAAATAACTTGGCGCTTTTTGTTACTTTGAAAAATAAAATGGATTCTTCGTATTTGTAAGAATTTCAGTCTGCAAGAGTGTGAAACACTTTTGAGATAGTCGCATATTTATCGACTCGAATTATTAAATTCATTTTATTTATTTTACTGGTGCCTTTTTTATAGTGAATTGTTTTTTGACTTTTAATTAACTTTGTACACTTTAAGTGATATTTGTAAGTGGTTTAGCCGCAATAACTGAACTGTTCAATGGTAACAAATTAATTCTCAACAATTGCAAACAAAAGTAAACACAAAAAATGTTCTTTAATGCAAGCTTATTTGTTGGATTATTATTAATTATCTAATATCTTTTTGAGTATTGGAGAACCACACCTAAAAAATGATCTGTGCCGGTCGATTGAACAGGGTTCGGTTAAAATTGTTATGATCAGTTTATAGTCATCTTTCAAATATTAAAATGCAACTTGGCAAATCTTGTAAAAATAACTTGGCGCTTTTTGTTACTTTGCAAAATGAAATGGATTCCAATGGTAACAAATTAATTCTCAACAATTGCAAACAAGAGTAAACACAAAAAATGTTCAACAATGATTTTTTACCCAAAATTATCTCTAATTTATAAAAGAATGCAACTAACACTACAGGATTTTGAGCCATTATCAAGCAATAGCGTGATATCCAGGGCACGTTGTGTGTCCGGGGGAATAAATACGTACTCGATATTTAAGAAAGAGATGCGCCGATTTGTCGAAGCCTGTTCTCGGTCGCCTCATACTGCAGACCAACCAATCCTGTTTTCACTAAATTACAATCATTAGAACCACTTATATTCGCGCTGCTCGATCATCGGATTGTCCATCTTTTTGCAATTTACGTTAAATTAAATGCGCCGAATCAATTACCAGTGCATGTAACATAACACGATAGCGCATGTAATGTAATATGACGTGGGTTCTTGCACACAGGTGCAGTAAACACACAGTTTACATGTGGGTACATAAACGTTTATTCCATAATGATTGAAATCTAATATGAAACTTAATTTATTTATGGCCTTAAAAATTACACATAATAGTGTATTTGCATTAATTTGATATCCATTGCAGAACTTCGGGCAAAGAATTACATCGTTTAACAAAAAGTTACCACAATAAGAATCGGATCAGGTTCGAAACGAATGAGCATTATTGGTGAGTTTCTTGATGTAAATAAAATGTGAATTATTGAAAAGGTGGAGTTGTTCTCCGACCGAAAATATAGTTATCTTATAAAGCCATACAGCCTCATGTAAATATTATGTTGAAAAATAAATCACGAGTCGTTACTAATTAACCTTAAATAACCAAGTGTTTTTATTTTGAGTGACTCTAAACAGCTCCGAACTTTATTATTCAATGTTAAAAAGCCACTTGGAAAATCTTGTAAAAATAACTCGGCGCTTCTTGTTAATTTTAGAAATGAAATGGAGCCTTAATTTAATTAAATTAGATTGCAATTGAAGTAAAGTTAAATTAAAATCAATATAAATTATTTTATATATTAAAAAAATGATCAAATAGTATTACGTGTTCAATACATCAAACAATTTTTATAATGTGATTATTATATGAGTATTATAATAGTGTTGGAAAAAAGTGGAATTTTAAAATGTTAGTTCAATATACTTAGCGGTCCTATTTTATATTAATAAAGAACTGTTTTGTTCTATTAATTATAGAGAAGAAAAAAACTAACTATTTGAGAGGACGTTTGGAAGAAACCCTTTCAGTTTATCAATTCATCAGATCTTCTCTACAAGATTAGAATAGCGACCGTCAAAGTGTCCGTTCAGTTGTAAAAGAACAAAAAAGGGAACCATAAACTAAATGCTGAGACCATTGACGCAAAAGAAACGAGCAGAGTCAGTTGCTTCTGAACATATCTTATAAAAAATTGAACATAGATTACACATGTCACTTTAATAGGATAGAGAAGTGTCTCAATATGTGTTTCTTTTTAGTAATAAGAAAAAAATAATAAAGTCATCTTAACATATCTACAGGGTTGTTATCAATTTTAAACTTTCTTCAGTGTCGTAAAATGTTAAAATCCACTTTTTAAATTTTCGGACACTTTGTGCATAAAACTCAAAATGAGTCAAGTCATAAAACTCAATGTAAAATGTTAAAAACAAAAACGCTTATAACTTTTTTCACAAATACTTTGAGGTCTAAAAAATTTAATTGCATCAGTATAAAACCATTATCTACTATTGGACCAAATTTAATTAATATGGTAATGTTAATTCCTTTTTACGATAGAAAAAGTTTTTAACATTACGTGCTGCTTTTTTCACGAAATAATTCCAATTTTATAAATTCGAGTACAGGTGCGATTGCTATGACTATTGAAGCAAAACGATCACCAATCAACTCACTTTAGGGTCGTGAAGACTTTCTCTAAGGATATTTATCGCAAATTAGCTATCCGAATGATCAGCTTCCACTTTCTCCTAAAAACACGCTTGGATTCAGTACCAATATTCATTTAATTTGCTATTTACTTAACGCGTGGGAACCTTCTCGAAAGAAGAGAAATTGATCTGAGGATTCAGTCAGGATCAAGTTCATCTCTGATCATTTGAGTCACAATCTCGTATTTATATAATTTAATGATGCGGCTTTTCAAAGAGGTGCACCTTTTTAAAAATAACCACTCTTATAAAAAACAGAAACATTAATTTTGGAGATTTCCCTAATTAAAAACTTGTTACCCAAGCATAATATTCTTATTTATGATTAGATTTTACATTTTCTTTAAGTCATAGAGACCAATATTTTTCTAAGCACTTAAAAAATTTGGTAATTCTCTGATTACGTCCAATTGGTATTTGAAGGAATAATATTGATAGAGCGTCATCTTATGGCGTTGATGTGGTCTTTTCGAGATAATGACTATCGCGCTCATCTCAGTCGAAAGGTGTGACTTTTGACGTCCCAAGGAAAACACTTGGAGCTTCTCAAGTATTCACTTCCTCGACAAGAACATACCGCAAAGTGGCGATCATTATTATACTCTAGCCTCACACTCTAGCTACGCTCGTTTCTCGAGTGCGCACTTCTGATTTTGCAAGAAAATAGTTTAAACGACTTCGTCATTATATAGAGAGGATCCTCGTGGATCATATTTTGCAAAATACTGATTTAGAACCTTTTCTTATTGAGTTATCAAGTTAACTTCAGAATTACCGTCTTTGAAATGTACACCACATTTTAGAGAAAACATATATAGTTATATACACAGAATATTTTGTAGATTAAGATAAATCTATGTTCTTCAGGTGAATAAAATATTTTATTTTTAGTTTTAAGAATTAGAAATAAATCTAAAATGCTCAGAACCCTAAAAACAAAACCAAAAAAAAAACAAAAAAATCTCTGTCTCCGGTCAACGGATCAGTCGGTAAAACAGTTTCGCGTTTCACTTAATTTGAATGTGTTGAATTAACTTTTGATATTATATTTTCAAATTAGTGAAAGTAAGCACCGGGTGATAAAAATAACACTAGTAAATATCGCAATCAATACAGTGCTTTGTTTTAAATTTAAAATAGTTTTCTAACTTGTGTGTTTGTTTTAGATTGAAATAGTTGAGACTGAGTGCCTAACCTCATACTCAATTATGAATTTGTGACATGATTAGGCCAAGGCAAGATGAATTTTTAATCACTTATCTTAAAAATGAGGGAGAGAAGGATAGAAAGATTTTGTGTCTTTCTCTCTCATTCTAAAGATTAACGATTAAATATCCATTCTGCGTATGCTTATTATCATTTTGTGAGTTTTTAGGTTAGACGAACAATATTCATAAAAAAATGGAATTGTGTGTACATTTTAGCTGTAAATTAATGTTGGAGACGGCTCAAAAGTAAATCGTGACAACACAATTAAGAAACAGGTTGTACAAAGATAGGGATTTCTTTTAAATCTATTTTTTCTAAAAGTATCATTAGCAGATGCGAAAAAATCCGGAAGGAGCGACGGTCTCTTTTTAGTAGTCGGAAGCGAGCCTCGAGGAAGCATGATTTATTGACGACCGCTCGTTATCGTGAAAGTCAAGCAGCGGGCAAATATCTCAGAAGAGACTTTGGTTGTTTCCCGGTTGAAAATGCACTTAGATGAAGTGGGTTTATGCTAATTTGCAGAAATCGTCGTTATGGGATTATATTTGAAGAAAATTCTACTTTTCTCATTATCATAAGTTCTTTTCAAAATTGCACCATTCAGAGGATCATCTTTCCTGAGATAAATCGGCGGAACTGAAGAAGAATCAATTTATCATCTCTTTACACCTGTCGTAGTCTTCTTAAGACTCAATGATCATTATCTTGATCAGCGACAGGACCTCTTTCCGTAGTGTTAAATCGTTGGGAGATATATCGCTTGAAATAATCAAGCTTCACCTCAGGAGTAGCCGGCCATTGTCCTCGAAAGTGACCTAAGTGGTAAGTTAAGGTACCATCTTAAGTGCAGGTCCAGCATGTAGTTGAGCTGGTACGTTAGATTAAACCTCGGCAAGAGCCACAGGGAGGCGGGGTATATTATACCGGAGTGGTTAGTGATGAACTAAGGACGTCAGCCTCTGGTGTGATTAGTTCTCTGGCTAGTTGTCGTCTCCACGGGATACTGCTCTATGCTTCTCAGGCTCGAGTTACTACTTCTCCACTTTGGTTCTCACTAGCTTCCACCTCTCAAAGTTGGAGAAACTAGAAGTTGGCAAACTCGAAGAGCTTTAATGGAATTGCTTTATTGGAAGACCAACTATTTCTGGTTCATGATTCCTGAGGAAGGCTACTCTACCCGCTGGGAAATGCTGATAGATACTGTAAGATAAGACGGTACTTGTGAAGTACCGAAAACTGGAGATTATACGTAAGAAAATCTATGCTTTAATGCAAATACAACATTGGTTTTATTAAATATTGTCTATTTTGTCCTTATTTTAATACAGGAACATTTATGAACTCTATGAGTCATTAATAAGATGTATATGTGACGCTCCACGGTGACAGGAACATTAGCTGCAATAAATGAATTTTATAGAACGGGAGTTTGAAGTTGAGCCTGCCTATGTTATTGTTAGGTTGTGCCTATGTTTCATCGCCAAGTACACAAAAACTAAAAGGCATAAACAAGTTTTGATTTCTGTATGTGAAAGAGCAACTCAAAATTTATCAAGATAAAAACATTCATAATAAAGGTTCAAAATCGAATGTTTTTAATTTTTCAGGACGGACGTTTCAAGATAAGTCTGCCTTTGTTATTGTTATGTTATGCCTATTTTTCATCGCTAATAATACAACTAATAGAAATAAACAAGTTTTGATTTCTGTATGTGAAAGAGCAACTCAAATTCTATCGATTCATAATACAAATTCAAAATTAAATGTTTTACAGCTAAGGTCTCTTTCACCGTGGAGCGTCACATATACTGTGACTTGGCAAAAATTGCCATGCACATAAAAAAGAAAGATGAATATAATAAATTAAATAAACAATTAAATAAAGAAAAATAAAAGAGTTATAACTTTTTACAATCAAGCACGGAATCACACGAATTTTTCAAGTCATTAGAACTCTCCGACAAAATTGTAACTCTTGAAATATCGATCCCGTCATAGCACCGAGTTTTGTAAATTCAAAGGCGGATCCAGACGAGGGTTTTGGAGGGGGCGATATATGAGATAGAAAGAGACAACAATATAGTGCTATCTCTTTCTCTCTTATAGGATAATCTAAGGCTTAGGGAAGGGGGGCGATCGCCCCCCGCTGGATCCAACCCTTGTGTAAATTTAATTCATCAAAAGTGTTAATTAATGATTCCTACCTATTGTAAATACACTAGATATCTCTCACTCCAGCCAAACCACCAAATCAGATTGAAAAACTAACAAGTGAAAATTGGTAATTATACAAATTTTGTATCTTTTAATTTCATGTCCTGAACACTAAATAAAATCGGTAAATAAGAACCATATCATGACACCAACAGGTTTGAGGGGTAGGGGGTTCTTTCGCTCAAATTCATTTTATTTAAATTCAGTTTCAACACCGGTAAAATTTAATACAGCATTTGTATACATTATGTAGAGGACCTACGTTACTGAAAAACAAAAATCAGGGAATTTAAAAAATAATATATAATAATATTATAAAATTATAATAATATTATTACAATTATATATATATATATATATATATATATATACAATATTATAAAATATTAATATAAATTAATTAATAATTATATATTATTATTAAAACCAATTTGATACTAAATATATTAATATATATTTATACGCCTTAAAATCTAAAAGAACCCTCCAGTACCTCGATGAATTTAACAATGCACTAATTTATATTAATGTATTTAATTTAACATTAATTTTAATATTTAATAATAATAACCCCCCGGTACTTCAAAGAATTTCACAACGTACTAAAGTTACCGAACTTTTCAGTTTTTCAATAAAGTAGAACCTCTATACTGCTTCTGCTGCTGTTTTAGTCTGTAATAGATATGTCTCCACTTGGCTTCAATTCCTTCTTATATCTCTTGAACCCCACTCTTTCTTCAAATTCCTACTCTTCTTATCCTTATATATCGAGGGACTATCTGGGCATATAAAGCCGCACGAGATTCTCAAATTCACAAAAATGCCTAAATGTCAGAAACTATCGCTCGGCATTGTTGACAAACTGTCAAAATATACCATTGGCAGCCATCTTGAAACAGCTGCTTGCAGGCGCGTTCACACAGTGAAAGCAAGGTTCGGCAGCAGTAAACTATATTAGCAATACGTCAATAACCGATCCTTACGGCACGTCCAAGTTTAAGGTCGGGGTCCCATGACACCTTTGTGCTTTGCGTTATAATGAGAACGAATAAGACACAAATATATATTGTTCTTTTCTATCTCATTACAACGCAACGCACAACCTAAGGGTAAAGTCAGGTTTTGAGGATTAGGGGATCAGAGGAATCGAATAGAATAGACCAATCAGAAAATGCTTGCCAATGTAACCAATTATTTGATTGGTCTATTCTATTCCCCAAAGCTTCTAATTTTTGGCATATGACTTTACCCTAAAGCCTCTCGCGCAGGAGACAAAACACCGTCAATGAACGATTTTTCATTTTCTTCTGTTTTTGTAAATCCTGTTTTCGGCGATGTATTTATATCACGAGTAGCAATGAGGGGCCGCTGACCAATCAAAGATGCAGTTAGTAATTATTCTGAGTCCTCAGTGTTTGGGGTAAACTACATCTATGTAAACCGATGTACACAACATTTTAGACATGTTTCGTCCCACCATATATTTAATTTTATTTTTGACTTTAAAGTAACATTCGTTTTCTTAATTAAGTTACGATTTGTGATACAATATGTAAGAACCCATCAATTTTGTCTTTCATCTACATTTATTATAAAACCAGAAAAATGTGCGCAGAAGTAATATAGAGTTCCTAAGAAAATAAAATGTCAGAAAGTATTTTGTTCCGACATTGCAACCCGTTGAAATCAATCTCTGGCGATTAGATCTTGAGGAATATCGACGGCATAATAAATTACAGGGTATAAAGGCAACTTGGAAACTCGTCTACGAAGTGAGACGAGTGCCCAGATGTCTTGGCATTCGTGCATAAATGTCTCACATTATTTGTTTATTATGTCATTAACCCCCTGGTCCGATTAATCGGTGAAGAATAACGCGGAAGTCTTTATAGTCCAGGGGCGATTAAAATGTCAAGTTTGCTTCAATAGTGTGGTGGATAGCACCTCGATAAAATATACAGTATAATATAACACGTCTGAACCATTACCTGTGACTCATGACGCAATTACGTCAAAGCCACCTGAGTTGTTAATCGTGCTAGTCGTTTTAACCTATCGTACTTAATGTTTCTACTCGTTGCACTAATGTATCTATTTATCCAATAATCGACAGGTGTATTTATTAGCACGGTCGCGAGTCTAACACGTATTTGCTTTATCACACTGTCGCCATCAATTCCCATATCTTTTTGGGATCTGCCTAGTCGGCAGCGAGTCCTCTGAGAACTAAGGTTGCTTCCACAGAACTCAAATGGAAGTTATTGTAAACTAAGTCGTCTAACCTTTACTGAACCGTTTGTGAGAATTTTCTTCAAAACTATTGCGTTAATTTTAACTTCGCGTTAAATTAATATTTCCTTGGAATAAACAATCATTATGGTTGATTCTAACATAGTTTTGATACATAAAACAGAAAGAAATGAGTTTTCAAGTACTGGGAATATAATATTGTTGCTTAAAGTATTCGTAAATTGACCTAAATATTATAATTTTATTAGAGACGGTTTTTAACCTGAGATTAGGTTTTAATTAATTAATTCAATTATTAGTTTTGTCCGGTGAAAGATGCGACTTGTCAGCGTTTCGGAAAATTGCTTGTATTTATTCTAAATGATAATTTATTAAGGAATAAGAATTCCCAGGCAAACGTTTTTCGAGATTCGAGTTTTCCTCCCATGTCAATTTCTTAAGAACAATCTTAGGAACAATCAAAGTGTTTGATGTATGTTTATACAAGGAAAAGCAAATTGGTCTCACTTTTTATGTATTTTTTCTTCGACGACGTACTCAACATATTTATTTTTATACTCCAAAATAATATTTTATTTGACACTAAAACTAACAATGAACAAAGTCACTAATGCGACCTAATTCACCTATGATATAATTATTTCTTTTATTTAAATTGTTTAGCAATACTAATTATTTAATGGGATTCGTTTTCCGAAAACTTTTATTAACTAAATAAAAAATAAAATGAATAATAAATAAAATTAGTACAAAGTGACTAACGTAATTATGAAAGTTGAGTAAAGTCAAATTTAGATCAGTTGGAAATTAAATTCTAACATATTCCATCAATTAACAATAAGGTGAATATAAAATTTTGATTGATTAGAAATTGGATAACTACATTTACATTTGACTCAATTGGAAATTGGCTAATTTTAAATTTACATTGTTTAACGCTAAATACATCGAGTAGGAAATTAAAAAAATATTAATTGTAAGTTTAGATAATCACGTATTAGACTCTAGATATTTATTATTCGACGTACCCATCCCTGGCTGTGAGCGCATGCGCAGAATCGCCGTGATCAGCTGACTGATGACAAATTATGATAATCTATACTTCACTTGCTTCAGACAAATGACAAAGTATCTGGATTTTGTGCTCAGAGCTGTCCTATTTATTACTAGTTTTTGTGAATCACATGACCTCAGTTATGAAAGTGCAGTTCAAGTTTTTCCCCCGTGTAATTAGTAGTTTAAATACTTTCTAATAGAGCTCCGAGTTCTAAAAATTGCGTTGTGACCATATTGAAATTTAGAACGAAAAATCTTTCCTAACCTATCTGATTTAATAGACCCATTCTTCAAATTAATTAGTGAACCGGATCAATTAGTAGTGATGAAGAATCCACATTCCCTTATCTTTGACATTGTAACTGATTTGTGAAGCGGACTAAATTGTCGTTCTTCCAGGTTTAATATTAACGATCTTGTGTTTAGATAAGTTGAATATAACAACTTGCCACTTTTCCCTTTATTTTTAATGTGGCAGCTACTTTATCAAGAGCACTTGGGATTTGCCAGAAACAAATGAGCTTCCTTTGCTGACAACGTCTCCTAACGGTTGGCCGTTAGCAGGTCTTGAGATCTCGGAAGAACTCGCGTAATTTACTTGTCCAGCGGCTAGTGGTAATGTCTCGTTAACTTGCGATCAAGAATTAAGGAGAGAGGACGAACGATCCAGCATCGTCGGCTCGCTTGCATCACGATCCAGGTCGTGGACGTGCGTGTTCCAAGATGTCACGTTCCTGGGTGCAGCTAACGACAACTTTCAACATTCAATGAGAGAAACCATATCGAATCGATAAATGCTTAAATTAAAGCTCCTTAATGACTTATTCTCATTACTTCAGATTGAAGCAGATTATATTTCTAAAGGTTCGAAATATAAATGACGCTGAAAATAGATACGGGAAATCACAATGTGGAATGCACTATCTAATGGATAGTTATCTACTAAAGGAAAAAAAAAAGAAATGAAATGAATATGGACATTAATAAATTCTTTCAATTGATTATTCGATGGATTTCTAAAATAAAATAATAAGAAAGGATTTGAGCAGAGTTGAAGAAGGAAATGAATGAAAAGATGATTAACAGAATAGAAGGAAATAAAGAATGTAAAAATAATAAATGCAAGCTTATGGATTGGAACATAAAGAAGTGTATGATACGTAATTTGTAAAGTTGGAGTGGAGAAAAGGGTCTGAAAAATTAAGGCACTCGCAAATAGGAAGAGATAAATCGATAAAATTGCAGTAATTCTTTGGAGGAAAGTAAATAAAAGAGACCAAAACGAAAAGACTGTTAGGGATTGGAGCTCGTACGTCTCAAGCGAGTATGCAAATTGTTCAGTTGAAGAGAGTGTGGACACGATAAAAGCACCTCAATCACTTCTCACCAAGTCGTTTTCGTGAATAAAGACCGACAAAAGATCACTAATCTGTAACAGAAGAATCATGACTTTAAAGATGAGCTGCTTCTGTGGCTAAAATTTCAAATTCACTGGTAAAAGTTGACCATGTAGAGCATCTAGAAGAAAGCTTATAAATTAATATTGACTTCTATTCAGCTGATAAAATAATTGTCAGCTCATTATCAAGCTCGTGACAGAAACAGGTTTGAAGATTAGGTGATTTTTATAACATTTATCGACAGAGCAAATTAATTGCAAAAAGATACATGAGTAATCAGTTACTGGCGTTAATATTATTAATCGGTGTCTTTGTATTTTATGCACAAAAAAAAAGAGAGATGACTGAAAGGAACATTAATTGCGTTCAACTGATTGAAACATAATAAATTTATTTATGAAAATATAGTCCAGAAGCAGACGTGTTTTACGCTCCATAAAACAATCAATCGTGTTAATTTTTACTGAAAGTAAAAGTCAAGTAGCAAAAGAAGGCACACCTTTTGCCTTGACTGTGTCAATTTAGCTGGATCTTGGTGGAAAAAAGAAAACAGATTTGCATCGTTCCACTTTCTCGAGCATCGATCGATGCTTTTGGATCTTAATTGTCGGATCGGTGCAGTAAACGATCAAAGTGCAGAAGAACGTGCATGCTGGGTGCCACTCACTTGAATCTTTCAAGTCCCAGATGCCGGACATGCCTTGCCCTGGAGTCCCCGTTAGGTTTGTCATTCTGTCCAAGTCTCTTCTCTTTTCATGTCTCATGGTAGTGCCAAGAGCTTGGGTTAATTGGACGCAATAAACTCACCCACTTTTGTGCTAAAAAAGTACAGGAACCAAATTGTGCAGAAACAAATTTGGAGATATAAGATGGACAGATTTGAAAAGTAAATTTATATTTCATCAGACATTTATTTGTGGAAATTCTAATTTAATCGTGCTTTTATTCACAATAGAGAATCATCTACATTGGACCAGTTGTCTAGGGCAGAAATATCGTATAATCGGTTTCTAGAAATTTAAGGATGTTGCAGAAAGAGAATTAACATAACCTTAAAAATACTTTTCCAGGCAACGTGCAATTGCGATACTTAGCCAATTTTTTTCAGAAATAAAAAATGTAATTAACAATATGGCCATATACCCATAATTTACATTTTATGCAGATTCTGAAACTAATTTGACATTTTAGAAGCATGTATTATTTGGGCTTCAGTTTCTGAACAAAATATTGAAAATTCTGTACTTTTTTTTGTTCACAATTTTCAATATTTTGTTCAGTAACTGAAGTCCAAATAATATACATATTTCTAAAATAGTAAATTAGTTTTAGAAACTAATTTACAATATAACAAGTTGCCCGAAAAAATTTGTGTCAAAATGATATGGGCCCTTTTTTTTATAAGAGGCCAAATTTTTAAGTTATAAATTTTTAAAATTCTCGATTTATAAAAATAGGCCTTTTTTTAATCACATATAACTCTGAACCTATTGAATTTTGAAAATTTTTGCTAATACAAAAAAGTTAGGTTTTTCTTCAACTTTTAAATAGTGTTTACAAAAAAAAGAAAATATATATATTTTTTAAAAAAACACCATTTTTTAGAAATAAATCCATTTTTTTTAAATTTGGACCCGAATAACAAATTATTATTTTTCATTTATACATACCTCGAAATGTCAAGAACATTTTACAAAAAGACTCCGGTTGGCTAGAAGAGTATTATTAGTTTAAATTAATTTTTAAAATCTAGCTGTTATATCTAAGAGCTGTACTGTACCTGTTTGGGTTATATTAATTTGATTTGACATTAAAAAAAAGAAGAGATGCAGCTAAATTCAAGTTAAAACAATTTTTTTCAGTTTAAATAGGCACAGTACAGCACTTAGATATAACAGCTAGAGTTTGAAAATTAATTTAAACCAATAATACTCTTCTAGCCAACCGGAATCTTCTTGTAAAATGTTCTTGACATTTCGAGGTATGTATAAATGAAAAATAATAATTTGTTATTAAGGTCCAAATTTAAAAAAAATGGATTTGTTTCTAAAAAATTATGTTTTTTTAAACGAAATATATATATTTTCTTTTTTTTGTAAACACTATTTAAAAGTTAAAGAAAAACCTAACTTTTTTTGTATTGGCAAACATTTTCTTAATTCAATGGGTTCAGAGTTCTATGTGATTAAAAAAAGGTCTATTTTTAAAAATCTAGAATTTTGAAAATTTATAACTCAAAAATTTGGCCTCTTATAAAAAAATAAAAAAATACGTAACTAATAATTTTTTTCGTATGGAACAAATAAAAAATAGATTTAATCGATTTTAAAATGTGGACTGTAAATTTGACATGGAATCGCACATATGTAGACCAAATTCCATCTATTTAAATTAAATACTTTGGCTGCTAGAGGGAGGGGGGCTGGTAATTTTTATGCATTTTTGTCCAAACAAATTAAACTCCAAACATATTATCCATATTTTTGACACAATTTTCTGTGTGTTAAGGGAGGGGTGGCCCGCTTTTTTAAAAAAAAAAATTTTTTTTACATAACGATATGACAACTGCTGCCAATCAAATTTACTATATTTCTCGTGAAATCTACACGTAGAACTATTTATGTGTACCAAGTTTCATCTATCTTGGTCACAGACTTTGACCTCTAGGGGGAGGAGGGCAGAGTCATTTTAATGCATTTTTTTCAAATTTTCTTGGAAGAAGCTATGATAATAAATTCTGCAATTACATTTTCTATATCATTTTCGTAAATCGAATGTGAAATTACTTATGTGTACCAAAATTTAAGTCTATATTGCATATAGTTTGAAAATTAGAGGGGGGTCGAAAAAGGACATACATAGTGATTTTAATAGGCTTCGATTTGAACGGTACGGAACCCTAAAAAATAATCTTACACTGAAGCAAATCCTTGAAATTTGAATAAATGTACCTACAATTTCCGAAAATTTCAGTACTTTATCCAGAAAGCTCCGAGAAATTTGGTCTACTCAAGTGATGTCATATTTTGTCACATACCCTTAATATTTACGAATTGGTTTTTACAAAATATTTATCTACAAACTAAATAAAACCTACTTGATAGAAACTAAACTGCTTAACACTTACTACTTCTGAAAATACAAAACAGTAGCAGACTACATTAACAAATATTGAAGAATATTAATTAATTGTGATAGAAAGAAAATACGACACCTCCAGTGGAGAAAAGATGATTCTACATTGAATAAAGGGGGAAAAGGTTATAGCGCCAGATTTGATTTGCGCAGACTCACCCAACGTTTGCGCTTCGGGCACCGATACAGTTTTCAATTATGAATCGCTCGGCGTGTAATCGGTGCAGTATGACGCGTACAAAAGGAAAGTCAATAAATCTGTCAATATTAATCCACACCTAATTGATTCCATTAGTGGCGATTGCATTGGTCAGATATCTGGTACGTAACGCAACAAATGCCACAGGCATAAACCAAGTGCTCGGAAGATCGATCTATAATATTTTCAAGCTCTGAGACTCTTGCATTAAAAAAAAGTGAAGGTCAAGAGTTTAGATCCTTCCTACACTCTAACGCGGTACTTTAAGTTGAGTCTTTATCTACAGGATCGTCAAATTTATTTTCTGTCAAGAAGATGACTGTTGGTACCACCTCTTCTTCGCTTGCTGGGCCAATTTTGAGGAGAACGATATATCTTCACTTTTTATGTCCACAGACGAAGATAGAGGATAAGAAACGAAATTAAGATTTTTTGTTACAGAAATGTAAATGATTATATGATGGAGAAGAGATATTTTAATTGAGTTTTAAATAGTTTACTGTATAGGAAATCAGGTAGCAGACATGATGTGATGATACATTGGTAAAATTATTAGTACATTGTGATGAGTAGAATTTCTGAGACAAATAAAGTATTAAAAAAATTATGAATAACTAAAAGAAAACCAAATTAACTGAACTAAAATTTTAAGTTAGTTTTTTTTAACTAACTTAAGAACGCGACCCGTAATTAACAATGACTCGTGTAGTATAATTTGTTTTTATAAACATTCTTGCAAGTTCAATTAGAAGAAAATATCTTAGTTTAACTAAACTTCCCGAATTTTAGCTGTCTAATTTTACCAAAACTACTCAAAAGTAAAATTATCTCCATGAAATTAACAATTTTAATTACAAACAAAATTTTTAAATTTTGATAAACAATATATAAACTTAATGCCTGGGCAGGCAGGCAGGTAGCAGCCGATGTGTGACCGTACCATATCTTAAAACGAGCTTTCTTAGAATTTTTTCTAGGACATAATTCATTAAAAAATATTATCAAACTAAATTTCAACATTTTCTAGATTTGTCAAGAGGTAAATAAATTGCAGAAACTTACCACACTCTGGTCGAAATAGGTACGCATACTCTCAGTTAACAAATTTACAAAAATTCAGACACAAATTTCGGTGACAGTAAAATGAAGGATACATTCGGCTAAGTCGATCAAGGAATAATTTCACCAATGTTTTCGTGCAGGCGTTTAGGTTATATATGAGCCCTGTCTTGTTCTGATTTGGCCTGGCGGAATTCAGGGGACATCTCTTATTGGTTGCTCTCTCGTCTACTAAGCTTTGCGCACTAATTCTCCAAATTCAAACTGATGATCCTCATCAAATTATAGCTCTAACGATTGAAATTAACTGTCTCTCTTTCTCCCTCGGCTTTGACTGATCGTAACTATTTAGCTGTGTTGGAATACAACGACAACACACACAAACACAGATCTATTTACACTATTAAGGATACTTGTGCAATACTATTCTATACCTGGAACTTAAGAATTTTTACTCAATTAACGAAGGACAATTAGTTTAGTCTTAGCCATCGAAGGTACACCACAAAATTGTATTCCAATATTATAATACCGAGTAAATTCCATGTTCATGCTTAATTGTAATTCATTTGTCAAAATCACTGGATTATATCTAATTTTTTATTTCCTAATCTAAAAGTGCGATGTCTACTTTATTATTAGTTCCTGATTCTGATAAAACTTGTCGGGGCTGTAATGTTGACATTCAAAAAGAAGTTGCTCGATGTGACAAATATAATGCACTGTTTCATCCTGCTTTAAAACTAAGAAAAAGTGTTGTGTCGGTTCAAGGTCATCATTACCGAGTTTTTAACCGGGAGAGCGGTCACTAAAGAAGATTTGAGTGAATTGCTGGCTAATCAGTTGGAGCATCTTGTAGAGCAAATTTCTCTCAAATTAGATCCTCTGCGTGTATCTTTGGATAAAATTTCCGAAAGAGTTACCGGAGTAGAAAATTTTATCATTGGTGCTTTAGTTCAAGTGAACTGATTGGATTCTGAAGTCGTTGATATAAAAAAGAACATTAAAACTGTAAACAATAAAATCACGAAATTCTCAGATCTCACTTTTTCTAATTGTTTAAAAGAAACTGAAGATCGTAATAGCCGCAAATCTAATATAATTTTATTGAATATTCCTGAGGATGACAACGAATCTCCAATTAAAAACAATTCTTCTTGTGATTTAAACCTTGTTCTGAATATTTTGAAGGTCTTGATAAAATTCCTGAAACTCAGTCGCTCAAACGTCTCGAGCCTAGAACACAGATGTCACCTCAACCACGTCCATTGCGTGTTTCTTTGATGGATGAGTCAAGTCTCAAACTTACGATCACGACCTTTAAAAATCTTAAATCCAAACAAACAGACATTTTCCCTAAGAATCTTTCTCTTTCATGGGACAAAACTCCGTTGCAAATGCAAGAATATAGAAATGCTAGAAAAGAAATGGAAGATCGTATTTTGAAAGGAGAGAACGAGCTTCGTATTAATTACATAAAAGCATCACCTCAAATCATTAGGAGAGACCAGAATTACCTCGTACCACCAGAGCCTAATATTACATAGATCCAAAGATCACTTTCTCCCTCTCTCATTTCTATTTCATTGAACTATGGTTAAACGAAACTGAAACATGTCTACCTTTTATCAAATTCTCAAGAACGAACATATTATAATTTATCTCCTGCTTCAAACCTCCAAATTATTGTCTTGGCTTCAACTTTATATTTCTGAAAATTTATTAAATAAAGGAGGTGTTTTTATTTGTCATCGATGTTCTGATTTTTAAGACATTCTTCAAGAGGATAGAGTGCTAGTTGTTAAGTAATTTAAACGTTAAGAAGCTCATGTAATGATTTACCTTAAATTTAAAATTCTATATTTTGGAACACGATTTAGGCTTTTAATATCAAGAAATTTTTTTTTTATTCTATTGCTTATGTCAAAAATATAAAGACATAAATTCTATGTTAAGCTTATTCTATCAGATCTATATATGTGTACGTCCATATGAAAAGGGCCCACTTTGGCACTATTGGACTTATCTATATGACCATATTCTTTATTAAATTTTGAACATTTCGAGAGATCTTGGGCCCCTTTAGATGAAAAATTCACAAAGTTATAAGCATTCAAAGTTAAAAGTATCAAAATCCTAGTTTTGAGAAAAACGAGTTTAAAGTTCAAGATTTCCATTAGCGCCCATGCATTTTTAAAATTAAAAATAAGATTTCTTTGTGCTTTAATTACTATAAAATTATTGTACATGCATGATTCGACGAAGGACATTACGTAGTTTGTTTTTCAGCAATAAAAAAAATTTCGAAAATCTGAATCTTCTTTAGAAAAATGCGAATATCTCGGTAAATAAAATCGACAACCTGGGCCCTTTTCATATGGACGTACACATAATATCATGGATACTGTGTTAAAACTCTGCTATTGTTTATTATTTTGCCTCATACTTAAAAGTGTTATACTTTTCTAACAATTTTTATTGTTGTTTAGTTTTAAGTTTTGTTAAGTACTCTGTACGAAAAAGCCTGAAGCCCTTAAATACCTGAATAAAGAAATAAATATTTATTTAATTACACAGCAGTAGTTGCCATATTCCATGCATCCCTCAGTATTGGGATTAGCAAATTATTTTTGCCACGACAATTGTAATCGTCCGAAATAAACATTGTCAAAATTCAGTTTATAAATTTTATTTTTCGCAGTTCGTATATAAATTCAATGTGTGTAGCGCGTTTTGTTAGTTGTAGTTTTTAATGAAATTAATAACCACTCTTTTTCTTCGCGCTTTAGTCATAACAACATGCCCTTATCGAAGATTAGCATCATAACCACTCCGATCATAGACCTCTAACATCCTTACATAAAACCTTTTCATAATCAATTTCACACGTCGATTAATAAGCCTAGGATATTCCTGGGAATAAATCGTTTCGGATCTTGACAGAAGGAAGTGAGGGTTGTGCATCAGGGAGTGAGAAAACTTGCAGCAGATGATTTATCTGGTGCAGGTCGAGGGGGACCAGTCAGGCGTAATTATCAAACGACAGCCGATTAAAATTGCGCCGTATTCGTGTTCAACATCAATTTCAGCTAATTACATGCATTTTCATGTCCATGGTCATGGAGGCCTAGTGCCGCGATATAGGAAAAATCGTCTATACGTGCCGGGCGGTTTATCGGTATTCGTATACCTCAGTGCGGTTTATATCTCGCAGGTAATCATTTTCTGCCATTCAGGGGAAGATGGACTTGCGCGAAAGTGCTCGTAACTTTGCCCGATTAAGGTGTCGGCCGTTCTTTGTTATCGCTCTGCTTTTTTCACGTTTCAACTATATCCCCTATAACTGATCCACGATCGACATTGCAAGTTTCGTAATTTTAAACCAATTTCAATAAAGCTTTTATGGCAATTGGATCTACTAAAATTACAGAATGGTGCTACTTTTCGGCGAGGGTAAGAATTTGTTCTGAGACTATAATTGAAAGCCTTAACCCTTTGATGACCGCAAAGAGACCATCGATAAAATCGTAAAACAAGAGCGTTTTATTATTTATGATTCAAAAAGTGGAAAGTTTCCTAACTTACTTCTTAAGTGAGCGCCACAAAGGGTCGAACTGGACTTCTTGAAACTAAAACCTGTGAGAATTACTTGAACCTTAAAATCGCTATTTTATGATTCACTGCTGTCTTCTGATTATAATTTTCATGTTTATGAACATTTCTTTAATTAAAAATATACTAATTGATAATTTAATGTCTTGGTGTAAATAACAACAATGGAAATGCAACATTTGAATATGATTCCCTTTTATTGACACCAGGCGGCGTGGAGCTATAACACAGTATAGCTGTTAAGTTCTACTCTCTATCTATTTTTTAATTAACGGTTTAAAGCATTTATATGCAAACCAAAATTATCCGTTTAATTACAGCAGAATTCCCAATAACATGTTCTTGTCGCAGTGAAATGTTGTATTGTGCCAAAAATTTGTAACTAAAAATTGACGAGATCTGTATTTTCTGTCTCGAACATCTCCTGTTACTGCAAAACTTATTATTTCCAATACTGTCCTCCAAGAATAAATTCCCAAGAGATTAGTATTAAACAGATTTTTTATTGATTGAATCAGGCTGCAACACAAATTCTTTATACAAAATAGAATTCAAATAATTTAAAAAATTAAAATAAAACTATTGCTGGTTATTTTAATTTATAAAATTTTTTCACATTGAATACCAGTTTCTAAATTAAAGAAATGTACGAAGATTATCTTAAAAGGATACGGATTGGGTCAGCGTAACACAGACGAATTTTGAATGTTGCGCCATTTCTAAACAAGTCAATGGAGGGGGCTCGAACTGGAGGGGGGGAAAAACTCTAAGGTACCAACCGAAGGTAACTCCTTTGGCAGAGCCAGTCGACTCTTGCTCTTTAAGCTGGTATTGTTGACAATTTACATTCGGGTAAATTTCATCCAATCCGTAAGGAACGTTACAATATCAAATTTTTTTGAAATATAGAAAATTGGCAAAAATAAAGGAACATTATTTATAAATTATACATTGAATACATTTATTCCCATTTTTCTTTTTTATATTCATTGTTAAGATGAGCAACTGATAATGCCAGCGACACAGACAAGAAATATTATAATGATAATGCCATTGGGAGTATGTTGCAAAGATTTGCTGCAATTGGGCAAACTGAAATTCATTTTCTTTTTGTAATTTTACGATTTTTATAAAACCTTGCTAATTTTAAGAATAAAAATTTTTCTAATCTCTTCTGTCGTTTCTTTATGTTATAATCATCAACTTTGTCCGTTATAAATGTTTTAGTACAGTAAATCTATAATTTTTTTTGGAAAAAAATACACTAAACTAGTTTATTTCATAAATTGTTAGTGGTACATGTGACTAGGTTAAAACCAAAAAGTTGGGATACCCTCTTGGAGAAGGGGGGGAAATAAAAAATGTTTTGGATTTCATTTTTCTCAAAAACGATAAGTCGTACTGAAAATTTGTTTTAAAATAAATTGTAGAGAATTAAATTTTCTACATTTTATCTTATTGAGACAGAACTGTACAACTTAATATACAAAAATTAGAGGGCGCTAAAGTTGCCAAAAATCAGTTTTTTCTATTTTTTGTATTAAAAAAATCATTTTTGAGCTTTAGTGTAAATAGAAAAGTTGTAGAGCTTAAAAAAACCTATAAAATTCATGTGCATTACTTTTCTTTAGGTTGCAGTGTTTCGGAGATACAACCTGTTTATTCATTGTTATGTATAGTTAACCCATTAACTCCCAAAATCACAAAAATCGTTGTCTTATTTTGAAATAGCTGTAGAAATTTTTTTTCTTAAATATGGAAATAGGGTTTCCTTATGTTTTTGGGACCCCTCTACAAGATTCCGTTATCAGATTGTAATTTTGACCAATAGATAATCCAATATGGCGACTTTTTTGCAAAAAAGTACAAATTAATTAACATTTGTTTTTTTTTTTTAAATTAAAATCTCTAACCAAAACCATCATTTTAGTATGCAATAAAGTGTCACAAAATGGCACATACTATTTAAACTTTGAAAACATGCATTAGTTATTACATGAAATTCAGAATGGCGACCCTAATATGTCGAATTTTGAAAAAATTTTAATAATTTAATGCATGTTGGGCTAAAACTAATATTTTTTATTAAAATTAATAAAGCTTTAGTATACAAGGGTTTTTTGGTCCGCTGATTACGAATATGTTAATGATTTTTCAAAATTCAAAGTAACGGATCCAATATAGCGGACAAAAAATTGAAATTTTAAAAAAAATTATAAAACTCACTGTACAAGGGTTTTTTGGGTCGCTGATTAGGAATATGTTAACAATTTTTCAAAATTCAAAATGGTGGATCCAATATGGCGGACAAAAATTTTAATTTTAAAAAAAATATGAAACTCAGTATACAAGGGTTTTTTAGGTCGCTGATTATGAATATGTTAATAATTTTTTAAAATTCAAAATGGAGGATCCAATATTGCGGATTTTTTTTTAAGAAAAATAATTAAACTTAGTACACAAAGGTTTGGGTCTCTGATTACGAATATATTCATGATTTTTCAAAATTTAAAATGGAAAATCCAATATGGCGGAAAATTTTTTTTAATTTTTAACAAAAATTATGAAACTCAGTATACATGGGTTTTTTGGGTCGCTGATTACGAATATGTTAAAGATTTTTCAAAATTAAAAATAGCAAATCCGATATATTATATATTTATGCTATTTATTAAGAATTGTTCAAGAAATTGTCAACAAAATAGTAAGAAATATTTTTAAAGCTTATTTTTTGATTTTTGGAATTTTGGGTGTTTTTGGGAGACCAATAAAATTTTTTTTATGTTTAAAAATAGTTAAATAAACAATTTGAATTCATTATTTGAAGTTTCCTAAGGAGAAACATAGTTTGGCGATTGAAAATTATTGATTTTTAAGGATTCTATATTATTTCTTCGAATTTTTTTTTTACTATGAAAAAAATGGGCAACTTTAAGCGCTTTGAGCAACCTCTAAATATTTCTTGGTTTCAAAACAAAAAACAGAGGTATTCTTTTCGACATAAAACAATCCTAGGGGTGAGAGCATTTAAATTCCAATTTTACTTTTTTGGACCACCCTTTTAACTATACATAGCAATGAGTAAAAAGGCTGTATCTCCAAAACACTGCAACCTAGAGAAAAGTAATGCACATGAATTTTATAGGTTTTTTTAAGCTCTACAACTTTTCCATTTACACTAAAGCTAAAAAATAATTTTTTTTATACGAAAAACAGGAAAAACTTATTTTTGGAAACTTTGGCGCCCTCTAATTTTTGCACATTAAGTTGTACAGTACTAGCTCAATAAGATAAAATGTAGACAATTTAATTCTCTATAATTTATTTCTATAAAATTTTTCAGTAAGACTTACCGTTTTTGCGAAAAATTAAATCCAAAAACATTTTCGATTTACTTATTTATCCCAACTTTTTGGTTTTAAGCTAGTCACATGTTCTACTAACGATTTATGAAACAAACTGGCTTAGTGTATTTTTTTCAAAAAAAAACTACATTTTCAAGATAGATTTACTTTACTATTTTCTAAATTATGGGAAAAAATCACGATATTTTTAATGAATTTATTGATTAACTTTTTTTTGATATTTCAAAAATAGAGCATTTTTAAATCTAAAAAAATATACTTTTTGGATTGAATTAAAAAACGGCTAACGCTATCTTTAAGATAAACTTTTCACCTATCTAAAACCCTTATATAAAATGTTTTCATCATTTTTTTGACAGAAGTAGCAACTTTTGCAAAAAAAACTTTTTTTATGAAATTTTTTGGAACTTGTTAGTATGTTTAATAATAATTTTTGACAATAAAAAAATATCACAAATCGCACAAGACGCAAAATAATTTTTAGATTCGGATGAGGAGTAGTAGTGGTTTCGTTTTTAAAATAACGTCTTAAGCTGTATCCTCCTAAAGTAATAAAATTGCTAAAACGTTGTTAAATTTTTTTAAATATCTAGAATTTGCTTAATCAAATTGACCTAATACATGATCAAAATACTTTTTGATATTGCCTTTGACCGGTCATGTAGAATTTTTATACTAGAGATAAAATATGGTACTTACTCTGACTTGAAACCTCTTGATACTAGCAAGACGTTTTCGGTCCTCCCAAGTCTGGAATCTGCCAAACTACCACGCTTTTTCCTGCGGAAGTTACGCTTCATTTGGATCCATGGCACGCTGGAGGAAACCCTCACGGGAAACACGGGCTGCCCTTTAGTTTGCGGAATCACGTACAAACTCTTCTCCTGGTTTTTATTGCCAGATACGTCATTGATCGGAGATCCCTCGTTAAGCTTCCTAGTAGCGTCTTCAGATCGCGGTAAAGTGGCGCTACTGACGCCCAAATTCAACAAATAGTCGGGTCTTTTGCCAGCTAAAATGATTTTATTTTTTGCAACTCAGATCAAATTGTCAAAAAAAAGTATTTCAGTCTAGTTTGTCGGGGATTAAAATTTGTAACATACGATAATCATCTGAAGTAAATAAAATAAAAATACTTTACCTTGTTTTGCAATTACGTCCCCTTTCACTTCTTTCAATACTTTTGGATTCTGGATGTTACAATTGGTCAATAAATATTCATCGAGGTAACTCTGATCACAAAGAATCTGATTGTTGGATTCTAGTTTCTCTAAAGAATCATCAGTCCCTTTCTTCGAAAAGCTGAAGTGAGATAATTCCTCGTCGAGATCAGGGCTTTCAGAATTCGAAGCTTGTTCGAAACTTCGCATTTTGTTTTGTTTCAAAGTTTTCATCCGGTTGAAATCACCTTTTGTGAAGACTGTAGCTGGGGTAGTGTAAACCTCCTTCTCCGTCGAGTCAGATGTTGACGAAGCTGCAAGTTGCAAAACAGGAACGGAATGTGACAAGTTTAAGTTTGAAAAAGATCGGCTTCTTACATCAGATGAACTTGTACGCGACTCTGAGAATTTTTTTGAAAAAAGTTTTTCTTTAGATTTATTTCCTTGAGCTGTAGAAACTTCATTTGCTTGATAATGTCCAAAGCAGACCTTCTTGTCAGAAAGTTCGATACTCGAGGTTTCTGAAGGTTCTTCAAGATAAAAAGTATGTGTTTTGGAAGCTGTGTTTTCTAGTTCGAAAATCCTTCTCTCTAGAAATGATATTCTCTTGTCTCTGGCTTTTAAAAGGTACAAGGCCTTATGAGCTCTACACTCATCTTCCCAGGCATCTCTGTAAAATATGTACTCAATTACTCATTTTGTAAAATTGTTGAAACTTATTTGAAAAAAATTATTATTACTTTACTTGAAATTGTCAAGAGAATATAAAATGAAACATTCCAATTGAGATATCAAGCCATATTTTTTAAACTGGATGTTTAGAAAATCAATACTGTTATTAGATACAAAGCTAAATTGGATTGGGGCATAAATATCACGAGGAACTTTTCATGGGAGCCATTATCATCGAAAAGGAAGCTCCGATGAGTTTCCTGACGACTCAAAGTACTTTAAAGATGCCGAAATAAATTGCTGCATCGCGTCGAGCGAAAAAGAGACAAACGACAAGGGTTGCAGGAGCAAGAGAGAGGAAGACGTGCATATTTAATTCGAGCAATTAATGCCGTCTTGTAAAACACGCCGCTAGGGTGGCTGCTGCTCTGTAGCCTCCCTCTTTCCATGGCAGTAATGAGCCCGATAAATCAGCTGCCTCTGCACTCGAAACTTGGAATAACTTCAAGCTTCCACAGCTCGTTGCCAGCGTCTCAAAAATTCAGAAGTGGGGGCATGAAAGGTGAAAGGAATGAATCCATATTTTTTCACATTTCAGTTTCATACTCAAATAAAGTTCATTTGCTTGTAGAATTTATATTCTGATACAAAATGTCTGTTTTATCCTTAAAAAAAATGTACAAAATCTGTAAAGTTTGAAATTATTGTTCTTTTGTTAAGGCTTAATGTTTAGAGATTGATTGAACTGTGGTTTAAGGTAAAACGTTTGTAATAGGCGGCTGAAAAGCTATTTTATTTTGGTGAAAATTAATGAAATTTAAGAATTTGCTAAATCTGAAGATTTACGGAATTTGAAGAAGATACTGAGGTTTAGGGAATGACAATTATCTGATCGTCGATGGTTTGCACATAATGAATCATCGGAAAGGGTCTAGACAGAAGGACCTAAATCGATAGATACTTCCCTAAGCATCTGATTCACAAATGTAAAAAAAAGTTATTAAAGAGAAAGTACAATTTAATGACAAATATAGTTTGGACAATTAATTTTTCACCTCTAGATTTACACAGAATATTTAAAAAGAATTTAAAGTAAATTAAGATTATTCAAATAGTTACATTATTTATATAAAAGAATATTATTATTGGGCAGTAAAAATAACGCCACCTGAAGCAAAATCCTCGTAGCGCTAGTGTCGCCTCAAGTAGCAGATCTGTTAAGATGACACAACGATTATTGCCTCATTCCCTTTTTGGATTTCGTCGAAGCTAAGTGTCCATCCAGCTACTATTCTCTGTAAATGGTGAATTTAGTGTTTCAACCAAATGCGTGTCATTATGATTTGGTGCTCAGTGCGAATTGTATTTGACATTATGACCCTCATTTAAATCTATCATTAACATTTTAAATAAATCTTTCAACAGTTCAATCCGATGTTCTGACCCCCGTGTTTTACGATTTTGTTTGAGCTAATTACCACCAAAACATCGGCTCTTCAAACGACTCTCCCATTTTTATTTATTGCATTAAGTAACAAACATCTTAGGAATCCTATATTATTATTTGTATTACTTTTAAATGTTTATTATTCGAGTTAAGTTTTGTTACTTGGCATATTTTTGGTGCACTTTATTCCCCGCTAACACTAGTATTAGTGATTAAAGACTTTTCCTCTTTTGTTAATTTGATAACAGTTCTTTGCACATCTAAAAACCAGCGTTTAAAGTTATATCTTTCATTTAATTATGGTCAACTTAGGAATTTTTCAAGTAAGAGAGTAATGTTGGATCACACTACGTATACATTTTGTTTTTATAGTTTTAATTCTTTTCTATTTATAAAGGGCATCATTTTGTAAGCCCGTGTATTGAATAAATAAATAAATAATTAAGAATAATGTAATAGTAAATTTGAACAGTTTAGTTATTGTACCGGACTTTATTTTGAAATGTTTTGAAACAACTAAGCGTTTCTCATTAAGTTGTAGGTACTAAATCTAGGTTTAATGTAAATGCATAAAGAAGCGTTCGCTAAATTTTACTTTTGTCATACAAGGTTCCAATGAACCTATAATATAATTTTCTTTTCCATTATTTTAAATTAATTTAACCAGGGAAACATTGACTACGATTAAGGCATTGTGTATTATATTTTTTCCATTGTTTTGATTCCCTAATGGGAGAGTATAGTTGATTTTTATTTCTTAAACTCGAATACAACAAACATGAAATAAAATTACTACATAAAGAAGAAATAAATATTGAAAAAAATAATAGTTTTAATTTCCTGAGAAGGTATTTATAGAAAATGATAAACAGTTGAAAAAAATGAATGAGTTTAGTCTGTCGTGTTCTCTTCTGAGTGAAATTTTCTGTAATCCCGCACTGTTGGCCAGATTTATGACAATTAATTAGGCATAAAAACTTGGGTAGTCGAAAAAATGCCGCAGATTTCCCCACTTAATCCTGGCCTAACGGGCTCTTGTGCAGGGATGACGAGGCGTGATGTTCTGTTAGGAATTCATTAAAGTGGCATCTCATTTGTACGCGACCACCCCTCTAGTTTCTAATTAAATAATATAATAAATGTACAAAGCAGCGATTAAGTCGAGTTCGCTGCGCGCGAGTAATAGATGAATTATACCACCGGATTAACTCTGTGCTCTGCCATTAGGTTACTTCTTTTTCAGATTTGTTACGCTTTAAAAACATAAAAAATAGCACTTTTTAAGGGGAGAAAAAATATTGCCATATCTTTACTTCAAGAACTTTTTTCAATTTATTAATTATAAAAAGTTTTGCATAAATAAGAAAAAATATTAAATCTTTTACACGTATTTTGGATATAAAAATTTTACTTAAACTTTGCCAACAAGGAGAGTGTCTACCACGTTTAGAAAGGTAGTTTAGATGTCTTTAATCGAGGTTGTTTGGTTGAAGAGAGCTGTTTCTGACCAGGATGAATTCTCGTAATTTGGCTTATTAAAATTACAGGAATTGTGAAAGGAGGGTCGCGGACCGTTAACCGCATCCCGTCTAGGGACAAACCGCGACAGAAACAGGACAGGGAGACAAGGGTGAGTTCTCTAAGTCAAGGGTGGTGTGCTTGCTTTATACGGACATCCAGAACGTTGACCACCGGGAATTACTCTACGAGGTCTACGCCAGTCTAGCAACAACCACGAGGAAGTGGCCCTCTTGCCACGCCATGTCCAGGATTAATGTTATTGCTTTGCCGATTCCCTCGGCCTCACAGACAAAGCGAGATTAACAGCAAGACGTTCTCTATGAACTCAACCGAGGGTCGTTATCGTCGCCAAATTTCCCTTTCCGAATTATGCAGGAAACTAATTTACAACATATCAAACATAAACCCAATAGGCACCTTCAAAAAGTATACTAGAACAAGTTTTAAAATAATTTAGAAAGATTCAATTAGATGGTTCGCTAATTTACGAATTCCTCAGGGTACATACTGGGTTAGCGTACGCCAAGCGAATTTTGAATGTTGCCCCATTTCTAAACGAGTCGATGGAGGAGGCTAGGGCGGGAGGGGAAAAAACTTTAAAGTATTAACCGAAGGTATAGCTCCTTTAGCTGCCTTTAGCAGAGTCATTCGACGTTTGCTCTTCAAGCTGGTATTGTTAAAAATTAACGTTTCACCCAGTCCGCAAATATTTTTTTGAAATATCGAAAGTTTCCAAAAATAAAGAAACATTATTTATAAATTATATTAAAATTTATTAAAGTGCGAAGCAGAAGTGTTTATGTAAAATTGGACCTTGTTTGTAATGTTTTCAAAGGATTTTGGACACTATTGTTGACTGATTTGTATATTTACACGTTTGGAATGTATTTACAAATATTACATTGAATATATTTATTCCAATGTTTCTTTTTAAATTTTTTTCCTAAAGATGACACGTCTGAGAACTAAGAGTGTAGCTACTCTAGAACAGCTTTATCGTGAGGTTGAAGAAGATTGAAAAAGAGCAACTGATAAAGAAAATAATGCCAGAGACTCAGACGACGAAATTGACGAGGAAGCTGCCCTTCACATGACTCTGAGCCAATGTGCATGTTGCAAAGATTTGCTGCAGTTGCGCAAACTGAAATTCATTTTCTTTTTGTAATTTTACGATTTTTATAAAACCTTGCTAATTTTAAGAATAAAAATTTTTCTAATCTATTTTTATCGTTTCTTTATGTTATAATCATCAACTTTGTCCGTAATGAATGTTTTGTACATTATTGAAAAATAAAAATTCACAATATTTTTAATGTCTTTCTTGATTGTCTTTTTTTTTAATTTTTTAAAAGTAGAGTATTTTTAAATCTAAAAAAATATACTTTTTGGATTGAATTAAAAACGGTTTTCGCTATCTTTAAGATAAACTTTTCACCTTTCAGAAACCATAATATAAAATGTTTTTACACTAACAGCCAGAATTGTGGGACCACTTACAACAATATGTTAAAAAACATGAGGGTCAGGCTTTGCCAAGCGGATCGGCTAAAATTAATTATAAAAATTCTGTTTCTAATGATACATGATTTTTGTTATCCTTAAACTATGTAAATTAGGCTCCAAAATTATTAGAACAAAAAAATTTTTTTTTTCGAAGTTATTAGTGATTGAAATTTTTAATAGTGCAAAATGAAAACATATTTTTCTCGAGATCTTCTTAACCGATTTTAAAAGTTAAAACAGCATTTTAATTTTCTTGAAACGTAGTTTTTAAAAATATTTGTTGTTCTCAAGAATTTTTAATTTTTATCGTTTTTTAAATTATTTATTTAATAAATGTTAATAAAAAACATCTTTCTGCGTGCATTACGTATAATTTTAAAATACTGTTGTATTCTTTACACTTTTTTGATAATAAAACCGTTAAGAAAAAAATGGCCCCCTATTAGAGACAAATATATTAAATTTTTTTTTCGGCGTGCAAAAAACATTTTAAACTTGATTACATAAATCCGTTGACAATAAAAACGATTGAAAACAAAAGAAAACTTAAACATACATAATTTTTAAACTTTCATTCACTATCTATGCAAAAAAAATTTTGAACGCCGAAAAAAATATTTAATATCTTTGTTCCTAATCGCGGGGCATTTTTTTAACAACAGTATTTTAAAATTTCACGTAATGCACGCAGAAAGCTGTTTCTTATTAACATTTATTAAATAAATAATGTAAAAAACGATAAAAATTAAAAATTCTTAAAAACAAAAAATATTTTTAAAAACTACGTTTCAAGACAATTAAAATGCTTTTTTAACTTTTAAGATCGGTTAAGAAGATCTTGAGAAAAATATGTTTTCATTTTGCACTATTAAAAATTTCAATCACTAATAACTTCGAAAAAACATTTTTTTTTGTTCTAATAATTTTAGAGCCTAATTTACATAGTTTACGGATAACAAGAATGATGTCTTATTAGAAATAGAATTTTTTACAATTTTAGCCGATCCGCTTGGCGAAGCCTGACCCATGACCATCTTAAAATGTTGATAACGCTTAAACATTTAGTAATTCTTTAACTTTATAGGGTAATCGGTACAATGATTGGCCCCTTAAGAAAATTTTTATCTTTGACACATTGTCAAATTTACACCAGTTGTCAAAAAAATATTTGAAAAACACTAATCGACAGTAAATTTATTCTATTTTAAATGTAAATAATTAGAAAAGAGTAGAAAAAATTTAAATAATCGATATTTAAAGAAATTAATATAAATGTCAAAAAATACATTTATTGGCCTTAAAATCATAGTGATTGACCGAGGCCAATAATTGTATCATTGGCCTCTAAAAGTTATTAAATACAAAGATTGTATAGACACAAACATGCACTTTATGGGCACAAGTTTGTTTACATTTTGGGCTAGAGAAAATAACCAACGTCGCAATATAATACTGAAAATTGTTTAATAGCATCTTAACCGCTAGCAAAATTGTCAAAGATAATTATTTAAAGTAATGCTAATTCAATAAATTAACCAAATGAAATCACTGTGTGACAGCCGTGTCAGCTGTCAGCTGACGGGCATACTAACCTATCTGACAGAGGCGACACTACCGACATTAATAATAAAACTTCGAATTTTCAGTTATTGGCCCCTAGATTGTACAATGATTGGCCGTAGCCAACAATTGTTTTTTAAGATTATTTAACACTTTTACATAGAAGGATTTATTTAAAAACATGTATTTAAATGTTGTAAAAGATTTTTAATAATATTTTACAATATTTTTAAGAAATATAGTCATTGGCCTCTTAAGCCACTACGGTCAATCATTGTATTTTCGTGCAATTCGAAGAGGGTATTATTGGCCCCCATATAAATTGAAAAAACTTTATATTTTTAAATAAAAACTACTTTATAGTCTTTCTATAATCAACGTAAGTTTATGTTTGAAAAAATTTTCTCTCAAAAACATATTTTTACGATCAGAAATGCCAATTTTCTGCGAAGGTACACTACATACGACCATAGTGTTTTCTACTTTCTGTCTCTCTTTTCAGTACACGTAAATAAATAATTAAATTAAAATTAATAATGAAGGACCAGATAATCCCGATTGTAATGATCGTTGCTTAATTGTGTGAAGTTTATTAAGCACAAATTAAAAACTGATTTGATGTAAGTTGTTTCTTATTATATTTATATTTTATCAAGGGGGCCAATCATTGTAGGGAGGCCAATCATTGTACCGATTACCCTACTGTCGATTGACGATTTCTAATTGTATTTGTTCCTTGGAGGGCTATTTAGCCCTGGGAACTTTATTGAATAAATAAATAAATAAACTCTGTCAGATATTAGCAAATTGGAACTTTTCATATACCATTGGAAAGCTCATAAAATTTGCTGTTACGTAGTCCTATTTTAAAGCTTTTTTGAATAATAGAAACAGAGATTCATGTTATAAAGACTGGTGAATTTGTCTTTTTTTATGAATTTTCATTGTTCAAGTTTGGTGGGTTGCATTTTTTAGAAAAGTCATTAGAAAAAATTTTAATTAAATTTAATTAAAGCAATATATATATAAACCAAAGAAAATTAAATTATCTTGACTGGTTCAGAAGTTATAAGTAAATGTGTATAAAGTACAAAACGCAAAAATTCCTTCGTTTCCTCCTCTTTCGGCCTATTGGCCATGTATTAAGCAGCCAAAAGTAGAGCAAGCACTAGAATCGTTGCATTTTGTTTTTTATACACATTTACTTATAACCTTTGAATCATTCAAAATATTTTAGTTTTCTTTAGCTTATTTGGAAGTTAAAAGTTCAAGGTTTAATTTAGCTTAATTTAAAATATTTCTTATTACGTTTCTAGAAAATGCAGCCCACCAAACTTGAACAATGAAAATTCACAAAAAACAAAAAATTCACCTGTCTTTATCACATTGAATCTCCGTTTCTATTATTCAAAAAAGCTTTAAAATAGGACCGTTTCTCAGCCTTTTGATATTCTATGTAAGATATTAGGCAGCTATAAGCATGTTACGCCAATAACTGTTACGCAGTTTAAGACTGTTTGTCCGTTACGGGAGAGAGACAGAGACAGTAATTAGCTAAAGATTAAGGCAGATAACAAAGGTAGGTATAGTGGGATGGTAGATAGGTAGACAGAAACACAATTAGTTTGTATCGATTCATGGGTTTGGTTTTACTATAAAAAAATATATTCAATCTCGTTTACCTTATAAAAATATTAATATTACAAATGACATTTCCTCGCACGACAATAGATGCATTTATTAATCGTGAGGAATATAAATTGTAAGAAACGTTAATGAATCTGCAAAATGAAAATAGTAAAAATATTAAGGATTATAAATCATCGGTTTGATTAGGAATTTATTTTGTCATTGTGATACAAAGTCTCTTGGACCACCATGATGTTTGCAATCAGTTGGGACAATAGGACGAGAAGTTCTTGAAGAATAAATGCCAGTGACAGAGCAGTGCAGAGGTACAATTGTGTCACGCCACTGATATTAATTACGATAATTGCTTGCCCGATGATAAATGTTCGGACGTGTCATCCTGGCATAGAGCCAGACTCTATTCATCGAAGGCTTAAAACCCCTCGCGACAACGATCTTCATCTCCTCTTTGTAATTATAGGCGGCTAATGAAGCTTCTTGAAGGATGTGCCGGTAGTCATACAACAGCTTTTATCTTACATCGACATTATATTAATAAGTGTCATGGAGAGAAGAAAACTCCACTGACCTAGAATGTTGCACCTAGTCTTGCTCTAGTCATTAAAAATAGATTTTATCACCGAATAAAATTCCATCTAATGTTAGGCTGTTATTTTCTTGTCATTTTTTCATATAGAAGAGATGAAAATCAATTTTCAGTTCTATTTGATCTTTTCCGACAGATAATAAAAACTGTCAACAGGTAACTGAATTTGCGTGAATAGATTTTTATAAAGGTTAGGTTTTTTTTCTAAATTTATATTAATCATTAATTTCATCTTTGAAAATCATTTCCTCTTAAATGTCAACGCTTCTATTGCTTTTTTATTCGACTTTTTCAATCTCTATCAAATGGTAATTTAGTTAAAACTTTTTGAATACATATTTTAACTCCCGTAATGCACATTTATTTGTTCGTTAAATGGAGTATTGTATTATGATCAATACAGAATGATATAATGTAGGCTTGAAGTTTGCCTTACGTTCTTGAGTGGAATGCTATAGAATTGTCTGACGAGAATAATTTGTGTTTTTCAAACGAGTGAGTAGAAAAAAATAAATAGTCTGATTCGTCGAGAGGCTAACGACAAGAGTCGTAATTGCGCTAAACGATCTCTTGGTTAAAGCTGCGGCGGCAGTAAGGGAGCCACAGAGAATTATTCAAAGGTTGCTCTTAAGCCTTTCTTTCGAACAAGAGATTCTGCTTCTCTTTATAAAGAAGAATCTCATCATTAAGGTATAATAATTATATTGTTTCTAAAGTCATCTTAAGTCTGAAACCAATACAACTAAAAAAGGCCAATCAGGGGGGGTATAAAGTTTTTCAAAAGTGCAACTTTTGTAAAAAGAAAAAACGCCGAATCTTTTAAAATTTTATAAATATTCTTAACACGAGGAGTGTATTTTAAAAAAGAGATCATGGATTTATTTTAGGAACATTTCCTTAACGATTAGGAAGAACTGATAGGGCCTAATGACCAGCGGGAACATTTTGTTCAAGGTGGATATATTCGAAAAAAAAACTGTTAAAGTAGGTATATAAGAATTAACTTGAAATGGAATCATGCAAGTCACGCTGTTGGGGCAATTCGAAACTTTCCAGATGAAAAAGAGGCTGTAGAGTCCAAACTATGAGCTATAATTCCACAGACCAGCATCACAGAATTTGTTCTATAGCTTGACTCAAGACGTAATCTCTTGTCGACCAGGCAGCTGACCTCTTCTACCTCACCATTAAATATTTCACTCCCTAAGAAGCAGTCTATAATCTACCTTATTGACAGCCATACAGCTTCTGAAAATAATCATTGAAATTATCTAAAATATCCAGAATATCAAATCTCCCTATTCAGGCTACACTAAAAACAAAATAAAACTCATTAATGGAAATGTTTTTTAATTTAAATTGTACTTTTGTTCTAAAGGACTAAAGGTTTTAATGTAACATTATTGCTGTGGATATTTGAAATATCCCGACAAAATAATGATACTGACAGTGGCGCATTCTGTTTTTAAAGAGAATCAATGATCCTTACCAAAATCCCCGGCTCTTAAGCATAAGAGCTCTTTTGTCCCAACTCTTGTTACTCTTTCTAACCTCAAATTGAAAAATTTCGTTAAAAGGGTTTAACAAAACAACAAACAGTTTAATGTACTTTATAGTGAAAAAGTAAATGTTTCTAAAGAATTAATAAAAAAGTAAAAAAAACATTGCAAGTTTTTTGAAATTGAACACTGCAATAAATTGGATACAATTAATATTTTGAAAAATAAGTCATATCATCGTATTGGTATTAAGTGCCAGACCGCACAAAAAATAAATGGAAAAAAAAAAAATAGTGCAAAGTCCTTTGAAATTAATCATTTTAATAAATTAAAGGCAACAATGCATATTTTGAAAAATAAGTCATACAGTGCCACTCATAAGTTTTGACCACCCTACGACGCAACGTGCAAAGGCATTACAAGAAGTTTTGTGTCTCAATTTCTAGTAAATATAAAAATTGAACAAGTATTCATTTTCAAGCTTATGTCTTTGATTTTAACGATGCCTAAAAAAGAAATTGAATAGAAAAATTTTTTCATTCTTAAATTGTTTAAAATAAAAAAATTTTAAATTTCCATTTTTTTATGTGTGCATTTTAAATTAATGCAATTTTTGAAGAAAAAATAACACTTTAATTTTAAAAATGTCATTTAAAAGATTATTTTATCATCCCACAAACAATTTTTTGAAACTTGTTCTGCGATAATTTTAAGGAAGGAATGATCACATGATCATTTGTTTAAAAAACAGACCTTTTTTCAATTGTTGATAACTTAACCATCAACTGGTAGACTGGGTATGACAGACCCGGTAGACCTTTTCCGCTCTCTAAAAAAAGTTTTTTTTTAGTCAGGCTGTAAAAGCCTGACTGTAAGGCTTTTGGAAAAAATTATTTAGAGAAAAAATGTTCCTTCTTATGAGTAGAATTAGGAAACGAATATTTAAAAACTAAAAAAAAGGACATTTTTAAATACTGTTTCCCTAATTCTACACATAAGAAGAAATATTTTTCCTCTGCATAATTTTGTTTAAAAGCCAATTGTTTTTAAATTCTCAACAATCCAAAAAAATATATATTTTTTTTTAAATAGTCTCATCTTCTTAAGGGGAGGCACCGGTGAAATTTTAACCCATCCAAATTTATGACGTCTAGAGGTGCCAATTTTTTTCTAGCTTAATTCGGGCGTATAAAATTATCTCATAATGTCAAAAATAAAAATTTGGACATTGTATTGTATGTATTTAACTCAAAACAATATTTGGCACGTCTTTATTAAAAAATTATATTTTATAAATAAATAATTCGACTGTACAAGTACGTTTTTACTTCATAACTGTAAAGTTTAAAATTTTTAAAAGTATATTTAGGCTCTTCAACTTTTAATTTCTTGAAACCATTTCCAGTATGCCTACCTTTCTTATCTCTCTATCTTAAGCTACCTACAATCTTTGTCTCTCTATACCGTAACGGATGAACAGCGTAACAGCTAAAAGCGTAACACGCCTATAGCTGGCTGATTTCTTATATCGGACTAGAAATTAAAATACAAAACTTGTTGTGATGCCTTGCATGTTGTAGAGTGGGCCACTCTTATTGAGCGGCACTGTTTAACTAATATCAAGTACCGGATATCAACCTTCTTTGAAATAATGGAAAATTTATTTCAGAAAATTGTTTTGTATCTCTACACTTATTTGTGAAAATTGCTGAAACCCGAAAGGAATAAAGCTTGTAATTTTCCAAAGATGATTTAAAGCAAGAATAAGACGAAGCAGTGAATTCTCTAAACTAATCAGGTTTGATAGCACCATAAAATAGAAGTAAGTCCACCTTCGCTAATTTCGTTCGTTAAAAAGGGAGTTTTGCAGCGCTCTCGAGTAAGGCAGCGGTAAATCACCTTCGAGCCAGGATGGTCTCCTGACTGGGGATTTTATTTTTCCAAGAGCGAATTTTGTGCGAAGGAAAAAAGGTGGCGAAGTAAGACGAAGAGGCCGCGGTAGCCATTAACACCTCCCGGACAAATCACTCGATTTTCTCGTACGATTTTCCCGCGGCACGTCCAGCAAATAAGGAAACACGATGTATCACCCGGGGGAGACGACAGAAGACGGGAGCGAAAACAGGAACTGAGAAAAAGGTGGTTTACTGCCTGCCGGTAATGACGAAACAGATGGTCTCCTACGGGATGAGGGCAAAGAGAGGTCGGGGAAGGACGTTACTAGACGTCGTCCCTTAGGATGGGGCAAAAGGAGAACGCGCTGATGAAGTGTGGCCATTATCGGTACAGGACAAGACCTACTTCACCAAACCAAGCAACTTTATTACCCGCGAGGAACAATGTCTCCTTAAATCGTCCTCCGGGATGTGACGTTAAATTAATCCCAAGTTTCGTATCGAAAAACTTTTAATTGTCTAAATCCTATTTACTAATAAAGTGGCTGAGTTTTACAAAGAATTTACGTCAAAAGTTTTTGTTTAACCGTGCTGTTAGGTTAGATAAAAATTACATAGCTTAGGTTAATGGACCATTGGTCCATGGTGCATTTTTGATATCAAATATATAATTTTAAACTTAGTTTTTAGAAATATTTTGATTAACTATAGCGTATGCATATACATGGATCAGTGCGCTCTTTTCCTTTAAGCATATATTGTTTTCTCTCCTGAATTTCCTAAACCGGGGAATCGGTGATCTCTACTTAAAGAGAAAATAGAGAAGGCATACAGAGAGAAAAGGATATGAGTTCAATGTATGGACATTTAAATTCATGGAGCTACAAAATCAGTTAAGAGTTTAGCCACCTGTTTTCTTTTATTTTCTAATTTCTCAATTTTAAAACTCTATTTTAAATTTACTATTTCTGCTTACTAGTTTTGTTGTGCAAAAAATTTGATTTTAATTGGAATCTCAGATTTGATTTTATTAATATTTTTTTTTTATATCAAGCTTCATCACAGATTCATCTTTGTATATTGCAAAAAACCAAATGGAATGGAGTGCAACTCCACTACGTCAACCTAGTCGTGCTGCTACTCAAAATATAATTTTTTCACGACCAGAACCAACTCGATTTGCTGTGTCTAGATGCAGTGATATACAATCCATTTTTCTACTTTTTTCCATCGACAATTGAAAGAATAATTATTAAAAACACTAACAAGTACGGTGGAGTAAAATTCGGTAAAAAATGGAAAGATGTGGATGAACACTTTTTGCGTGCATATGTTGCTGTACTCATTCTTCAAGATGTGTATCCGTAGGTGAATAATATTCTTTTCTAATTTATCACAGACAAAAAAATTTTGTTCGTCCTATTTTCTGAGCAACTATAACTGAAGACAGTTTTCATATGGTTACAAATGCGCTTCGTTTTGATGATGTTGCAAACCGAACCCAAATGCAAATTTGTTAGTTTATAATATATAATGCTATATTTTTTCTAAGAAGGCGTAAATACTGCGGATCAATAATTAGTTGCTATAGTACAAAACGAAAAATTAATCAATATCGAATATCGTTTTTGCAAATGTTTTAGATATTTTCGGACTGAATGCGTACTTCATATATTCTAAAATCGATGTGTCATGATCACCAAAAGATCAAAATCGCAGAAGACAAGAGTTTTTACGTCAATTAGCTCTTCAATTATCAAACAAAAAAAATGAAAAGGCGTTCGAGAAAACCTTCAGTTAAATCCTGAATAGATCTTCTGACTGAGATAAGAGGTCCATCTCCATGTTCTGTTTCATCATCAAACACTTTCAGATCAAACTCGCCACTTCTCTTATCACCAAGTAGTTCATCAATTTCCTCTTCTCCAAAAAACAGAAAACCTGGAATTTGCAGATGCTGTAAATCGAAATTTGACATCATGTGCACGATCTGTGGCAAATTCATTAGCAAAAACAACCGAAAAACCATTTCTTTCGTTTGCAATGACAAAAATTTTCAACCAATTGCTTAAAAAGTTTTTGAAGAAATTTTTAGGTATCTTAAATGGCTCAATATTGATGTAATATACTTTTATCAACAAACTTTTATTATCTCCCACTTTAAAGTAGAACATCTGATATCTAAATAACAACATTGTCGTTTCAAAAGAATACATTAGTTAAAAATTTTAAATCCATATGTTTTGACATTCAAAAGTTATTTATAAAAAGGCATTGAAATTTGGATTAAATAGTCCCAAGCTAGCAGCAGGGTTGAAGATAAAGTTTGTTTTAGAAATCGATTGCAGTGGTAGTGTATCTGATTCCATTGAGAAAATCCAATCAAGATTCCCTAACACGCAGATTGTTGATAAAGTCATTAGGCTTAATTACGAAAAAAGTTGTGCAAAAATGGCAGGATCAGGTGGCAAGATTAATTGTATTCGCCACAGTCTTAATGGAATTGTTGAATGTATTAGTCAACTTCGAAGTTTTATTTGGTCGTGTTAATAAATTCTTAGAAAACCAATTTGCATTGGTTTCAAGATTTCAATTAAACCCAATCCATAAAAAGGAGTTTGTATATTTGAGGTAGTTTATCACAGAGCCTAGAAAGATTCCGCAGTTTGTGCTGGAGGATATGAGCGTTCTAAATTCCATAAGGAAGGAATAAAACCAAGAATACTTGTTTGCTAATGACACTGCATCGTTTGTGCAACGCTATCAGAAAATCAGTGTGATTTCTCACCTGACCAGGCAATCTAGAAATCTACCTATTTTTTTTTTTGCTAAATCCGCCTTATCATAGTAGATAAAGAACTTTACATTGGGATAAATGAGAAGAAACAGTAGAAAAAAGAACAATATGTGCTTTTATTTACGACTTCCGAATCGATAAAAGCAGTCTTGGCGAGATTAACACCGCTCTTCTTTCGACTAATGACAAATGTTTGTGTTTGTCCAAAAGCTTGGAGTTGATAAGGGTTTTTTTTTCGGATGAGCATGCGTTGGGATATATGCTCTAAATTACGAATTCGATTTCGCACAAGTCGGGCAAGTTCTGAAAGTCATCGGTGCATCGTTAGTCGCAGCTGCGATGCATGTTGATGTATATATGTGCCCGCGGCTCTGTGATCGTTACAAGATCGCTTCTCCTTAACGAACCATTCATACCTATCCTATGTCAACCTGTCCCGCTTGACAGGACATTTAAAGATATTATACATGTCAGGAAGTATCTAATAGACCCTAAGAGATTCATCTTTATACTCTATATTCAGCCCTTTGCTTGAAGATCTTAGGCCCTGAAGAAATTATCCACAATTCTTTTTAATATAAGGAAGCATTAATCTAACTCTTGAAAGAATCGAGAAAATAAATTGAAACTGCAGCTGTATCTAATACAAGATATTTGTTCATCTGAACAAATGACACACTCTAAATGTTTTTTGTATCACGATGCTTGATGATGTGATTAATTTAGGATTCATGAAAATATTAATTGGTTTTGCAGAAATGTGCTTTTTATTAAAAGGGAAATCGCATTTTTAGACTTAATTAACTTAAAAATATTATATAAATACCAATTATACATTTAGATGTGAGACAAAACCTAAGGATAACTATTTTTATCCTGACCAACTAAAGCCCAACGTAGAATAGAATGAAACGCAAACGCAAGCATATGAGAGAAAAGGATACAAATATCATCCGTCCTTTTCTATCACATTCTTGGGTTCCGTTCCCGTCTTATTCTGCTTAGGGCTTAAGACAAAAATTTACGGATGCCAAAACTATCGATAGTTTTTAAGCTTAACAATTACTAACGTTATATGACGTCATCATCTAAAATCTAAACATAAGCTTTAAAGCTGGAGCAAAATAAACAAGCAAACACGAAGTTCATTATCTTAATTGTTTATCCTTATTTCATTAAATTTATTGTCTTATTTTTTGATTTTTAATTATATTTTAATAATTTTTCTGAACCATGAAATTTAATTTTTGTAATTTTCCCGCCATGGACTTGTGGAGGGGTCAACTATCGATAATTTTTCTAAACTATCGATAGTTTTTATCGATATTTGACACCCCTACAAAAATCTGCGTTGACCGTCTAGTGACATGATATTAAACTACAAAAAATATCCCGTCAGTAAGACAGAGATAAAGATATCTCTCTATCTCTTACGATTCAAACTTTTTGTACAACCATATGCCACCAGTAGGTGGCAACATCTAGTTTTACTATTTTTGCCCGCAACAACAAAGTCTGAGGGTGAAATCATATGGACGATTAAAGCGTCGCGTTATAATTAGAAAGAGGAAGACGTAGATATATATTTTTCTCTTTCTCTCTCATTACGGCGCAGCGTTTGACGCACCCATGGGATTTCACCCTCATTGGTTAAAAAGAGATAACTACAACGAAAATAAGAGATCGGAATTGATGCGACGTTTTGGTTTTGGAGCAGGGTTGGGTAGTTACGCGTAACTGTCCATCATTTGCCCTCAAGCAAATGTCCAGATGCATGTGTGTAGTAACTTTTTTGTCGTCAGAATATGTCGAGAACCTTATAACGGATTTTAATCAAATTTGGTAAGCTCATTAAGTGCATAAATATCAAAATTTGGACACATGGATTTTTTAAAATACTCCATCTAATTTTTTTAAGAATATTTTTTATTAAAAAATACGGTTTTTTTAAATAATTTTTTTCATTTTTGAAATTAATATTAAAGAATATAAAAATCATATTCCTCGTGTCAAAGCATATTAATCGACCTACATAATAGAGTATATAATTCGCCAAAAATTTATATATTAATTCATGGCTTTTAGTTCTAGAAATTCTTTTTCTTTCTATAACTTCTCGAACTTTTATTTTCCACCAGCTTTCCTTTGGAAAATATATTATAGATTGAAAAACGAATTAATTGGTTTATACAAAGTATATATTTTACCTGAAATTCGTACAAATACCTAATGCAGATTTTATGCTTTTCGTGAAATTTTTACTTTTATTTTTTTAATGTAACTCTTCTAATTTTTGATTTTTAGTTAACAAACCGATTGCTTAATATGAACTACATATTTTTTGCGTAAATTAATAAAACTAATGACGATTTTCTCTATTTTACAAAGTTAGAAATTATTTATTCTTTCACTATTATAATTTGTGCTTTAGAAACAAAATGTTCGTGAAATAAACATAAATTTCAGCTTCTCAATTTTTAAATTTCTTAATTATCAAATTCTGAACAATTTATATTCTTAAATTCGTAATAAGGAAACTGAATCATTGAATTCTTGTACCTCAATTTTTAAACTTAAAGCGAGACTGTTCGGTGATATAACGGAATGAAAAACAACGGAATTTATCTTTTCTTCGTTAAATCAATTCCTGCTCCATTCACTCGATATTAATTACCCTTATTGAAGTAAAAAGTGAACGGAATATTAAATAGATACCAATCTCAATTTCTCGTTTATTAACATCTGGTTTTTAAAATGTCTTTATTAGAGGAAAGTGTATTTAGTGCAATAATCAAGGCGTGAAAATACGAATTTATAATTGCGTTTTGACAAATTAATGACCCGCAAGTAGAATATTGTAGATAAAAAATGTGTAAATTATTAATGAATAGAGAAGTAGATTAGAGCAGTAATTAACAAGAGAATTGGATGATAAAATCTGTTTATTTATTATTTATTTATATTTTTACTAATTTTTATCACAAAACTATTAATTTCAAACTGAAATATTTAATATTTGAAGTAAAATTTAGGTTTTAAATTTGTAGAAAATTTCAAATTAGTAGTTTTCTACTCAAAATTAGTACAATTTTTTATTATTTAATAGTAACCGATTTTTCGGTAATTCATTAATAGAAAATCACTAATTCAGATTTAGATAGTACGTTTATAAACATAATAAGAAAACTATTAAATTACAATAAAATTTAGAAAAAAAGTTTATTTTAATCTTATGATAAATGAAGAATATGATCGCATCTTAAACTGGTGTAACAAAAATAAAGTTTAAATTACAAAAACTTTTTAAATTGATTACCAACAAATTAAATTATCTCTAGATATTATGCATGGTCGCTCGTGCATAACGGTCTTATAAAAAGGTCTCGGTACCGTAATAAGTGTTCATTTATAACAGAAAAAGAACTATTATTAAAAAAATGTTGTCAACGCAGTAGAAAAATAGGTAAAAATGTTAACTTTAATAATCTATGTGTGAACTTAAAATTATATTAAATAAGAATTCTGCCAAATGAGAATGCAATTAAATTTAAATCCTTTTAAATTAAAAGTCAGACAAAAAAAACTGTGTAAAATAAAAATTCTGTTAAATCTGACTTTGGTTACCTACAAGTGATTCAATAAAAATATTCGAAAAATGAATATTCGGCTAACAGAAAATTCCATCTAATGAACTTTTATAAAATAAAAATTCTAAATAATTAACTAGAATAATTTAAAATTATAATTTATAATTTATATTAATAAAATTTCTTTGTTGAAAATGATTCAAATTTTTATGAAAATGAAAATTTGCAAAAACCAAAAACAAAAGGAGATAACTATAAATTAAAATATACTGTATACCCATTTGTAAATAAATCAAGCAAAACTTCAAAGAGTGATGACGGTAATAAAAAATTAATGTAATTATAGAAACTGTATATTAGATGAATCTTGCCAAACATTCGACCATGTGCAAAACTTGTCAGCTTGGGTGGCTTTCCTATTTTTGTCCCTTTTCTCATTATTTCTTTTTTTGTTTTTGGTTTTTCATACTACGTTTCCCATTTCTTTGATCCTAGCCGATCGTCGCTAATGCGTATTTGTTATTTCAGTACTTGTAACCTTGTCAACTCTAATTTGACACCTTGCTATGAATTTTACGGATATATGAAAGACGACAACTTTAAAGTCACACAAGCTTTTCCGGTTTCGAAATACGAAAATTCTCCGAATTTTTTTTTACGAAAATATACCATTAGGTGTAAAATAGAATTTTCTGATTCTATCATTTTATTCAAATAGTGTTAATTATCATTACTTTCAATATTTAAAAACAATATTGATTCGTGAAGTAATTTTGCAAATGTAAATATTTTCAATTTTCAATAGATTCAAATTTAAATTTAATTTTCTTTTCACCTGGGTTTAATTTTATTTAATTTTCAATTAGTCGAAATATATCCAGTTTCTAATTATTTACCAGGTAGAGATTAAGTCACCTAGAGAGTCAAGATTGGGTCGTACATTTTTATTTTTGCCAAGGGGCCATCCATAAACCACGTGGATATTTTTTTGCTGATTTTTGACCCCCCCGCCCCCCCTCGTGGACAATCGTGGACATTTTACAAACCCCCCCCCCTTACAAAATTGTCCACGTGGACATTGCAAAAAAATTCTTTGTATATTATAAACCAATAAGTTAATATAATTATAAAGCTTAATTCTGAATATTTTTCAAAAAAAAAACTGCTGGAATAAAGAAGTTCATGAAAAAATAATAAATAAACACAATTTACATTATTCTTAAAAGGAAAATTAAAATATACGCATAAATATACTATAAGATATCGTAAACCTAAGAAGTGGTTTGTAACAATAAGAAAATCGCTATCCTCTTTTTAAAGACAATTTTCACTACTAGCAAATACATTTTTAAACAATCTTTATAGATCTTAAAAAATAACTTTGGCCATTGAGGTGGTCCAAAAACGCATTGTAAACAAATTTTTTAATTTTTCATGCTCTCACCCACTAGGATTTTTCTTATTTATCGAAAAAAATACCTCTATTTTTTTTAAGTTAAATAATATTTAGACTCTAAATTTTAGACGTAGTAGCTAAAAGCCGATGAAGTTTTATAAATGAATTTTGCATCAGGAAAAAATACTTATTCGTAGATTTAGTATAGAATTCACGAAAATCAATATTTTTTAATCGGACAACTCTGCATCTTCTTAGAAACGTTCAAAAAATAACATCCAAAAATTTATTAAAAATTTTTTGTGGTTTAATATTTTGTACAGGGTCGTAAAACCTTCCCTAAAATTGTAAAATTATGGAAAAAACGTTAAAAAATAACTTTTACTATTTTATTGGGAGTTTTTTGCAATATTTTACAAAAATAACTTATAAGCTTTTACTATTTAATTCACGTAATTGTTAATTTGTTTAAACTTATTGTTGTTATTTACTAACTTTTGATAAAATAAAGCTTAACACTTGCAATTTTTTTAATTTTTGCAACTTTTATGTGTGATATGTAATTAAAAGTAATGAATAATTAAAATTTTTATTTATAACAATTATTGTTTAAACAAATTATTGTTGTTATTTATTAACTTTCGATAAAATAAAGCTATAGAGACTTACAATTTTTTCTGAAATTTGCAGTTTTTTTTCGTTTGAAGTAACTAACAATTAACAATAATTTGAAAATTTATTCTTAACAATTGTTTAAAGAAATTATTGTTGTTATTTATGAACTTTTGATAAAATAAATATAACGACTTGCAATTTTTTCTCAACATTGCAACTTTTTATGTTTCAAGTATCTGAAAGTAAACAGTAATACCAGATTTTATTTTTAACAATTGTTTAAACAATTTATTGTTGTTATTTATCGTCTTATGATACAATGAAGCTAGAGACTTGCCATTTTTTCTCAATATTACAACTTTTATGCTTGGGACGGTATTGCAACTATTACAGAAACAGAATAAATTATTTATTATGAATATGAAGGATAAAATAATAGCTCTAGACATTTAAAATGTCCAGTAAGTTATCTATTAAAGTTTATTAATAATGTTTTTAAATTTTGAATTAAAATTAATGAAAGGACACTGTTATTGTGAGATCTAGAAGTACAAATTGAAGATAATCTTCTTTTAAAATTTATTTTCTAGTAAAACTACAATTCTAATGCTTTATTATATCTAAAGTTGATAAATTTAGAAAAAAAAACTAAACCGCTCTATTAGCTTCAGTCTGAAAATATTATCAAGTTAAAATTATTTAATAACTTAAACAATGACTAAAATTATAACTTTATCTTACAAATTCATAGTACATAAGAAAAAATTGCAAGTTACTATCTTTATTTTATCAAAAGATGATAATTAACAATGCTTTAATAATTTTCTTCAACAATTGTTGTAAATAAATTTTAAAGTTGCTATATATTTTGAGTTATGTAAAATATAAAAAGTTGAAAACTTCATTAAAAAATGCTCTTCTAATTTTTTTTGAGCTGATAAATAACAAAAATAAATTGTTTAAACATTTTTATAAATAAATTTTAATGTTATAGTTTATTTTTAATTATTTCAAACATAAAAGGTTGTAAACCTTATAAAGTTAAAGCTGTATTAAAAGTTTATAGCTTTATTTTATCAAAAATACGTGGGAAACTTCATCAGCTTTGAGCTATCTCTCATTACTATATAATTTTAACAAAATATCATAGGGGTATTTTTTTCGATAAAAAATCCTAGGGGTTAAGAGCATAAAAAAATCCAAAAAAATTTTTGGACCACTCTATTGAACATCTTATAATTTATTAAGTACTGATTACGGAAAATAACATGAATTCCTAAAGTGTTAACATTATAAATTACCCTGGTCGACAAAAATGACTTTTTTTTATTTAAGCATCGGACTAAGTTTTTCTTGTAGATTTTTTATTACTAAACACGAATCTGACCATGACCAAAACTGGTCCATGAGGTCAAGATTCTGAAAAACAGGGCTCAGAAACTCAGAAAGCCCTGGTTTTGATCATTTTTGATCAAACATAAGTCAAGAATTTGACATGCTAGAAATCTTTATGTACATGCTTAAATGCATGTCCACGTGGACATTTGCTCCAACTCCCCCTCCCCCCCTCGTGGACAATCGTGGACTTTTGATGGACCCCCCCGCCCCCCCAAAACTGTCCACGTGGTTTATGGATGGCCCCCAATATCTTCCGTTGTAGTTTGAATTTCGCGTTTTCTTATATTTTGTTGGAAACATCTGTCAAAATGCAGTGTTTTTAATGCAGATTTGAAAATTATTTTACTAGAAGTTTAGAAGTTATGGGAATTTTAAACTTCGGCCAATTGATGTAACCTCAAACTGAAAAGTGTTTTAGCTGCAAAAGAATATAATAAAAATCGATTTAAAGGAATTTTAAAAGTAAACAATTAATAAGTAAACTTATCAATTGATTGTGAACAGACGGACTGACCGATGGACAAACACCAATATTGACCCTTGACTACGAAAACTTAAAAATAAATAGAATTCTGATAAAAAAATTTTCAAAATAAAAATTCGTTCCCATCAAGTTGACACAACTTGTACATAATTTATATCTAGATTAAAAAAATGAAAATATCAGTTTTAATAATAACAATGTGCATCGGAATAGGATTGATCTACCTGACAAGATTGCTTCTGTCCTAAAGTGCTTGTAAAAAGCCGCCCTCTTGTTGTGGATGACGAGGCGATTTTGACAACCCTCGTTTTGTAAACTAGGCGCAAGGGAATTTTGGGCTAAAAAGCGAGTGATTAATGATTACGGAACTCGTCAAAGGTGCCCTATCTCTCGAAAACGGGACCTGATCTTGCGAGTTTCTTATTGCCTACCGTACGTGTTGGAAATTGATTCTCAATTACTTGTCATCAAGAAAAAGAGCAAAGAACATGACACGAGACTAATGCTAAGTAAGTCTTGGGTTTTTATCTGAATTCACTTCTAGTCTTTTTTTACGCAATGTTTTTTCATTTCTAGTATTTCTATTTTTTTATATTAATTGATTCATAATTATTAGGTTAGGTTTACAATGTCAGATATTAAATATTAAACATAGCATTTTAGATATTGTGGTATGAAATTAGATTTTAGAAAAATATTTGTTTAGTTAAGGAACTTTTTCCTTATCTAAACAATTACCAAAAATAATTCTGTTTGTTTAAAGGTTAGAGCACACACGGTGCCGCGTCGTTTCCAGATTTTGACAGAAGATGGCGCTGATCAGTTAACAGAACTTTCATATCTATGTTCAGAAGATTTTTGAAAAATTCAACATCTATAATAATAATCCGCAAGATTCATTCATTCTTTCATTCATTCTTGTCTGTCCGCACCTGAAGTTTGTCACTTAGATATTTTTTTGTTTTAAATCAGTTACGTTTGAAAAAAATGTATCTTTAAATTAAAATTAGAGTTTCTACTTTCATAAGAGTTAATTTAACTGCATTGACAGAAAATAAATTAATTAAAATATATTTTACCCTAAAACATTGAACTAAAATTTCCATACATTAAAATTTTTAGTACATTAAAATTTAATTCTATCAATATATATTAACTTAAAATGTTCTTGTGATTAAATTAATTGATATTTAGATCATTAAAAATTGAGATCATTAAAATTTTGAATTAATTATTTTTAATGAAAAAAAAAAATTAAGAATCAATATATATTATTAAGTTTTAATTTATTGAAGTCTGAATTCATCTAAATTTTTATTGGTTATTAGGCTTTAAATTATCTAAATTTTAATCAATCCTTGCGTTTTTACTATTCTGATTATAAATAACTAAACATTTAAAATTTTAACAATTTAAATTTTTTTTGTAAAAATAAATTTCACTTAATTTCAAATTTCATTAGGCCCAATTTTCATTGATTCAAATTATAGTCTAAATTATTATTTTCAAAATTTGAACTGATTAAAACTTCCATATACAATGAAATTTTTTTGTATAATTATAAGTTTTTATATAACAGTTAATGTTTAAAATAATTTAAATATGTATTATTAGATTTTGAAAATATGTAAAGTTTATAATAGTTCAAATTTGTATTAATTAAAATTTTTATTAATTAAAGTTTAAATAATTTAATAAATAAAGTAAATTAAATTAAAATAAATTAATAATAAATAAAAATTTGAATTAATCGAAGTTAACATAAATTTGAGTCAACATTTCGTTCCGACTGTTTTAAGATTGGAACTATTTTAAATTTGAATAAATAAAAACTTGAGTTGTTAGAACTTTTGAAGAATAGAAATAATCCTCCATAGGAGTTTGGAACTATTGAAGTTCGTATAAAATATAGAAGTTTGAATACAATTTGTTTAAAAACTATTCTTTCAACAAAAATATTTTAACTTTCTTTAATGTATCTACCTACGCTATTTATTTTATTTATTTTTTTTATTATTTCTTCCTTTTTAAATATAAAATTGGAAAATTCGTGCTCTTTTAAAACATTTTTTATTTACTTTTACTTATTTGTCCATTTCTTAATGTCGCCAGCGATTTTAATTTGCGTAGATTTGCATTCTTTAAATGTTATAATTGTTCTTTAATTTTTGTAGATATTTTGTTCTGTTGTCGAATATTCTCGACAGATTTAAAATTTTTCTTTCGATTTTCAATTATTCTCCTCATTTCTAAATTAGTTTCTTTAAAATTTAATTATTTTAGTCATTTTGTTAATTTTCTTTCAATTATCAATTATTTTATTGAAATTTCAATAAAATTCTTCAATTCTCATTTATTTTCTACAAATTTATGCATAATTTTTATCAGTTTATAATTCACAATTTATTATTCTCCTTCAAATTTATGATTATTCATTAATTAAAAAAAAATTCTAATCCCGATTATTCTCGCCAGTCTTCGATTTTTTAAAATTTTTAATTACTTTTTTTTAATAGTTAATTATTTTCGTCATATTGTAATTTTATTTTTTAATTATCATTTATTTTCCTAATATTTCCATTCAATTCTTTAATTTTCAATTTATTTCTTCAATTTTTAATTATTTTCATCAATTCTCAAATATTTTCTTTAATTTTTAATTATTTTTATCGATTTTTCATTAATTCCTATATGTTCAATAATTCTTTGATTTTTAAATTACTTTTTTCACTCATCAAAATTGTTTTAAAATTTTAATGCAATTGTTATTATTATTATTATCGCCTTTTTATATTATATTTCGATTATCATTGAGTTTTTTTAATTTTAAATTTAATTGTTAAATTATTTTCTGAAATTTTTAATTCCTTTCTTCAATTTTCATTTATTTTCTACAATTTTATGCATAATTTTCATCAGTTTTTGATTGACAATTTGACTCCTTCAATTTTATGATTATTCATTAATTTAAAAAAAATTTCTAATCCCTATTATTCTCGCCATTCTTCGATTTCTTTCAATTTTTAATTACTTTTTTTTAATAGTTAATTATTTTCGTCATATTGTAATTTTATTTTTTAATTATCATTTATTTTCCTAATATTTCCATTCAATTCTTTAATTTTCAATTTATTTCTTCAATTTTCAATTATTTTCTTTAATTCTCAAATATTTTCTTTAACTTTCAATTATTTTTATCGATTTTCCATTAATTCCTATATGTTCAATAATTCTTGGATTTTTTAAATTACTTTTTTCACTTATCAAACTTGTTTTAAAATTTTAATTCAATTGTTATTATTATTATTATTGCCTTTTTTATATTATTATTTCGATTACCATTAAGTTTCTTTAATTTTAAATTTAATTTAATGTTGTTTATATTTAATTGTTAAATTATTTTCTTAAATTTTTAATTCCATTCTTCAATTTTTAAGAATATTACTTAAATTTAAATTCAATCCATCAATTTTTAATTACTATCTCCAATTTTTAATTATTTTCTTCAATTTTATTTATTTTTTTCAATTTTTAATCCAGTTGTTAAATGTGCAATTAATTCAATTATTTTTGTCAGTTGTCTATTAATCTAGTCATTTTTCGAATTTTGTTTTTAATTGTTACTTTAGTTATTTTTCACATATTTTCATCAATTTTTTAATTATTCTCGTCATTTTTCAATTATTTCTTTATTTTCTAATATTAATTATTATTTTCCGCAATTTTCAATTATTTTGTACAATTTTTTCTATGTTCAATTAATACCTTAAAATTTTATAATTATTCTTTGATTTTTTAAATTATTTTGTTCGGTTGTGTATTAATCTAGACCTTTTTTCAATTTTGTTTTCAATTGTCGAATATTTTTGTCATTTTGTAATATTTGTTCCAGTTACCAATTATTTTTTCAAATTTTAATTTAATTCATAAATTTTCAACTTATTTCCTCAACTTTTTATTATTTTTTTTCAATTTCAATTATTTTTTTTTATTTCTAGTCCAGTTGTTTAATTTGCAATTATTTCGAACAGTTATTTCTATAATTTTGCAACAATTTTGTTTAAATTTAATATTCATTGTTTAATTTTTTAAATTATTTCTTTCAATTGTGTAAGTATGTAGTTATTTTTCGAATTTTGTTTTTCAACTGTCAATTATCTTCGTAATTTTTCAGATATATTCTTCAATTTCGTAATTTCCATTATTTGAATTGGTAAAAATTTATAGTTTTAAATGACAAACAACAATGGAAAGTTTGTCGCGCACTTGGGCGCGCATTAATGTTGCTAGTGATTTTAAAAATTTCTTTGGTAAACATTAGGATTGGTTAGCGCCGTGGCTAACTCTATAAGTGTTGGGTCGGAATTGCCAAAAAAATATTCCACTTTTCCTAACTAACTATTTTTCAAAAAAGACTTCTAAAAATCATCTGATTTTTGTGAAACCATTTTCTTGACAAGCGATTTTGTCGAACTGAGTGTAATATTTCAAAGCAGCAAGAGGGTAAATGGAACGCTGTAATTTGAACGAACGTACGACAACGTCTCATTTGTCACGAAGGTGACACGAGCTGCGAGTGACATGGACAACCAAGAATACTCATGACGAACTGCTTTTTCAGTTAGTTACTTGTAAATTATTGTGTAACGAGGACTTTAAGTCAAAGGTCATTTAAGCACCTCCTAAAATGCAAATTATACATTTTAATAATATAATCACAATTATCACACTGAGAAACAATATTGACTCTACCTTTTAGAGAAATGAAAATAAAGAGTTACAGGTATTATAAAACGTGTATTGGAAACATGAGGTGCGCGCGCAGCAAAAAGTTTACTTCTCAAGTTTAGAGACATAAGCCTTGAAGTTGGCTTTAAGTAGATCAGCTGTTTCCAGGACCGTAACTTTACAAAAATACTGAAGGCGATAAAATTTAAGACCAAATTCCATTCTCTGATTTTATTTGAGCTAGTTATGATTGAAGTCAGGAAAATGTTGAGAGAATTAGTTATAGAAACGAGTTTTTTATTAAATGTTAAAAATAGCTTGCGCTTCGCATAAAGTTTTAATTATGGGAAACAGTTCCTCTTGTGACGCATTTCTAGGAGTTTGGTGAATTACGATTATTTGGAATTCAGTAGGTTATCCCTTGAGGCTCATAATAATTAAAATGTCTTATAATGCTTTTAGCTATTTCCATATTATTATCTCCAACTTGTATTTCAAATGCTATTGACATTTAATTATCAAATAAAATATTTAATTGAAATTTCTAATTCGCTTAATCGATCAGGAGAGGAAAGGGGTCAGATTAGAATAATAGATTATTATTATTATATATCTGAGCAAGTCTCGACCAGCCAAAAAATTTCGCCAGTACTTTATTAAAATTTCAAAAGATTTATTGTACAAAAATGTCTAAGACTAAAAAGGTTTTAATGAACATTATACTAACTTTTACACTTAAAAGTCTTTATTTAACACACAATTCATTTTCTTTATCATAAACAAGTACATTTTTGTTTGTATGAATTCCATAAAAATGCACTGAGAAAAATGTTTAGTCATAGCAACGAAAATTTGGTTGAGCCAACCAAATTATTTGGTTGGTATTTATTCAACCAAACTATTTGGTTGAGACAACTAAATTATTTGGTTCAGTGTTGTATGTTGGCATAACAAAAATTTTTGGTTGTCACAACTATATTTTTTTATTCGGGATAACAAAAATTTTGGTTGTCATAAAAAAAAAATTTATTTGGGAGCTAACTAACCCAGGTGCGAATTTTCGGTCGGCCAACACATATAATTACATAATTCACATGTTATTAATTTAATTACTCAAATATTATCAAATGAGAATGTAGAAATTTCATATTAATGAAAACCTGAAACAGAAAAATTTCATTAGTCATGAAGATTCGAACCCGGGTTTTCCAGCTGCCAGTCCAGTAGGCTAACCACCAGCCCATGAGAGATATGAATGACCAATATGGAATAAACCTTATAGCTAAACAGTTCAGTAACAGATACCGTTAGCTCAACTATCAGACCCAGGTTCCGCCGACCGTCTGGTATTGGTTTTTATTTAGATTTTATTTATATTATTATCGGCAGCTTACCTACAAACTAATCACCAATTTTTTTTAATAATTATTTGGTTGTCACAACTGTATTATGTTTGGATGTCACAACCAATTTCTGTTTGGTTGTGACAACCAAATTATGTTTGGTTGTCACAACTAAATTATATTTGGTTCAACCAAATAAGAGCAACAAAATAATATGGTTGTCCCAAACAATTTGATGTGTTACGCCAACCAAATCGTTTTCTTATACCAATCAAAATATTGTTGGTAAAACTAAACCTTTTTTCTCAGTGTGTCAATGTAATAAATTAGAAAAAGTGTTCAGCAATCAATTCGTGCAATCTATAAACACACAGAAAAAACTCCGTCTCACTTCTATTACCTGTCTATTAAAAATTGAAACCAATTATGTTCCTTTTCCAATGTTACTCTTTACCGCATACTTTACTCTTGTTAAAATGTTTATAGATAAAAATTTCTGCTATTAACACAAAGATAGATAATAATTGTGCAAGTAATACAAAAATACAAATGTTCATCGAAAATTTTTCTCCATGCAGAAGTTCTTCTCGCTGATAATACATTTGTTTCAAAGATTTTTGGGCATATTTATTATACCATTTAGTTTTCAAACCGGCCTCCTGAATTTTTAGAATTAAATCATTAAATTTTTCACGAAACGGAGAATTCGATGCTAGTTTTAGTGCCAAACTGTAAGATCGAATCTTTTTTTGAGAAACTTCCGTTGGACAATCTTTTGTTGAAGTTTCTGTAAAATTATTCAACGAACGTAAGATCAAATTTAAAGCATGATTTCTAAACATAAAACATGTAACATTGCGACTTTCGAGAAGCATTGACAAACACTCTGTATCCGTAAGTATAATTGACTCATTAAGTTTCCTATTTTCTGCTTCAGTTACAACACTCCGTACTGTTAATTGAAAATAGGGCCTATGGAAAGACGCTTTAAAATTGTTGTTTAAACTCGAAAAGTCAAAATAGCTTTCTAAGTTCAGTTTTCCAGTTGTTTTTTCATCTACACCAATTTGAGTTAACGCTAAAAAAATCCACGAAGAGTAGATTATCCAGGCAAGAGACGTGAATGCAAAAACAATCCTTTCTTGTAGCTTTTGTGGTCCATTGTGCATTGTTAGACCAAGTACCAGTTGTAAAATGTGACTCGCGTCCCAAAAGTGAGAATGAAAGTTGAATAATCGAGCAACAATCAAAATCAAAAGTACCAAGCTAATCAGAAAAACTGTTGCAAAAATGAAATCATGTACATTAACATACCGAGATTTTGCAACTGGAACTAGAGCTACTATTTCATTAATATCTGTGAAGTCAGTGATTTCAAAATGTTTTGTATCATTTTGTTTTATATGGCTTGGAAATATAATAAAATCAATTTCACCATTGGTTAACTGACTTAGTAATACACTTTTAATATTTTCCATTTTTGATGCCAAATTCACTTCAATTATTTTACTTGTGTTCTCCTGATCACTTGTCATTGTAAAATTAAGTTTTTCTGAAAGAGTAACTGCTAACTGTGCTCTAGATCCTGAAGCCGTTACCTTCTTATTTTTAACTGTCACATTTAAAAGATGTGGAATATCTACGGAATAAAACCCTACCTTTAGTTGGTAGCCTTGTAAATTCAGAAGTTTATCTGGGAATAGCTGAGCTTTAAATATATTTTTTGTAATTGAGTAATAATCGTCTGTGAAGGGATTATAGTTGTGTAAGGTAAGAAACTCTTTAGAAACAAAAAAAGAATAAACAACTTTAATCTCGAGAACACTAACGTCTAGATATTTCTTGGACCACATCTTTTTAAATAAATCTTCATACTTGAATTCCTTTGACGATGTCATGTGTAGGACTAGGCACTTTGGTCGGTGACGTTTCTTGGTGAGTTCAGTTATAAAACTGAAGGCATCTGTCAAGTTTTCATTAACTTTTTCAGTAGATGTATTAGAATAAGTTTCTTTAATAATAATAAATAATGTTGTTGACCCAGGGTTTTGGAGCAGAGTTGCATTCTTGAGAGAACGTGACTTTTCATTAATGTCCGTGCACCAAATGGGAATTTTCTTTCCAATTGCTGTTATCACTTCATCAACCTTCTTCTCGTGTTTAAAACCATCACTTAATATCACTATTTGATATGGTTGAATCTTGTTAGAAATGTACGCTGACAATTGTTGCATCCAATTGATTTCCCTTGCATGTTGAAAGTGAATGTTTAAAATTATGATAAAGAATGTACCAAAACAAGACATTCTTCGAACAATGTGAGCAAGAAACTGAAGACAAAATTGGACATAACCGTCAGTTTATTTAACTGAAGTTGTATGAACTAAAATTAGTAAATTAGTTTCAGGATAATTATAGTATTAAGGATTTAAGACGCAATAGCTGATAATATCATTAATTAAATAGGTTTGAAATGACTTTAGCTTAATTTCTTTTAATCGATTAGGCACTTATCCCTAATTTCATTAGAAAAAATATAAATTAATAAATACGAACTGGACATGCTTTGCCGAACAGTGACTAAGGAAAATTTTATTGATATTATTTTTCTGAAATAACATAGCTCAACAAAAAAATATTATCAAATAAATGAATATTAATCAAATTATTTGAGGTTTAGAATTCGTTATAAGGCCTCGTAAAAAATCCCTAAGAAATTAGAAAATTATAAAGTTTCTTGATATGGGTATGAGACCCATATTTTTCTATGTACTTTGAAGTGCTAAATTTGAATCCGCCATCAGAATTGGTCCAGGGAATCTGAGTTTGGACCTAACCTCAAAATTAATAAAGCGGTACTTTTTGGTCGAAAGAATCTAAAGCCAATTTAACATTTATACATGTCTAGAATCAATACAAAGCTTAAATTATGATCTTTAAAACTCTTTTTTAAAAATTGTTAGGGTTTCATGGTTCGGGACCGAAACCTTTATAGTGAGATTTTGTCGTCCGTCCGTCCGTCCGTCCATCGTTAACAGTCAATAGTTGTAAATTTGCGATTGTGTGCGAGAGAGAGGGAGATAGTGAGAAACAGAGACAGAGCTGGAAATTTCCGAATTAAAGTACCTTGAAATATCTTAACTTGCAATTTAATATTTTTTATAAACTATGAAATATTTCAAATTTAAATAATTTATCCCAACAAATTAATAAATTAATTAATTAATAAATTCTCACAAAATAAAATAAAATAAAAAAATTGGTAATATTTGTGCAATTTCTACATATGGAAACTTAATAGATTTATCCCAATTCAAGTTAATAAAATTACAATATAAAAAAATAAAAAAAATAATATTTGACTTAATTAAATCATAAGGATTTAAACAACATAATAATAATAATAAACCTATAACTAAAAATAATTTTATATCTTTGATAGTAAAATATCTATGAAAAGTAATTTTATATAAATTTCGAATCACCCCTAAAGGATTACTTGAACCTTTAATATGTAATCTTATTAAATGAATAATAACAACTAACACAATTAAAAATGGTAAAATAAAATGAAATGAATAAAATCGATTTAATGTTGCCCCTAATTCTAAATTATCTAAACTATAATTAACTATTCCGAAGTACCACGAATTACTCTGAAAAGTCTTAAAATAATTGCAACTATACTAAGCATTATGCATTATCTGAAGTACCCTGAATTATCTGAAGCATCATGAATTATCTTAAATTCTCTCAAATTATCTTGGAGTGTTTAGAATCATCTAGAAATATCGAACTTATTTTAAAATTTCCTAAAGTTATATAAAGTAATATGAATTATCTAAATTGTCACAAATCATCTTAAAGTATCTTTATTTATTACAAAAAATCATGAAATATCTAAAATATTATGGAATTATCTTGAAGTTACATGAATTATTGAAACCATCTTTAATTACGTGTAGTATCACAAATTTCTGAAGCATTATATGCATTATTACAAATAGCTGTTACGAAGTTTTATGGATTACTCTAAAGCATTATATATTACTTTAAAGTATCTTAAATTATTTTGTGGTATATGAAGTATAATGAGTTATCTAAAGTATCTAGAATTATCTTAAGGTATCTTGAAGTATTTTGAAACATTATAAATTATCAGAAGGGTAAAAATGTTCTGAAGTATTAGAATTTTATAAATCATCTTAAAATAACTTTAATTATCCTGAAGTATCATGAAATATTGAAATTAAAATTAATCACTTTGAAGTACCTTGAATTACTTGTAGTATCGTGAATCATTTTGAAGCATCTTAAAATACTTCAAGCATCCTGAAATATTTAAAATATCTTTAATTATCTTAAAAATTAATGTATTATCTGAAGTAATATTAATAACTTAAAATATTGTGCAGCATTATATATTACTTTGAGGTATCACAAACAAAATTATAGATACCTTAAGTACCTTAAAATAATTTAAGTAACATAAATTACGTTGAAGCATCTCATTTTCCCAAAGTATCAAAATATATCGTGAGATATCTTAAATTGTTTTCAAACATTCTGAATTATCGAAAGGGTAAAAATTATCTGCAGTATCATACATCATATTGAAGTATTTTTAATTATCCTGCAGTATCATAAAATATTTAAAGTGCAATGAAACACTTTAAAGAAACTTAAAATATCTGAAACATAATAATTACTTTAAAGGTTTTTTTAATTACTATAAAGCATCTTGAATTAGGGTCGCCATAATTTTCTCCAAAATACAATGAACAGAATCACCAATAGACCAAAATTTATTTGTCAGAATATTAAACTTTCTGAATCACCATTTGTTCAAAATTTTAAATTCCCGAATCTCCAATTGCAGAATAGTCAACTTTCCGAATCTCCATTTGTCCGAACTTTCAACTTCCGGAATCACCACATGACAGAATATTAACCTTCCCAAATCACCATTTATCCGAACTTATACTTCCCAATTGTCCAATTGTCAGAATATTCAACTTTTAGAATCTCCATTTGAGCGAACTTCTAACTTCCAGAATCTCCATTCGACAGAATATTAAACTTCCCGAATCACCATTTATAACAAATTTTAACTTCCCAAATCTCCATTTGACAGAAATTTGAACTCCCCTAATCTTCATTTATACGAATACTTTTAAATTCCCGAATCTCCATTTGACAGAATATTAAACTTTACGAATCTCCATTTATTCGAACTTTTAACTTCCCAAATCTCCATTTGACAAAATGTTAAAATTTCCGAATCTCCATTTGTCACAATATTAAACTCTCCGAATCACTATTTTTCCGAATTTTTAACTTCCAGACTCTCCAAATGTCAGAATATTAAACTATCCAAATTTCCATTTGACCGAATTTTTAAATTCCCGATTCCCTAATTTCCTGAATATTGAACTATCGAAATCACTATTTGTCAGAACTTTTAACTTTTCGAATCACCATTTGTCAGAATATTGAACATCCCATTTATCCGAACTTTTAACTTCCCAAATCTCCTTTTGCCAGAAATTTAAACTCTCTGAATTTTTATTAATTCAAATACTTCTAAACTTCCGAATCTCAATCTAACAGAATATTTAACTCTCCGAATCTCTATTTCTTTTAACTTTTAACTTTCCGAATCTCCATTTGACAGAATGTTAAACTTTCCGAATCATCATTTATCCGAACTTTAAACTGCCCGAAACTCCAAATGTCAGAATATTTAACTATCTAAATCTTCATTTGACCGAAGTTTTAACTTCACAACTTTCTATATTTCAGAATATTCAACTATCCGAATCTCCATTTGACCGAATTTTTAACTTTCCGAATCACTCATGTCAGAATATTGAACTATCCAAGTCACCATTTGTCAGAACTTTTAACTTCTCGAATCTCCATTTGACAGAATATTGAACTCTCTAAATTTTCATTTGTTCGAAATTTTAATGTCACAAATCTTGATTTGTCCGAAATTTTAATTTCCCGAATCTCCATTGGACTGAATTCTGAACTCTCTGAATCTCGATTTGTTCGAAATTTTAACTTCCCGAATCAGCATTAGTCCGAACTTTTAACTTCCTCAATCACCATTTGACAAAATATTAACCTTCCCATATTACCATTTATCAGAATTTATACTTCCCGATTCTCCAATTGTCAGAATATTCAACTTTCTGAATCTCCATTTGACCGAACTTTTAACTTTCTGAATCACCATTCGACAGAATATTAAACTTCCCGAATCACCATTCGACAGAATATTAAACTTCCCGAATCTCCAAATGTCAGAATATTCAACTATCCAAATTTCCATTTGTCCGAACTTTTAAATTCCCGTATCCCTAATTTTTAGAATATTGAACTATCCAAATTACCGTTTGTCAGAACTTTTAACTTACCGAATCTCAATTTGCCAAAATATTGAACTCTCCAAATTTCCCTTTGTTCAAAATTTTAACTTTCCGAATCACTATTTGCCAGAATATTAAACTCTCCGAATCTTCATTTATTCTAACTTTTAACTTCCCAAATCTCCATTTGACAAAATGTTAAAATTTCCGAATCTCCATTTGTCACAATATTAAAGTCTCCGAAACACTATTTTCGAATTTTTAACTTCCAGACTCTCCAAATGTCAGAATATTAAACTATCCAAATTTCCATTTGACCGAACTTTTAATTTCCCGTATCCCTAATTTTTAGAATATTGAACTATCCAAATTACCATTTGTCAGAACTTTTAACTTTCCGAATCTCCATTTGTCAGAATATTGATCTTCCCATTTATCCGAACTTTTAACTTCCTAAATCTCCATTTGACAAAATGTTAAAATTTCCGAATCTCCATTTGTCACAATATTAAACTCTCCGAATCACTATTTTTCCGAACATTTAACTTCCAGACTCTCCAAATGTCAGAATATTGAACTATCCAAATTACCGTTTGTCAGAACTTTTAACTTTCCGAATCTCCATTTGTCAGAATATTGATCTTCCCATTTATCCGAACTTTTAACTTCCCGAATCTCCATTTGCCAGAATATTGAACACTCCGAATTTTTATTTATTGGAACTTTATAATTCCCGAATCTCCATTTAACGGAATGTTAAACTTTCCAAATCATAATTCATCCAAACTTTTACCTGTATGAATATCTATTTTTCAGAATATTTAACTCTCTGAATTACTGATTGTCCAAACTTTTAACTTCCTGAATCTCCAAATGTCATAATATTAAACTATCCGGATCTCCATTTGACAGAATATTAAACTTTCCGAATAACCATTTATCCGAACTTTTAACTTTTCGTATCTCGCATTTGTCAGAATATTGAACTCTCCGAATCACCATTTGTCCTAACTTTTAACTTTCCGACTCTCCAAATGTCAGAATATTTGACTATCCTAATCTCCATTTGACCGAACGTTTAACTTCTCGAATCCCTAATTTCCTGAATATTGAACTATCCAAATCACCATTTGTTAGAACTTTTAACTTCCCGAATCGCCAAATGTCAGACTTTCCATCTGTCCAACCAAAGGAATATGGAATTGCTAAAACAGCTTTCTGATTGGCTGGTAATTTTTTCGGGAATATTACGAACCATTCAGAAAGCTGTTTTAGCAATTCTACATTCCTTTGGCGGACAGATGCAAATTATGATATTTGGAAATTTAGGAAGTTAAATGTTCGTACAAATGAAGTCGGAGAGTTCACTATTCTGACAATTGGGGATTTGGGAAATTTAAAGTTCTGTCAAATGGAGATTCGGATAGTTGAATATTCTGACAAATAGAGATTTAAGAAGTTAAAAGTTCTGACAAATGGAGATTTGGAAAGTTTAATATTCTGACAAATAAATGTCGGTCTATTGGAGATTCTGTGAATGGAGTTTTGGAGAAAATGTTGGCGACCCTTGAATTATTTTAGTATTTATAAAGTAAAATAAATTTTAAAAAATATAATAAAATATCTGAAATACCTTGAAATATATAAATGTCAAGCATTATCTTGAAGTAGATAATTCAAATTTTACTTGAATTAGATTTTTCTTTTAAAGTTCTTTTTTATGATAATACACTTGATGCAAAGGTTTTCGGTGAAATGAATTACCTTGAGAATTAAATCTTGACTCGTACTTTCTTAAAATTATGTGATTAAATTTATCTACAAAAGGAGAATTGGGTGTGAATTCATACCATGTGCGTATATTTCACAATTATCCATATACTGATCATTGTTCATTACTTTTGTACCCAGAATAGCGTTAACAAGTAACTTCAATCATTGTCCAGTTGAAAACCTTGATTAAGACCAAATAATAATTACTTTACACTTATTCGTTCTCTTTCGTCTGCCAATAATCACTTATGCCCCGAAGTTTATTGGGAAATAATATTTCTGATGATGTAAAAGGTTTTGTGAAATACTCATCTGTGAAAGGGTTGAAGCTATGCAATTTTAAAGTTTCGTTAAAGAAAAAATTAAGTGAATTCTGATTGCTTCTTCTGATCACTTGAAGAACGGTGACATCCAGAAACTTATAGCTCCACATGTTTCTCAATAACATCTCATAACCAAGTTGTTTTTCAGAGTCTACTAAATGCACTATTAAAATCTTAGGTTTTAGTTGAAATGCTGTTAACTGTTTTATAAAATTAAACACTTCAGTAAAGAAGTCGTGAAGTAAATTTAAATTAGGATCCTTATCATAATTAGTTTCTGTAAATACCATGAACAAAGTATTTGATCTGGGGTTCCGAAGTAATGGTAAAATTTCTGAATAAATCTTTAAATCTGCAATGTTCAGATTCCAAGTGGGAACTTTTTGTCCAATTGCCGAAGCTAAATCACTAATTATTCCACTTGTTTGGTTTCCATTAAAAATTATTATTTGATAAGGTTCAATCTCTTTCGGAATATATGTTGCTAAATGTTGTATCCAGTTAACATTTTCAGCATTTTGGATAGGTATCCATATGCTGAGAGTGACAAGTATAAAGAAAAAGAACATGTCGATGTCCCTGCCTGCGACAAACTGACTAAGCTTTTTTGTCAAATATACTTTTTAAGTGATAAAAATTAAAAAATTAATACTGAATGTCACATTCCCTTGAAACCCCTCCCTCCTTCAAAAATATTATGCAATTTATGAACAAAGCCTAGCATATATTGATTTAAAAAATAATTTCCGGTAGAGGAAGTGACAATGCTCATAAACCGTAACATTTCATTCATGAATTCTAAATTGTATTTATCATCTAAATATATTCATTTTTATGAATGTGTACACGATTTCTGGCAGATTAAGTTGAATTTATCAAAAGAAAAAAATATAAATGAATAAAATTAATGGTACAAGTGTTACATCAGTTTTTTTTGTGCTTTTCTGGGAGCGTCAAAAAAGAGAAAGTTATAAATTACAGAAAAGAAAATTTAGGAAAATTATAAAAATTAGAAATTTTTTATTTTTACAATTTTGGTTTTAAACGCTAACAAACAAATTCTTATTTTTATCAATAGTGATTAAAAAGTAAACCAAAAAGAAAGTTGATACAATAATTTTTAATCGACTTATTCCTTTACAAAATTTCGTCTACAGACAAACAGACAGACAGACAAACTTGTAAATCTTTTGTTATCCGTAAACTTTCTCTTTAAAAAATGAATATTTTCTCAGCAATACACGTAAAGAACATTAATTATAAACTTTAATAAAATGCTTTATAATTTAGGGAAAAAGTGCCAGAAAGCGAAATTTTTATACCAGGAATTTTAAGATTTAGAAAAAGCATTTAAAACATTGCTAAAAAATTTTAAACTTTAACATAGTCTGCAGCAAAATTCTTATAATTTTTTTAAAGTTTGAAATTATCAATCTGAAAATTTCTCTTTTTCATCTTTTTCCCCTAAATTGTAAAACTATTTTATGAAATTTATAATTTATTTTCTTTTTGTGTAGAATTGTATAAAATGTGACGCTTTATAAAGAAAGGGACCTTAGCAGTAAACATTTTTAGGTTATGTTTGTGTTTTAGTCTTCATTCCGTAAAATATATTCAATAAAACCCGATTTTGATTTTATATAATAAAAGACTTATATTTTATTTCCCCTAGATACTATCTTTTCTGTAAATTCGCATTCAGAGAACCTAAAAACCCCTAGATAAATAGTTTCATAAGAAAATTAACAGTTATTATTAAGTTTTATTAATTTATTAAGTTTTAAGCAAATTCAACAAATTTTCAAAAATTTGTCCGCCATATTGGATTTGCCATTTTGAATTTTTTGAAAATGACGTCAGATTCGTAATCAGCAACCCGGAAACCCCTCTAGAATCAACTTTAATTTAAATTTACTAATTTTTTATTTCTCGTGTCTGCCATCTTGGATTCGACATTTTTAATTTTTTGAAAATGACGTCAGAATCTTAATCAGCGACCTCGAAAACTTCCTATAACTGACTTATACTTAAATTTATAAAATTTTTAGTTTTCGTGTCCGCCATTTTGGATTCGCCATTTTGAATTTTTCGATAATGACATCAGATTCGTTATCAGTGACCTCAAAATCCCCTTTAATGAAGTTGGCATTTTGAAATCTAAGAAACTTTGCTCAAAAATGAATTTCTCTCAAAAAAAGTCATTTTTTTATTATTTTTTATTGTTTATAGCAAATTTTTATTATTAATATGGTCAATTAATGCTGATTTTTATATTCATGCATAACTTTTGTATAATAGTAGAAAAAAAAATTGAATTTTTAAATTTCACTTTTAAGTAACGTTTTGGAAAATAGGTGGTTAATGGGTTAGTACTGGAAATGCACATTTATTGTCTGTGGCGGGCAGACGGACAGACAGTTACGTGTATTTTCACCCTTAGCCTCAAAACCTTAAAAATTTATGATTTTCTTTAAAAGTAATTAAATCATGGAAAAATTGTTAATTTGTTAAAATTTTATTAGAAAGACCTCCCTGACCCAAGTTTTTTTACATTTTTCCTTAAAATTAATTTTTTAAAAAACTCGCTGATATTTCAAAATGTTAAAAAATTAATTTTAAAAGATATAGAAACAATGAAACAAACAAAAATAGAAAAGAATTATTAACCAAGTATCTTAAAAATGTCATAGAACTAGAAATGTATATTATTATTGAATATTGAAACCTTTAAAACTTAAAAATTTTTATTTTATACAGAATTAATAGTAATCGTAACATTAATATAACAAGTTAGTCACTTTTTTGACTATAGTTTTGAAGATGTTCACTTTTCCTACAAGTTTCAAAATGATTCCTTTTTCTCACTAGTGACGAAAATGGAAAATTTTTCTCACTAGTAACGAAAATGGTCTTACTCTACCCTGTTAAGAGGCTAAAACCATAGTACTGATTTATAAAGTATTTTTATACCAATCAGTGCAATTTAAACATTTACAATAAATCAACAGTTTTTTAAATCATCATCACACATGTTCATTATTTATAACATCACATTTCAAAAATAAGGTGAATAAAAACACTTGAAAAGTTTTAGATTATACAGAAAAGTTCACAAATTCAAAACAAATCATTCCCAGTATTAACGTTTACTCCTCTTCTGAATAAATTTATAATTGCTCGCCAACCAGTTTTTTCTTTGTGCACTTCTTGTTTTAAGTCCAAGCCACCGTTTTAATATGAGTCCAATCTGAAATATTTCCATCACAAAAGCACAAACTGAAAATGCGTATCCTATCAGAAGAAAGAAAAATGGCTCCCATGTTATATTTGAATTAATAAGTTCATTTTCATGGGAATCATTGCAGGCAAGATTGTAGTTTGAATCCACTTCTCGGGCTAGTTTAACGTCAAGACCAGCAGTTTGGATTTTTAAAATTAATTCAGTAAATTTTTCGATGTAAGGAGAACCTTGTTCCATTTTTAAATTCTTCATGGAAGCAACTAGAGGTACGTCTATTGATTTCATAATGAAATTGCCATGGAAAATCAGCTCTTTATGTACCACCTCTTCAGCAACTTCTTTGTCCATCAAACATGTAACATTTTTATATTTTATTGTAATATTATGAATTTATTTCCATAATATTATGAATTTATCACTCAGTTAATAATTATTGAAAAGATATTATCGATTTCACTGAGTCAAATAAAACGAAAAAATCTTCACTTTTTTAACGTTTCAACAGCTATGCTGCCCTCATCAGAAACTAAAATTTATTAATAACATGTTTAACAAAAAATTAATTTACAAATTATGCATATAATAAAATGAAATGGTGTCAACAATAATTACCGTAAAAAATTAACAATAAATAAATTAAATATAAAGACGATGACAAATTTTTGACAACAAGTGTCTCGTCCGTTTACTAAAATTAAACTGAGGTAATTAGAATATTATTGAACTAATCAATGCGATCGGATTATTATAAGTCATTGTGTACAAAATATAAGGGTACATTCTTGATTGTCGAAAGTTAAAATAAAATTAAATTTAAATTATACTTTGAAAAAATATTACAAACTTAAAAATTTGTTTATAAATTATATGAAGTAGATTATTTAAAAAAACACATTTTTTTACATAAAAAAATATTACCTAGTCAATCAAAACCTTGAGAAGGAAATAAACAAATTAAAGAAAGTAATAAAAAGATAGTAAAAAATTTTTTTCTTAAAATTTATTGTTTTTGATAAAATTATTGTGTTATTTTAAAAGTAATGTTAATATTCATTTCGATATCTATATTTACGTTCATTAAGAAAATGAGTATAGGTCTTACTAAGATTCTTTGTGTCATCTTTTTTGTTAATTGGATTTCTCTGCATGTTGATGTGAATCATTTCTGAAGTTAATCTTTTATCTAGATTAGATTCTTTGTCTAGAATTGAAAAATTATCCCAGTCAAAATCATGTTTCAAGTCATTTTTGTGAATATTAAACACCGAATTTTGATTTTTTGACGTTCTGTGTTCATTAATTCTTTTCAAAGTCCTTCTTTTTGTTTCCCCGACGTAAGATGCTGTGCAATTTTTGCAATTAATTTTATATACTGTATTGTTTGTTTCTGTTTTTTTATTTTTATCTTTTCCTTTTTTTATTAAAGAATTTTTGTTTTGTTGATTTTTTGTAGGAATAGATGAAATTAAATAATTTTTTAATGAATAAGCTGTTTTTTCAAAAAGGCCGTTGACATATGGTAGAAAAACTTTAGGTGATCTTTGATAAAGAAGTTTATTTACATTATTGTTAATATTTGATTTAATTATGTTAATACGTTTATAAATAAATTTTTTAATTAGTTGTTCTGGATAATTATTGTTTAAAAGAATCTGTTTTATGGTTTTTATATTTTTTTCATGAAATTTTTGATGTGAAAGTTTTATGGCTCTATCTGTTAGATTATAAATAATAGCAATTTTTTGAGCCTGAGAATGTTGTGATTTAAAATTTAAAATACGTCCAGAAAACGTGGGCTTTTGATACCAATCGGTGATAAGTTTGTTATCACTTTTTATTACTAAAACATCCAAAAAGTTGAGACTATTGTTTTCTTCTATTTCATAAGTAAATTGAAGTCTATTATTGTATGTATTATATGTATTTTATCAAATTACATATACATTCAGTTAAATTCATCTTGATCCAGCTCTCAAAAGGTGGTATAGTAGTACTATTTAGAATAGTAAATATTGATGCATTCTCGCTGGGAAAACTAAGGGCTAGAGTTAAATTTGATTTGTACGCGTCTTCAAAATCCACAATATCAACATACGATGGATTCCAGAAGCCATCTGTTAACTGCCAATAAAGCCATGTAGAATATAAAGCACAAGAACAAATGCAAAAAGCAAACAAGACTTTTTCCTTCAATTCTCGAGGTTCTTGAAGCACTGGTGATCCGAGAGCAAGCTGAAAAATTTGCACCGGTTCCCAAAAATGTTTATCCAATTTCAATAAACGAGATACTATCCAAATTATAATGATTAAGCTAGTGATGAAAAAAACACAAACAAAACAACCATTCTTTTGCAAATTAAGAAAATCGGTAGAAATTGATGATGAAAATGGTACAACTGCACTGTATTCGTTGAATTTTATAAAATTGCTGTATTCAAGAATATCTTCTTTTTCTGATGTTTCCAATTTAACGATCGGAGAGAAAGTAAACTTAATTTGATTATTTATAAATTCCTTGGCAAGAATAGTCACGTTTCGTCGATCATTGTCGAATATTGTTGTCAATATCTTATGTGGGACTATCTTAAAATTTAGGGATTCGGCTATAAGACTGGTTACTGTTGTCTTGTTGCTAAAATGATCTGAAGAATTACTACGTGATGAGTTGTTTCTCGGCATTTTAAACACAGCAACTTTCATTTCCTTTTTATTTAAATTCTGAAGCTTTTCTGGAAACAGAATTGATTCTGACGATAAATTCGAACAAGAGTATAAATTAAAAAAAGGATTGAAATAATGCAGAGTGATAGTTTCGTGCACAACTGTTTGGAGATTGTTCAAAGTTTTCTGACCCACGACTTCTAAAATACTAACATCCAGAAAATTCAAAGACCACATGTCATCAAGAAATTTTTGATACTGGTAAACTTTGTTTATGAAACTTAAAATAAGGCACTTGGGTCGAATACGGGCTCCGGCTAATTGAGAAATAAAAGTCATTGTTTCGGTTACTCTGGATTTTGAAAACTCCTCACTGCTGACTGTTTTGTTAATTATGACAATCAATGTTGTTGATCTCAGACTTTTAAAAACGGTTAGATTCTTCATTTGTTGAATATTAGGACTATTGTGATTTCTCGGGTGAACAAAGCAAAGAGGAGTTTTTTCTCCAATTTTTGTTATCAGAGAATCAATATTCTCTTCAGATTTGTTGTAATTGAATATCATCACTTGATAAGGTTTGATTTTGTCATTAATGTGGGTCGATACATGTTCTATCCAGTCTACTTGTTTCGTACACGAAATCTGAATCCAGGCGCAAATTGTAAACAACTTTAAATGAAACATGTTTCGAACGTTGTCAGCTAGTTACTGAAAAAATTTACTACCTTAATTGATATCGACTTTTTATCAAAATAGGGATATCTGTGTTAATATGAAACTGTCGTGAAAGTGGTACTGGTTATCTAACTAATTAATTTAATTATTTCCACACGCTTTTGTGATAACATCTGTTTCGTATAATTGGTCTACTTTTATTATATTAGAAAATACTGATATGTAAAAAAAGTAAAAACATGAGTCTTTTTATACAATGAACAATAATGTAAAACTAGATATTATAAAAGGATAACTCAAGGATGAAAAATGAAAGTAAATTGTAAAAAGTAACTAAATTTTGTAATTTAAAACTAGAACATTAAAAAAAATCCCTAGAAAGAAAAATCATCTGAAAAATTAATTTTAAAAAATCCATAAAAAAATTAATAAAAACCGCTGGAAATGGAGATAAATAACTGAGGAGTACTTTTTCGAACATTGATTAATTTATTTTCTAAAAAAGTAGAGATAAACACAAATTTAACATATTAAGAATCTCAAAAATCGATCTATCATTATTAAATTAATGAAAAATATGTTATTAACAAAGAATTTTCTATTGTACAAAAACTAAACTTAACCAATAGGTATGATTAAAAATTTTAATACTTTTTCTAGTAAAAGTTACATTACCTTTAGATTTTCTCATTACAATAAACTTTAATTAAAAAACAAATCGCCTCAAGTACAAAAAAAATTTCATGTCAATAACTTCGTATAATTTTGCTATAATATTTTATAATTAACTCTATAGAAGTTAGATGTAAAACTGCATTTGTTTTATTTTCTTGAAATAACAAAATGTGGATTTATCAACTTTTAAAATAATAATAATTATTCATTAAGTTGTATTTTTAGCATGGAATTTTTTTTTTGGTAAAAACCTATTTTTTCGTTGATAAAAGGTGCTCAAAAAAAGTTGAATGGGTATTTTCAAAAATCCTTGGATACAAATTTAGATATTTATGAGATTCATAAGGCATCAAAATTTGATTGAAATCAGTTAAAACGTTCTTGAGATAATCTGGCGACAAAAAAGCTATAATCACGCGCATAAATACTAGGGTGGTCCGAAACAAAAAAGTCGTTTTTTTTAATGCTCTCACCCCCTAGGAAAAAATTAAACCATAACATCAATTAATGAAAAATAAATAAATTCAATGGTAATGAATAACTAGAAATGAAGATAAATAACTAGCAAATACTGAAAAACATCTAAAAAATGAGAAAAAAACTGGAAGTGGAAAAATCAAAAAGAAAAAATATATATTATTAGATATTCCTAAAAGAAACCGAAAATAAAAGAAATAACTAAAACTAGGTGAGAATTATGTCCATTTCATGTACATTTCGCTTCCAAGTAAACAAAATAATTTGTTTATAATAATTATATTTATATTTCTTTATAATAATTTTCCTCATAGAGGAAGGAAAAAATTAATAATATAATTATAAGTTAATTAGGAAAGTTGTTAAAAAAAAGAATTTAAAAATTTTTCATTTTAGATGAAAATGAGTCGATTTAGACTGTTTTTAGAAAATCCAAAATCTTAAAGAACTCTATGAGGAAGCAAAATTAGTTAATTGTATATTATAAAATAAGTTACTAGAATGTAAAAAATAACAAGAAAAAAATGCAGATGAACAAGATAAAACTATTTCAAAAGGTAACAAAAAAAAACTACGATGTTCAGAATTTAACTAGTATGTATTTAAAAATAAATAAATATTAGAAAAGTAATAAAACAAAAAAATGGAAATTTAAAAATATTTTGAGAGTAAAGTCTGGGAAGTAAAAAAATATTGAAAAATATAGGAGTACAAAATATTAGATAAAAAATTTGAAGAAATTGAAGAAAAACAACTAAAAATTAACGACAACACGTAGAAAATAAGAAAAGAAAAAATAAAGTTTAAACCTAGATATTAGGAAATATCCCATTTATGGGACACTAACTAAATTTTGAAATTTGAAACTAGAACGCATTAAAAACCTTTAGAATAATAAAAATGTGTGGACAATATAGCAAGATGATTAGACAACAACAAAAAAACCATAAAGTAAAAAATTTTTTAAAATTTGAAAAAAAAATTACTAGAACAGAAAAAGTTACTATAAGTTAAAAAAAAATTGTTTTGTGAAGAAATTAAACTTCCTTTGAAAGACTTCCATAAATTAACAAAATTGCTGTGAGGGGGAAAAATAATTAAAAAGTGAGTACAAATTAAAAATAGTACTAGAAATTAAAAGAAAATAACTTAACTATTATTTAAAAAAGTAACAGATTGAGAGAACTATTTAAAACTATTTAGATCTTGTTAAAAACTGTTATTTTTAAAATAGGTGAAAATTATGTACATTTCGTAAACATTTCACTTCCACATAAGTAAAAAAATTTGCTTTTTCGTAGAGGAAGCAATAAATTGATAATATAAAAGTTATTTAGAAAAGTTATTAAAAAAAAAGATTTTTTTTAGCATGGAAAAAAATTTTTTCGATCAAAAAGGTGCACAAAAAATTTTATTGAAATCCGTTGAACAAAAAACCGATCAAAAGGGGCACTTTTAAAAGAAAAGAGTGAGATCTGACTTTTGGAGAGTGAATTCTCACTCCAGCTCGAGTGAAATTTAACTCAAAAATTAAAGTCACAGTTCACTTTTTGCTTAGAGTGAATTTCCACTCGATTTGGAGTGAAATTTCACATTATAAAAATTAGATCTCACACTTTTAGAGTAAGTTTTTAACTCTGATTGGAGTGGCTCAATATTCACTCTTCATGGAGTAAAAACTCACTTCAAGAAATTCAGAGAACAGGCTTCTGGAAAATTTTGCTAAATTGTTAGTTCTAAATCTGCCGACAGATGGATGTCTTTCTCACAATAGAAGAGACTTCATTCTATTATAACTATACTGCAACTTCACTTATTTAAAGTCTCGCTTATTTGAAGTCGCATTTATTTTAACAGTTCGAAGTTTCACTTATTTTAACTTGTCGACCAATCAAAACTAACTAACATTTTCATAGGTTACTGCAAATTGGATCAGCCAATCAGAGAAGTTCTCTATAAGTACATGAAAGTTAAAATAAGTCCGACTTTTTCATGGATTTGCGTAGACCGGGTTACAATAAGTGAAGTTATTGTAATATTTCCACAACTTTCTTCTTGAAGAATATTGATACCTAATTTTTTTCCTTCTTTTTTGTTACTGAACGTTGTCGAGAGTTGCCAAGTTGAGCCAAATGCTTTCCAAAAAATCTAAGAGTTTCCGAAAAAATCCGAAGGGAACCAAAGGGAACCGGAAGACTTAAAAGTTAATTTAAACAAACAATTAATGTAATAGGCACAAAGTCCGGAATTAAAAGTACTGTTTTGTTTAAAAATATTTTATAGAATTTCTGATGACTACCAGTAAGAGATTTCCATTTTGTTGTAGAAATAGAAATGTGGTAAAATTATAATTGAGCTAAATAGGTCGCTGTAAACAACATCGTTTAATGTTTTTAATTTTCTGATGGAAAGTACAAAGCGAGCAGCTCGTACGAGCAGATTGACCGATGTTTGCGATGAGCAAACCTCGCTAATTAAAATCCTGTGGCCCTTCTCGACCGGTAATCAAGAAATGCCTTTAGGCAGCAAGGATGATTGGACATGGCTACTTCTCTGTAACCCTTTTCCAATGAGTTAGTCAAACGCTAACTCAAACTTATTAACGAATTTTCATTTTGTGTCGCTAATATACATGTAAATTACGCCATTTATTATTATTTTTCCTTTCATCACTATCAAGCATGAAAACAAAATTTACTTATGTTTTCTCTAATCCCGCTTCAAACGAGGCATGATTGATTTTTAATAATATATGTTATTAAAATCTGTTATGTATTATTAATATCCATTTTGCACTGATGTACATTATCAAATTAATTAGGATTATATCATTCTTCAGTACGTGTAGGAATACTGATAATGTTAACAATAATTCATTGTTACATTTTAGCGAACATTGTATTGAATATTATTTACTTACAAATTTGAATAATTTAATTAAGTTTGTGTACATTTGATTAAAAGTTGAATGAATTTTATATAATATTGTATCAATACGTAATTTATATATGTTAATAAATTTTACTTACTTAGTTATATAATTTTCTATTTTCCTCGCTAAAGTTCCAGGAGATTCCAATTTATTGTTTGACTCCATTTTTACACTGTAAAAAAAAGTAAATTTGAAAACTGAGGCTAGAATATTGAATTGATAGGAATTATGGTCCGTTAGAATATGTCGAAAACAAAAATAGAAGAATAATATTTTTGAAATTTTGTAGTTTTGCAGGTAACAATAACCCTCTCAAAAATGTTTCTGTCAAAACCAAAAAATGATATTTCTAAATTCCATTCAATTTCCGTTAAAATTTCAATTACCACTTGTTTTAAACAAAAATTTCGACTGAATTTCTGTAAGATTTTCAATGGAATCATGACTGAACTACAATCACATTTCTGTCCGAATTTCGAGAATTACAGAAATTTTAATAATTACCAGGGTCACATTGGAACTTTGTAAACATTCAGACAGAAATCTAATCATGATTCTGCTAAAAATCAATGAAATTGAATAAAATTTTATTTCGAATAAATTCTCATTCAATTTGTATTTTAGGTATAACAAATTATTTGAAATTAAGTCAAAATCCTTCTGAAAATCAGTGGAAAATCCGCCGAACTCCATTTAGTTTTCGATGGAACTATAATAATAATTACTAAAATATCATTAGAATTCCCGTTAAATTTGTATTTATAACCAGAATATCAAGAAAATTATAAAGAATCTCATTTTAAATTCCAATAGAATTTCCTTCGAATTTCGATAATTTTCAGAATTTCAAGAAAATTAACTGTCGGAATTTTCGGAATTGTCGGAATTAACTCGGGTTTTCGTCTGACATTTAATAATTTCATACGGGAAATTTTACAGGAATTTCTTTGGAATATCGATAATAATAAGAAATTAACAGATTCTCAATAAAGTTCTAATTAAATTTAAATAAGATTTTAATTGATAGAAGGGAATTTTGATAACTAATACAAGAAATTAGACAGAGTTCCGTTAGATTCAGTAAAAATTCCGTCAGATGTTTCTCAATAATTTGATAATTAGCAAAGTTTTATGGGAATTTCTTTAGAATTCAGTCGCAATTCAAAGGTTTCCGTAAAAATTACGTAATTACAAAAATTGCATAAAGATTTAAACTGAATTGCTATGATTACTGGAATTTTAAGATAATTCATATAAATATAATTCTGTCGGAATTCCGTCGGACCTTCATCCAAAATATGATAATTTAAAATATTTTACGGGAATTCCATGGGAATTTCAATAATAAATACATATACGAGAGAATTGGGTTCTATGGAATTCTGGCTGAACTTAATTAGGATTTCCATAAAATTTCGATAATGATTAATTACTGAAAATTTAAGGGAATTCCGTTTGAATTTAGTATAGGAATGCCATCAGGTTTCGTCATTAATTTAATAATAACTAAAATTTCGTGTTCATTCTGTATAAAACTTAATAATCACACTGTAAAAAATTTTTGTGGTAAATTTTCCATACATGTACTGGACGTAAATTAACCCTTACATTACTGAAATTTTTCCATACAGTTGTATGGAAAAAAACCATACATTGTATGGTTATATTAGTATATTTTATTGTTATTTTTCCATACGATTGTATGGAAAAAAACCATAAGTTGTATAGTTATATCAACATACTTTGTTGCAATTTTTCCATACGATTGTATGGATAAAAAAACCCATACGTTGTATGGTCAAGTCTGTTTCCACAGAAGCAGAATCTATAATTATTTAAATTGATATTTTTAGATTGTTATTTTTATAATTTAATCTTAAGTGTACATTTAAACACTTAATTATTATAGACCTAAGACTAATTAACAATTTTAATACATATAAACACTTAACCTATGAATTAAAATATCGCACGCTCAAGGGGGGATCGAACCCACGGCCCTATAGACGAATTCGCTCGCGGTGAACGCACGCTATTAGTACCACTCGGCTATGCCGGGTAGTTGAGTGTCGATAGAAATAACTTTGGGAGGTTCAGGCCTGGATTACATGCTATTTAAATTATAATAATTCTGGAACGTATTAATTATCTAAAATAAATTAATAGAATTTATTTATCTTTTGTATATACTGATACACAGTTTATACAATCCAATCTCCTAACTTCTAAATATTTTATAAATAAATATTCTAATATAATAATTGCAATATATGTAAACAAAATTAACAAATAATTATTATTTATTAATTTTAATTTTAATTTAATATTATTATTTAAATAATTAATTTCAATAATACTTAATACAAAAGTAAATTATAAAAATTATTTACATATAATATATTGAGGGGGATTTTTATTTAAATAAATAGAATTTATTTAATTTATATGATTAAAGTTTTTTAGAAATAAATGATTTTACAAAATTACGCTATCTAGTACGTGATAATAGGTATATTTTCTTCCAATTATTTCATTAACTATTTATTTTATTAACTATTGTAAAAATTATGCACTTATAATTACATATAATTTATCATTATTACTGTTTTAAAAAAATTGGAATTTTTCCAAACACGTATGAAAATATTTTGTAATGTATTGTAATTCTTCCATCCCCATGTATGGAATTTTGTCGTAAGGTAATTTTTCCATACTCAAATTGGGTATTTTACTATAAGAATGAATATTTTCCATAATGTCATGAAATTTTTCCATACTGATGTACTGAAAACATATTTCCATACCAAGTATAGAAAAAATTCGTTACTTTTGTATGGAAAATTTTCCATTATTTTTTACAGTGCACCTGATGGGAATTACTGAAATTTATACAATTACTGGAATTAAATTAGAAATTCTTTAGCTTTGAGAGAGAATTCGGTTTAAATCCATCGGAATTTTATTAATTTTTAAAGTTTCCCGGGAATGGATTTAGATTCCCACAAGATTTTCGTTAGGATTTTGATAATTATTGAAATTTGTATAATTCGGTTTTAATTTAGATGAAATTGCAAATAATTACTAGAATTATATTTTTTCAGTTTTCAGTTAAAATTCAGTGTGGATTCCGTCGGAATTGCAAGAATTATTAGAATTTAATGGGAATTTTAAATTAAAAATTTTTATAATTTCCAAAATTAAATTTAGATATTACAAATTTTTATATATTATTTTTGTAGGCAATTCCAGACCAGTTTTCAAGTAAATGAGTGTTTTCACTAAAATATATATATATATTCTAGAACATCTAGTTATCATCAAGTTTACAAATTGTAAAAAAAATTAGATTGTCTAGTGTTCATGTGTTCTATCATAAATTATCCTGTGACCATGTCAGGTACGATATCTGCAGTTAATAGAAATGTATTCCTCATGTTAAATTAGCAATAATTTACTATTATTTGAAAAGCTTCATATGCACATGTGTCATGAGTATGCATAAGCCTATTTGGTTTAGAGACACGTGGTCGCACTTAAGTTTCATTGGCGCCAGACAAAGTTTCCTATCGCGTTCCTGGACAGAAAAAGAATTCGTCCCCTGCTATAAATAATATCGGCAAACGCATGCAATTGTGATACTGCCAATATGTAGATATCACCTCAAAATATTTATTAAGACATTTTAACCTTATATCTTCTTTCAGTAAACGTAGAGGTGCTTTAATTAAAAAGAAAAGCAGAAAGATGGTAATAAAAAAAAAAAAGGAAAAAAAAAGTTAGAAAATAAGAAAACAGATATTAAATAGTTGGAAATTAAAGGTTGTTTGAATGTAGCGAATTCAGAATTTTTGCTATTCGAATTACGGTTATGAATATAGTATTCATGCTTTGTTAATGAGATCAATTAGAAAAAAAGGTTAAAAAAAATAAAGTTTCCTTAGCGTCCCTGAAGAGGGCAGTAGAGTATCTAAAGCTTCTATGGCGTCCCTGAAGAGGGTACTAGAGTTGCTAATAACTCAGGTTTTGCCGCATTATATAAAGAAAGCTGTATTTCAAAATCATATTATAAGCAAATATTATAAACAAAACTAACCCTGAAGCTTCTTTGCGTTCTAAAGAGGGCAGAAGAGTCTCTAAAGTTTTTATGCGATGCTTAAAAACGACAATAGAAGTTCGAAACTCCTACAACTTCTCTGAAGGGAGCAGCTTAAGTGCTCAAAATTCTGTTGCGTCCTTGAAAAATACAATTATGATTATAAAGCTTCTGTGGCGTCCCTGAAGAGGGAGGCAGAGGGTGTTAGAGCTTCTATAGCGTCCCTAAAGAGGGCAGTGTAGTCCCTAAAGTTTTAATGGCATACCTGCATTTGATAATAGAGCTCCAAAAGTTTCTACAACATCTTTGAAGAAGACATTGGAAGTGCTCAAAATTCGGTACAATCTCTGGAGAAAACAATTGAGATTACAAAGCTTCTACGGCGTCCCTGAAGAGGGCAGAAGAGTATTTAAAGCTTCTATGGCGTCCCTGAAGAGGGAACTAGAGTTGCTTATAAGTCAGATTTTGCCGCATTATATAAGGAAATCTGTATTTTAATTTTTAACCATAACCAACCAACCATAATTTTTAAAATCATATTATAAACAAATATTATCAACAAAACTAAACCTAATGCTTCTTTGCGTTCTAAAGAGGGCAGAAGGGTCTCTCAAGTCTTTATGATATGCTTAAAAACGACAATAGAAGTTCGAAACTCCTACAACTTCTCTGAAGGGAGCAGCTTAAGTGCTCAAAATTCTGTTACATCCTTGAAAAATACAATTAAGATTATAAAGCTTCTGTGGCGTCCATGAAGAGGGCAGTCGAGATGTTAGAGCTTCTATAGCGTCCCTAAAGAGGGCAGTGGAGTCCCTAAAGCTTTAATGTCATACCTGCAGATGCCAATAGAGGTCCGAAAGCTTCTATAACATCTTTAAAAAATACATTAGAGGTGCTCAAAATTCTGTACAATCTCTAAAGAAAGCAATTGAGATTACAAAGCTTCTACGGCGTCCCTAAAGAGGGTAGTAACATTACAAAAACTTTTGTTAAGTTCTTAATTTGGACCATGAAAATTTAAAAACTCCTTCAACGGTTCTGTGGAGAGTAGTAGAGATACTTAAACCTCTGAGGCATCCCTCAAGAGGTCAGTAGAGTTTCTAAAGCTTCTGGTGAATCCCTGAAGAGGGCAATAGAAGTTATGAAATTACTATATAGTCCCTAAAGAAGACAGCAGAGATTTTCAAGCTTCTATGGTGTCCCAGAAAAGGGCAGTAGATGCTCTTAAATTTCTGCGACATACCTGATGAGGGCAAGAGAGGATCTAAAGCTTCCTTGCCGTTCTTGAAATGACCAACAGAGGTTTTAAAACTTGCTTAGTTTCTTCGAAGAGGGTAAGAGAGTTGCTAAATCTTCCATGACGTCTTTAAAGAATACAATTAAGGCTCTGAAACATCTGTAGCGTTTCTAAAGACGTTCAGGATGGTTTTAAAGCTTCCACAACATCTTTGAAAAATGTAATAAAGGCTCTAAAATTTCTGTGGCGTTCCTAAAGGGGTCAAGAGATGTTTTAAAGCTCCAATTACGTTTTTTAAAAGTGGAAAAGAGGTTATAAATTTTTTCTAATGTCTTTGATGATAGCCATGAAGACTTTAAAACTTCTATGATGTCCCCAAAAAAGACAGTAGAGTATACAGAGTTTCTATGGTGTCCCTGAAGAGGGAATAAGGACTACAAAAGCTTCTGTTTCGTCCCAAAAGATGGTGATGCAAATTCTAAAGCTTCTACGACGTTCTTGAAAAAGGCAGTGGAGGTACTGAAGTCTCCGTGGCGTCCCTCGAGAGGGCAGTAGAGTCTCAAATGCTTCTGGATCATCCCGGACGTATAAAAAAAGATCTTCAATTTCCCCATGGCAGTCTCGAAGAGCGCCAAAAATTAAATTTCATTTGTAAAAAATTATCCAAAAAGTTAAAATTATTATTATCATTACATCTAATTCCATAAAATCGAGTTCTGTTAAAACTCATTTTAAATCTTCATCAAATCATTGTAACAACTTAGTTTCTCATCACATTCCATACATTTGTCAAAACTTAAATATCGTGATAAAAATTGTTCGTGATAAAAGAATAATTCTCAGCTGCAAGAAAGACTCCAACGATATTTCTTCGCGATGAATTCAAAATATTATGAATAGAGAGTAGTGTTTAAAATAAATTACGGAAGATGTGGGCTTGAAAATTAAATACTGTAGCTCTGAATCTGTCCAGTTGTAAATGCCTTGTCACCAAGACGAACTTGGCAGGAACTAATGTTTGTTTATCCTCACAACCGCGAGTTGACAAAGAGGACAAAAACTATGGGGGACAGTCTCGATGAATTCCCATGTTTTTACAAGCAGGCATTAGAGCTGAAAATAACCCTATCTGCTGATGTTGCTGGTTGTGTTGGTATTTATCGACTTTTAATGTTTTCGAAATGATAAAAAGTGCAAACTGCACTGGAACTCAAGACTTTGTCAACGAGTCTGTCAAAGTTATGTCAACATTGGAACTCGTGCCAACAGCTGTTTCTAGCTGGCGGCTATTTTCAATTCGATGACGCCCTGTTCATGCTAAAGAGTTATAGGGACGTTTCCAAAGATCTGAAACGAATTTACTTTTAAACAGAGAAGTTAAATGATTGACGGGTTTTAAGTAATAGAGGATTCGGATATGCGATATTGTCTATTTACTTGATCTAACAAGAAGAAATATTATTTTAGTAATATGATAGTAAAATTTTTATTAAAGTATCAGGTTAAATCAGTATATTAGGTGCAATAAATAATTACAAAACGGAGAAAAATTATAATTTAAAATAGTTTGACGTTTGTAGAAGAAGAGAGGGAAATAGGATAGGGTAAGAGGAAGAAGGAGATTGACTGAGATATGATGAGCTTATTCCACTCTCGTGAGCAAAATTAATACGATTAAATATCTGAGTAAATTATGCCTTTACATATTAGGTAAATCTTAGTTCACTTTATACCTTGATCTTTACTTATAGCTGACTAATATTGCTACAAGACGACAGTGGTAAGTTTCTGCTTCATGGAATTTTAGTTCTAACGTCACTCAAATTAATCACTTTATGCAAAATCCATTACTATAGTTATTCTTTAAATTAAGCTAGATATTGTTTTTTAATAATTAATTTAATTTTTTATTGAACTTAACAATTCTGTTAGTTTAAGGGTCTTGAAGTATTGATTAATTATAACTTGATTGATAATCAAGTTAATTAAAGGTTCATTTCCCAATCTTGTTTTCTAGGTAAACAGTAATTTGTGTGATTTTGTCACCGCGATAAAAAAATGTCTCATAATGTAGGGTAATAAATTTTCGCAATGTCATTATTTCTGAATTTAATTTTATGATTGTGACTTCCCGATCCGTCTATTTTAGTAAATTAGGAGTAGAGTTAATAATCTTCATCAAAACAAATGTGTGCTTATTGATGATGATAATAACTCAAATGAAATACGGGAAGTTTAATAATATTAAGAAAATCAATTCAATATATTTATCAACCGCCTTTTGTTTATTTCACAGTGTATTGATTTATCAAAAACCTAAATTAATTGAAATTAGAGAACTTTATGATAATCATGACATGACCTTAAACTGGACACATAAAATATTTTCGACAGGTCTGTTTGTTATATTTTGTTAAAATAAGTTTTCTTTAAAAAATATTTAGTAGAAAAATTTTATTTATTTAATAATTTTCTAACGAAATCATAATTTTAAAAATTTAATACTGTGTCTTGCGAAATTAGGTAGAATCAATTTTAATAATATTTTTATTTTATGTTGAAAACCATTTTCTAATTTGGGGTTATGCCAAATTCTGATAGATTCATGAATAGTTAAATATTTGTATAATTTGGGTGTATATTTTGGGTGAAATAAATTTTAGTAATATTGTTATTTTATGTAAAAAACCATTTTCTGGTTTAAGATTATACCAAATTCTGATCGATTTATAGATTGTTAAATATTTGTATACTTTGGGTGTATAATTTTGATTTGGGTAAAATCAATTTTAATAATCTTTTTATTTTATGTTAAGAACCATTTTCTAGTTTAAGAGTTGCCAAATCCTGATGGATTCATTGACAGATAAATATTTGTATAATTTGTGTGTATAATTTGGGTGTATAATATGGATGTACAATTTGGGTGTATGATTTGGGTGATATCAATTTTAATATTATTGTTTTTTATGTTAAAAACCATTTTCTAGTTTGAGATTATGCCAAATTCTGTCCGATTCATGGATAGTTAAATTCTTGTACAATTTTGGTTTACGATTTAAGTAAAATCAATTTTAATATTATTCTTATTTTATGTTAAAAACCATTTTTTAGTTTGAGGTTATGCTCAAATATCAAACAAATACGTATAATTTTGGTGTATAATTTGGGTGCATGATTTGGGTGCATGATTTGGGTGCATGATTTGGGTGTATGATTTGGGTAAATGATTTTTAATAACATTTTTATTTTATGTTAAAAACCATTTGTTACTTTGAGATTATGTCAAATTCTGATGGATTTATGGATAGTTAAATATTTATATAATTTGGGTGGATGATTTTGGTGTGTGAATTAGTTGAATGATTTGGAGTTATGATTTGGGTGAAATAAATTTTAGTAATATTGTTATCTTATGTTGAAAACCATTTTCGAGTTTTAGATTTTGCCAAATTCTGATCGATTTATGGATAGTTAAATATTTGTATATTTTGGGTGTATAATTTTGATTTGGGTGAAATCAATTTTAATAATATTTTTATTTTATGTTAAAACCCATTTTATAGTTTAAAAGTTGCCAAATTCTGATGGATTCATTGACAGATAAATATTTGTATAATTTGTGTGTATAATTTGGGTGTATAATTTGGGTGTATGATTTGGGTGATATCAATTTTAATATTATTGTTATTTTATGTTAAAATCCATTTTATAGTTCGAGATTATGCCAAATTCTGATCGACTCATGAATAGTTAAATATTTGTATAATTTGGGTGAAATGAATTTTAATATTATTTTTATTTTATGTTAAAAACCATTTTGTAGTTTCAGGTTATAACAAATTCAGATAGATTCATGGATAAAATATTTGTATAATTTGTGTGTATGATTTACGTGAAATGAATTTTAATAATATTTTTATTTTATGTTAAAAATCATTTTCTAGTTTGAGGTTATGCCAAATTCTGATGGGTTCATTGATAGTTAAATATTTGTATAATTAGAAAGTTTAAAAATGAAAATTAGAACCAATTCCTGTGCCAACTGAGAGATGTTTTATGTATCAATATATTTTGTCTTTGGATTTTAACGAGTTCATATTTCGCTTCAACAAAGAACGATGAGTGCGCAAGAAAAAGTCACAAACACTAGCAATAACTAAAGGATAAATTACACGCCCATTTAAAGACAGAGCACAGGCGTGGACGAGAAATTTGGACGTCGATTGTACGAAATTTACAGGATGTTTCGGTACCTCCCTAATTCTGCGAACCGAAGATCATGGGAAAAGGGCAGCCGCTCTGGGACATCGAATCGAGAATAAGAGAGGTTCGAGGACCGTAAATTACCAGCTCTTCCTTTATTCGCGATATTGAGAATCACTTGTTGGAATTACCCAGAATTATGGTCAAAATTCATTACAAAGGACCACCCTAGTTTGGATTTTGTCAAACACGAAACTTTTGAGTACAAAGTAAATAAAACTTTGAATATTAAGTGAATAAAAAAAACATCCTTTTGAAAAAGAACCCTTTCGGTTATTACAGTACGACATAATATTAACACAAAATTGTTGAGAACTTGCTCAAATTGTTTCAAACTGGTTTCAAACAGTTTCGAACTACTCAAAATTATGATGATCTTAAATTTGTTTATAACTTTTATGAAATTATTTAGAAATAGTTTTAACTCATTAGAACTGGTCTAATTCTGTTTAAAACCATTAAGAACTATCTAAAACTGTTTATAACTGTTGAAAAGGCAACGATGTTTTCTAAATGGATGTTAGCTTAGTAAATTTGGAAAGAACTTTGTAAAATCTTAAAGCTGAAAAATGCAACTTAGGTATAGAAAGCAATAAATAAAGGTACTAGAGTTAGTTAGTCTTTGGCTGGCTTCATATGCGTTCGGAAGCCAAATAAAGTTCTCAAAATAAATTCTCTAATTTTGTACTAATATTCTTTATCTAACTGGTTAGGATATGTTTCGAACCATTAATAACTAACTAGAACTGTTTAGAACTACTCAAAACTATTTAGAACCTGTCTAGAACATTTATAAAATTGTTTAAATTTATTTCAAATTCTGTAGAATTCGGTCAAAATCCTTTAAAACTATTCATAATTACTTAAAACTGGTTAGGATATGTTTAAAATCATTAAAAATTACATGAAACTGTTTCGAACTACTCAAAACTATTTAGCACCTGTATAAAACATACATAAAGTTTTTTAAATTTGTATCAAAGTCTGTAAATTCCAGTCAAAACTTTTTAAGACCATGTAGAACTACTTAAAACTGGTTAGGATATGTTTAAATCCATTTAAAATTACCTAAAACTGCTTAGAACTGCTCTAAACTATTTGGCACTTGTCTAGAACATATACAAAGTTTTTAAAATTTGTTTTAAACTTCTTAGAATTCGGCCAAAACTCTTCAAAACCATTTATAACTACTTAAAACTGGTTAGACTATGTTCAAAACCAATAAAAATTACATAAAACTGCTATGTCTAGAACATATACAAAGTTTTTAAAATTTGTTTCAAACTTTTTAGAATTCGGTCAAAACTCTTTAAAATCATTTATAACTACTTAAAACTGGTTAGGATATGTTTAAAACCATTAAAAATTACCTAAAAATGTTTAGAACTACTCAAAACTAGTTAGCACCTGTCTAGAACATTAACAAAGTTTTTTAATTTGTTTCAAACTCTTTAGAATTTAATAAAAACTCTTTAAAACCATTTATAACTACTTAAAACTGGTTAATATATGTTTAAAACCATTAAAAATTACCTAAAAATGTTTAGAACTACTCAAAACTACTTGGAACCTGTTTATATATATTTAACACATATATGACTTTTTTCAATTTGTTTAAAACTTAATATAGTACTCGGTCAAAACTTTTTAAAACTATTCAAAATTACTTAAAACTAGAAAAGACTTGTTTCAAACTACTTAGAACTATTTAAAACTTCTTTATAACTGTTTAAAACTAGTTAAAATCTATTTAGAACTGTTCAAAAATGTTTTTAAATTTAAAATCAGTCTAAACTTATTTAGAATTGTTTTAAACTCCTTACACCTTACTTAAAACCGTTTGGAAATTGTTTTAAACTGTTTAAAATTGGTATAAAACAGGTTACAACTGTTTAAAAAAAATTTAACTACTCAGAAATAGTTTAAAACGGTTTAGAACATGATGAAAGCTGTTTTCAAGTATTTTAATTCAAAACTAGTTTAAAACATTTAGAAGTTTTTGTAAATTTATTCCAGACTGGTTACAATTGCAAAAAACTTCGTCAAAACCGTTTATAACTTGTTTAAAACTGTTTAAAACTTGTTTAAACCAGATTAAAACTACTTAAAACTGATTCGAACTTGTTTTAAATTGTTTAAGAGATATTAAAAACCATTCAGTATTATTTCAAAAATGTTTATAACTTTTAAGGTTACTATTAACTGTTCAAAATTAGTTCAAAACAGTTTACAGCTTTCGTAAAATTGTGCAAAACTAATAAAAACTGCTTAGAACTGATTTAAAACCGTTTAGTACTTATTTCAAATCGAATAGAACTCTTTAAAGCTATTTAGAACTTGTTTTAAATTGTTCAAAACTATTCACAGCAACTGAAACCTGTGTAAAATATGTCTCAAACCATTATGAAGTAGTTCAAATCTGTTCAGATCTATTTGAACCACTTAAACCTGCATAGAACTATTTTAAAACTCTTCTTAGCTTACTTAAAACTGTTAAGAACTGGTTTAAAAAATCTATAACTTGTTTAAAACTGTTCAGAACGTATTCAAAACTCTTAATTAAAGGTTCTAAAATATTTCTAAATATTGAGGTTATTGATAACTGTTAATAAAATTCTGCAAAACAGTTTATAGCTTCTATAAAATTGTTTAAAACTGGTTGCAACTGCTTAGATGTGATTAAAAATTGTTTATAACTTGTTTGAAGCTGTTTAAAAATATTTAAAACTGGTTAAAACTTGTTTTAAACTGTTTAGAATTCATTTAAAATTCTTTGCAATTAATCAAATGTTTTTTCAACAAATGAGGTTACAGATAACTGTTCTAAACTAGTTCACAACAGTTCAAACTTTTGTAAAAAATTTTAAAACTGGTTACAACTGTTAAAACTTGTTTAAACTTGCTTAGAACTTGTTCAAAAATGTTTAGAACTTGTTCAAAACTGTTTAGAACTTGTTCAAAACTGTTTAGAACTTGTTCAAAACTGTTTAGAACTTGGTCAAAACTGTTTAAAACTTGTTTAGAATTGTTTAGAACTACTTAAAACTTGTTAAAACTTGTTTTAAATTGTTTAGAACATGTTAAAAACGTTTTAGTATTAGTTTAAAAATGTTTGGAACTATTGAGGTTACTGATAACTGTTTCAAAGTAGTTTAAAACGGTTTAGAGTTTTCGTTTAACTGTAAAAAAAACACTAGTTACTTAAAACTTATTACAATCGCTAAAAACTAGTTTAATATTGCTCAGAACTTGTTAAAAATTGTTAATAATTTGTTTAGAACTGTTTAGAACTACTTAAAACTGGTTGAAATTAATTTTAAATTATCTAGAAAATGTTAAAAATTGTTAAATTGTCAAAATTTTTAAAACAAATTCAACTGAAAGATTCTCTCCATATATTTTTTTATTCTAACTGATATTTTAAATTTCATTAAAATTAAAACAGAGCTTATTTTTATAGAGCTTTGCAGAAATAATAATAAAATTTTTGTTGAACCGCAAATTTATTTAAATTTTATTTTTTCATAGAAGTACTCTACATTAGTGCAATTTGAGTACAAGCAACTTCCGACTTTTAAGCGTCGTTAAATTTCTACGACTGCCGGACTCACGCGAAAATAAAGCACGGAAAACGCAAATGAATAAAAGGTAAAGCAGATAAACAGCTATACAGTAGTGTTTTACTATAATGTTCCTCACAATACATGAAGAATCGCTTTTCTAAAAGTTCCTCTTGAAAGTAAAAAAATCAATACTTCAAAAAACAAAAACTTTGTTAAGGCGATTAATTTAATTTTGAATGGAAGACCACTCCAAATGGGTTTTTACTTCATTTTATTTTACTTTATTTTACTTTATTTCTTGATGAAAAATTACTAATATTAATTTAAACTTTAAATAAAACTTAAATTAATGTAAATATAAAATCATAAATATAATTCATAATAAAATATTTAATGAGAACTTCTAAGAAATTTAGAAAGTTATAAATAGAGAATATTAATTTACGAAAAGCAATATAGGATTTGATTTACGTTAATGTCAGCGTGATAAAAGTAAACAAAAAATGATTTTTTTTCTGAAGGAAAAATTCGAAAATTGATGGAAAATGGGGTCATTTTAAGAGCAAGAATGCACGTGGACAATTCGTTATCAGTCTATCCTCGTGTTTAACACATGCTTCAACGTCTGGTGTTTCTCCCACGCGGTAATTACATGGCTTAACGAACGTAGTCCTCTAAACGGTTGTCATGGAGCAAGACAAGAATTTATCTCCGTCGATCATGCGAAACTTAGAGGAAAATAATGATTCTAAGCTTCATGAGAAATTTATTCTTGGAGAAATAATTGTTTAATATCAACATAAACCAATGATAATAACATTACCCTTTCTTTTCAAAGTTACGTCACATGAATCAGTCTTGTAATAAGAAAAGTGTTTTGGATTTTTTATCTAGAAATAACTTTTTTCCATACATGTTTGTCAAAGCCGATTTTTTAATGTTTAGGAAAGATACTTAAATTGCTTAAATTAAAATTCAGGATTAATTTTACAAACTTAATGTTATCTCCGAGTTTTAAAAAGCGGTTCAATTATGTTTAGCATTTATAACAAACATTTTTCATTTTTATCAACAATTTGAATGAAAAACTAGTCATTTTTTAGATTCTTATATTTAACAAAAAAATAATTTATGTGAATTGTTACTCTTCAAATATTGTACATTACTTTGGTTCTGATGCGTCTTGAAAAATGTTTTCATCTGTCAGTATGTCTGTTTGTCACTCAGTTTATTTTTCAGTCTTTCCGACTGTCTGCTTGTCCGTCTATCTGTCGGTCTGTCCGTCTGTCTATTTGTCCATTTATATGTCAGTCTTTCCGTCTGTCTATTTGTCCATCTAACTGTCAGTCTGTCCGTCTGTCTGCTTGTCTGTATCTGTGTTATTCTGTCTATCTGTCAGACTATCTGTCAGTCTGTTCTTCTGTATGTTTGTCCATCTATCTGTCAGTCTGTCTGTCTGTCTGTCCGTCTATCTGAGAGTCTGTCCATCTATCTGCCGATTTGTCCATCTGTCAATCTATCTGTCAGTCTGTCCGTCTTTCTGTTTGTCCGTCTGTCTGCTTTTCCGTATGTGTTTTTCCGTCTATTTATCCGTCTGTCCGGATGTCAGTCTATTTGTCAGTCTATCCGACTGTCAGTCTATTTTTCTGTCTGTCCGCTTGTCCTTATGTGTTTTTCCGTCTATCTATCAGTCTGTCCGGCTGTCAGTATGTCCGTCTGTCTGTTTGTCCTTCTATATGTCAGTCTGTCCGCCTGTCTGCTTGTTCGTATGTGTGTTTTTCCGTCTATCTGTCAGTCTGTCCGGCTCTCATTCTATTTGCCAGTCTGTCCATCTGTCAATCCCTCTGTCAGTCTATCTGTCTATCTGTCAGTCTTTCAGCCTGTCTGTTTGTCCGTATATATGTCAGTCTGTCCATCTGTCTTCTTGTCCGTAAGTGTGATTTTCCGTCTATCTGTCAGTCTGTCCGTCTGTCTGCTTGTTCGTATGTGTTTTTTCGTCTATCTATCAGTCTGTCCGGCTATCTGTTTGTCCGTCTATATATCAGTCTGTCCGTCTGTCAGTCTTTTTGTCCGTCTATTTTAATATCTGATCAAATTTAATTTATTTGTAAGACGATCTGAGTCTATTCAAATTTATTTCCCACTAATACTTATAAATTATGATTGTGATAATCATATGATTAAAATATTTATATTATGTTAATAAATTAAAATTTTTATTTTTTCAAGCTCTTCAATAAAAAGACCTTGATACCTTATTCTCGTGGGTAATTCATTACTGCATTAATAAAAACTAACATTGTTAAGAACAAATTAAGCAAAAGAACGTTTATTATAGTTGATATGCCTTGAAATTGTAAATTAATACACTTTAAACTTTTCTTATGACGAATAAATTTTAGAAATTGAAACTAAATATAAAAATTTGTTAATACTTCATAAATATTTCAAGCTAAAAAGAATAACATAAAATGGTTAAGAAGTGAATAGAATCATCACATAGCCATCAAAATCTGTTTACAGCATCTATAAATAAAAACTTTTAATTATTTTTCTAACATTAACATTAAACTGAGTTTCCCATTCTGAATTAAATGAGCATCTTGACTTCGCCATCTTTTAATTTCGTAATTTCATTTGACTCTTTCAAATACATGCATTTGTTAACATTTTCGAGCTGAAAGTTCCAAACGTGCCTAAATAAATTTTTGAGAAATTGATGTGTGGAGATAAATAAACAAATTAATTTTGTATTTAGATTTGGATTCTTGAACTAAATTTGATAAAAAATTTATGTTTTTTGGTTAAAATTTTGGTTGGCAATTATCTTCGTGGAAAAGATTATTTTCATAACATTTTAACTTGTATCCGTTTTTGGTAGAAGAGAAAAAAATGATTTTTTATTCTTTCGAAGGAAAATTTTGTGTTTCTCAAAAAATACACTAGACATAAAAAAATTTCCAAAATAAAAGTGAAATAAAAGCTATTCCTCTTCAAAAAATACAAAAAAAGTTTTTCTTAGTATTTTTCACTATTTCTCGTTTTTTCAACAAATTTTGTTAAAATTCGATTAAAAGCTAATCTTTTGAAAACTTTACAGTGTTTTTGGGTGCAAATTAGCAAATATTATTTAAAAAATGTGTAATTTATTAAGTTATATTTATATTTTAAACATATTATATATCACATTTTTAGGTTAAGAAGATTCTCTCCATTGACATAACCTCCAACTAAAAAACGACTGTTCCCATATATCAAAAAAATCTATTATTAAAATTATTTTCATCACATTTTGAAAGATCCATTTATACTTTTTCCAAAAAAAATCAGGCTGAGCTAAAATTTGTTGTCAAATAATAATTATTTAACAATTAGTGTTTTTTTGTTAAAACTAATTAAAATCTCATCCTATTTTGGTGAATAATAATAGCTCAACTTACTTGTTGAAACATTTTCTACAATTTTATTTGTTGGATTTTTTAAAATATTTTATTCAATAGTTATTAAATAAATAAAATTTTATTTTGATATATTTTTTAAAAAATATGTTATTTAAGAAAAGCCAACAAATAAAATTGTAAAAAATGTTTCAAAGAGAAAAATGAGCTACTATTTATCATGATTAGTTAAAAATTAGATCATATTTCCACTAGATTCAAAGAAAAAAAATTGTAAAATAATTATTATTTGACAACAAATTTTGATTCAATCACTTTTTTTCTGAGAAATGTGAAACTTGATATTTTAAAACTTGGTAAAATTAAATTAATTAATATTTTAATTTAGCTAAAAAACCACTTCTTCAATTGAATTTTCTAATGAAAAGAGTTTAAATTAGAAATATGTACAAAATATGCAATTAAATTAAAAATGTGATATGTTTGAAATATAAACGTTTCTAATGAATTACACCATTTCTAACAATTATTTGACTATTTGCACCCAAAAACACTGTAAAATTTTCTAAAAATAAGTTTTTAATTGAATTTTAACGAAATTTGTTGAAAAAACGAGTAATAGAGAAAAATATCAAGAGAAACTTTTAATATATTTTTTGATGGGCAACAATTTTCGTTTAAAGAATTTTTTGTTATTTTAAAACATTTTTAAAATTTTTCAACGAATTTTTAAACAGGACTAATAATTGTTTCAGAACGTAAAAAAAAGATATCTCAATTACTTAACAAGTTATTACACTTAAATGGTTTTTTTTCTTGAATTTTAAATAAACAAGAGTTCCGACTTTAAAAAATAAAATCTTTATAACTCTATGAAAAATTTTTTTCAGTTAAATAAAAAACTACGTGTCGTCTAAAATGCTTTAAAAAACAACATTTTAGATAGAAAATTGATTTTCAGTTTCAACCTTGCCCAGTGTGTCTTATTTGAAATGAATTTTGTCAGATTTTTGGCCGTTATTTCGATACCGGAAAATACTGTACTCCGATAACAAAAATTAACGAAATAATTAAAATTTTTTTGCCGTCCTACATTTATCAAACATGAATTCATCAGTGATCGAAAAACATAATCAATAAATACCAAAGTCGTTTAATCTATTTCTGCCAGATTTTCTAACGTCTTTAAGTAGTTCCAATATTACAGCTGCAATATTACCCGCGCGCTCCCCTAAAAAGAATAATGGAAACGCTCTAAAGCGTGTGTTATTTATAGAAGCTAGTATAATCACATATATATTTAGCTAGTGTCATATAAAAATAATTTTCTTAACCCTTTATAAAGGGATTAATTTGTCATGGACTGATTTTGACGAGTGTGTGATACCTGATAAGGAATGCCATTTTCAGCACAAGTACTCGTGATTTACGAATTGATCCACGCGTGTCATTCGTGGATTCGGCAATTTGCGGGGGCGACGTGGTTGGCGGTTACGAGGAGGTCGCTTGTGAGGTCTGTGGTTGACGTCGATTAATCACAAAGGTCGTGTGCTGCGAGCAACGACGTAGCGCTGACTTGCAACAATGCCCGCCTATCATATTAACGGGTAATTGAAAGATATCCGGCCGGAAAGCTCACCGTGATTCTAACTTTTCTTCTTATTTTTTTTTGTAATGTCACTACAATTCTGCGACGAACGACCTCAAAGTGACTTGCATGCGACTCCTTAACGCCTATTACGTCTCGTAAAATTAATCCAAAAAAATTATCCTCCATTTCTTTTCACTCGAGGAGAAAATTTATTCTGCAATATAAAACTTATTTCCAATTCAGTAATTAGAAAAACAAAAAAAAAAAAGAAAAGAAAAAATCTCGGTTTTTACATCCCAGGTTCTAAATGCCAGATTCCTTTTCCCAGATTCCACTTCTCAGATTTCACCTACCGGATTCCTTATCCCGAAATCCATTTCGCAAATTACACTTTCCGGATTTTCCGGAATTTATTACGGAATTTAATGTTCCGTGTTTTACAACCCAGATCCTACATCTCAAATTTACCTACCCGGATTCCTTCCTGAAACTTGTGTGCAAATTTTAAATCCTGAATTCCATACACTAGATTTTAAATGCTGAATTTAACATTTCTGGTTCCACATTCACAGATTCAGATTCTAATCCCTACATTCGAGTTCTTAAGTGTCAGTTTCCATTTCTCAGATTTTACATCCTGGATTCAATATCCAAGAATACACAAGCGGAATTCCGTATCCTGGATTCTACTTCTCAGAATCCATTTCTCAGAATCCTCTTCTCAGATTCCACTTATCAGATTTCATCTACCGGATTCCTTATCCCAGAATCGATCTCCCGAATTACACATTCCAGAATTTCCGGGATTCATTACGGAATTTAATGTTCTGTATTTTACAACCCAGATCCTACATCTCAAATTTACCTACCCGGATTCCTTCCTGAAATTTGTGTGCAAATTTTAAATCCTGAATTCCATATCCTGGATTGCGCTTGCAGAATTTTCCATATCTTGGATTCCGCATGCAGAATTTTCCTTATCTTAGATTCCGCATGCAATTTTTCCATTTCAGTTTCTTTTTTTTTCTATTTTCATATTCCGGTCCCCTGATCTGAGGTTTCAAATCCCAAATTACACTTTCCATATTCTACATACGGGATTTTGTATCACGGATTTCATATACTGGATTACATATTCTGGATTTCACATTCCAAATTTCTCACATTGGATTCAGTATATCGTAACCCGAATTTCACGTCATGCATTACATATCCTGAAATTCGAAAGCGAATTTTATATCCCGAATTCTGTATCCTAGATTTCGCATTCTTAATTCAACATTCCTGTTTCCACATTTCCAGATCCAAGTCTTAGTCTCTACATTCCAGTTTTTAATTCTAGATTCCACTTCTCAGATTCCGCGTATCCTGGATTTTACATCTCGGATACCACCTTCCGAATTCTACATAACTGATACTAAATTCTAAATATCATATCCCGAATTTAAAATTGTGGATTCCACATCTCAGATTGAAAAACTCGAATTCTTTATTTCACATTCTAAATTTAAAAATCCATGTTCTGAATTCCATATCCTGGATTTCAGATTCAGATATTCTGAATTACACATAACATATGTCCCATTTCCAGATCTACGTCTCGGATTCCTTATCCAGATTTCCGAATCTTGATTTTTACATCCCCGTTTTCACGACTTGAATTCCACATCCCCGCTTCCGCATTTTGAGTTCAGTATCCGAAATTCCACTTCCCGATTTAGTGGATAGTCTATTAGACTGATAGTTTATTTTTTGGTAATTTATTTTTTGGCACTCGTAATGCCAATTTTTTTTTTTACACATTAGATATTCTAAAAGTAGAGCACATAAGCTTTAAAAAAAGCCCTCATTTATTGTTTTATCTTTATTAGTTTACAAAATATAAAACTTTTTGTATAGACAAAAATTTTGATGGGTGGGCAAATCCTGCTGGACGGCACTGTACGTATATTCAACACAAATGTTAAATACGTAATTTATTACCCGGAATGAGAAATCTGAGGATTTTGAATTCGGATTACGGAGTTCGGGATGTTAATTTCAGAATTTGGAATCTTAGACATCAAATCCGAGAGGCAGAAATCGAGAATGTAAATTCCGGAATTGGAATTCATATTTTAATATTAAAATACAAGATACAAGACGTGGAATTCCTAACGTAAAATATGAGTCGAGAAATTAGTAATACAAAATCCGGAGTGCAGAATTCGAGTTGTCTGGGATAGTGAATTCGGATTGAGGAATTCGGGATCTTGATTTGGGAATATACATTCTGGGATATGGAATTTGGCTAGTAAAATCAGGATTGTTAAATGTAGAATCAGAAAAATGGAATTCGAAATTTGGAATCTTAAATGTAAAATCCAGGATATAAAATTCAAGATATAAAACCCGGAATGCGAAACCAGGATGGCGAATCCCGAATGTAGTATCTGGAGATATGCAATCCATATTTTAAAAATCTGGAATGTGGGACCCAGGACATGGGATCCAAAATGTAGAATCTAGAATATATTATTTCGAATGTAGAATCTGGAATTTGAAATTCAAGACGTGGTATTTGTAATGGGGAATCAGAAATGAGGAATTCAAGTTCTAGGATCAGGAATAGTATGTTTTTAATGTATAATTCGGGATATTGGATCTCCAAAGTGGAATTCGGAATATTGTTTCCGGGTTATAGAAATCAGGACATATAATTTATGGATTCTCGGATACTGATTCTAAGACATAAAATCCATTTTGTAAAATCTGAGAGGTACAATTCCGCACGCGAAATTCGAGATACGAAATTCTGCATGTAGATTCTGGGATATAGAATCCGGAACTTGAATTTCAGATTGTTGAATCTAAGAATAGGAAATTTGAAATGTAGAACCTGAAGTGAGAAATCTTGAATGTAAAAATTGGAATATTAAATCCATATTTTAGAATCCTGAATAATGGATCCAAGACGAGAAATCTGACATGAAGAATCCAGGACGTGGAATCCTGAATGTAAAATTCCGGATTTGGAATCTGAGACTTGGAATTTGAAGTGTAAAATCCTGAATGTGTAATTCGGATTATGAAATCCTAGATGTGGAATTCGGAATGTAAAATTTAGGATGTGGAATCCCGAATGTGACATCTGAGAATGTTAAAATTCAATCCGGGTCGTGAAATCTGAGAAAGTTACATAATCGACTTTGTAATATATAATCTCTTCATAATCTCCCAATTTACCGAACTTTTCAGTAAAATCACGCAAACAAATTTTTGTGTGTTCTCCTTTACTATTTTCCGTCAATTTGTAAAGTACAACATTTCGTAATTATATTTATGTTGTTTAACGTTTTTGAATTGTCTTTTGTTACATTCGATTCTATTAAAAATCCATAGAAAAATTGTCAAAATGTTGTAAAATAACAAAATGGGAGCCGTTTTAATAAAAAATTTTAAATTGCAATTACCTAAGATAATTTTATTATCTTAGCAATTACTAAAACACCCTATTGTTTTTTTGGGGAATTTTTTTTGGAAATTGTCGTCATAGTTAAAAAAAATTTCCATAAAAATTTAACTTGTGCCTGATTTTGGAAGAAGAGAAACAAATTATTTTTCTTTGTTTTAAAGGTAAATTTCCTTTTTCTCAAAAAATACAATAGATACCAAAAAATTTACTAATTTAAAGTCGTTTCTTTTCAAAAAATATCAAAAAAGTTTCTAAAATTTACACCTACACATATTGGCTCCTACTGATCGACATTTTTCTGAATTTTAGAAACTATGCAGATCGATCAAACCCTTACTAAAAAAAAGTCTATTTTGATATTTTTCTCTATTTCTCGTTTTTTCAACAAATGTCATAAAAATTCGTTAAGAAGCTAACTTTTAAAAAACTTTGCAGTATTTTTGGATGCAAATATGCAAATAATTGTCAGAAAACGTGTAATTTATCAGAAGCGTTTCTATTTTAAACGTATCACATTTTTTGTTTAATTAAATTTTTTTATCTATATATTTTTAAACTCTTTTCATTAAAAATTTAAATTAAGAAGTGGTTTTTGCTTCCTCATAGAGGAAGCGTTGTGATCGTTAAGATTTTCGATTTTCCAAAAATAGTGTAAATCGACTCAGTTTCATCTGAAAAGTTCAAATTTTCATTCCTGAGAAAATGTCCGGATATGTGTGTGGGTGTGTGTGTGTGTGTGTGTGTATGTGTGTGTATGTGGTAAATTTTTTGTCGCCAGGATATCTCGAGAACGCTTCAACGGATTTTAATAAAATTTGAATGACATATGAAGCTCACAAATATCTAAATTTGGACACAGGGATTTTTGAAAATACCCAATCAAATTTTTTTGAGCACCTTTTTTCATCGAAAATATCGTTTTTTGGCAAAAAATTTTTTCATGCTAAAAATTCAGACAAATGAATGGAAAAATCATATTCCTTGTTTCAAAACGAATCGATTGACCTATATAAAGTATATAATAGACCAAAAAATCAAGTAATAATTCATGATTTTTCAGTTTTTTTCATCAAAAAATCTCGTTTTTGGAAATTTTTTTAAAAAAAAATTTTTTTTCATGCTAAAAATTCAACCAAACGAATTACAAAATCATATTCCTTGTCTCAAAACGAATCGATTGACCTATATAAAGTATATAATTGACTAAAAACCCACGTAATAATTCATGATTTTTCATTTTTTTTCATCGAAAAATCTCGCGATTTGCCAAAAAAAAATTTCATGCTAAAAATCCAACCAAACGAATTACAAAATCATATTCCTTGTCTCAAAACAAATCGAGTGACCTATATAACTTTTATATTTGACTAAAAACTCACGTATTAATTCATAATTTTTAATTTTTTTTTATTGAAAAATCTCGTGTTTTAACAAAAATTCAAACAAATGAATTAAAAGAATCATATTCCTTGTCTCAAAATGAATTGACTAAAAATAATTGACTAATAATTGACTTTATTTATTTATAATAAATAAATGAATAAAGTTTTGGATGATAGAAAAAATATATATATATTGATTTATTATTATTTTATTATTATTACTTATTTGCATAAAAATAAATAATAATTAATTTAAAATTAAATTATTATTTTTTATATTATAATAAATTTATTGCTTCCTCTATGAGGAAGCAAATTATCTTGCTTCCTTAGAAGCGAAGTGTCCATGAAATGGACAGAATTCACACCTAGTTTAGCTTAATAAAGACATTATAAAAGTTAATTTCACCAAATTTTGAAATATCAAGTTTCAGATTTCTCAGAAAAAATTAGATCGTGTCTAAATTTGTTGTCAAATAATAAGTATTATTTAACATTAAATGTTTTTTCTTTAAACCTAGTAAAAATGTGTAATATTTTTATCCAATCTTGCCAAAAAATAGCTAATTTTTTTTTAAAACATCATTTACAATTTAATTTGTTGGTTTTTGTTAAATAACATTTTGTTTAAAAATATATCTAAGTCTAATTTTATGTATTCAACAATTTTTTAATCAAATTTTTTTTAAAAAAATTCAACTATTGAAATTGTAGAAAATGTTTCAACAAGTAAGATAAACTATTATTTGTCAAAATAAGATGAGATTTTAAATAGATTAAAAAAAAAACAGCCAGCAATTTTGTTATTTTACGACATTTTGGAAAATTTTTCAATGGATGTTTAAAGAATACTAGCAACTCTTTCAGGCAGTAAAAAAAGAATACGATATCCCAATTACTTTAAAAGTTATTTAGTAAAAAAAAAAAATTTTTAAAAAATTAGTAAAACAAGAATACGATATCCCAATTACTTTAAAAGTTATTACACTTATAAGCTTTTTTTTCAAATTTAAATAAACGAGAGATCCGACTTTAAAAATTGAAATCTTTATAACTCCATGAATAATTTTTTTTCAGCTAAACAAAAAAATACGTGTCGTCTAAAATTCTTTGAAAAATAACTTTTTGGATATAAAATTTATTTTCAGTTCCGACCATGTCCAGTCTGTCTGAATTGAAATGAATTTAGTCTGTGACAAATACAAATATCTTTGTCTTACAGCTAATTAATTTTTTAATTTGTTTCAAATTAAAAAGTTAGAGTTAATATTTTTTCTCAGAGTGTATTTATATCAAATTATTCATGTGATTTCCGCATTTTTTCAAGTCATAAATAATTGAGGGTGAAAGGGGCTTAATAGTAGCAGCCATTTTCGGTTGTTTCAACGTTTAAGTTGGCTACATCTTGCGTCGCGGCAGTAGAATGAAAACATTCCGGGCGTCGATTTACTTTCGGGAATTCAGGCATAAACGTTGACGTATTTAAGGGAAGCTGTAAACCATCTATTTTGGTTGACCAGCCGACATGCTCAGCAAAACGAAAAGTTTCTTCTCTTATCGCACTTTCCAACCATCAAAGTTAACATTTTATAATTTCACATTCTCAAATTAGTTTTTTAGAGCAAAATCAATCAACATTACAATAAATATTTTTAGAAAACCAAATCATTAGTCGATTCTACTTTTAATTTAAAATTTTTCTAATCCTAACTTAAATCGAGACCGAGATATTTCATTATTTGGTACTTCTTCAGTTATCAGTATTATTAGAATTCTCCTTTATAACAAAAAATGTGTCCGAATTAGTGAACAAGTTTAGATAACATCTAACTTGACGTGTGATAAATATAATATTTTGTAGTTCTCACGATTTAAACAATGAGATTTATTGAATCAATAAAATGGTTTTCTGTAAATAGAGACATTTCAATAATACTGCAAAGTTGGTCGGGTAAGACATTTCCTGACCTTTTCTACTTCCATATGTGTCAGACTGTGATACCAATCGCCGATCAGTAGTAACAGTCAACGTAGAGTTTTCTGATCGTTTTAGACGTTGATTTATGCCACAGTTTCTGCCCTTAACTTCACATTTTCAATTCCTAGAGTGTATTTTATCCTTTTATTATTCAGCAAAACAGAAATGTCTGGGAAAGTTCACACAAATCGTCTATTCATTCTTATTCCGTGTCGTACTATTTGTCACATTCTTATTAACGTTTTCTATTTTCTTTATCAAAAGAATTCGTTTCAAAGATTATTTTCCATTTTTGCAGCTTACTACCTCTTAATTATTTTCCCCCTAAATTTCATTTGTCATAGTCATTGCTTTCCCAACAAATCACATAACCTAAAATTAATTTATACTAATTGTCAATTAAAAATATTACAGAAATGAAATGTTTTGTTTAATTTCCAGTTTGGATTTAAATTTACTAAAATTTACTGTCAATTGTGTCGCCATCTAAAAATAAAGGAAATTATGACTAGAACCGCAATACGCCACCTGGTGGCAAATTTATGAAGTTTCTTGTTATAGTAGGCTAAATTTGACATTTTGTCAAACGAAATAAACAAAAATGGAATTTTCTTCATTCTAATCAAAAAGAAAAGAATATTTTTTGTACAAATTTATATTAATAATATTAATACATTATTAGAAATATATCAAAGTAAACAGTAATCAAGAAAGAAAAATATTTTAAAAAATACATAACCTTAAAAACGTAAAAAGAAGCTTCTAAATATAAAAATTTTTTATAAACAGTATTTATTATTCAACTTTTAGTGTTTGGTAGTAAAAATTATAAAAGATAATTTTTAAAACATTGTCTCCAACAGCGCACATGTGTATGCGCACATATTCTCTTGGCGCGTAAATTTGAATTACACTTTTACACTTAGTCAATTTAAAGAAAAATTTTAACTTTGAATAATGAAAATAATCTGATTTTACTACTTTTTGGTAAGTGTCTAAAAATAATATATAAATTTAGGTGTTAATTTAAGTCATAAAAATTATTTTTGAACAAAAATTTTGCTTATTTAATTCTTATTAATAAATGCCTACTCAGAATGATGTTTTAACTTAAAATTTTTCTTAATTCAGAAACTTTTTACTCCAGTAATTCATACATGATGCAGAAAATCTATTAAATATATTTATTAATTGTTTAATTCAATTTTTAAAACGAAAAACTTATTCAGTTGCAATTGAGCTTTTTTTTAATTTTGAGCTAGAAAATCGTAAAACATTTTTCTTCTAACAGCTTATACACAAAAAAAATGTTAATAAAAATTTTTAAAATTAATTTAATAATTAATTCTGTTAGAAAAATTATTGTCCCAAAAATCAATTGTCAGAAAAACTAAAAATTGTTAATTAAATTTATTAAATTATTAACATTACTATTAATATTAATTTTATAATATTAAATATATTAATATGAATTAGTGCATTCTTAAATTCTGTGAAGTACCGGGTTTTTTTTTAAATTTTAAAATAGAACGGGTAGAAATTGTATATAATATTATTATAAAATAATAGATATTAATAAATATTAATAATTATTATTAATAATATTTAATAATATATAATAATACATAAATAAATCATTATTATTATTATTATCATTATATATTTTAAAGTTAATTATTAATATTAATTAACATTTATTATTTCATAATTATATTATAAATATTTTTTTCAACAATTTCAACCCACTTCTGAAAAAGTGCCAAAAAATTTATAAAATCAAATTATTTTCATTATTGAAAGTTCAAATTTTATTTTAAATTGCCTAAGTGTAAAAGTGTAATTCAAATTTACGCGCCAAAAGAACGAGTGCGCATACACATGTGCGCCGTTGGAGACAATGCTTTAAAAATGATGTTTTATAATTTTTACTACCAAACACTGAAAGTTGAATAATAAACACTATCAAACGACCACCAAACGATTCCAACAAGAATTTTTGAAAAATTTGACTCCTGTGAAGTTAGCCCCCAAATTTTGAATTCTCTATAACTTTTTCATTTTTGACAACCAAACACCAAAACTTGACTACCAAACACTATCAAACGACCACTTAACGATTACAACTAAAAAAATTGAAAGATTTTGAGATTCGGGTGCCAACTTCACAAGGCTCACATTTTGTTTTCGTAACGGTGGCGCCCTCTAGATTTTCGATCCAAATTTACAAATACAAGGCTTGGGTCCGTAAATAGTCTACTTCACTATAGAATTTACTTTTATAGTGAATCAGACTATTTACGGACACAAGCCTGACAAATACTAACCTAAAAATCCCTTTTAAGTTATTGGGATAAAAAAAACCGCACTAAAAAATGATACTGTTGTTTCTGTTTAATTAAACGAATGGATTATGTTCGTCAAAGTTGTCTGAAGAAGACTGATGTTATTTTTTCTGGTGGAGGTTTGAGTTGGTCAGCATTACATTGGAATGACTATCACTACCACATAGGAATATGAACCGCATCTCGAGTTAGATTTGCTGCTTGAACGGCGGTACGACAAGGAGTTATGATATCGGCAGCGATCGCCGCGCCAAGTGAAAACACGGTGGCGTGAGTAATATACAACCATAGGGTGATCTTTTATAGTGCAGCAGCCACGAAGGGAATGATCCACGCTACGTTCAGAGATAATATCGTTTCTAACCCCGTGAAGAGGAAGAGAGGGTCAAGGAGAAGCGAACCCGGAGCAGTCAGCGATTCTAGTCGTAAATAAACGCGACTGGCTACCATTGCCAATCCACTGTAGTATCTCGTGTCACTTCAGGTGCATCAGCAACTTGATCAATTCCAATGACATATCGCGCAAACCAAAACCATCCAATAATCACCTTAAAGACTATATCTCTCTTCGGCGAGCAATTCTTCATTATTTATTTTCAATTTATCAAGAAATTTTTGCGAAATGAATAGTTTTGTGGGTATCTAAGACAATTTCTGCCGAAAATTATAAGGGATAAATAATGTTGAGTGAATCTGTAGAAAGAAAAAATTTTTATACGTATGCATAAAAATGTATCGAAAGGATTACAAAAATAGTCGGCCATTACGAAAGACGCGCACTGAACACTGGCTTGATTTTCTACAAATTTTGGTCAGAGAACCGACTCCAAGAAAAACAAAAGTCAATTAATTATTAAAGGATCTCAAAATGTCTATTAATTGTTATATGACACACCATTGCTATCAATGCGCACCAGAACTGGAATGACGACAGGCTGAACGCGTCGTCGTCAAGTCAAAAGTGTCGGCACACAATCGCCCCCTAGCGCGACAAACCGGAGACACAATCGTTCCAAGTTCAAAGTTACGCAGAGATCCGTCACCGTTACATAACAACCGAGCTCTGTTGCTCGGCGAAGTGGTGGCCCCATGCGCCCAACCCTGTATCTCCGTCGTCTGCAACTTTGTTTTGATAGGTGATAAACAATCACCGTCAACATCGTCTTCTGGTCATAGCAATCTTTTCAGGACTGGAATCACATCTGTGTCTAGTGCCAGGATGATCCCACGACGAAGGGCTCAAAATCCAGGAAACGACGATCCTCAGGGTAACTTCTCAGCGAAATAAAAGTGAAGAATCCTCCACTTTTCCAAATAGAGACGAGTCAGGTTCATGCAAAAATAAAAGAACAGATATTTGTCAATAATAGTTGTTGTTGTCCACAATAACAATTCCGGATTGGCAAGTTGGCAGGTAAAATTAATTAATAAATGAAATAAAATTATTGAATTCCAGTGTCCCCATAACCCAAAATGTAGTTTCATTTTCATAAGAAGACCACTAAACTTTCAAAAATTTATTTTCAGCCTGTCGAAAATCATTCTGTTTACTTTTCCACGAGGGAAAAAAAATTCAAAACATTGTCAGTGATGATTGAAGGATTCAAAACTCAGTGTGCAGCTACCACTTAAAATAATTGCTCTTGCTTCCGTGCTTATAAATGCTCAGGAACGTATGGTTGCGTAAATGAAGGGGAAATTTCGCGCCGATGAAGGAATACAAAATCTCAATTGGTCTTGGGGAAACGATCGGGTGAATCTCAACAGCTGTAGCCAAGCATCGGAAGCTCTGGGCCGAGTGAGTGTCTTCCCGGTCATCGCACTGGGCAATCACAGTGGAGGTTCCAGCAGTTTATTACGGACATTAACTTGAAGTGAAGCCCGAATCTGAGTGAAGAACCGTATGCGTAAATAGCGATTAGAAGGCATATGCGCAACCCATTCACGATTTGAATGATTAGACAGTCGACGATTCAGAAATCGTGTCGGTGATCAAATAACAGCCCTCGGGTGCCGTGTTCGTGACCGACCTAGACAGCCATTCAGAAAAAAAAATATCGAGGAAAAGGATAACAGATTTGATCGACCAATGCCTTGGTATTTAAATGAAAGATATCGAATACTCGTTCTGATCAACTTTTAACTACTATTCCACTCAATAACTTTTCAGAACTTGGGCTTATCTGCATTATGATGAATGGAGTGAATAAAACTGGGGAAATTTATGGTATTTATCGATGTCAAGTAAATAGTTTAAAGTCATTATTCATAAAGCATGATTTTTCATTTAATGGATAATAAATTAGTGTTTTAAAGGAGCGTATAATTAGACAAATTTGTATTGTGTGATAACAGAATAGGTAATTGTATGTTTAAAAAAAGAAATCGATTGATTTAGGAGCATTTTTAATTTGTTTTCAATAGTCACGAGCTTTAGTGAAATGTAATTCTTGCAATAAATGCAACTTAGATTGTTGAAAAGGTTTTCTTTTATTTCGCGCACCTAAAGGTAAATTATACTGAAGACTTGTTAAAATTCCCTTCATGGGTTGAACCTCTTTTAAGTAATTGTTTTAAAATTTTTAGATATTTAATTCTGCCCACTCACGGCAAAAATAAGGTTTAAAATTGATTAACTATAGGATTCTTAGGTTCTGGATTGTCTAAAATTAAAACTTCTAATTATGCAAAATTAATCACCTAAAATGGTGGCTTCAATTAATAAGGTTCAAAAATCATCTTAAACTAATGTCTTTCAATTTGTTAGAGATACAAACTTTTTCATTACCAAATTAAAAAATCCAACATAACGCATACGTAGTGCATAAAAAAAAGTAAAGGAAAAGAACTAGGAAAATATGAAGAGAAAAGATTATTTAGAAATTATAAAGAAATGAACTACAACTAACAACACGACAAAAAAAATCGAGAAACACTAGACACTAGAGAATAAAGACAAGTTACTGAAAGGTAAAATAATAACTTGAAGTTTAATAAAATGGACTAAAAAAGGAAAACAATTACCATAATGTGAAAATAGAACTATAAATGTTAAAGAAACGTTATAAATAAATAAGATAAACTAAAAAATGGAGAAAACTTACTAAGAATTGAACTTTTAGACGCGTAGCAAATTTTTTTTTTTAATTACTAGTAAGTCAAAAAAAGAATTATAAAATAAAAATGATAAAAAAAAATTACTAAAAAAATTACTAGAAAATTATAAACTATTTATAATAGAGTGATGGGAAATTTAGAATTAGATACGAAAAAAGTAGAAAATAAAGAAAAAAAATAGAAAATAAAGAAAAATCACTGGAAAGTAGTAATTATGATAAATAACTAGAAAATTAAAGGAGAATATAAAAATAAAGAAAACACGCCTGGGAAAAAATCTAGTTACTAAAAAGAGTAACTAGATATAAGAAATATAAATATCACTAAAATGTAAAAATATAACTAAATATTTTAAATTCAAACTTGGAAAATGTTTAAATCTCTTTAAAAAAAACCTGTAAAGTAAAGAAAGATAATTATAAAATCAAGAAAAAATAGTAGAAATTAAAAAAGCATTTTAAAATTTGGAGAAATTGTTCAAAAAACATTATTAATTAAGTTTAAAAATCCCATCTAAAAATTGATAAATTTTATTGTGATGAAAGATACAGTTAAAAAATAAAAGTTACTTAAAAATTAATTAAGTTACCACAGAACGAAATAATAACAAGGAAACATAGAAATAACAAAAAAATAAGAAAAAACACTAGAAATCAAAATAAGTAACTTAAAAATAGGAGAAAAATCTCAGAAATTAAATAAAAAAAAACAAGAAAAATAAATTGTTAGAATATGAGAAAAAATATCAAGACAAAGAAGAGAATAACTAAAAAATTGTAAAAATTAATTAGAAAAGAGCTCAATAACATAAAGTAAGAAAATCTTGATATTTAAAAAAAGTAACTGAAAAGTAAAAAGAAATTATTAAAAATTAACAAAGGAACTAAAAAATAGAAACATTTCCAGATAGGAAGGTTTAAATACTAGAAAGAAGCAAATAACAATAGAAAATAATGTACAACTTGAAAGTGGCAAAATATCTAGAATATTAAGAAATTAACTAAAAGCTATTAAAAAATAACTAGAAATCTTAAAAGAAACTAGAAAATGAAAAAAGAATACTGAAAAGAAAATATATCAGTGGTGTATAACTGGCAATTAGTCGAAAAAATGAAAAAAAGAAAGTGTAACTTGAAGAACTTAGCTAAAAATTAAAAACTATCTAATTATAAAAAAAGAATACATGTAAACTTAAAAATATTAGTAAAAAAAACTAAATTTTTTAAGGAAAATAATTAAAAATGTGATAGAATAATTGGAAAGTGAACAATATCTAGTATCTAAAAAAAAATAAATAAAAAGTCAAGAAAAATTATGAGAATGTAAAGAAGAATTAACAGAAAGGTGTTAAAAAGAACTAAAAAGTAAAAATATTTTTTTAAAAAGAAATAATAATAAATAGATAACGCGAAAAAATTACTTGAAAATAGAAATTGAAAAACACAATTAAAATATATAGGAGAGTTACTATAAAGTGAAAAAATAACTATAAACATAAGCCGAAGTAAAATATTTAGAAAATGTAGAAGAAGCATTAAAATGTTAACAAATTACTAGAAAGTGAAAAAAATAACTATAAATTGGTAAAAAATTGCTGAAATTAAGAAAAACAAAAAAAGTGCCAAGTAATTCGATCATATTAAAGTGATTTTTCTCTATTAAGTATCAATTTTTTTTTATTTATATATTTGTTATTATTTTCTAGTGATTTAACTCACCTTACACTTATTTTGTAAGTTTCTAGTAATTTTTTCGATGATTGGTTATAATTATTATTTTATAGCCACTTTTTGTCTTACTAGTATCTTTTTAGAAAAAAATATACGGAAATTACTATAAAGTGCAAAAATAACTATAACCAAAAGCCGAAATAAAATAATTAGAAAATGTAGAAGAAACATTAAAATGTTAACAAATTACTAGAAAGTAAAAAAAATAACTATAAATTGGTAAAAAAATTTTAAAAATTAAGCAAATCAAAAAAAAGTACAAATTAATTCGATTTAGTATCAATTTTTTTATTGATATATTTGTTATTATTTTCCTCACTTTAGACTTATTTTGTAAGTTTCTAGTAATTTTTTTTCGATGATTGGTTCTAATTATAACTGTTATTTTGTAGTTATTTTCTGGCTTACTAGTATTTTTTTAAAATTGTTAGTTATAATTCTTACATTTCTAAGCATTTTTTTTAGTTTCTAATAAATATTCACGATTTTGTATTAGTTTGTATTTTTTATTGAATTTCTAATTCTAATGTCTCTTTACAGTAATTTTCTTTTTTTCTTAGTCATTTTTATTCAACTCCTAGTTATTACTTTTTTCTAGAAATTTGTCTTTATTTTTTAGTTATCTGAAACTAAATACTAGAATTTAAATGTTTAATACCTAAATATTGTTTCCTTTTTATTAATTTGTTTTCTTTCTAGATTTTCATTCTTCAATTTAGTTATTGACTTTTCGATGTAAATACATTTAATAAAATATACTAATCTACAGTTTTGCCGAACTGATTATTTATTATTATTATTATTTTCTCTGTGCAAAATATTTTGAAAACTTAAAATTATCAATTATAAAAATAATTTTCTCCGATAAATATTTCTCATTAAAAAATATCAACAATATAAACTAAAATATTATTTTTTTAAATATTAATTAGAATATAATTACCTGCAATATATTATTTTTTGAATAACTTAACTATTATTATAAAATAATTCTCAAGGATCCTTTTTCAATAAATTAATTCCATATCTGAAAAACTTACTTTATACAGAAACTACTGGAATTTTGCAGCGAGGGTTGCTGAACGTCTAGAAAAGTTTAATTTCCGCAAGAAGAACCTGAAATGTTTATTTTACGTTTTATATACTCTTTTAATAATGTTTAGTTACATTAATTAAAAAATTTTTGAAGAGAAGGTTAATAACAATATCCAGTATAACCTTAAATTATTAAAAGTCGAATTTTAGAATTTTCACAAAGTTTCTTTTTCCAAACAAGCCAAATTAATGTTTATCAATTTTATAAGAAGCTTTACTCGTAAAATTGTCAGATTTTAAAATTATTTATCACTTTATTTTGATTTTTGAAATCGCTGTCAATTATCACTTTTTTTAAAGACTAACGAGAAGTTTGCCCTCTTTTCAAATATCGATTTTAATATATAGTTAAATTCTACAAACAATATTTGAATTACAAATATTTAATAATGATAATAATAATATAATAATAAATTTTTTTATTTTTTGATTTAGCCGTTGATGGCTCAACACATTTTTAAAATATGGTGATTAATGTTTTTAAATTTTAACATTTATTTAAAAGTTACTATAGTTTAAAAAATTAGCCTGATGAGGTTGGCAAACTTGGTTTAACGAAACGTTGCAAAAATAAAAAATGTACAATTTTTATTTATTGACCTTTCTAAGATCAACTAAATCTTTTTATTAATAAAATTTTGAAGGAAACAACTTTTATTTAAATAATAATAAATGTTAATATATAATATTAATCCTATTTAAAAAATATTCAATCAAACAAAAATTCTGTTCAATGAAATTAGGATAAACAAAAAAATTTAATTAATAATATAATATTCTAAGAAATAAAAATGCTATCAAATTAAAATGATCTAAAATATCAGAACTAATTTAAGAGAAGTTCGTCAAAATAATAAATCTATCAACTGAATGTTCTCCTAATAAAAATTATGTTTAAATAAATTATCTTGAGTGAATTTTACGTCAAATGAAAAATGTTGAGCAAAAATTAAGTTGAGTGAAAATTATGTGAAGGAAGAATCTTTGAATTAACAATTATAATATAATTAATCAAAATTATGTTTCATAAATATTAAATTTATTCACACTTGTAATAATTACTTGTAAATTAGAAATTATTCAGAATAAAATCAATCTTAATTGGCAATAGGTTGAAAAAAATAATTTGAAATAAATATTGAAATCAATGAATCTTATAATAAATGATAATTCGATTATTTTAATTTCGATTTATTTAAAATTGTCTATTCTCAAGTTTAGCAGAAATCTATGTAACCTTACTAAAACGCAGTCTTTTTTCTAAATTTCACTTTTTCGTGTGTTTTAATAATTAAAATGACTTAAGTAAATTAAATAATTAAATAAATTATATCTTTTAACGAATATTTCTTCACAAGCAATTAAAACACTATTTAATGTAAAAATGATTTATTTGTACGTTGGCATAAAAAATATCTTTGTACAGGTACAATAAATTTAAGCGTTAATGTCAAAAGGTTGTAAATTTCACAATTAAAAATGGGTCAATTTCAAAATTATTTGACGAAAATTAAGAGTTCAAAACATTGGAGAGTTTTTGTCTTTCTTCTTCTTTCTGTCTATCAAGGGAGTCAGAGTATCTTTCAGTTTATCAAAGCGAAGATAAGCGTAGTTTTTCATCTCGTGTATTTGATCCATGTCTTCCTTACTCACTAAAAAATTCAAACAATCTTAAATTCTTTTATTTAAATTTTAATTTCATCAAATAAAAAATATTTAACCACATACACTTCATTTCTCGATATCTGATGTTATAAATGCTGTCTTGCAATGGCTCAGGACCAGCCTTACTCAGTTCTGTAGAATTTCCTTTTTTTACGAATTCACTGACTTCTGAAAAATATTGTTTAAAAGAAATGTAAAATTGATTTTTTAATAATCTATAATTTTATTTTTTATTATAATTTTAATATTAAATTATAAATATTTTAATGTCTTCAAAGAAACCTGTTAAAAATTTAATTATAAATATTCTAAGAAAAAAAGAATTTAAGTGAAAGATAATTTATAATTTTTAAGTCTACCCTATTTTCAACCTAGTTTTACAGTTTCAAACTGCTATATAACAAGAAAAATAATTTTATTATTTAAATCAATTTTAAAAATTAAATTATAAAATACTAGTAGCGTTCAAAAATAATCCAACAGAAAGTTTTTGTTATAAAAATATTTCAATTAAAGGTTAGATTCACACTTACGATCTCTTAGTTTGGTCACTATTGATTTTTCATTAGCAATTTTCTGAAGAGCAACTTCTGGATGAATCGTACGTCCTCTGATTGCCTCCGTTTCTTCGACAGCAGTCGCATTATTTGATTGATTTTGGTTACTTTTCTCTTCAGAAATGGCCCATGGATGCTCATTATGATTCTTTAAATTCGGTTCCACTTTAACATTAGTTTTTTCTTTTTCTAAAACAAATATTTTTCATGATTAAAATATTTATCATTATTATTATTATTCTTATTAATTTTATTACCTTTTTATTTTTATACTATTATTAACATTAATGATCAGATAATAGTGATTAATATTGTTCTATTGTTTATATTGTTGTTATTATTCTTTTATTATTATTGTTATTATTATTACTAACAATATTGACATTCTAACAATTTTAAAAATATTATTACTAGCTTCGACTAATAAAATAGAGGAGGCAAAGGGCGCCAAAATGATTATCTTTTTCCCACTCTTGAATGAAATAGTAATTTTTCCAAGTAATTACTATAATGGTAATTTTCACCACCTATGGTAAAAATGATTTTTTTCCTACTAGTGACGAAAATGATCATTTTTTATCAGTGGAAAATGGTCAAGTTTCCCACTAGTGTCGAAAATGATTATTTTTCCCACTAGTGTTAAAAACGATCATTTTTCTCACTGGTGCCGAAAATGATCAAACAATTTTGTTGTCAAAATAATATCACAAATTAATAACACTGATGCCAAAAATAAAGCTTAAAATTATCAGAAATTTTCTGATTTGATTTTTAAAAAGAACTTGTAATATCTTTAAAACAATATCCAGAATAAATACTCACCAAGAACCTTAAATTTGGAAATCAGTATTCAACGAATTAGTACTGATATTAGTTGATTTTTTGACGGGTGTTTGAACTGAGATCGCTCCAGAGATATTTCGGTATCAAATGCTGATTGAGACTTGAATCAACGATCTGGCTGCTCAAATCGCCTAATCTATTGTGAAAAAGGCCCTGACCCTTGTAGAACTGCATCCTCTCAAACTTCCAACCATCATCCTTGTCAATCGTATTAAGTTGTCTGTACTGATACAAAGCAAGATTTTAATTTTTGACACCTAAGAGCTACCAATTTACAAGAATCCTCTGTTATCAGGAATTTTAGAGATATGCTAACCAAATTTTGATTGTGACGTCCATAAACCGTCTGCTGCACTTCTGAACCCCTCATTTCCTCAGCACTCGACCCAGTTTCATCTCCAGCATCAGAATTTCTCGTTTCGACTTTTCTCGACATTTGCAAACCTTTACCAGCCTCCAAGTTTTCATCCAATTCCGCATTTCCCGCAAGTTCTGCACTTCTTTCATATTTGTCATCATCGTAAAATTCTTCTTTCTGCACTTGTGTCGTTGCAACGTCTTGATTAGTTCTTCTATTCGTTAACTTAGGTTTGAATACATTCCTGTTCGTTGAAGCATTCCTTCTGTTTCCTGCTAATTGAACATCTCTGTTATCTTCCTCTTCCTCAAAATCGTAATTCTGTCTGTTAGAATATTGATTCTCTTCTTCCTCGAATCCTTCAGCTTCATAATTAGAGATTTCACTAGCTTCGTTGCGACTAGCTTGGTTGTAATAATTCGCCATGTTCTGACCACCTTCTGTATTGTAATTACTTTCCGTGTTGTAACTACCTTCTGGGCTGATCCCAACAGTATTATATTTCTCATCAGAAAAATCACCAGCTTCCTTATACTCTTCTCTGTAACCTTCAACGGGACTAATGCTTTCTGTATTAAACTCCCTGAAATTATAACCTTCCGTCGATTTTTTATTTTTAGGACTGTATCCTTCCATTCTGTTTTCATCCCCAAAATCATAATCTCCTACCAGGTTATTGTGACCTCCAGAAACGTTATAATCTCCAGTACTGTGACCACCTTCTACATTAGACTCCCTAATTATCATCTCATTTGCCCTTTTCGATATTGAATTAAAGGAAGAATCGGCCTGACGTGCAACTCTCCATTTATAGAAGTGTTCTCGACTGTAGGGATAAGGATCTCCAGGAACTCTAACATAGTCTTCTTCGTAGCCGTAGTCCGTAGGTTCATCTTCCGATGCAACATCCTCTGGAAACCTTAGTGCTGGCTTTTTTCCCTTTCCCTTAGTTTCATCCATAGAAGTGGCGAAATATTTGCGGCCTTTGGAACCAGAAGACCCATTCGAAGATCCATTGGCCCCACTGGACGACCCACCGAAAACATAACCACCAGAATAAGACGAAGAATTTCTAGCCGAGCATCGTTTTGCGTAAACAAACGGAACCCAAACGATACTATCGACTCGTTTCTTAGAAGAAGGTTTCGTCGAAATTGAAATCTCAGTAGGTAAAGGAGCGTCCAGGATATTATCTCCAATTACATTCGGAGAGGACAATTCTATCTCAACGTTCCTTCCGTAAATTTCGTCCACGTTTTTAGCATCCAAATCATCATAATAGGACATATCATCCGTATTAATCCTCGTTAGTGTGAGAACCTTTGTGGGAAGTAGAGGCCTCCTTCTTGAATTTTTTATCCCCCTCTTGACATGGGCCATTTTTAATTCTTTCTTTTTGTCTCCTTTTCCTAAACTTATACCTTTTGCAGCTTCCATTCCCGACTTAATCTTCGTCTCTGGAATCAAAAACGGATCAACTAATTTATTAATTTTATCTGCATTCGCATTCATCAGCAGGCAACTTTTACTAATGTTCATTTCTGAAGATCTTCCCCCAACTGCCGATGCACACGAGCGGCTATCAGTGTGGATTTTTTTGTTCGAGGCATAATCCACTGCTTTTGGATCATTCAACTTTTTCGATTCCATGTTCCTAATTCCTTTCATTTCCGAATTTCCGGGTTTTCCAGCTTCAACGCTCAATTTTGAATTTTGAGGCTTTGTTCGAATTAGCATCTGACCCAGAGGATCATAGACTTGTTTATCTTCAATTGCCTTCTCAGCTGGGGATTTAGCCCTATTCGCAAGATCCTGCCAGGCGATCATTTCCGCATTTTGGGGCAGCTCTTTAGGAACATTCAAGTCGCCTTCGGAAGCTGTCTCTTCTGTAAAAGATGCGCTTTGATCTTTATTCAAAAATCCAATTTTGGCATCGACTTCCGGAGAGACAATTTTTGGCTGATCTTCAACTTTTGGTGGACTTTTGTTGAGGTCTTCCTGTGTTTTTAAAGCCTCGATTTTGACAGTGTTTTCTTCAAACTTTGCTTCTTTTAAATTGATACCTTCTTCAATTTTAGCATCTTTAATTATTGTAGTTTCTAGGATTTTATCAACTTCTTCTATTTTAGCAACCTCTTCTAGATTAGCAATTTCTTCAATCTTGGCAGCTTGAGCAGGTTTAGCAGCATCTTTAATTTCTGGATCCAGTACCTTCATCCTGACGCCCCAAGAATTTTTCAAGATATACTTTGGACTCTTTGATTCTTGTGGTGTTGTTTTTTCAGAATCAATGGGGTCTATTAATTTAACTCCCCACTGGTATCGGTAATTTTCTGGCTCGAGACCCAGGAGATCTTTTTCTAATTCCGGAGTAGATTTGCCATCAACTTTGATGACAGGTTTCTTATTCTTTTTCTCGTCTTTTTTATCCTTTCTCTCCTGTTGCTGTGGCATGTTTGGTTCGGTGATTGGGGGTTTCGAATTAAAGGAAGCAAGACCCATAATTCCACGAACTGATCCAAAAGACAAGAGATTCGTTTTCTTTTTTGGCATAACCAGTGCTAATTTACAATCGCTAAGTAGTTCATCGATCCTAACGCATCTTAGACAAGAATCGTAGTAATTTCCTAGGATATTAGTTTCCTTGCTGTGGTAGGCCAATATTTTTCGAAGAGGTCGATTTTGTGTCCTCTGTCGCTTTTTGTATTTGGCACTGCAGACTGGTAATAATTCAACTTCTTGATACTTTTTCTCTAAAAATAATGGATTGAGACAAACGAGTATCAAGGTAAGATTTTTAAAAGTGAATAGTTACATTTTAGTTCAAGTTATAAGTATTAATTAATTTTTTTAAATTCTGACCTATGAAAGTAGGTGGTTGAATAAAAAAAATTAACTCCTCGATGCCGACATAGTAATATTGGATAGAAGAAAATTCACGGAAAGTTTCTTAAATCAGCACAGGTTTAATATATGTTTTTGAAGTCGCTAAACACGTATCTGAGTCTGTTTTGTTCTACGTCATAACACAGCCCCACAAAAAAAAAAGTGTCATGTACTTTTGACCGGAATACCCTAGCCCTATGTATTTTGACGCGCTGAACACGAATCCGAAGTCAGTTTTGCTCCATCACGTCAGGATTTTTTCCTAACCTCAAAATCAATAAAATTACACTTTTTGTTCATTAGCATGTGAACCCGACTTAACATTAATACATGCCTAGGGCAAATAGAAAGCTTGAATTGTGACCTTTAAAACGCTTTTTTAAAAATTGTTCTACGATGATTTTTAACGAAGTTATGATGTTTTATTTAAAATCATTTTTTTCCATTACACCATACCACATCAATAATTGAAGTGTTATTTACATTTGGAAAAAATTTATATTTTAAATAAAACATCATAACTTCGTTAAAAATTATCGTAGAACAATTTTTAAAAAAGCGTTTTAAAGGTCACAATCCAAGCTTTCTATTCGCCCAAGGCATGTATTAATGTTAAGTCGGGTTCACATGCTAATGAACAAAAAGTGTCATTTTATTGATTTTGAGGTTAGGAAAAAATCCTGACGTGATGGAGCAAAATGGACTTCGGATTCGTGTTCAGCGCGTCAAAATACATAGGGCTAAGGTATTCCGGTCAAAAGTACATGACACTTTTTTTTTTTGTGGGGCTGTGTAATTTTTCCTAACCTCAAATTAAGTGAATTTTAAGTATCTAATAACTATTTTAAATAATTTACTTTATTCATGGTATTCTAGGATTTTGTGGTCGCTGATTATGAATCTAAAGTTAGATTTTCAAACAGAGTTTTTAAAAATTCTAATGATTTTATTTCAAAAATTTGACTACTGATTCGTATTCAGCAACACCGAAAAATCCCTACATATCAGGTTTCATAACATCATAACAATTGTATATTTAAAAAAATAGATGCTATATAATTAATCCGCCATTTTGAGATTTTAAAAAACTAAATCCTGATAACAACAACAGAAACCCCGGGATACCAAAATGAAAGAAAATCTCTGAATTATTTAGTAGTTTATTTAACAATCAAAATCCACTAAGTTTTTTGAGGTTAGGAAAAAATCATTAAAAATTCTGACTTTAGATTCTTAATCATCAACCTCAAAGCTCTCTAGATATAAAGTTTTTTTTAAGAATTTTAATTATTTTTTAAAGTATCTGACCAACTTGATTAATCCACCATTTTGAATTTTGAAAAATTAACTCCGGATTCATTGCAAGCAACTACAAAAACCCCGGAATACCAAGATAAAAGAAAATCTCTGAACATTTAATAAAGTTTACGTAACATTCAAAAACCACAAGTTTTTTGAGGTTAGGAAATAATCAGGATTTAAAAATCTGACTTTATATTCATAATTATCAACCTCAAAACTCTCTAGATATCAAGTTTTTAAAGAATTTTACTCGATTTTAATGTTTTTTTTAAGTATCTGACCGGCTTGACTGATCCGCCATTTTGAATTTTGAAAAAATAACTCTGAATTCATTGCCAGCAGCCACAAAAACCCTGGAACACCAAGATGAAAAACATCTCAGAATGTTTAATAAAGTTTATTTAATACTCAAAATCCACTAAATTTTTTGAGGTTAGGAAAAATCAAGATTAAAAAATCTGACTTTAGATTCTTAGTCATCAATCTCAAAGCTCATTAGATATCAAGTTTTTTTTTAAGAATTTTAATTATTTTTTTAAGTATATCTGACCGACTTGATTAATCCGACATTTAGGATTTCGAAAATCAGACTCCATATTTATTTTCTGTAACCAGAAAACCCTAGGATAACAAGATTAAAGAAAAACAAGCAATATTTTATAACATTTGTCAATTAAAATCCGCAATTTATTTTGAGGTTAATAAAAATTAGAATTTTAATTTTTGAATTTAAATTCATAATTAGCACTGACGAAACTCTAGATATCAAGTTTGTTAACAATTTAATAGTTTTTAAAATTTTTGACCGCTCTATTTGAACCGCCATTTTGAATTAGTGAAATTTAACTGCGGATTCGTAATCAGCGACGACAAAAATAACAAAGTTTGTTTGGTACTTGAAATCCTCCATGTGTTTTGAGATTGGGGAAAATTACGATTTAAAAAATTTTGCTTTAAATTTGCAATTAACAACCCAAACAAACCCTAAAAAAATTCCAAATTTTGTAACAATTGGACTAACATATTTAATACGTCATTTTGGATTTTCAAAAACTGACTCCAGACTATAAAAAACCTTAGGATATCAAAATTGAAAAAAATTTTCAATATTTGAACTAGAACTCTATTATAACTAGTACTCTAAACTCAGTGCCGTAACTAGGGTGGTGCTGTCGGTGCCGTGGCACCGGGCGCAGTCCTCGGGGGGCGCAAACTTGGAGGGACGCAACATTTTTTTTATATATTTTTTTTTTAATAAAAAAAATTATAAAACCAAAAAAAAGTAGACTATTTTTTTTAGGCAGTTCGAAGCTGATTATTATAAATGTTACTAATTGTAAGTACTTTATTAGACAAAAAGTGTTTATTTACTGTATTTAAAACATTATTTTAATGAAACTTTTAAAATCAATAAATATAAAAATTATTAATACGAAGGAAATAATTCGTTCATTTAGTAAAATTTAGTTTTTAACTAAAAATTTCATCAATCAATTTATTTGAAAAAATTAAAGAAAATATTTGAAACTTGCGGAAATTGAATTTATAAATTAAAGGAAAAATTAAAAAATAAAGAAAATAATTAGTATAAAAAAAAAATTTAAATAATGATAAAAATAGATGAAAATTGTAGCAAATAATTGAAATCATAATAGAAAAGAATTGTTAAAAATTGAAGAAATTTTTAAATATAATTTAAAATTTATTATTCTCCAAGCAAGGATTAATTAAATTTTTAATCAATAAAATTTCAAATTAATTGAAGTTCGAAGAAATATAATATACCTATAATTGTAATTGTAGTCTCATTATCTCAGATATATTCTGTAATTCTTTGAATTATTTTTTACAAATTTTTATTATTTTCTTCAATTAAAAATTATTTCTATCAATTATTTTTTTATTCAATTTTTTTTTAATCCATTTTTGTCTTTTTAAATTATTTTTTATTTATTTTCAAAGTTTCTTTATTATTTATCTCAAATTCTAGTTATTTTTTCAATTTACAATTATTTTCATCATTCTGCAATTATTTTCTTTTATTATTTATAACTATATGTTGTAATTTTTTCAATTATTTTTTAAAAACTAAAATTATTGTCTTCAATTTTTCATTATTTTTATTACTTTGCAAATATTTTCTCAGATTTTTTATAACTTTCGTTATTCTTTAATTAATTTTTTAGATTTTAAAATATTTTTCTCAAATTTTAATAATTTTCGTCAATTTGAATTATTATTGTTATCATTTTGCAATCAATTTTTTCTAATTTTAGTTATTCTCAAATTTTATTCCTCAATTCAATTCCTAAATTTTCAATTATTTATCTCATTTTTCAATTATTTTTTTCAATTTTTATTTTCTTTTATATTTTTGCAATTATTTTTTCCACCTTTTAATTAGATGTATTAATTATTTTTCAATAAATTTCCTACATTTTAACTTAGTATCTCAAATTTAAGTTATTGCATCCACTTTTTAATGTTTTAATCATTCTTCAATTTTTTTTCTCAAATTTGAAAGACTTCATCAATTTTTAATTATTCTTTTTTCATTTGCATTATTTTCACAATTTTTATATTATCTTGAATCTTTGTTGATTATTTCCGAAAATTTCAATATTATATCTGAAATTTTCATTTTCTTTAATAAATTTTCGATTATTTCTATAATGTTGTAATTATTTTCCTAAATTTAAAATTCTTGAAATCATTTTGTAATACTTTTACTTTACACATATTCTGTATTTTTTAAAATTATTTTTTTATGATTGCAATTAATATCTACAAATTTCAACAATTTTTATCATTTTTCAAAAATTTTCTTCAATGATTCTCATTATTTTTCAATTTTTCCCCTAATTTTTAAATTCCATATTTCTGCAAGTTTCAATTATTTTCTTTAACTTTTTCAAATAAAACTTCTTCAGTTTAAATTATTTTCTTCAATATCAAATTAGTTTCATTATTTATTAATTAACTTTCAATTTCTTTTGTCATTTTTCAATTATTTTTACAAAATATGAGTTTTGTTTTTTTATGTTTCAAGTATTTCAATGATGTCCTTGGATTTTGAATCACTTTCTTTTACATCAAATAAATTTTGTAATTTTCTCAAATTGTGTTCTTAAATTTTCATAACGAATTTTAGTTTCCAATTATTTTTATCCTTTTTTAAGCAGTCTTGTTTATTTCAAATATGTTCCGTAATTTTTACAATTATTTTTTTACAAATTTGTATAAAATTTTTCAATTTTTAATTATTTTTATCATTTTTAAATTAGTTTTTGTCAGTTTCAATTATTTTTTAATAAATTCTCTAACTTTTTTCATTATTTATTTCTAATCTCAGATATTATTTCAGTTCACATTATTTTTATAATTTTGTAATAATTTTCTTTTATTATAACTATATGTTGTAATTTTTTCAATTATTTTTAACAAACTAAAATTATTTTCTTTAATTTTCTATTATTTTTATTACTTTGCAAATGTTTTCTTGGAGTTTTTTTACTTTCATCATTCTTCAATTAATTTCCTAGATTTTAAAATATTTTTCTCAAATTTTAATAATTTTCTTCAATTTTCAATTATCATGTTATCATGTGCAATCAATTTCTTCAAATTTTATTCTTCAATTAAAATCTTAAATTTTCAATTATTTATCTGATTTTTCAATTAGTTTTTTCATTTTTAATTTTCTTTTATCTTTTCGCATTTATTTTGGCACCTTTTAAGGGGCCGTCCAAATATTACGTCACACTATTTTTCACCATTTTAGACCCCCCCCTCCCCCATGTCACACACTGTCCCATACATTAGCGCCATTTTTTCTGCTTGTCACAAATTGGTTGACCCCCCCCCCTCCCCCTTAAAGTGTGACATAATATATGGATGACTCCTAATTAGATATATTAATTTTTTTCAATTTATATCCTAAATTTTCATTTTTTATGTCAAATCTAAGTTATTGTATACACTTTTCAATGTTTTTCAATTATTTTTCTGAAATTTCAATCAAGTTCGTCAATATTTAATTTTTTTTTTTAATTTGTAATGATTTTTACAAATTTTATATTATTTTAATTATTTGTTTATTAATTCCGAAAATTTACTCGAAATGAAATAAATTGTCAATTTTTGCGTAACAATAATTACGATAATTAAGGAACTGTTTAATTTACTATTGTTTTATTTCTCTTCTCCCCCCTCTCTCCTCCGGTCAATATTAAGTGTGCAGTTGGCAAAAATTTACAAGTCTCTGACCCTGATTAAACATGTTTTTTTAACTTCTATTTTTCTAAGGAATATAGGGGGGGGGGGCCAAATTTTTATCTCGCACCGGGCGCGAAAATCCTAAGTTACGGCTCTGTCTAAACTATTTAAATATGTTCCAGATCAATCTGAATTTAAATTGTCTCTGGCTAATTCTATAATTTTGTTAATTAATATTTACGTAAATTACATTTATATTTGTATATTAACTTTCTTTTATTTATTTACTTTTTTTTTACTCAGTACTTTGTACGAAAAGGCAAATTTTTGTAAGCCCTTATATGAGCAAATAAATAAATATTTAAAAAAGTTCGTTTTAGACTGAAAATCTGCTATGACTTTTGAGGTTAGAAAAAAAGATGGATTCAAAAATCCGCTTTTAAATTTGCTCACCATTCTGGTTACTTGAAAATATCACTTTAGATTTGTAGTCTACAACCACAAAAACCCTAAGATACCAAGATTGAAAAGAATCTCCTATTGAATAAAGTTACTTATTAATAAACTTAAAATCCAAATTTTTTGAGGTTAGGAAAAGTTAGGATTTGAAAATGTGGTTAAAAATTTTTAATCAACAATGCTAGAACCCTAAATTTTAAGTTTCATAAGAATTAAATTTTATTTTTTAAATTTGACCGACCCCATTTAATCCGTCATTTTGGATTTAAAAAATCTGGCTCCATATTCGTATCCAGAGACTATAAAAATCACAGGATATCAAAATTGAAAAAAAAATTTAATATTTTAAAATGTTCGTTATTTGGGACTGTTTGGGACTGAAAATCTGTTATGATTTTTGAGGTTAGGAAAAATTCAAAAATCTGACTTAATATTCGCTATCAGTCACCCGGAAAATAATGCTTATTATCAGGTTTCATAAGAATCTATTAACTACAAAAAAATTTTTGACCCCCATATTTTATCCACCATATTGTATTTTTAAAATATGTCTACGGACTCGTAATCAGTGACCATAAAAACTTTGGATACGAAGATTTAAAAAAATCTTGCAATGTTTAAGAAAGTTCGTGTGACAATCTGCCATGTTTTTTTAAGGTTAGGAAAATGTCTGGGTGACAGAGCAAAACGGATCCCAGATTTGTTTTTTATGAGCTCAGAAACATGTAACATATTTGCTCTGCTCAAAGCAACCTTTCGTCCATTTTTTTTTGTGGTCCAGTGAATTTTAAAGTAAATGCAGAATTTATGTAAATAATATTTTAATAAATATATTTTAAAACTATATAGAATATTTAATTTTAAAGCTGAAATTTTGTTTTTACGTAAGATACATTTTAAATTTAAATAAATACACGTATTAACATAATTAAATCAAATATTAACAATAATGTAAATAAACTTCTTTATCAAAGATCACCTAAAGTTTTTCTACCATATGTCAACGGCCTTTTTGAAAAAACAGCTTATTCATTAAAAAATTATTTAATTTCATCTATTCCTACAAAAAATCAACAAAACAAAAATTCTTTAATAAAAAAAGGAAAAGATAAAAATAAAAAAACAGAAACAAACAATACAGTATATAAAATTAATTGCAAAAATTGCACAGCATCTTACGTCGGGGAAACAAAAAGAAGGACTTTGAAAAGAATTAATGAACACAGAACGTCAAAAAATCAAAATTCGGTGTTTAATATTCACAAAAATGACTTGAAACATGATTTTGACTGGGATAATTTTTCAATTCTAGACAAAGAATCTAATCTAGATAAAAGATTAACTTCAGAAATGATTCACATCAACATGCAGAGAAATCCAATTAACAAAAAAGATGACACAAAGAATCTTAGTAAGACCTATACTCATTTTCTTAATGAACGTAAATATAGATATCGAAATGAATATTAACATTACTTTTAAAATAACACAATAATTTTATCAAAAACAATAAATTTTAAGAAAAAAATTTTTTACTATCTTTTTATTACTTTCTTTAATTTGTTTATTTCCTTCTCAAGGTTTTGATTGACTAGGTAATATTTTTTTATGTAAAAAAATGTGTTTTTTTAAATAATCTACTTCATATAATTTATAAACAAATTTTTAAGTTTGTAATATTTTTTCAAAGTATAATTTAAATTTAATTTTATTTTAACTTTCGACAATCAAGAATGTACCCTTATATTTTGTACACAATGACTTATAATAATCCGATCGCATTGATTAGTTCAATAATATTCTAATTACCTCAGTTTAATTTTAGTAAACGGACGAGACACTTGTTGTCAAAAATTTGTCATCGTCTTTATATTTAATTTATTTATTGTTAATTTTTTACGGTAATTATTGTTGACACCATTTCATTTTATTATATGCATAATTTGTAAATTAATTTTTTGTTAAACATGTTATTAATAAATTTTAGTTTCTGATGAGGGCAGCATAGCTGTTGAAACGTTAAAAAAGTGAAGATTTTTTCGTTTTATTTGACTCAGTGAAATCGATAATATCTTTTCAATAATTAAATAAATACACTTGAATGTTTTTTAATATTAAGTAAACACTTTAAAAATCTCTAAAACAAAAATCATTAAAAAATAGTTAATGGTTGAGCTTCTTTACATAACCTCAAATTAAAAAATGGGATTTGATTTAAGTTAATAACAGCAGTATAATTAAAATTAGTACAAGTGAATTTTAAAAGATTTAGTAGTATAGTTTTAGAAGGAAATTATCTTGAATCAAAATTTGTTGTAAAATGATAATAATTTAATATTTTGTGTTTTTTTAAAATTTTTTTTATTTTAGAAAACAATTGTAATTTTTACCCAATTTGCAGAAACAATAACTCTTCTCCTTGGAGAAAATTTAAAACTTTTGTTTATTGCATTTTGTTAAATAATGTTAAAAGTGTAAAAAGAATTTTATTTGTTTAATAAATAAATAAAATATCTTTCACAAAGTTCAGCACATAAACTTCTACGGAACATGTTAAAGAATAAAATTACCTGCAGTTTGTGATAATAAAAAAAAATACCACTGTTTCTCAAAATAAAAGAAAAAACTCTGAATATTAAAAAAATGTTATTTAACAACAAATTTTGTCAGAAAAGAATTTTTTTGTAAATTATAGTTCCAGATCATTAAAAATGATATGTAAACAATTTTTATTATTTTAAGTGCTTTCAAAAACCACTTTTAATTTGAGGTTATGTTAACGAGTTGAACCTCCTTAATAATTATTTCATTACTTGTGTGAAAAATAATTTAACAACCTTTAATAATTTACAGTTATTATATACGAGCTCTAAATTTTTCAGAATATTATACCAAAGTACTAAAAAATTGTGATTATTTATAGATGGAATAAATTTAAATTTAAAATAAATTGAAGTAATTCAAAACCTAATATATTATTAAATAAATTTGATTTTTAAATGAAAAAAAATTTAATTCAATGAAATTCGAGACTCATGAATATTCCTTAAAAGTCACTGTGCCTAATTTTTAATCATTTAAGGTTTATAACACCGAATTTATATATTTATTAAAATAGTTAATTAAACAAATTTTCAATTTTACAAATTATCATTTAACACAAGTTGCTCTTAACGGAATTTTCAAAGGCCAGAATTATTATTTAAATTAATGTTATTAATTAATAATTTAGATTTATTATTGAATATCTAGGTGTTTTCAGAGACACTGATTGCAAATTTAAAGTCAATTTTACAAAATACAAAATGGTAGATCTAACATGGCGGACCAATTTTTGAAAAATTATTTTATTCTCATGAACTTTGTTACCTGGATGTTTTTGAGACCACTGATTGTGAATCCGGAGCCGGTTTTAAAAAAATTGAATAAATGGTGAACTCAATATTGTAGACGAAAATTTAAATGTCCGCCATATTGGATCTGACATTTTGATTTTTGTCAATCTGAGTTTAGATTCAAAACCTTCAACGTGGAAAACTTCAATGAATTAAAATTCATAATGATCAAATAAAAAAAAAATCGCCGTATTGGATCCAACATTTTGAATTTAGGAAATCTGAATTTAATTCATAACCTGCAAAACTGAAAGCTTCTTTATAGTATGTTTCATAAAAATTTAGATATGTTTTAAAATTTCTTCAAAATGTTTAATTTAAAGAATTCTCTTTTTAAAATTCTGTTAAATTACAAGTTGGTAATATGACAAGTTTGTTAAATAGAAATTATGTTAAAAGATAATTTTGTTAGATAATAATTTTTTTGGATAAAAATTCTGATAAAAAAATTTTGTTTATTGAAAATTTGGTTACGCAAAAAGTCTATTGAGTAGAAATTTTGGTAAAGAAAGATTCGATTTAATGAAAAATCTGCTAAATCGAGATCCTATAAAATGATTAAAAAATCAAATTCAAATTCAAGATCAAATTTTTTATGTTCTGTTTTTTGAAAATTATGCACAATGAAAATTTTGAAAATTATGCTTAACTGAAATAATGACAAATAAAAATTACGTGAAAGCAAAATTATGTTTAAAAATTTCTGTTAAATGAAAATTTGGATGATTGAAAATTCTGCTAAATAAAAATTACGTGAAATGAAAATTCTGTTTGAAAAATTCTGTTAAATAAAATTTTGATTATTTAGTAATTCGGATAAATATAAATTTGACATAAATGTTAAATTGTGTATTTGAAACTCAGCTTTAAGAGTTTTAAGAAATATTCACGTGTTTCATAACATGCTTAAAATAGGTGTCCACATAATAGAGGACTGTAGTGTAAATTATACATACTAATAATAATAATAACAATAATAGTTAAAATGCTAAATAATAGTAACAAAATATAAAAAAAAAATTATATCCATAAAAAAAATTTAGAAAAATTCTTTTAGTGTTTTAAATAGAAAACTAACTTTAGTTAATTTGTATACCTTTTAATAAGTATTTTAATAAAGCAAAAAATTTAATTCTTAACAAAATAGATTTTTATAAGTTACAGAACCAATTAAAACGATTTTTTAGATTGTTTTTAGTAAGAGGAAAGTTGGATAAATTGCCTGTTTGGGTTTCATGAATCAATTTACCTTATTTCTCTCAATTGAATTTATAATTTTTTTTAAAATCTATAATTTTGGAAAACGAAGCAATTTTACAGCCCTGAGATTTTTTCCATAATTTTCAAGTAGAAAAGTTCAATTTTACTTTACTTTGTAAATCATAATATTCCAAATAAAATCATCTTTGTTGTAATGAAAAAAATAATAATATATTTTTTTTGTATAAAACCCTAAAAACTATCCGTTTCAAAGTAATATTTAACATTAACCTATAATTTTCCTGCATTTTGTTATTATTTTCAGTTAAATTTGAATTAAAATTTCAAATTTATAATAATTAAAATGCATCATTCTATATCTATTTCTGCTATTATTCTACATTATCAAGAAATCTCTTTCATTCCGTAAAATTAAATACTTAATTCAATAAACTGTTCTAATAAAAAATCAAATTACTCTGACATACCAGGCTGTCGAAAAATTTTCTTCAATTTCGATAACATCCCACCATATTTGTTTTTTTGTTCCACAAATTTCACGTTTGCTGAAAGAAAGTACTTTAATAATAAAAATTTTAATAAAAGAATAAACAGTTATTTTAGAATGAGTAAGGATAAAAAAAGCAAGAGGAATTAAATGGTTTCTTTATTGAAAAAATGAAATTGGTGTTAAATTTGCTTTTCATGGCTGTCAAATGACATACGGAGGGAAAATAATTAGATAAAAGAATCCGACCCTAATATCTGGAATTTTCAGATTCTAGGAGGGGTTCGTGACTCAATAAATTCAATATGTAAGATCGACACGTTATTTACGGTTTCTTATCGACAAGCGGGGTGAACTGACCAGTGGACAGAGTCCTTTGGGAGATGGGAAACAGCATCCCTTTTATTCTTATTGCAGAGTTATATTGACGTCGAAACATGTTGGTCCTTGAAGGCGACAAAAGTGAACTCATTTTCCAAATCACTTAAACAATGTGCAAAAGTAAATATTTTTCACTAAGAATTTTAAATTTTTCGAAACTTTTGACAGCCAACCTTCTTAGTTCTTGGAACGTCGGCTACTGTCATTTCATGTTTTTTCCCCTTTTATTGTTTCTCGATCTCTTTTTTTTCCTCTGAACAATTAATAACATAACCAAAATAGTTGTTCTTGAAATTTTTTTAATTTCCTACATTACCACAAATGATATTTAAATTTAGTTTTTAAAATTATTTTACATAACCTCAAACATTTTTGTTATTTTTATAATCTAAATATTTCTTATTAACTAGCAAATTACGTTAATGCTTCTGCTTTAAAAACTCGTGACAAATTATAATAACCTTAAGTGACTATAATATAATTTTTTCTTTTTAGTTTATTTATAAAAAAGTTGTTTAAAATAATGATTAAAAAAAATGGAACGTTTTAAATTAAATTCGACAATGTAGGAAAAGTTATTTAAGAGTAAACGAAGAACAAAAAGAAATAGAAATCTGTATAAAAAAATTATTGATTTCTTAATAATAATATTTATTAATTAGTCATAATAGTAATAAAGTAAAACTTCAATTTAGCAGATTTTTTTATTTATTCATATTTATCTATTAAGCAGAATTAATATCTTTTATTGTCTGTTCGGCCTCGATAACCAGGCTGATTTAATTCGTCGTATGGAGAAATATCTTTTTCACTTTCTTGCATATAAGATTCATCTCGAAAACGATCTTTTATTTGGCTTCCACTTGCTTCTAGAAAATTGAAAAAAAATTTAAATCTTTTTGTAAATGTACTCTTAATTAAAATAGGGTTTTTGAATTCTTTATTTCAATTATTTTCTGTCAAAATAAAAATAATTTTTGTAATATTGCTCTTTGATAGGTTATGTCTGTTATTAATTTTATCAAAAAGTAGGTCCTAATTTTATCACTTGTAAAAAAGAATTTTTTGTAGTAAATTAACGATTTAATTTTATTAAAGATTTATTAATTGTTTACTTAAAAAGGATAAAAAATGTATCAAACTATTTTTTAAAAGATAAACTTTTTGGAATGCTTACTTTGTTTTGAAAGGCCGAGTTTATTTTTAACATAATCCCACATTTTAGCTCGCACTACGTGAGTGTCTGATCCTAAAAATGTGATAAAAATGAATGCTTAATTCAAAACAGAAAAATTCTAAGGTTATTTTGAGAAAAAAAAATACACACCTGCAGTATTTGAAAACATTTTTACAGATTGAAGGTGCCCATTGACAATTCTACTCCTTAGCATATTCAATATTACTTGAAATTTTTATGATCAAATTTTAACAAGAATTTGCACTTAAAATTTATACATTATGTCTCCATATTGATGTTTGTTAAGCTAAACAGTGAGAAATTGACTGCTTATGAAAGTTTTGAGTATCGATTGCAATCGATTAGATAAATCAAGATAACAACATTGTTTTTTTGAATTTTATAAAAATAATATAAATCAAATGAAAATTAGTTATATATGAAAATTAATTATACAGTTAGCAATACGCAATAATTTTGTATTAATAGTTTTCAAATAAATTAGTTATTTGAATAATTTGTTCATTTCTGCGGATTTTAATTTAGAGAGTTCCGTTCAAAAAAATATATTTTCTTCTTTTTTCAGTGTCCAGTATAAAAAGAAGCAGAGTAAAGCCCATATAATTTGAAATACCTGCATTAAGAGTCTGGACTTAACTTTTCGGTTAATTATTGCCAAAACTTTTTCCCCATGAAAAGAAGATAGACCCTCAGTGAACTTAATGTCATAATGGGCACTATACTCTCTTTTCGACTTCTCCCCCAGTGGAAATTAAAGGGCAAAGATCGAAACTAGTGAAACAAGTTGATTCTCTTTTATCACAAATTTGGTATGAATTGTTGTTAAAAGTTAAAATAAATATGGTTTTCACTTAAAATTAATTAACCCATTAAATATCAAAACGAAACTAACCGTACTAGGATAAAATTAAATATTTCATAGGAAAATTGAAAAAAAAATAAAACCCTATTTTTTTGTTTCAATATCCAATGGTTTAAACAAATTATTTAAATTTTTGTATTTTTTTAAATGTATTTATGGAAATCGATTTTATGAGAAAAACTGAGAAGATTTTGTATAAATAATTTTTTTACACCTGTTGTACTTTGTTCACAAACACATTATAAACAAATAATTGTTGATTGTTTATAAAATTAAAAATGTTTTTTTTTAAATTATGTATGCCAGTCGATTTTATGAGAAAAATTTCGTATGTATCATTTTTTTCACCAGTTATTTTTTTCCATAAAATTGTTAAATAATAATTAAAAATTATTTGTTTATAACGTTTTTGTGGTACGACAGGTATAAAAAATAATTCATACAAAATCATCTTAGTTTTTATCATAGATTCGACAGGTATAAAAAATAATCCATACAAAATCTTCTTAGTTTTTATCATAGATTCGATTTCCATAAATAGTTATTGAACATTTTTGTAATAAACTGTTTAAACAATTAATGTATCAACAAATTGTTTAAAAACTTGATTTTAAAATATTATTCATGAAAATCGATTACCTATATGAGAATAACTAAGAAGATTATGTAAGAATCATTCTTTTGTGCCAGCTGTAATTTGTTTATAAAATCGTTATAAACAAATAATAATTATTTGTCAATAAAATTAAGAATGGCATTTTCTTAAAATTATTTATGCCAATCGATTCTATGTTAAGAATGATTAAGACTTTGTATGCATCTTTTTTTTGTACCAGTTGTATTTGGTTCATAAATTAATTATAAACAATCAACAATTATTTGTTTATAACGCTCTTGTGGTTTAAAACGTACAAAAAAATTATTTATATTAAATCTGTTTAGTGTTTTTCATAGAATTGATTTCCATAAATAGTAAATAATTTTTTTTTTAATAATCTGTTTAAACAATTATTATAATTATTTAACAATTTATTATTATTTAGTTTTAACAAATTATTAAAAAGTTCGATTTTTTAAAAACTATTCATGGAAATCTATTCTATGAGAAAAACTGAGAAGATTTTGTATGAATCACTTTTTTATACCAGCTCTACTTTGTTTATAAAATCAATATAAACAAATAAGTATTAATTGTAATTGTTAATAAAATTAAAATTGATTTTTTCATAAATTATGTATGCCAATTGATTCTGTGAGAAAAATGATAAAAGTTTTGTATGTATTTTTTTTGGTACCTATTGTAATAATTGTATAAAATCATTATAAACAATCAACAATTATTTGTTTATGAAGTTTCTGTGAACAAAGTACAATAGGTACAAAAAAATGATTCATACAATTATACTTTAAACAATTGTAAATTATAAAGAAATAAATAGGGGTGACTTTTTTCAATTTGCCTATGAATCCAATGTTTAATTTGATCCTAGTATATTTAGTTTTGTCTTGGTAATTGATGGGTTAATATATCTAAACTAAAAGAATTGGAAATTAAGATTAAAATGAATTATAATCAGAATTTATTGGCTTAAAACGAAAATAAATAATAATATAAGTAATAATAGTGATAATAATAAATAAATAAAAATTGGTATATATTTCTTTTTCAAGTTTAAGGTGTTTATTTATTATAGGCTCGCGACAATCCTTGCAATGACCATTCGGACCACGTTTTCTGATAAGGCGTTAATAAAAGTTTAAAGGGCATTATCGTGAGCTTTGGTGGAACATTAAAAAACGCACGTGTCCTTTACGGAGCCTTGAGATGCAATTTTAAATAGCTATTCCAACCTTCAAGCAATAGTGGAGGGTGACACATGTCCCCGATGCTGCTACATGTTTTCGTGGCTTATGTTTGGAATACCAATTGCTTACAGTACGAAAGCCAGGCGAAGGGATTCCTGCAAGGAAATAAATGTTTATCGCGCTCGACACATTATGCTTCTTGTGGACGAGATACATTTCTCCTCACTTCCTCTTAAGTTTCTATTTATATTATATTTATTCTTTACTTCCCATCACTTGAGAAAATGTGGCATACGATCTAGAAAGGGAAAAATTAGATTAGTGGTCTCAAAAATTTAGTAATATAAATCTCTTTAGACGATTCATGAATATAATAAATTATTAACTTCTTATTTATCAATATTCCCTGCAGCTAATCGCCGTTAAGTAAAAAAAATATATTTTCTCAAGATATTGTCATTTTTTTTGCCAAAATACTATTATACCTATTTGTATAATATACTCAGGAATAATGTTCATTGTGATAAAATTTCACAATATAAGATATCACAATATAATTTACATATTTTTTCTGCGCCCTGCGAAGTGACCCATTGACCGACTGCTGACTTCCAAAAAGAAAACTGTACTGGATAGGGTGCGTGATAAACTGATTGCTTGCCCTTTACTTTCTGGTTTCCTTATAGTTTTTTTTTTTATAAATTTTATTTATTTATTTATTCTGAATATCTAATTAATAGTTATTCAATTAAACATTTACATAATGCTTCATCAACTGAACCTCTTCAAACCATCAATTACAATTTTTGAAATAGATCAAACAGCAAGTAATACTTATAAGAATAATTTAGTTTAGCTAAAATAATTTTGCACACAAGCTGTAAAGAAAGCAGTATAGCGTTATAAGGGGGAGTAAATAAATATATAGTTGTTAAGATAGTTACTCATTAACTAATGGAACTTTTATAATAACATCCAAGCATCCTTGATTCCCCAAAAGAGTCGTTTGTCACCATACTACTCTTAAGTATCTTAAGGTATAATAGTCTCAAATGACACTTAAGAGGCCGTAACCACTACTTGAACATTTATCAACGCGTTTCCTTCAGTATAATAATAAAATACGGTCTGTAAATCACGATGCGTGTTCTGACCTGGTTATAACCATTTCGGGAGATTGCGATGGACCATTCGAGGCGAGAGCAATGGCGACAAATCGCATGACAAACTCGGGGTTGTACCTCGAATACGTGAGAAGCAAAGGCAGGAACGTCACGTACCTCAGACCTCCAGGGAACGATGTCTCAAATGATCACAGGGGACCATGAAGACACGCACCTATAACCGTGACTTTTCCCATGTGAAAAAATATTGGCCCTCGCGACCTCACGCTGCCAAAAATACAGGGCGGGACAAAATATGTGCCCAGAAAGGATCCTACGTGGCATTGGGACGACGATAACTTTGTCATAGCCAATTTATACAATTGGCATGGCTTCCCGCTATTTGGCACTGGGGACCTAAGAATTTATGGCTTAATGTTTCGATTCCAGGAAATTTCGGCAATTTTCTAAAATAAAAGTCTTTGATATTATTTTTGTTTAAGATATATAAAAATAAGTCGAGGATTCAGATTTTTCACCTCATTGTTGAGCCTATTAAAAAGAGAATGTCGACTAAAATTTGTTTTATGTACATACTTATAAAAAGGTTGATAAGGTCTCAAATCTTCTAATAGGAGCAGAGAAGTTTATAGATGATAAAACTGAAGGACATTCAACCAAACCATTGATATTTTTAAACATAAAAAGCAAGTCAGAGTATAATAGACGAGTTTCAATCTCTGGTATATTCAATTGGGATTTTAATATTACGTAGTCATGTGTATAAAAGTCAAATTCAATTCCCAGTTGGTATCTCAAAAATCTATTTTGCACACGCTCAAGTCGCAGAATATGTACACTATAATAAGGTATCCATATAACTGAGGCATTATCTAAAACTGATCTTACAAATAAAACATACAATACACTTAAGGTCCTCGCATTGGTGAAGTTAGACGTATTACGTTTGACAAACCCAAAAGCTCTCTTCGCTTTATTTACTACATAGGACATGTGTTAGTTGAATGATAGATCAGGTACAAAAATGACTCCCATTGCTGTAAACAATCTTAATCACTCTGAAGTTTCAAACAGTCATCATAAGATTTAATAAATAAAAATTTACAAAATTTAAATACAGAGAAAACATCATTAATAAACAAAATAAATAAAAGAGGTCCTAGGTTAGATCCCTGACGTACTCCAGATGACACACTAAAGTCTTTAGAATAAGAATTACCAACACATACATATTGATATCGACCTATTAAGTAGCTCCTAAACAAGTTAACAATCTTTGCGTTAGAACCAACCAACTCAAGTTTATTTATCAAAAGAAAGTGATCTACCTTGTGAAAAGCTTTGACGAAATCAGTATAAACAACATCAACTTGAATCCCTGCCTTCAAGCTCAAAGTAAGATCATTGACAAAATCACTTAAGTTAGTATTGACAGATCTACCTCTAATAAATCCATGCTGTTCATTAATAATAACACTAGATACTGAATTACATTGTTGATAAAAAATGATACTTTGAAATATTTAAGAAAAAGAATTTAGAATTGTAATTGAACGATAGTCTTTTATATCGTTTTTATTATTGTTTTTATGAAAAGGAACAATGATCCCCTTCTTCCATAATATGGGAAACTTAGAATCCGCTATTGACTTACTGAATAATATATTTAAAGTGGTTCTAAAAATACGGAACAGCATGGTTTAATGATAACCAAAGACTTAATATACAAAGTAACCACAGAACCACTTTATTTAGAAGTCAGAATGTAACTAACTTGACAATTTTAAAATTATGTTACATAATATTTCTCCTCTCCAATGGTCGAAAGGCCCAATCGTCTTCTTACAGACAACTAATTGGTCTTCTTCTTAGGTTTAATAGCCTCTTGTATTGACAAACAGCCAGTGCAATAACTAATTAGTCGTTATCCCTCATAAAACTGACCGATATCTTTTCTTTTCAGTTCCACTTTGTTTGCATGAGCGTGGCTTATTCAGAGCACTAATATGCTCAGGCGTCATAGTCTATTGACTGCCCAAATTTTCTTCCGGGTACCAGAGTAACCGGGTACCAAAGAGTAATAAAGTACTCAATTAGCATCATTGAGCTCCAAACTATCACGTAGCCCAATTTTTCAAAATATATAATGAAATACTCTTAAAGCAAAACTAGAAAATAAAGTACATTTTATCTACCCACCACCAACGTAAAAGAAATTAAATAAACAAAACAAAACAATCCAAAACATTTGAATCTCCTTTCTGTAAAAGCACTTGCAAAACACTATGCTGATTGTAACCGAATAAATCTTTGAAAAGACTACTTTTAACCTTCCAGTTTGAAGGTGAGGGTATCTTATTTATTTTGATCCGAGTCCCTTCAACCAAACTATTACTACAACTTAATTAGAGGCTTATTTTCTCAGTGCATAAGAAGATTTTCCTTGTATTCTTCTAAATTGCGAAACAAGCTGAAAATCAAAGGCGTTAAAAATCTCCGGACAAGTCGAAATTCCGCAGGGTTTGTGGCAGGAGCCCATGAAAATTCTCTCAAGTTTCATGGGCTTTCCGAAGAGCTTAAGTGAATTGAAAATAAAAAAAGGCGCTCTGCCGGAATAAATGACGTCCGTTTTTGTCGGGACTCCGCCGGGAAATCGTTGCGTCAATACTTTTCGCATTGCCTCTGGTAACCGTTCTAGCGGTGTGTTGAGGGGTGTATGGGGGTGGTAGGCAGTGAATACAGGGTTGAGAGAAAAGTGGATTGTTATTCGCAGCACGTAGGGTCTTGGTGTCGCTTTCACTAGAATCGCTTACTGATAAACGAGCGGTTTTACCCCCCTTCGTACGTTTGCCGTGCCCTCTGAATGTAAACTCACCCTTCTTTCAATACGGTTCAACCAAGCTCGCGAGTCGAGGGCTTAGGTGTAAATCGTTTCTCGACTTAAACGATTGTCCTCGTCGACGACTCTGGAATTAATCGACAGAGCTAAGTTTTACTCAGCCTTACTTAACTTACAATAAACTCTGATTTGGTTTAGTCTGGGTTTCGAAAAATACAGTAACAAAATTAAATTTTTTTAGCATGTTTCCAATACTATTTTTCTTTTTCATTATACTCCATGTGACGCTATTTTTGATTTGTATTTTTTTTCCTATTTAAAATGTTCCAATAAGCATATTAATGATTACATTAAAAATATTGATGGTTATGATAATAGAAAGGAATGGAGATAAAACTTAAACAAGGGTACCTATTTTATTATTAATGTTTGTTTATAGCTGGCAAAATTTATTTTGAATGTCTTTGATAGGAAGAGATAAATTGAAAGTGGGCTCAGCTGACAAACATGACAGGAGCTAGCTGTCAACGGGAAAATAGAGCCGACGCAACTATTTCAGAGTCCTGTCCGCCTATCAAATTCGAACCAAAGTGGCTCCTTCTTGTCGACCCATTTTGCAAGTGTCGTCGGTGCGCTGGGCTAATTTGTCAGTTGTCGAGTTAGCTTACTCCAGGGAATTCTGCCCTTTCCAGGAAGGTAATCAACCGGTGAATATCTGAACTGGTTCGAAACTCGTCCCACGTCGATAGAACCCTTGTTCCTTCTCATTTATAAAGAAGAGCCTCGTGTATCTCGATTGATGCATTTTGCAATCTATACAACCTTATTATCAGCTCCCTCACTTCGTCATCTTTCTTAAAAACTTTATTAATTTTCGACACCGTGATACCCTATGTAAAAATACTATACAACCTTACTTTCTAGTATGTTTATTATGTGATTTTCGGAGGTTGAATTTTTTTTTTTGTTAAAACAAGCTGCTAATTAAAAAATCCGAATTCTCAATATCTATGTCAGAACAAGACAATTTAAGTATTTCAGTAAAAAGTAGTAGAGAGATTTTCTTAAAGAAAATAATATATCATCATCGGTTTATGAAAAAAAAACTTTTTCTCCGTTTCCTTGAATACGCCAAAGAGTTAGTTCCCATATTGAAGTCATCTCGACGTCGAGGGAGTCCCCAAAGACGTGGATAGTACCAATCGAGTCTCTGTAAATGTTACTTTGTAAACCTTTTTCAAAATAACGGAAAGAAAAGAAATGCTCTGGCATACGTAATACGAGAAACCTGAAAAGTGGCAGCTAATGTTCTTCTCGACAAGCAGCTGGCTCCTTTCTCTTGTCACTAGAGTCTTAGGGGTTCGAGTCTTGTTTCGCGGATTTCAAAGCTTTGTAGTCATCTATTTTCCGGCGAAACCCCTGCATTATTAAAATAAACAAGACCAGAGGGGAGAGATTGGTTGAGAATCTTCCCTTCCGGCCGATTTAGTGACGAACAATTATCCCCACCCTTCCTTTTAGAATGACAGAATTGGGGTGCTGCGATGAAGGCTCGTGCGCTTCACCTTCGTAATGAATTTTAAATTAACTTCCATTCATAATAGAATCTCAAGAAACTGGAGATGACAAAGTAACACAGCGGATAAATGTCTAATTTTGTTTTCAGTGTCGTTTCTCTTTTAATTTCTTTATTTAGTCTCGAATTTCTCGATGAAACTGCATGTAGAAGAAAAATGAAATATGAATGAAAGAAATTTCAGATTTTTTCTGTTTCTTTTTTTTTTATAGACAGAAAAGCATTGCGTAGTTTGCAATTAATATAGGTAGGCGTGATAACAATAAAAAAGTGAATCCCTTTTAAAAAACAAGACCCAATATTGTAAATTGTATTATTTACGATCTATTCCAATGAATTGTGAGTAAATGAGATAACAAATCTTTCTTGTATGTATTTGAGACATACCGACTTCTACCTTATCGACATTTGACGCTACTTCATGTTTTACGCTCATAGATGGCGCGTAGAAAAAATTGAGGTCTCTTACAATTAGTTTCTGCCAATCACCTGTGAAAATTACAATAAATATTAATTTTTGTAAACTAAATTATTTAAATACTCTAAACATTTTAGAGATTTACAATACATTTTAATTTTATTACAAAACTAAAAGCATCAGCTCAAAATTCTTTTTCGTTTAAGCACAACTCAGAAAATTGCGAGCCAACTATCCCTTATTTAATTTATTAACAATAATGTTTTTCAAAATTATTAATTGAATAAACATGTACTCTTTCAGAAAAAAACAGCAAAATGTATTACCTTAGTTTTTTTTCAGAAGAGTCATAAGATTTTTTTGAGTAATATGTAGTTAATTTAAGAATACTTTTTATAGAATGAGAATATTTATTTTTCTAGTTTATAAATGAGAAAAACATTGTATTCTCTTTTATAATAATAATAAGCACTGTTAATGCTTACAGGTGAAAATACTATGTGGCACGCAAAGGATCAAAATAGACTATGTATCGAACAAGCACTGCCCTGGGACCTCAATCCGACCTGGGCGCGGTCGAATTGCACATGCAGCATGTAGTTGCAACAACCACCATGAAGAAACTTGAAACTGCTGTTCTATGTGTTCGAGCAACTCTATTGTTGTCCGTGGTGCATCGTTAGCTGAAGTACGAGACAGGTAGGTCGAGAGGGCAAATATCACCAAAATAACTCTAGCCATGTGGCTAACGTTTTATTCTTGCGATAAGCGCCACTTAAAGCTCCAGCTCAAAAAAGAAACCGCTATTTACACCAGCTTTGAACTCCACTCAAGATATAGAATGTTTAATTATGGAAAATAAAACAATTTTTGGATACTACTGTGACGCATCGTTATTATTTTAACAATAATTGTAATTTAATTTTTAACTTGTATTATAATAAAACATTAAAATACAATTGTCAAGTTTATGCGCCAAGTGATTTTACTGCTGAATAACTAAACCTACAAATATTACTCTATTTTTATACGCAAATGGCTCAGAACTTTGTCTAAAACAACCGCGAAGAGGGGGTAGTAGCAGCAACACTAAATAAAACATTTATTTATTTATTAAAATACAAAGTTCAAATCCACAGAAAATACCTTACCAGTAGGTAGTTTCAAATAATTCACTTTTAATTTCAAATAAGAACTTAAAGAATACTTTTTAAAAATAAAAAAGAACTAGAATCTTTAATATATTTAGGAAGTTTATTCCACAGCCTTGAGTCCCGAACTATAAAATCCCGAAATCGTCATGACTTTGTGTGTCGCCGGCAACACGGAGGTTCTTATTTTATTTCAATAGTTTATTTCTTTTGTTTCTGGTTTTTATCGTGTATTTGTGCAATTTTGATTAATTATTTATTTTTATCCTTATTTTTGAAGTGTTATTTCGGGATAATTAAGGATGATGGGGTGGATCTAAAATGACGAAAAATGCAGATCTTAGGTGCTTGATGATTTAAAATAATGCAACCAATGTTGTCCACACTAAAAAGAAGGATGCTGTTCAAAAAAGAGAGAATTCAAAATTCTTCTCGTTAGTCACCACGCTGCTGAATAATTGCCCCCGTCTCAAAAGAAAAAGGAATGCGGGAACGATAAGTTTTTATATTTGTTTAATTGTCCTTTTATTTTGTCTTATTGTTTTGTCTCAGATTTTATATAGATGTTTATTTGATTTTTATTTACAATTTTGTGCAATTTTGTATTGACTTTTATATGAAAAATTTTTAATAATCGCTGTATGGAAAATTTATGTGTGTGTCGGGTTATTTTATCTTGATTTTATTTATTGACGTCGAATTTTTATTTGTTAATTTAATTCTGACTAAATATAATTTTATATAATTGACGATAGATTCCGACTTTTATTTTATTTCATGACATTTGCGTATTCTAGATGTATATTGGTTATATTTCATAACTTTATTTATATTCTTTTTTTAATTTTATATTTAAATTTAAATGTGCGATTTTAAAGATAGTCTTAATCTTTAAATCGTTACAATCTTAACTAATCTTAACTTAATCTTATCTTAACTAATAGAAGTCTAGTAGAAGTAGGCAATGACTTTCTATTTCTGTATTTATCTTATAATTGTAAAAAGAAAGATTTATAACAATTTAAACTGTGCACTGATTCATTGTGGTTGGAGAACGACTCCACCATTTAAAACAAAATTTATTATCAAGGAACTCACCTTGGATTCTGCATGTGCCTTGGAGAGATCATCAAACATGAACATTACAAATTAATAAATGAATCTAAACTTCACAACAATAAAATATGGCTTAAGTAGCCTATCGAGCGAGATATTTTCTACAAACACCAACTGAAGAATGACGCTAAGATTAATGTTGTCTTATCAGATGTGCAGCTTGTAGCGATACTAGCGCCGCTAGAGTGCGCCACTGCAGACAACATGGCTAAAACCAATGTTTTGATAGGTTGGCATCAAGCTCTTAGAATCGTCTTCAGGTCCTGGCACTCTTGTGAAATTGCGACTCAAATCCAACTCCATGGGCCAAAATAATCTTGGATGACTTCTTGTTCGGGTATGAAATAAATTTTACGAACACAATTAATTTGAGCATTGATATAACATAAACATAATTTATTCAAGAACTCTTATGAATTTACAATGATGTTTTGAAGATCAAGAATAGTTAAAAGAACCGAACTATTCAAAAGTTCGTTTGTAAGTGATTTTAAAATCTAAAGATACAACACTGTTTGCATGCACATTGACACCGGTCACTTTGGCGTAGGAGAAGTGACAGGGCAAAGCCAAGGGGGGGGGGCGACTATGTGACGCTGGCCACCTCTCGGGAGTATAACCTCCCGTGTCGGAATGGCCCTTGGGTCGCCGTGTGGGTTTAAACCTCTCGGGGGGCAAATCCCCCCGTGGCGGTTTAGCTGCTGTTGATTCGAAACCACCCCGGCAAACGTGTTGCGGAAAAATGGAATGGCGCGTTACGCGGGCACTTCCGGTTTCCGGTGAAAAACGTCGGGGGAGGCGTTGGTGATTCCCAGCCTGAGTCAGGTTGCTTCCTGGTTCAGGGGGGGGGGAATAAATGGGGCGTAGACCACTTCGCGGGAGAAAACTCCCGTCAGCAGTGGTTCGGGTTACCTCGCGGGAGTAAAGAAACTCCCGTCTACGGCACGTCAGGGGAAACTACCTCGCGGGAGAAAAACTCCCGTCTACGGTAGGGTAGGGGAAACTACCTCGCGGAAGTGAAAACTTCCGTCTACGGTAGGACAAGTAGGGGGGGCTACCTCGCGGAAGTGAAAACTTCCGTCTACGGTAGGACAAGTAGAACTACCTCGCGGGAGTAGAAACTCCCGTATACGGTAGGGCAGGGGGACTACCTCGCGGAAGTGAAAACTTCCGTCTACGGTAGGACAAGTAGGCCAGTACTTACTGTGGTACGGCGGTATAGGCTGTAGTTCAAGAAAGAGTCTGCGAATGCTGTCTAGGAAACTTTATTCAAGCAGGATCGAACTCGACTAAATCGATCCAGCATCCAGGTTATATACATTCTCGACGTCAACCTGATTGCGAGATGATCTAGTCTAAAAATACATTTCTAAGAAAAACGCTCGTAGCGTCAAAATAAAACATTAATCTTAAAGATTTGGACTTAGAATTAAAAAGGATGCGCTCCAGAGACAAAAATCCGCGGAATAGGGTTTTTTACTCGGTAAAAAACGCGGTGTTTAACTCGCGGAAGGTATCCGGAGAGCAGGAGCATGGAAGAAGGTACGCGCGCGCTTTTGCCGGGAACCGGAGAGAGTGGAGGGAGCGTGGAAGGCTAGCGCGGGAAGGGGAAGGACGCGCTGGGCCTTGCTGACCCAGGAAACATAAGCGGTTGGAGCCCTATTGCACGGAACTTGTCTCTGAAAAAATATTTAATATTAAACTTTAGGTTCAAATAATAATTTTAATTTAACAATTTATTATCTTTATAAATAATAAATTATTAGTCATATGTGATTTGAAACTAAGAATTTAAATATTAAATGGGGAATTAATAGATGTGTGTAGTATGATCACATACAACACACAATACCATGTACACCCATTACGCATCGATTATCATAATATATTATATAAAATATAATATACATGATTAATAGAATAACCTACAAAATTAATAATAATACTCATACTAACAAAAGTATTCATAATAATTATAATAACAATAATAATAATAATAATAATAATAATAATACTAATAATAATAATAATAATATTAGCAATAATAATCAGAATAATAATATTAGCAATAATAGTAAAAATAATAATAATAGGAATAATAATAATAGCACACACTATATTTTATTCCGATAACCTTGAACAATCTCTTTTTTACCGTGAATACTCGCGGTTATCCACGCGCGTAGTATCCGGAGATCAAAAGTTGGCGAGTAGTTACAAGCGGTGGTGATGAGAGTGAGAGAGAAGGAGTATAATGCGTTAGACGGAGAGCGAGCGAGGGAGCAGTGGAGAGAGTAGAGTAGTGGGAGCGAGAGAGAGAGAGCACAGTGAGTTAGACGGAGAGCGAGCGAGGAGCAGTGGAGAGGGTAGAGTAGTGGGAGCGAGAGAGAGAGAGCACAGTGAGTTAGACGGAGAGCGAGCGAGGAGCAGTGGAGAGGGTAGAGTAGTGGGAGTGAGAGAGAGAGAGAGTGCACCGTGCGTTAGACGGAGAGCGAATAAGGCGGGGAGTAGGGCGAGTTGGGCAGTGGTAGAGAAGGGAGGCCGGGCGAAAATTCCATCCGGCCAATAGTAATACGGGAAGCGGGAAAGCGTAGCCCACGGCTCGACCAAGAAAACGTGCGGGGAAGCAGACGAGGAGATGCAGCTCTTTCCAGATGCTTGTTCTCCTGCTTCCCCAATACGCCCTGTCACTTCTACCAGTGACAGGTATCAAATCCCCCTCTTGGGAAGGCGTGGGGTATGCTTTTTGTTTCTGTTGAGATTGTTCGACGTTACCTTAAGTAAGATTGCTTAACCTATATTCGTAGAGCACATAAACTTAATGTCTTCTGGACGCGTATGCTCGGGCATCCCGATAGTTGGTCGCGTTCCGAGTGCGACGCGGATAACGTCTCCTGACGTCATGATGATGGTTTGCTGGATCCATTGTTCCGCATGGTTGAGAGGCGTTGGCAAGAGCTTGTCCAGCTTCTTGAGAGATAGTAATCACCTCGTCCGAGGGATTGCAGTGAGACGGACTTGAAATGTTCTGAGGCTCTTCTATACCGGCCGGTATTGAAGTGGGAGAGCTGCGTGACTCGAGAGCAAGTGGTGCTTCGTAGTCGTTAGTCAGAACATCAAGTGCAGCATCTACTGGTTCATCGAGGAGAACGTGAGTTTGGGCTTGTTCAGCCACAATTTGTGACAACTCGTCCGAATTGTCTCCCAAGTTTCTCCTTCCTTCTCCATCTGCCACTCCGTTCGGAGCGATGTCTACGGTTCTTATCTGCTGAGCACGTTCTGGAGCTAAGATTAATTCAGAAGCGTAGAGCTTGTGTGGGCCATCCTCTTTCTGAATCCAGAGCACGCCGGGAGAGACGACTTCCAAAACTGGATAGGGGCCAGTCCTGGCTGGAGCGAGTTTAGCATTGTAACGCTCGGCTGCGTTAGAGAGACGTGTGTTCCTGGCATAGACCAAATCACCGACTTTGAAGGGCGGTTCTGTGTTAGGTCCAGCGTACCGTTTTTGGTACAACACTTGGTGTTGGTAAGCGTTTGCTTCTCGCTGTTGTTGTGGAAGATTAGCTTCGAGTCGAGCGTTTGGTAGTAGTTGCCATTCGCCGGGACGGCGAATCTCTCGACCGAAAGTTAAGTAAGCTGGGGTAGCGCCGGTTGCGGCGTTCTGGCGTCGTCGAAGTCCAAAGAGTAGTTTAGGAAGTTGTTGGTCCCAGACTCTTTGATTTCCATCTTGTAGGCGGAGTCTGAGTCCCTTTTTTACTTCTTGGTTTCGTCGCTCAGTTGGATTTGCCTGTGGGTGGTATTCTGGAGTTGTCCACAGGGTACAGGCCCAGCTGGTAGTAGCATCCATCCATAGATTACTGCGGAATTGTACACCGTTATCGCTAAGGATTTGTCGAGGATATCCATAGCGGGAAAAAACCTCATCCTCAAGTACTTGGATGATTGTTGAAGCGTGAGAGTTACGGATGGGAAAAGCTTCGACCCAGCGAGTAAACAAATCTGTTACCACAAGGATGAAACGATTTCCTCGGGTAGTTAAAGGATAGGGTCCCATAAGGTCGAGGGCTACGGTTTCCCCGGCCGTGCGAGGTCTTCGAGGCTTCTGTCCTACTAGGGGTTTATGATGGACAGGTTTGGTACAAAGACACAGGTGGCACTTAGAGACATAGCGACGTATTTCGCGTCCCATCCCTGGCCAAAAGAAAAGTTGAGCGATGCTTCGGGTCGTTTCTTCGATACCAGGGTGCCCGGCCAACGGGACGTCGTGATATTCCCATATCACACGTTGTTTAATGGCGGCTGGCACGCGTAGTTGCCAAAATCCGCTTCGGGGGCAGCGTTTCCAGAACCCGATTTCGTCGATGCGATTAGATTCGTAGAAGGAACGTTCTCGTTCATTCTTTGCGCCCTGTTCTTGAATGGCGATCCACTGTCGCATTTGTTGACTGATGAGAGGATCGGTCTGTTGCTGCTCCGAGATCTCTTCTTGCAATGTAGGGACATAAAGGGCACTGATGATGGGTGGTGAATCGTTAAGAGCTTCTGGCTCAGGATACATTCCCCTCTCAAGTTCGGATTCTCCGGGACATTGTTCGAGTGGATCCGGATCAGTGGCTAGGGCATTTGGCAACTCACTATTAAGCCGGGTGACATTTTCAACGGTGAAGTTAAATTCGCCGAGAAGGAGGTGCCAGCGGGTCAATTTTGGTCGGGTGTTTTTTACTTGGTCTAACCAGACAAGTGATTTCTTATTAGCCCGCAGAATAAAAGGCCGGTCCTCTAGATAGGGCCGGTATTTTTGAATTGCCCAGACGACGGTTAAACAAGTTTGCTCGTCTGCAGGATAACGAGTTTCTACGGGGCTAAATTTTGCGCTTGAGTATGAGATGATGCTCCGCTTTTCCGTTGGGGGTTCTTGGAAAAGGACAGCTCCCATACCCAATGCACTGTTCCCTACTTGAAGGATGAAAGTAAGGTTAGGAGCAGGCCGACTTAGGGCTTGAGGGCTTCGGAAAGCGTTCTTGACCGCTTCGAAGGAGTTTTGATGGACTGAGGTCCATTTAAAAGGTCTCTTGACTGACAAGAGATTGGTTAAGGGGGCTGTTAGGTCTGAGTACAAAGGCACGTACTCCATCAACCAGTTACAGGTGCCTAAGAAGGAGGCAAGTTGTCTCCGGTTTTTCGGGGGTTGGGCGTTTTGTATAGCTTCGACGTGTCGGGGTTGGGCTTGGTTACCATCGGACGAGACTATATGACCTAGGTAAGGAAGGCTCGTTTGCCCAAGACGACATTTAGCAGGGGTACAAGTAAGTCCGAAAAGAAGGAGTCTTTCCAAAACCAGGGCGAGATGTCGGAGGTGTTCTTCCCAGTTATCAGAGAAGATGATGATGTCATCGAGATACGAGATACAAAACTTCCCCCAGTAGGAGGCAAGGGATTTACGCATCAGGTTCTGGAAGGTACCTGGGGCGTTTTTAAGGCCGAAAGGCATTACCCGGAATTGGTACTGGCCTCCGTCTGGAGTGGAGAACGCAGTATACTTTTTGGAATCTGGGGCCATAGGGATTTGCCAATACCCACTTTTCAGGTCTAAGGTAGAGAAAACTTTGGCCGTACCGACGTGTTTGAGGACCTCATGAATTCGGGGCAGATTTTGGGGTGCATCTTCTGTCTGAGCATTGACAGGACGATAATCGATGCAGAGGCGATGGCCTCCCCCCTGTTTATTTACTACCACGATGGCGGAGCTGAAATCCCCCGTGGCGGGTTCGATTACGCCTTGAGCGAGCATCTCTTTAATCTCAGTATCAATGAAGTTCCTTTTGTTGTTGAGTATCGGCGAGGAGCAGCACGGAAAGGCCTGGGATTGGTTACTCGGATTTCATGCTGTGCTGCGAGGGTCGGTCTGAGCGGGCCCCCTTTATAAAAGGCGGGTTCATAAGTCTGCAGAGTCTTCTGGAAGGACTCTTTAAATTCAGCGGGGACTGAGGTTAAATCGAAAGGCAAAGGGTCGGTAGGTCCAGCAAGTGATACTGGTAAGGGGGTCAGATAGACCTGGCGTCGGTCTTGGTTACCTAGGTAGAGACAATCGGTCCTGTGCTCGTGGTGCACGTCGTGATCTTTTAACCAGGCTCTACCTAAAACAAGGTCGGCGCGTAAATCGTTACTCGCCAGGAAGGTGCCAGGGTAGTTCTGATCCCCGATAAGGGGGGAAAGTGGGAGCGAGCCGTGCAACTGAATGGTTGCACCAGTGGCTGCTAATTTGGCGTGGGTTGGTCCAGGTTTAAGGAGGGAGCGTTCGTGAGCTGTCAGGATTGCTAGCCTCACGAAATTATGCGTTGCACAGGAGTCGATCTCTGCGACGATTTCTCGATTGCCAATACGGACACGAGTTCGTGGCAGGTCCTGGGACAACGAATAAATTGCACTTAGGACGGGGGTGTTTGTACGACGGGACCCGTGGGAGGTGGTCCCGCCGGAGCTCGCCAGTTTTCCGGAGTGGCACGCGTTCTTTGTGCTTGCTGTGCTTGGAACACAGCGCAGTCACGGTGGTAATGGTTTTCCGGACAGAAGTGGCAAGGTGGAGGCTTGAAATTTCGTTGCTGTGGAGCTTCGGGCATAGCCTTTCGTGCAGGCTCCTCTCTAGCTGGGGCTGGTCTGCGAGGGGCGCAGTCAGCCTCATCTTGTTCTGCCAAGATAGCGGCTTCGAGGAGGTCAGCGAAGGTTTTTGGGTTTGTCGGACGGACTAATCTTTTAAGCGTTGGCTTTAAGGATTCTAATAAAAGAACCGTTAGATTGTCTGGATCTAAGGTGTTATTTAGGCGGCGGGCTAACAACATTTTCTGTTGTAAGAAGACAGCGACAGGCTCTTTTTCTCCTTGTTTTTGAGAATAAAGAGCCGCTTGTAATCGCATGATCACGGTTGCGGCTGCGTATTTTTTTATGAGGAGATCTTGGAAGTCCTTCCAAGTGAGAGAAAGTTCTTTATACAGGGACCACCATTTTTGGGCTTCCCCTTTGAGACCTCTGCCAACGAGTTGGGTTCGCTGGTCTGGTTCGGTCCGGGCTGCTGCGAAATATTTCTCGCAATTTGCGAGGAATTTATGTGGATCTTCATGATCCAGGCCATGGAAATCGGGAAATGGCGGGGCAGGGGATTGGAAGGCTCGGATGAGTCCTAACCAGTCCTCGAAGGATAAATTTGAGGGCATGGCCAATGGTAAGGCCGGTGGAATGGAACTGGTTGCACTGGTCAAAGACCCTGGTCCGAGAGTTCCAGAGACGACAAGCGGACCTAGAAGGTCACGTTGAGCAGTTCCGTTTTCCCCGTTTGGGTTCCCTAAGGATCCAAGATCCCCCCGTTGGGATGTTCCAGGGGATGCGTTGGATTGGCTTGACCCTTCCATGTTGGGGGTGTTCATTGGGGTAAGGTTGAGCGCCACCGGGTTTTTTACACTCCCGGAAGTGATAGGAGAATGGAGGACAGGCGGAAACGTACGTTGAGAGGTTTCCGAATCGGCCGAAGGAGCGGAAGGTAAACCTTCAGGGTTATTGGCCAAAGGGTTGACTAAGGGCTCAAAACTGGGACAATCAGTTTCAGTGAGCCCCCCCAGACCATTCAATAAGGAGGTCCTTCTGCTCGGAGTGAGAGAAGTTCGTCGTTCACGAGAAAGGCTGTTTCCTAGGAGAGGTGACGTAAAAAAGAGACCGTTGGCTCTCCGGACGGGCAAATCTCGTAAACTTCGTTTTACTGTGGAAGGGTGTTTGCTAGCTCTTTTCGGGGTCGGAGACATCAGGTAAGGGGGTCCGTTCTGAAATCCATCAGAACCTGAAAGCAATGGAGCAATCTCGGGCCCCACGTTGGGCGCCAATTTGACACCGGTCACTTTGGCGTAGGAGAAGTGACAGGGCAAAGCCAAGGGGGGGGGGCGACTATGTGACGCTGGCCACCTCTCGGGAGTATAACCTCCCGTGTCGGAATGGCCCTTGGGTCGCCGTGTGGGTTTAAACCTCTCGGGGGGCAAATCCCCCGTGGCGGTTTAGCTGCTGTTGATTCGAAACCACCCCGGCAAACGTGTTGCGGAAAAATGGAATGGCGCGTTACGCGGGCACTTCCGGTTTCCGGTGAAAAACGTCGGGGGAGGCGTTGGTGATTCCCAGCCTGAGTCAGGTTGCTTCCTGGTTCAGGGGGGGGGGAATAAATGGGGCGTAGACCACTTCGCGGGAGAAAACTCCCGTCAGCAGTGGTTCGGGTTACCTCGCGGGAGTAAAGAAACTCCCGTCTACGGCACGTCAGGGGAAACTACCTCGCGGGAGAAAAACTCCCGTCTACGGTAGGGTAGGGAAACTACCTCGCGGAAGTGAAAACTTCCGTCTACGGTAGGACAAGTAGGGGGGGCTACCTCGCGGAAGTGAAAACTTCCGTCTACGGTAGGACAAGTAGAACTACCTCGCGGGAGTAGAAACTCCCGTATACGGTAGGGCAGGGGGACTACCTCGCGGAAGTGAAAACTTCCGTCTACGGTAGGACAAGTAGGCCAGTACTTACTGTGGTACGGCGGTATAGGCTGTAGTTCAAGAAAGAGTCTGCGAATGCTGTCTAGGAAACTTTATTCAAGCAGGATCGAACTCGACTAAATCGATCCAGCATCCAGGTTATATACATTCTCGACGTCAACCTGATTGCGAGATGATCTAGTCTAAAAATACATTTCTAAGAAAAACGCTCGTAGCGTCAAAATAAAACATTAATCTTAAAGATTTGGACTTAGAATTAAAAAGGATGCGCTCCAGAGACAAAAATCCGCGGAATAGGGTTTTTTACTCGGTAAAAAACGCGGTGTTTAACTCGCGGAAGGTATCCGGAGAGCAGGAGCATGGAAGAAGGTACGCGCGCGCTTTTGCCGGGAACCGGAGAGAGAGTGGAGGGAGCGTGGAAGGCTAGCGCGGGAAGGGGAAGGACGCGCTGGGCCTTGCTGACCCAGGAAACATAAGCGGTTGGAGCCCTATTGCACGGAACTTGTCTCTGAAAAAATATTTAATATTAAACTTTAGGTTCAAATAATAATTTTAATTTAACAATTTATTATCTTTATAAATAATAAATTATTAGTCATATGTGATTTGAAACTAAGAATTTAAATATTAAATGGGGAATTAATAGATGTGTGTAGTATGATCACATACAACACACAATACCATGTACACCCATTACGCATCGATTATCATAATATATTATATAAAATATAATATACATGATTAATAGAATAACCTACAAAATTAATAATAATACTCATACTAACAAAAGTATTCATAATAATTATAATAACAATAATAATAATAATAATAATAATAATAATACTAATAATAATAATAATAATATTAGCAATAATAATCAGAATAATAATATTAGCAATAATAGTAAAAATAATAATAATAGGAATAATAATAATAGCACACACTATATTTTATTCCGATAACCTTGAACAATCTCTTTTTTACCGTGAATACTCGCGGTTATCCACGCGCGTAGTATCCGGAGATCAAAAGTTGGCGAGTAGTTACAAGCGGTGGTGATGAGAGTGAGAGAGAAGGAGTATAATGCGTTAGACGGAGAGCGAGCGAGGGAGCAGTGGAGAGAGTAGAGTAGTGGGAGCGAGAGAGAGAGAGCACAGTGAGTTAGACGGAGAGCGAGCGAGGAGCAGTGGAGAGGGTAGAGTAGTGGGAGCGAGAGAGAGAGAGCACAGTGAGTTAGACGGAGAGCGAGCGAGGAGCAGTGGAGAGGGTAGAGTAGTGGGAGTGAGAGAGAGAGAGAGTGCACCGTGCGTTAGACGGAGAGCGAATAAGGCGGGGAGTAGGGCGAGTTGGGCAGTGGTAGAGAAGGGAGGCCGGGCGAAAATTCCATCCGGCCAATAGTAATACGGGAAGCGGGAAAGCGTAGCCCACGGCTCGACCAAGAAAACGTGCGGGGAAGCAGACGAGGAGATGCAGCTCTTTCCAGATGCTTGTTCTCCTGCTTCCCCAATACGCCCTGTCACTTCTACCAGTGACAGGTATCAACATCGAAATTTGGCAATCCAGCAAAACGAAAAAACTAAGTGAGGTGAAAATTACCCGGGTTTCTTTTACATAAAACTTTTTCAAAACATTTACTTACGTTGTAAAACAATCGTTTTGTTACAGCGGAGTTAATTAACGTGAACTTTGTTGGATATTTTATCAACCGTGGAGAAAAACCGATCCAATTTTATTAAACAATGTCGAGCTGTAAGTTTGCTTGTGAGTATCGTACGAGGAAACATTAACTAGAGAGGTTTTCGTTACAGAAGTTTGCAGGTAGAATTCACAGGTGTATGTTGAGCCAGTGATACACCCGAAGGTACTTTAACGCCCCCAAGCTATTCAGAGTCTGTAACTTAGCCATGTACAATTACCATACATCTCCGTACCGGATAACTCGTAGCACTGTTACAGCGTTTGGACGTCTGTTATAGATGGATACCCCAACTTGCACCCACATGAAATGGTCCAAGTCTTGATGCTATTCTCAGAAAAGGATTCATGTGGCAAACTTTGCCGGCGAAGTAAGATGTCTGTATAAAATACTCTTTGACTGTTCGAGATCCATCTTCTCCAAATGCTCTATCATTTGTTTTAGATTTTACGTATTATTCTGTAATTTTTGCTTACTTTAATTTGTAGGTGGACTCGAATCTCTAAAACTGGGAAAGATGGTTTTATTGTTGTTTTTGGTTGACTTCGGAATTTTCTTCTTAAATGTTTATTCCGGTAAAACAAATGTCATCAGTTAGAACCAAAAAACCAATCTCATCAGACAGATTAGTTAATTATCTCTCTGATCATCCAATACAACAAAAAAGAACATTATTTTTGACCTTGTAGATAGAGCAATCTCTTTATCCCATAAAAGGTTCCATTTTAACAATTTAAAAAAAGTAAAATCTATTTTAAAAATTATCAACTACCCTTCTGATTTTGTAGATAAACAAATAAAAGTTCGCTGAAATTAAATTCAATTTTCAATACCCAACTACAAAAATCGAAACATTTGAACGGATATACAGGGTGTCCGAGGCGAGGGTGTACATATTAAGGGGTCATAATCTTTGATAAAAAACAAGACGAAAAGTCCTTTGTAGTTTTTGAAAATTTGCAATAGTAAATGAGTTATGAGAAAAACAATTTTGACCAATGAGGAAGATTTCTTGACATTTCGGGCATCAGGAGGTGTTGTTTGTCAAGTGTGGTACACCCTCCTTCAAACCACACATTTTTTCATAATATCAAGATACTTGCGAAGAAAAATTTTCCGTGGAGCAGAACCAATTGCAGGTCAGTTTTCGAGAGCTCGGGCTCGCCACAGGGAGTATAGTTTTAGGGAGGATGGACCCACATTTGATTAACAACACCCGAAATGCTAAAAACCTTCCTTATTGGTCAAAATTGTTTTTCTTATAACTCGTTAACTATTGCAAATTTTCAAAAACTACAAAGGACTTTTCGTCTTGTTTTTTATCAAAGATTATCACCTTTTAATATGTACACCCTCGCCTCGGACACCCTGTATATAGACGTCTTCCAAAGGTTTGTTTACCGTTTTCGAATACTTGTTTCTTTAAAAAAAAAACACATTCTGTTGTTTGTTACCATCAAGATTCTCTCGATCACAATGATTGGAATAATGTAAAAATATTGGACTTTGAACAAAATTGAAAAAAAAGAATTATCTTCGAAAGTATTCATGTACATTGTATTCGACACACTATTAACAAAAAGGAACATGCTTTTTCTGTGAATAAAGCTTATTTTCCTTTATTATGTAATTTAAATGTTTAAATTTAAAATCTCTCTTCTACAGTGATTTATTTTGCTTTTGGGTCATTAATATCTATTAGTTCTATTTTTGGACATTATAATCGTCTTTGCGAGGAATTCCCTATAGTCATTTATCGTGTTAACATCGTTTCAACAATATCAAAACTTAATTGTCACCAAATAATTTTATATTTTTGCCTGTTTTTTATCGACTAGTTAAAACTATTCATGTTTTAACTTTTTAGGTAAATTGTTTTTTTTTCTGTAATTTTGTTAATTTAATTCTTTTTTGTACTTTTTTGTAATTTTAGTGTTTTTTGTTCAATAAAATTATAGCTTGATGAAGTCGACAAAACTGTGTCTAGAAACGTCGCGTTTCGATGAAATTAATTTTTTTTTATCTCCGATAGGGAACTTCATGAAGTTTGTAATTAACCAAACCATGAAGTTTACCAAATCATTAAATTATTGTGGAATTTTGTAATTTTTTTAAATTAAATAAAATTCTGTTGTAGAACTTATAGCAATGTTTCTTTAAACTTAATTGATTTTGCAGTTGCTTTTCTAACCTGGAATCCTTTCTTAAATCTTCTTATTGTAAATTTCTTTGTGCTATTTAAGTTAACTTTTTTTTAGTAAGATACAATCAAATTTAACATTTTTTTAAATAAACTAAATCATATTATTTGTTTCAAGAATTTAATAGTGTTGGAAGGGCAACAATGTCTTCTAAATGGATGTTTGCTTAGAAAATTCGAAAAAAACTTCATAGAATCTTAAAGCTGAAAAGTGCAACTTAGGTATAGAAAGTAATAAATAAAGGTTTTAGGGCTAGTTAGTCTCTGCCTGGCTTCAAACGCGTTCAGAAGCAATTTATAAAGTCCTCAAAATATTATATTCTCTAGTTTGGTACTTAATGTTATTTTTCTTGATAAATTTTATATCAAATTAATAAGTTCTTTAGTTTAATTAACTGTTTATATTTATTTATTATTTCCGGAATATAAATTATCTTACGTAAAAACGTTTTTTTGCAACAAATAGTGTTTAACTGGCACCCGTGATTTAAAGTTATGTTATAAAGTTAGATTTTTATAATTTTATTATTGACCACAATTTAAGTAAATTATAGTTTGTTCTTAATCAACAGTTAAACAATAATTTTATCACAATTAATATTAATAATACCAACATTTTTTAGCCTGTAATAATTACCAGATGTTTCAATTAAGCTTGATGTTCATAAGAAATTACTCCTTTTCTTAAAGAGGAGGGAAACATTTAAAAGAAGAAAGAAAACCCTTTGCATCTTATAAATGTCACTTGAGCCGTGAAATCCGTCACCCAGACGGTTTGCGGTTTTTTTTCGGATAAACTGCCGAGGGTGCGTCTATTTCACAATGGGGTGAGATTTAAAACAATTACAAGAAGTTGAGACCAAAGAGGGGAACTAATCTTGAGGGCGATTTAATTAAAAGTGGAACCAACTGACGGGTGGCCATCGATCAACACTGAGAAAACCCTGTTTGACGGATTCGGTGATATTTTCAGTGTAAAAGCACGTGAGGTATGAAAACATTTTTTTTAAATTTACAAACGTTTCTTCTAAAATGTGATACATTATGTTTATGACAAAATATAAAACAAAATTGCGCTAGAAGAACCCTTAGAGTTGGGATAGTAAATTTGATCTAGAAAAAAGTTGTAGAGTTCTTTTATAAAAAGTAAAATGATTTTACTGCATCGTAAAAATTATCTTCAGTCTTCTTAGCCTAGAAATTATGCGCATTACTATCCACAGAGCATTTTGGAATCTGACTTTTATCCAAATTTACTTCTGTAAGATGGGTTGATGACGCGATTGTTTTTCTTATTGATAATGAAAGCAAAATTTTTAATTTTTGTCAAATTTTAAGTGCATCCGGAAGTAATTCCTACTAAAATTTTTGTTTTAGCCAGAGTTTACCTTTAAAGGCTAATTTTTTCGATGTTTATGTTAGTGTTTTTAACACTAAGTCATATTAACATTTTACTTATTTTCCCAAAGATTAATTTATAATTAATTAACAAAAAAATATTCGTAATTTACGACCATTATGTGACAAATTTTCAGAAAAAGTCTTAGTTTAACAATTTTTTTTATCAACAATTGGGCAAAAATGTATTGGTTTTCTAGATGTGATTAGGGGTTTTAAAAAAAAATTCAACATGAGGGTCAACATTCGCGGAAGGACAGAGCATCTTGGAATCTGGAATATGTTCGATGGGAAACACGAGTAGGATCAGAGCCGGTGCTTGGCATTTGTGCCATGCTAGGCATGTGCCGAGAATGCCCACCAGGTGACGTTTTAACGCCCTGTCACCCTGAAGAGCTACAACGTGTCATGGTATCCCTTTGGATGTCTTTCGACCCTCGAAGTTTCTACAGTAACCACTTCAAGACTGATCTCACTGTCTTCTTGAACTTTGTGGATTCGCTCACGACCAAAGAATTCACGAAACGATAGGAATCTCGAATCTTTCTATTTGTTTCGCTTTTCAAACTGATAAATGAACAACGGATCTTTAAATCAAATTTATTACATTTCTGATGATTTGAGAATGGAATTAATTGGAGATGTAAAAAACAAACTAGGACACGGTCGCCAAAAGCCTTGAACAAGGGTCCTGTATTGAATCATCCAAAAATTTGTCCTGAATATAATTTGCCCAATTTCAGATGCCCGACTTCTAATACCCGAATGAAGGCGCCCGATAGTAATAAATTAGTTAAATTTTAATATTTAATGAAAACAAATAAACAATATAAAAATAAATATCTCGCGCCAAGTTATTTTATTGAGAAATAACTGTACAACAAAATAATAAAACGATAGACTAATAAAATTAATCAACTTCAACAAAACTGTAAACAACAAGCCATGACTAACTAATTTTCCGGAGAGTGGGGATTAAGGAGCAGCACAAATACTAATTTAAATTTTCACTATAAATCGACATTTATTAATTTAAGATATATCGAAAGGATTACAAAATAGTCAGCCGTATGGCACAGCCGTTACAAAAGACGCGCACTGAATACTGACTCGATTTTCTACAGCTTTTGACTCCAACAAAGACAAATTCAATTAATTATTAAAGGATCTCACCTGCTATGAGTCTACGCCCCCGGATTGCTCATTTGACAGATTTTTATATTTTTAATTTTTAAAAATCTTTAACAATTGTCCAATGACATAAAGTGCTCAATATGCACACCAGAACTGGAATGATGACTGTCTGAACGCGCCGTCGTCAAGCCAATATTGTCTACACACAATCACCCCCTCGCGCGACAAGCCAGGGGCACAATCATTCCAAGTTCAGAGTTACGCAATACGCAGAGATCCCTTGCCGTTACGTAGCAACCGAGAGCGACCGAACTCTGTTGCGCGGCGAAGTGGTGGCCTCGTCCGCCCACCTCTGTATCTCCGTCGTCTGCAATTTTATTTTGACAGGTGAAAAACAATCACCGTCTTCTGGTCCTGGCGCTTTTGTCAGGACGGGATTCACATTCCTACCTAGTGCCAGGACGATCCCACGAAGAAAGGCTCGAGATACAGGAAATGACGATCCTCACGGTAACTTCTCAGCGAAATAAAAGTGGAGAATCCTCCACTTTTCCAAAGAGAGACAAGTCAGATTAGTGCAAAAATAAAAGAACAGATTTGTAAATAATAGTTGTTGTTGTCAACAATAACAACAATTCCGGATTAGTAAGTTGGCAGGTAAAATTAATTACTAATTAAATAATTAAAATTATTTGAATAATTTTTAGATTTAATTTTAATTAACATAAAATTAAGATTTAATCAAAACTAACGAATTAGTTAAAACATTAAATTAAATAAACAATTGAAAAATAAATTAAATGAAAACTTTGTTTGATTTCAGAGTGCAAGCTTAAAATAATAAGGCATAAGTCGACAAGCTTACACTCGATTGTACAACAGTCAAAACAAAATGATTCCAGACTTGTGTGTTAATTAATGTTTTTAGATTAATCTAGAAACATTGTGCGAGGTAACATTTTACCTCGTCACAGTACATATCTTCAGATCATAACGAACAAACGTTAGCTATTCACGTCAAAATTTGTCGTGTTATTTATTTTTAAATTTGTCGTTTTTTTTTTTTAAATTCTCTGTGAAAATAGGATTTAGATGTTTCTCGGCCTCGAATTGTCAACACACATTTAATTCATAAAGGTTTCGTTTATGTAAGATTGAAGACAGAACCGGTCGGTAAATTTAATTAGGCGTGTAGAATCGTCGGATTTAAGATTAGGGGTTGCAAATAGCATACCAAAACTAAGTATTGGCTATTAAATTAAATTTTCATTTTTTATTCTCAATTCACCTGAAAAATACAATTGGGCTTTCAAAATCGGGTAAAAGGTATCGGGCGCTAGGAATCCTCCAAAGCAACAGGATTTTCCAAAGAAAAGTTTGTTTCCACTTTGAGAAAAGGATAAAGATGGTGGCAGTTTGAGGGGGAGGAAAAGGAATAGAAGGAGGAAAAGGGAAGGGACTGAAAGGGATCGTGGAACTTCGCGTGCAGCGTGGTCATCCCTCGTCTTTTCTGAGAATTTATGTCTGTTGTCCCTATAGCCATCCTAACTAGTCCACCCACTTACTTACTCACTGGAAGCCCTAAGGACTTTCGAGTGCCTTAGGGGGCGGACACCCTTAAAATATCACCTCGCGGGTTTTATCTGCCCGACGACCAGAGTGCGCTTCTTTCTTGTTAAAAATCAAGCCGATTACCAATCTTTTTTGCCGGATATGTAGAGTTGAAATTTACATACCGAGTAAGAGTTTTATCGCTTCGCGAACTAGCACACATCCAAAGGGATCTGGGTTGCGATCGACGAATTCGTGTGCGCGCCTACGGACACTGGGTCAGGAAGTAGGCGATGGATTTATGGTCATCCCGGGGAAAGGAGATGCGAATCGGGAGAGTTTCGAGACTAAAGCTTCGATTAGCTCTGACCGATTTCAAGAAAATTTGTGGAATCGCTCAACGAACTCTTGACCTCTTACATTTAAAAAAAAGTATTCTTCTCTTGCCTTTCTTTCTCAGTCGAAAAACTGTAATTTTTCGCTTATTCTGTTTTATTTTACTTATTTTCGCAAGTTAAGAAGAATTTTATTTTTCGATACAAACTAAAAAATCATATTTTTTTGTCCAGGAAATTTACTTATGGACTTAAGTGACAAATGTTTTTAGAAAAGAGCACTATTCAGATTCAACTTTGTACTTAAGGTATTAGTCGCGTAAAATGATTTTCGTCAGATTTTTTTAAAACTTTGTATCTGTATTCATGACGTATTTATCTATGAAATAAGATCTATCCTATTAATTTTGACCACTTCCGAGCTTCAAAATATTAATTCAAAGTTTATACCTTTTACATGCAATAGCACAAAATGCATGTAAAAAATGTCTCTTATATTTAATTATAAAAAAACAAGTCGTCAGTTTTTCAAATAAAACTACTAAGTTACACATTGAGATAAAATAAATCCTTTAAAAAAAAATTAATTTTATTGACCACGCCGTATAAAAAATACAATAATTTAAAAATTCATAATTTTTCATTTTCACATGGTTTCATTGAAAAATGTCGAAAACGTGTGAGCAATACATCACGATAACTTATAGTACCTGACTCAAAATCGTTAAAATTACATATATTACATTAGAAGAGGTCACAGGGAAGCAAATGAGTTGATATAAAAGTTAATTTTTTGTTCTTTTTATTTTGCGGGAGTTTTGCGGGAGCATTTACGCGACTAATACCTTAAAGGGGATCTTGGTATCCTAACCTTTGTCTGTCAGTAAGCAAGATTACGAATTTTTTTCTGAGTCACTCAATTTGGCTTCAGCTGAAATTCATAATTTATCGAACAGATAGGTGGTATAGTCGTGTCCTGAATGGGTATGGAATACCTCTTCGAATGCATAAGAGAAAATGAAGTGCTACATGTTAATAAAAATCTATTTCTTCCACTCACATTTGGATTTATTTCCGGAAAATCTGCGCATGATGAGAGATGAAAGAGACAGTATCCTGGTCGTTAATGCGAGAAACAAGTGACGAATCATTTAAACGGAAGAAGATGATGAAACACTTTTAACACAAATTTTAAATTTTTTGTTGTCTTGCAGTACTGAATAATGGTTAATAAACAAATTACTTACATAAGTATAATGATGTTTGCTATTATTGTCATTCTTCGCGACGTGCCTTCATGCAAACTCCACGTCAGCCACGTATACATGCAAATTTAGAAAAAGATTCTAAAATTTGAAAATCCATACAACTTTGTCAATTTTCATCAAATTTCAATCACAAATAGCTCATTGGACGTGGAATTAAATTTACATTCTAAATATTGTATTGAAAAAAATCTTTAATATAAAGTAATATTGCAACAACTTTGTCAAAGTTAAAGACATGAAAAAAAATCGAAAAATTGCAAATATTTTCAACTGTAGTCTCATCAGTTTTCATGTCGGGAAAATAAGCATTAAATGGTTAAATAGGTCTGTATTTCCCTTTGAAACTAAAAAATTTGAATCAAATCTAGATACAATGAATAATTCCGGACAAAACCTTCTTTCGAAGAATTTAACGCCGAGTTAATGGTGCTCCGGGTTGCAAGTATAAAAAAAGCAGAAATAGTCTTCCTATTTTCACACATCTATCTCCTTATTAGCAGGGTATGGGTGCTTAGTCCAAACAGCAAGCACACTGGGAGCCTTAACCGGCCGCCGTTACGCACCCCTCGGGTTTAACGAACCGCAAACGCGTTGTTTTAACGATGTCGTTAATATTTAACTAAATATCTGCACACAGCTATCCTACACGACCCATGATCTGCGGTTCAGAACTCTTCCTCCATATAAAGTCAAGAGTTAACTAATTACAACTTTATACTTAATAAAGCCATCCTAAAACTGATTTTAATATGACTAAGTGACTACATAATTATATTTCTAAAAATTAATACTTTCAGCTTTGATCTTGTTTTTGTCTTATGAATTCTAATTTTAAACTTTTTTACATATAATATTATGTAAACAAGAAGATAGTTCGTTACATGCATTAAAAAAATTACCATTGGAGGCAACAAGAAATTATCCCCAAAGGGGAAAGAAAAATTGACGGTATATACTGTTCCAAGATACATTTGCATTATTTCCTGGAAATGTTTTCCATACATAAATTATTAAGTGCTACAGAAAGTACAATATGTAAAAAAATGTATATTTCAGTTTTATTTTATATTCTACGTGAAATGAAATATCAATTGATCAAAGTTTCTTTCGATTCCGGATTTGGAATCCGAATTAAGGAATTGATGATATAGAATCGGGAAATGCGGAATCCGAAATTTGGAATCTAGAAATTGGAATATGGATTCAGAAATATGGAATAGAACATCTGTAATATATACCTAATATGAAATGAAAAATATGGAGCTTGAAATGTGGAATCTTAAATATGAAGTTTAGATTGGAGATTCAGGAATGCGGAATCCAAAATTTGGGCATTAAAATCTGGGATATAAAATCAGGAATCTGGATTCTGAAATGTGGAATCTGGAACATAGTGTTTGGAATGCGGAATCAGAAATGCGACATCCGAAATATAGGATGTAAAATCTGGGATATAGAATCTTGATACTGGAAAGTGGAATCTGGAATGTGTAATATGGAATATAGTTTGGGATGGGGAATCAAGTATGCGTAATCCAAGATTTGTTACGTAATATCTAGGATATAGAATCTGGGTACTGGAATGTAGAATTTAGAAAATATGAAGTTTGGAATGGGGAATCAGAAATGCGGAATCCGAAATATAGGATGTGAAATCTGGGATTTAGAATCTGGAATATGGAATCTGGAATACAGAGTTTGGGATGAGGAATCAAGAATGCGGAATTTGAAATCTGGAATATAAAATATGGGATATAGAATCTGGATACTGGAATGTAGAATCTGGATACTGCAATGTAGAATTTGTAATATAAAGTTTTGGAATGGGGAATCAGAAATGCAGAATCCGAAATCTTGGATGTAAAATCTGGGATATAGATTCTGGAATGTGGAATCTGGAATATGGAGTTTTTTTATGGGAAATCAGGAAAGCGGAATCCGAAATCCGGGATGTAAAATCTGAGATATAGAATCTGTAACATTCAGTCCGGATTTGGGGATGTGGAATCAGGATTGCGAAATTCAAAATCTGTAATGCAAAATTTGGGATTTGGAATCCCAGATTCAAAATTTTATTTCGGAAATCGGTAATGTAGAATCTGGAATGTGGGATCCGGTATTTAGAATCCGAGATGTCCATTTCGGAATTAGAAACCAAAGTTGAGAAACTCCTGTTGTAAAGTGTGTGATGAAGAATCCAGGATCCGAAATCCAGAATGCGGAATCTGGGATGTTGATTACGGAATACGGAATTTGAAGAAAGTTATCTATAACAGCTGAAAATTTTGACATATCCGTAGTGCTATTAAATTGACTACCTTTTAATAAGTCTAAAAAGTGCTTTTTTATTTTAAATTTAATGTCTTTTTTCAATGAGTGCTTGAATGATGAATCGTTCTATTTCTTCATTTCCAAGATTTCCCTCGAAATGAGAAAAGATATTGATCTATAGTAAGTAGTCACATCCACGTCGCAGGAAGTGATCCCTACATTCAATCCTTAATTGCGTCTATTTATGCTTCTTTGGTTCCGGTCTGTTCGAAAAGAAGTACGTGACATGTTTATGAAGAGTGCGGAGCCCACTAATGCTGGATACCCTCAATCAAGCTATCGCACTCTTTCGTGCGCCCCCGATTTTAGGGACGTCCCATGCGCCCTTTCTCAAGCGAGTATTGATCTTTGGGGGCACTTTGATCTATCAAAAGGTTTCTCCTATCCTTTTTGCCTCACTTACACTAAAACATTTGCTCATTTATACTCCATATACTACCCACATTTTCTTAAGGTCTGACACCTTAGTTTATCAAGGAGCTCTTTCTCTCTGCGCGACAGAAGTGGTCGTCTAATTAGAAAAATGAGTTAGCCCTCCAGAAGTGCTAGTTAGAGGGGTTTACCTTGCCTTGAGAAAAGAAACTTTTTGGGATTCGTCAGCTCTATAAATCAAATATACTCGCTCTCACTGAAATCTAGAAAAAATTGACAGAGACAATCTTTGATAAATAAATTATGTCGTGTGATAAAATATTGAGATGTAGACAGATTGTTTTAATAAATCAGGGAAAATTGCTGATTTTTGCTGTTTGTAATAGAATTAAAAATATATACAAGTAATTAAAATCAATTTTTTTACTTTTCGATATAGACATTTTTACATTTTTCATTACATGATTTTGTTGGACGCTAATGTACATCTATTTTAAAATGTAACTTTAGAAGGATTATTTTTTAACACGAAATCGTCAAGGTAGTAAAGAATTATCGATATTTTTAAATTGGACGAATGTAATTTGTTTTGTAATGTTTTTGAACACGAAGATCTTAAAAATTGAAGGTAAAGTGGAGACCTATTTGCAATCCTCGAAAGCAATCGTGTCTTTCCTGAAAAATAGCGATTCAAAGTAATTTAGCCGAGCAGCTCGGTACCTAATAGATCACGATGCTTCGGTGTGAGAATATTTAGGGCGGTAATTGCCGATATATCTCGTTAGAATTGCTTGAGTCGAGTCCCATTTCTCGTAAATTCCTTTCCTCATGTCCCTGCATTTTAGCGTTTGCTTTAATTTCACCCCTTTTTATAATTTCATGTTAATTAAGTTTACATCAAACTTAGCGGACACAATAAATCAGAGAAAACGTAATTAGTTTTCCTAAGTTCTCTATGTTGATCTACCATTTTTTTGGGTTAAATTCTTTTTATCAATAAAATACAATTAGCATAGGGAGTATGATAACTCTTTGATCATTTTCACTTTGAAATGATAAGATTGAGTTGGGGTTAAAGGTTTAATTAATTATCCAAGTCGTGAAATTAGCCGAGGTGAATTAAATTGATTATCGAGAAATAAGGATGAAACCGGAAGTGAATTCATTATAAGATTTTAGGGGTGCTCTCCCCGATCAAACGATGGCTCTATCTTCTTGCTGTTCCGGTAATTAAACTCTACAAGATCCGAAGACATGGCCTGAAGGGGTCCTCTCAGCTTCCCGTTTGTACTAGCTAAGTGCGTTTGACAACGGAAGCTTGTGTCTTCCCTTTACGTGAACTTTATAGCCCGAAGCAATTTCTCTCAAACAATAGAACGACAATAGCTAATTGTTCCATGCGAATCGTTCTCTAATGTGACTCACGATGGAATGTAGGGTAAAAATATAATCTCTTTGATTTTCTTGTTTAATAAATAAACAATCAAATAAATAATTGAAACATACTTCCTGCCTCTGTTCCTTACCGGGGATCAAAACATTGTGTAGGGTAATTCCGGGTGAGTTGGAACACTGGAAGAGATGGTACGCTTGCTCTATCTTAAAAAATAATTTGTTAAACTTAATTTTAACTTTGTATGTAAGTGTCTAACAGTAAATAAACAAAATATAAAATGTATATTTGTCACTAGCAAAATTACAAACAAATTTATATTCGATCGTTAATAAGATCGAGCGTCGCGAGAGCCCAAAGTTTTTTAGATTAATATTACATGTGTGTGTTTTTTTTTAATTGACGGATTTTAATTCAGTTCGCGTGAGTTTAGGCAAGTTTGGACATACTTTTATGTGTATGTATAAGTTACAACTCTTATTGAAACTGGAAATATATATTATTTTTAGTTTTATCTTTCTCGGATAATCAGGAGAGACGGAACAATTGAATTATCAACTTTGTAAAATAAGAAAATTTTCAGGTATTTAAAAAAATATTATCTAAAATGAAAAGAATTGAGTTTATTTTTTAGTATTTGAGTTTTATTTGTCAATTTTCTATCATATGCAGTCATTTATAACAAGAAAAAACCATGTTTCATCTCACCCGGACAATTACATCTCTCCCGGAATTATCTTCTTTTTTAAAATATGTTTTTAAACTTAGAAAAAATCAATGAAAATTAAAACGGCTTCACGAGTGAATGTATGGATGTTAATATTAAAGTATTTTACAAGATTTAGATTTTTTTTATTTAATTCCTTAGAATTTACAGTGGTTTAAAAAAGGTGTTCCAACGCTCCCGGACTTACCCTATCATATAATTGAATGATTTATGTGTTGCTAATTATCTTAAGAACTTAGAGAGAGACAGAAAGTAGTCCAAAAGATGGGCATTTAAACCCATATAAATTTAAAAGGAAAAGGGACCACTTGTTTTCTTGTATCTAATTCTTGTTATTCTATTCCCTTTAAATTTAAAATGTCTGTTTCTTCTTGCTGTGATAATTTATACTCTATTTCTTTTCAATTAATTAATTAAAAGCAAAAATTTATTTTGTTAATATAAATAATCTCAGGAATAATCCGTATTAAATAATATAATAAGCATTATGGAGATCATAATAGATTTTATAATATTAAAAAAAATATAAAAATAAAATAAAATTAAAATTACCAAAGTGAAACTTTTCTCTAACATTAGTTTTTAAATTTTCAATAAATATTAATAATATTTCTAATGAAACTCTTACTCTAAAATTTTGAAAATAAACAAAAATAAGTTCATTGACCTACTTGCTTTCTAACTTCTGCTACTAAATCGTTAAATCAAACTTTTCTAGACCTTTTTCCATCTATAATTTTCAATTTTCTCTCATCTATATAAAAAAATATTAAATAATTAACATAAATAATGAAAGCAAACAATAAAATAATATTTTTATTATAAATTCAACTCTTAATCAATGAATCAATATTTTCCTATTTTTCCCTTTCTTAACAATTTTCTCTTCTTTCTTTTAACATAATAATTATAATTATTTTCAGATTAGTTTGATATTATTTTCTTACTTTAAAAATAGTACATTTTTATTTTTGAATTAAATTTGAATTTAATTTCACTTCGATTATTATCATTTCGATCTTTATATCGAACTTAATATCGATTTTATTTGCTTCTATAACCTTAAAATGTCATGAATTTTTCAACAGTTTTTATAATTATGTTATAAAACTTTTTTTAATTATGTAATCTAACCTTTTATATAGAAATGTCCTCTTGGACATTTCCATTAAATTTATTCGCTACAAGGCCTCGTTAAAATTGATTTCAAATTAAATAATGCGAATTGTAAAAATGTTCTCAAAAATTAAATTGAATTGTATTAACCAATCAAGTGTTGGTTGTACTATATACTGCAACAAAAGATCGACTAACTTGTACATTTTTAACTAATTGCTAAATCGCAATTATTTATTATCTACAATCCAAAAACTTTACTTAACTCACACGAAAAATTTATCTTGAGCAATAATTTGAAAAAACTCTGTTTCTAAATTATTATTCTTAATAATTAAAATATTTTAATAAATATTTAGGTTGTACTATGTACTTCTCAATAATTAAATAAATAAATATTATAACGCTTTATTATATTATATTTCCATTTAATATCTTTTCTAATCAATAAAATAATAATTGATCAATAATCAAATAAACCATGCTTTAAATATACAAAATTTGAATTTTGAACTATTTTTACAATTTTTTAATTATTTTCTACGATTCTTAATTCTTTTAATTAGCATTAAATTGTTTCCTAAAATCTTAAATTGACTTCCTTCAAATTTTAATAATTTTGTTTAGTTTTTTCATACACTTTTTCAATTTGAATTATTTTTCCCTTAACATTAAATAAATTTAATTATTTATTCCTAAATTTTATATTATTAATCGCCAAATTTAAATTAATTTTTTTAATTTATTATTATTTTTGTCATTCTGCAATTATTACCTTCAATTTTTAATTATTTTTATAATTTCTGAATTAATTTCCTGAACTTTCAAATATTTCAAATAATTAATTTGTTCAATTTCAATTTCTTTTTATTATTTTGCAATGATTTTCTTCATCTTTTAACATTTTCATTATTTATCAATTAATTTCCTACATTTGCAGTTATTTTCACAAATTTAGATTATTGTCATCAATTTCCCATATTTTAAACGATTTTTCAATTTTTTTCTTTTTCTTAAAAATACATTTTGCAATTTGACTATTATTTTGTTCAATTTCTAATTATTTTTATTACTTTGGCAAAACTTTAAAAAATTTCAATTATTTATCTGAAATTTCAATTATTTCCTTCAAATTTTATTTACCGTTATCAATTTTTCATGTTTTGATTACTTAAATCATTTTTCAATTTATTTTTTTTCAATCTTAAGTTATTTTCAGCATATTTTAATTTTTTTTAATTTTGGATTATTTTCCTAGATTGCTAATTAGCTTATTGTCATTTTCTAAAATTTATTATTTTCTAAGGTTTTTAAGTATTTTTCTAAAATTTCAATTATTTTCATCAATTTTCGATTATTTCTGCGATGTTATAATTATTCTCTTTAATTACAAAATTTTAAGTTATTTTGTTTGTTTTACTGTAAGTAATTTTCTTTCTTTAAACATATTATATTCTACGATTTTTTTAACTATTTCTGTCAAATTTTTTTACTGATTTCAATTTTTTATATTTAAATTATTTTTATTATATTTGAATTTTTTCTCAATCTTAAATTACTTCCATCATATTTTAATTATTTTTTTCAATTTTCAATTAATTTTATCATTTTTCAATTATTTTTCTCAATTATTAATTATTCTCATTTTCTAAAATTATTTCTTAAGATTTTCATTTCTTAAGTATTTTTCTAAAAATTTAATTATTTTCTTCAATTTTTAATTATTCTCATTTTTCTCAATTAACTTTTAAGATCTTCATGTATTTTTCTCAAAATTCAATTATTTTTTTTATTTATACAATTTTCGTAATTTTTTCAATTATTTCTCTCAATTGTCATTTATTTTTTACAACTTATCGTTGTTTTTATCATATTTCAAATATGTTCTTCAAGTTTCCAATTTTAAATTCATTTTTCAATTATTTTCTAAAAATTATCTTTTTTAATTTTTAATTTTCTTCATTTGTTTTATAATTTATAAACTACTTATCTGACATTTAAATTATTTCATTCATATACCATGGTATATTGACTTGTCAAAAGTTTAAAAATATATCGTATTCGGTTAAAACTAGTTACCTGGGTTTTTTTTGGAACTTTTAATCAAATTTTAAATGACGAAAAATACTCAGGAATATGCCCCCTTATTTTTCCAATTGATAACCAGAATTTTTATCTACTAAAAACTGCCCCTGTAGAAAATAGTCGAAAAAAATGGAAAAAAAACTATCAATTTGTACAAAAAAATGTTATTAAAATTCTAAAATGTTGGAACACACTCAGGAGTATGCCACTTAATTTTTTCCATTAATAACCAGAATTATCAACCCTTAAAACTACGCCAAAGAAAAATAATCGAAAAAAAGTTTGAAAAAAATTATCAATTTCTACAAAAAAGTTCTGTTAACGTTCTAAAATAGTGCAACATACTCGAAAATATTTCCCCTAATTTTTTTAATCATTGAGGAACTTTATACAATTTTTATATAAGAATTAAAAATTTTTTTTAACATTTTTGTTCGATTATTTTTTTAGGAGTTGTTTTCTGGGAATGTTTATTCTGGTTATAAATTGGAAAAATTATATTCCTGAGTATTTTCTTCCATTTTATAACTTTATTTGAATTCTTTTGTAAAAATTAAAGATTTTTTGCAATTTTTTTTTTACTATTTTTCTCATGGGTAGTTTTTAGGGGATGATAATTCTGGGTATTAATTGCAAAATTAGGGGGCATATTCCTGAGTATTTTCCGTCATTTTAAAATTTGATTAAAAGTTCCAAAAGAACCCAGGTAATTAGTTTTAATCGAATATGATAGATTTTTAAATTTTTGTCCGCTATATTGGATCCGCCATTTTGAATGTCTAAAATCACAGTGAATTTAGAGTCTGCAAGTCAAAAATCAAAATACCATGGTATATGCTATCCCGGTCAAGAAAATATATTTCTCTCATTATTAGGAATTTCTATGAAAAAAATGTATTTTTTTGGAGTTTTTTCTGATGGAACCGTCAATTTGAGGTTATGTTTAATAATTTTTGTAAAACATCAGACGGTTGCAAAAAAGAAACTTAAAATTTTTGATGTATAATAAAGTACTTTTAACTCACAAATAAAATGGGCAGATGGGGTGTCTATTTTGACAAAGAATGGCCATTTTTTGATTCTACATGAAAACAGAAATATTTTTTCTTTTTACTATTTGTCTCCATAAGTCAAAATTCATAAGTTTTTCGCAATTGAAAAAAATCCATTTTAGCAATTTTTAGGTGTTTTTGAGGTTAGGGTCAAACCTAGACGTACTGGGTCAATTTTGATGGCGGATTCGGATTCAGGGCATCAAATTACATACAGATATATGGGTCTCATACCTTAACCCCGATACTTTTAATTTTTTTTGTGTATCTGTGTAATCCTTACCACCTAAGGGTTAAAATCAACAACAAAAATTCCAAATACATATTTCAAACGAATAAATGTTTTCATGTAGAGTTTATACCAGAAGAACATTATTAAATGCCACAACACTTGTCAAGTTTGGAATTCACGTCGCACAGCAGCATTTCAAGAAACGTGACTATGTCCAAAGGGTTTTCTCCCCTGGGAAATTTTTCCCAAATAAAGAAAAACTGAACAACACTGAGAACCCTTTCTTTGGTATTGGCTTAAGTTTACTCCTAATATTAATTTAATAACGCAGGACGTGAACAATTGACAGACGATAACAGCCGGGCAATCAAGAGATGTCCGTCCCAGTAGTTGGTTACCCTTTCCTTCTTTCCTAACTTGTGGAGGAATAAAGTGAGCGAGAGCATGAAATATGGTCCGAAATTCACTTTCGCTTAAGAGAGAAGGAAAATGGGATAAGCGTTCAACCCCTTCGTGAATGTCACTCGGGACCGAGTGCCTTTAGTATCAAACAATGGTAGTTGTTCTTGTTGATTTCATCGCACGTCGCTCACCCTACTGGAATCAAAGAGGGGTCAAACGACATAAGGACCTCGTGAGGGTTGTTGCTCTTGCATTATTCCGTTCAAACTTGACGTTCAAGCCGGAAAAGGGTAACAATAATCTTCAGCAGGAGATTCCAGCTCAGAACTTCTCTAATAACTCTTAAGACAATAAAAAATTTATCAAACTTTTGCAATGATATTCAGTGGTTAAAACCATTTCAAATAATACTACCGACAGGTTAAACATAAAATCAATTAATTAAATTAATAAAAATTATGATTAAAACGATAATCATTACAACGTGAACTCGTTTACGTCTTTAACCCAATCGAATGGCAGCCTTTCTACTTTTGTTCCTTTATATACTAGTAAATACATGTAAATTTTGAAAATTGATTTTTAAATTTTTTTTGCATTTATTTCTTTACACTTTCTCCAAGTTTCATCAAATTCGAAGAACTAGGGGACAATTTTGATATTTTAAGTATGGTTTGACCCCATTGCTCTTCGCCGTTGAGCCACGAAGATTTATATGGATAGATTTTGAATATAAAATAAGAGAAAAATGACCCGATTTAAGGAAAATTAACAATTTGAATAGAATAAATATTTAATTTATAATCATAAAAATAGAATATTTTAGTAAAATATATTAAGGTATTTCTCTTGCAGTTATACTTGAAAAAATCGAATTTCTATGGATTTTCTTTAAATTGTTCGAAATCGTTATTTTATATGTGTCTCCTATCTGGTTAAAATTTTAGGACACTTAACCGTCTAAAATTTGAGATATTCATGTTTAAAATTTCAATTTTTATCATTTTGCATGTAAAATTGAAATTTCGATATGGGTCTGTCTACTGGGTCTTGACGGTTTTTTTGTGTGCCTATGTAATTATAAGATTGATTTAAGTGAAGTAAATAATCAGAATTTCGTTAAAATTATTATAATATTAATCATAAATTAGCAAATAAGTTGTTTTTAAGGAAATAAAAAAAAATCAAAAAAATACCTAGTTTTAGAAAATTAGTTGCTATTTCTAATTCTCGAAAAGTAAGTTTTAAATAAGTAGAAGATATTCTAAATATTTATTTGTTTTGTTAAAGATTAAGACATTTAAATTAAATAAATTTTATTTGGAAAAATTTCGAATAAGTAAAATTTCTGATTTCTTGATTTCGTTATTTAAAATTATTTTGATAAAGTTTAAAATTAAAATTCTAACAATTGAGTAAACTTATTAATTTATTTATTTTATTTTTAAATGTTGATTGTTCAGGTGGTTTGAGAATTCAGTGATGAAGCCTGATATAGAAAAATTATTAATAAAGTCAGATCTGAGATTTCAATTAGAGTCAAAATATTTGGATTAAAGTAATAATAGTGAATTTTAAAATAGAATTTGAATTAAGGAATTAGAAAATAAAAAAAAAAGTGGCTAAATTCTTATGTAATTTCTATTTCTATGGATTTAAATATCCATATATTGCCACTTTTCAAAATAAACAAAAATAAATAGATATGAGAAATTCTATGCTTACAAATCTTTGAAAATTTATCAAATACGAGCATTTTTGTTTGTTTTGATGCAAAAATTTATTTTTAAAAAGTTTGAAATCCTCATAATTCATTATATTTTTTTTAAAGATCGTTACTTTTCTTGTCAAAATATTTTACTTTCGTGTGTTTGTTAAAGTTTCTTTTATGTTCATAGAATTCCTTTTTGTTTTATAAAGCACATCCGTTTTTTTAAATGATCAAGTGGCACATGGATGATACTGTTTACAAGCTTTTATACATGGTAGAGATTTATTTGACTATTTCTAAGCTGGTTGACACAAATCACACGCAGAGAAAAGAGGGTGACGAAGAAAAATAACTCTGGCATCAGTAAAGTGAGATACAATATGAGAGGAAGGGAGAAAGTTTTGTGTCGTGAGGTCACTCGTTATAAATATATTTAAAGTCCCGAATTAAGCCAAAATGATAAAGCGTTTCTAAGTAAGCGACCTGGTTGCTCTGGCTCTTATTTGAGTGCTGTATTAGTGGAACCCTTAAATTCTTTATCTCTCTATAATGGCTCTAGATTATTATTTTCTAACAAGAAAATTTTTATTTCCTTAACTTACAAAAAAGTTGGTCAAAATTAGTTGTTTTAAGCACTACTTATGAATTAGTTTCAGTAGGAACCCTGAAACAAAAAGTATTGAGAGTGTAAACTCGTCTCACAGGAGACGCCAGCGCCCTCTATGTATTTTTAGACATAATGTTGTTATCATTTTGAATCTCTTTTAAATGGAAACTACAATTAACAGCAAGCATATTTATTCTTTCTAAAACTTGAAATATATACCGAGTTAAAATATATTTATTTTACTTAACTTGTGGCATTGAAAGGTCCATTTATAATTTGAAAAAATAAATATAAGGGGCGACTGGGCGTCGCGTCGCAAATCTGAATTGAGAGGATTAAATGCCACTTCTGGAAAGCCGCGTGATGTCAGAAGGCGACGCGGACAAGAGGAGAGTACTCATGAGCGTGTACGAGTAGCGATAACGTAGCGTGGGTGTGCCTGAAGCGAGACCAGAAATATCCACAGGATTGACGAGTTGGATGTTTCGGAGGTCGATCGCCGTAATTCACTTCGATCAGAAACTGGTGGAATAACACACCCCGGTGTCGGACGCTGATTTTAATGGTGCTTCATTGATTAGTAACGGAACTAAAACGCGCGCCGCGTACCTTTTCAATCAATTGATACCGGGCTCCAAATGTAGATTTCAAACTACAATTTCCATTCTCATTTACTGTTTCCCTTCAATTTTCTCAATTATACGTCCAGAATTTGACGGGATATTTTGACCCTTCCTTGTAAAATATTTGTAAATAATATTTTTTAAAATAATCATGAAATTCAACTAAAAGTAAAAAAAAAAGTTTCAAACTTGCAGATAAGGAAAAATTCCTCGCGAATCACTTGCACGTGTTCGATGTTTGACCTAAAAATAAGTAACTCGACTCGTAAAATGTGTAAACCTCTAAGTGAAATTCCTCTTTCGATACATTCTTGGTAAATTGAGTCGCGAAATGATTAAACTAATCGAATGTTAGTTTTCTTATTTAAATTTAACGCTTTTTAGTTTTATTTATAAATATTGATTCGGGGTGAATTCTATAGATGACGAACATGCTAGCAATGAAGAGATTGAACTATTATTATAATGCTGTTTTATTTATACTAGTAATTTTTAATAATTAATAGTTTGGAAGAAAAGTTCAGAAATTTGTAACATGGATTTAATTATCCCTAATTCCACATATCGATTATCGTTTCGATATATCGATTATTTATTGGTTCAGTATTTCCAACGGATGTACGAGGAATTCCCAGGGACTCTCATGGATTTTTCAGAAATTTCCCAGGTATACCCAGGAATTTTCCAGGAACTCCCAGAGATTTGCTAGGATTTTCAGGAATTTTTCAGGAAATACTCAGGAATTTCTAAGGAATTACCAGAAATTTCCGAGCAATTTCCAGGGAGTTCCCAAGAAATATCAGGGATTTCCCAGAAACCCCTAGACATTTCCCAGGAATTATTTAAAAATTCACAAGTATTTGACAGAAATTTCCATGAAATTCACAAGGAAATCTCAGGCATTTCTAAAAAATTCCCAGACACTTCCAGGGGTTTCCTAAGGATTTAACAAGTACTTCTTGTAATTTCCAAGACACTCCTAGGGATTTTCCAGAAACCCAAAGAGGCTTTCCAGGAATTTCCAATATTTACTCAAGAATTTCCCAGGAATACTCCAGTGATTTCATAAAAACCATCAGGGATTTACCAAGAATTTCCAGGAACTCTCTGGTATTTTGCAGGGATTTAACAGGAACACAAAGGGATTACCCACTATTTTCTTAATAATTTTATAGGAATGCCTATAAATTTCTTAAGAACTCCTTGAGATTTTCCAAAAATTCCCATTAATTACTAGAATCTCATAGGGATTTTCCTGGAAACCAAAGAGATTTCCCAAAAATTCCCAATATTTCCTCAAGAATTTTAAAGGAATGCCTAAAAATTTCCGAGGAATTTCTAAGGAATTCCTAAGAAGACCCTGAAGTTTCCCAGTAATCCCTAATATTTCCTCAAGAATTTTTTAAGATCACCTAATAATTTTTGAGGAATTTCTAAACAGTTCGTAAGAACCCTCTGAGATTTCCCCGAAATTCATATAAATTTCTTAAAAACTCCCAGATATTGCCCAGGACCCCAAAGAGTCTTCCCTGGAATTTCCCAGGAAATCAAAGAGTCTTCCCAGGAATTCCTAAAATTTCCTCAAAAATTTTTAAGGATTGACTAAGAAATTCCCAGGAATTTCTAAGGAGTTCCTAAGATCTCCCTAAAATTTCCCAGAATCTCACATGCATTTCCCAGGAAAACAAAGATACTTCCCAGGAAACCAATGAGACTTACCAATATTTCCTCAAGAATTTTAAAGGAATGCCTAAAAATTTCCGAGGAATTTCTAAGGATTTCCTAAGAAGACCTTGAAGTTTCCCAGGAATTCCTAATATTTCCTCAAGAATTTTTTAGGATCGCCTAAAATTTTTTGAGGTATTTCTAAACAGTTCGTAAGAACCCTCTGATATTTCCCCGAAATTCATATAAATTTCTTAAAAAACCCCAGATATTTCTCAGGGCCCCAAAGAGTCTTCCCAGGAATTACCAAATTTTCTTCCAAAATTTTTAAGAATTGACTAAGAAATTCCGAGGAATTTCGAAGGAGGTCCTAAGACCTCTCTGAGATTTCCCAAAATCTCAAAGGCATTTCCCAGGAAATCAAAGAGTCTTCCCAGAAATTCCTAAAATTTCCTCAAAAATTTTTAAGGATTGACTAAGAAATTTCCAGGAATTTCTAAAGAGTTCCTAAGATCTCCCTAAAATTTCCCAGAATCTCACAGGCATTTCCCAGGAAACCATAGATACTTTCCAGGAAACCAATGAGATTTCTCAAGAATTCCCAATATTTCCTCATGAATTTTTAATGAATGCCTAAAAATTTCCGAGGAATTTCTATGGAGTTCCTAAGTACACCCTGAAGTTTTCCAGGAATTTCCAATATTGCCTCAAGAATTTTTAAGGAATTCCTATGAATTTTCAAGGAATTTCTAAAAAGTTCCTAAGAACACCCTGAGATTTCATAGGAATTCTCAAAATTTCCTCAATAATTTTTAAGGATTCACTAAGAATACCCGAGGAATTTCTAAAAATTTCCTAAGAACTCCCAGACATTTTCCAGAATCTCACAGGCATTTCCTAGGAAACCGAAGAGACTTCCCAGGAAACCAAAGAGACTTCGCAGGAATTCCTAATATTTCCTCAAGAATTTTTAAGGCGTGCCTAAAAATTTCCAAGGAATTTTTATGTAGTTCCTAAGTAGATCCTGATGTTTCCCAGGAAATCTCAATATTTCCTCAAGAATTCTTTAGGAATGCCTAAGAGTTTTCGAAGAATTTCTAAAGAATTCCTACAAACCCCTCGAAATTTTCCAGAAAACCCATAAACTTCTTCAAAATTCCCAGGTATTTCCCAGGACCTCAAAGAGTCTTCCCAGGAATTTCCCAGGAATTCCCAAAATTTCCTTAAAATTTTTTAAGGATTTACTAAAAATTTCTGAGGAATTTCTCTGAAGTTCCTAAGTACACCCTGATCTTTCCTAGTAAATTCCAGTATTTCCTCAAGAATTCTTTAGAAATGCCTAAGAATTTTGGAGGAATTTCTAAGGAGTTCCTAAGAACCCCCCAAGTTTTCCCAGACATTCCTATAAATTGCTCAAAAATTCCCAGAGGTTTTCTAGGAACCCAAAGAGACTTCCCAGGAATTTCCCTGTAATTCCCATTATTTCCTTAATAATTTTTAAGGATTGACTAAGAATTTTCGAGGAGTTTCTAAGGAGTTTCTATGAACTTCCATAAATTTACCAGGGATTTCCAGGGATTTCACCGGAACCTCTAGGAATAGAGGAAAGATTCCTTAAAAATTAGGAGGGATTTTCCACTAATTATCAGGCAATCTCTGGGATTTTTAGGGCTTTCCAGGAACACACAGAGACTTTTCAGGTATACTCAGGAATTGTTCAGGATGACCTGCCGATTTCTCAGGAATTTGAAGGGGACCCCCTGGTTTTTCTGTGGTATTTCCAGGGAGTTACCAAGATCTCCCAGAAATTTTTCAAGATTTTCTCAGGAATTTCTAATGTATTTCCAGGAACCCTTAGGAATATCTCTGAAATTTCCATGATTTTCATTGGAATTTCTTCGGAAATTCTAGGAATATCTCACAAATTTCTTAGAAATCCCTAGGGACTTCCAGCGCTTTCCTAGGGGTTTCACTGGAACTCGCTGTAATTTTCCAGAAACAACCAGGAATTTCTGAGTAGTTTCTTAGGAATTCCCAGAATTTCCTTAGGGGCCCCTAGAGATAAGGCAAGATTTCCCAAGGGACTTTACATGATTTTCGTAGGAATTCCCAGAAATTTTTTTAAAATCCCCAGGGATATTCCAGGAACTCACACAAATTTAGGAGAAATTTCTCAAGAATTTCTTAGGAATTCCCAGTGATTTTCTAGGAATTTCCCAAGAATTTTCAAGGAACTTCTAGGGTTTTCCGAGGAGTTTTTGAAGAATTTCCTAGGAACTACAAAGAATTGCCCAGGAAACATCCGATCCTAATTAAAAAGAGGGCGGAGATTTAGTAACTTTTCATAGATATTATGGTACTAGATATCGGACATAACCATTCTTGATTCTATCATTCTACATCACGTGATAAATTAGAAAATTCGTGATTGACTCGAACAATCTGGATCGATTATAATTGTAGTTTTCTCCTTCTTACTTTTATTCCAACGGTCTAATTGTGCAATATTGTTGACGTTGTTGATTTTGCGCATGTGCATAGTATCACAACGTGGTTCTTAGTCTCCGAAAAAAAGCTATATTTGTGTTAAAAAGTGACTTAATAAGACCTACTTTTTCATTTTATTAGTGCAAGCTAAACTTTTTGTGACTATTTTTATATAAACTTTGGTGTAGAGTGTTGTTTCACTGGATTATATCTAACATTCTTATTTCCTGACCCAAAAGTGCGATGTCTACTTTATTAGTAGTTCCTGATTCTGATAAAACTTGTCGGGCTGTAATGTTGACATTCAAAAAGAAGTTGGTCGATGCGATAAATGCAATGCACCGTTTCATCCCAGCTGCATTAAAATTAAGAAAAAGTGTTGTGTCAGTTCAAGGTCATCATCGCTGAATTCAGTTGGAAGAGCAATCACTAAAAAAGAATTGGTTGAATTGCTGGCTAATCAGTTAGAGTAAATTTTTCTTAAATTAAATCCACAGCGCGAATCTTTGGATAAAGTTTCAGAACGAGTTCCCGGAATTAAAAATTCTATCTCTGGTGTTTTAGTTCGAATGGATTCATTGGAGACTGAAATGGTTGATATAAAAAAAGACATTGAAATTATAAACAACAAAATCGCAAAATTCTCAAATCTCACTTTTTCTAATTGCTTAAAAGAAATTGAAGATCGTAATAGCCGCAAATCAAATATTATTTTGTTTAAGTACAGAACGCTGGCAAGCAACAAAATATATCATTAGTAATAAATAGATAAAGTAAAAAAAATTCAAACCCTCTATTTTCCATCATCAGTCTCATTCGAGTAGCAAGACAGATATGCATATTTGAAAAAAATCTCTACTAACGTTCATGCCTGAGCACTTACTATTTACGTATACCTGAATCAGCAGAGGCACCCCCAGAGTCTGATAGTAAAGTAGCCAGGTAGCACGAGAAGATCGTTCGAGCTGCAATCCAGTAGGACGTGCCTTGATGCGGCATGGTGGCTCAAGATACGTGGTAAGAAGGCTACTTCTTTCAGTGCAACTATGGGTAATACCCTCGAAGCACGGGCAAATGCGGCAAGTGCATTGAGAGCACTGCAGCCAAGATAATTTGCCCTCCAGAAAATAACAGGGTGTGTGCTGTGCAAAAGGCGCGCTGCTTCCACTGCTGCCGATACTGAAACGACCCATACGTACACAAACCTAAGACTCGATTCTGTTCCTCTTCGCGGCTTTTACCAACCACTACACGCAATCATAAGATGCTTACATACCTAGGTCCTAAAGCCACTTCTATATATGGCTCGTAGTCTTCTTACGACCTTCTATCTGTGACGTGCATTCAGAGACGTTTTAAGAAAATTGCTTTCTTGGTTACGTACACAGCATTTTTTTATTCCAACACTAAGAAAATGAACAGTATTTTCCTAACCCTACGGTGGATAATTCGTTATCGTTTGTTGAGCAAAAAGCAAAATAAATTTAATTATATCCTCTCCTTGGAGTTCCCCTTTTGGTTCAGTTCTTTAGGTTAGTATGACTCAAGCACGGAGAAAAATTAATTGACATATTTTACAAAATTGTAAAACCGACCCACACGCTAAATCTTCCGAAAGGGAGGCCCTCGTCTTGGATGATTTCTGAAATATCTGATTTAATTAAACAGAGAAATTCGCTTTGGCGTAAACTCAAAAGAACCAAATTGGTCCAAATACATGAGGAATATTGAAGGCTCCGTAATCTAGTACAAACAAAGATTAGAGATGCCTATAACAGGCACAATTGTTAAACTATTGTTTAGGATATGAAATTGAATAAAATTTGGCCTACTTTTAAGAAACTTAAATTAATCTCTTCCAAGGATAAGAATTATGATCAAGATTATTTTATTAATCACATTTTGTATAATTTTTCCTCCACTTCTTCTCATCCTTTATCCATAATTAACCTAAGCGATGACTTATCCCAGTTTGATGATTCTAAGTTTTTTGTCAGACGTCTCACCTGACATGCTTCTGAAATCTCTATTAGAAATCGGTACTAATCCCTCTGGTCATGATGGTATTTCCTTTCCTATGATTCGCAAAGCTCTTTCAATTATTTTTCCTGCTCTCCTACATCTTTATAATTAAAGTTTACAAATAGGAGTTTTTCCGAGCAGCTGGAAAAAGGGAATCTTACAACCTATCCCTAAAATCTCCTTGTCGGTTTCTGTGAATGATTTCCATCCAATTTCCATTTTATGTGCACTCACCAAACCCATTGAACGAATTGTTCACAAACAATTGATATCCTATTTAACCTTGCATGATCTTTTTAACCCATTTCAATCTGGTTTTCGTAATAATCGCAGTAATACGGATTCATTGAAATTTACTCATGATATAAAGTTAGCCGTGGATAGAAAAAAGATTACTTTAGCGTTTGGTTTTTTTAAATTATCAGTTCTAACTGGGCATCTGTTACGAATGGAGTTCCTCAGGGATCTTCTCTGGCTCCAATCCTTTTTAACTTATTCATCTCTGATCTGGGGACTAGGCTTAAGTATTGTAAATATCACAAGTTTGCAAATGTTTTTAAGATTTACCTTTCTGGACCCATCTCTACATTGCCAGATTTACTGGTTATGATTCAAGACGATATTGATTTGGTAATTGGTTGGTCAACGGAAAATGCACTTTTCCTTAACGTAGCCAAGACGAAGGCAGTATATTTCGGTACAAATAAGCTTTTACTTCTTTACTAATTGGTCAATCTTCCACTATTACGTATTGGGAAACTCCTATTCAATTCTCTGAAACAGTCAAAGATTTGGGATTAATACTAGATTGCACGTTATCTTGAAAGGAGCATGTTATTGAGATTTGTCGTAAGTCTTACTTGGTTCTAAGGCAGCTATAAAAAATACGGATTCTCTTTCTACTCCTACTTGAAGTTTATTAAGTAAATGCTTGATTCTTCCCTATTTTGACTATGTTTTTCTCGTCTACGAGGACATTACTGACGATCTTAATTTTAAGCTTGAAAAAACACTTAATGCATATATCAGATTTATTTATAATTTACGCAAAGGTGAATACATCTCTCAATTAATAGTAAGGCTGGTTTGTTGAGTGTGGCAAAAAGAAGACAGTATTTTATGGGTAACTTGCTCTATTCGATTTCTAAGTGGTTTGTCAAGCCCGATTTTTGAAATTACTTATTGGTAAACTTGGTCTTTAATTGCCTGCTTCTTTTTATATACTTTATATATTTTTATATACTCATTATACATTTTATGATTGTTCTGATAATCTCTTTAGTTTATTTTTTTTGAAAATTTGCAGTTTGATTTATTCACAACTATTATTATCTTTTCTTCGGTCATGTGCTTATAATTCTTTTCATGTACTAATGTGTTCCATGAAGGGCCTATTAGCTTTAGGAACTTCTTATGACGTAAATAAATAAATAATTGAGCGTGGAAAACGATGGTGGACTTCGAGTTGTTGCATTTCTGGTAACTTTATCGAAATTAAATCTACTTTCCTGGTATTTTTATAATTTCGTAAGTCTGAAATTATACCTGTACTTACGCTTCCATGTACCAAAAAGTATTTCCCCACGATGACTGCAGATCTTAAAACTGGAGCACTGACACCTTATGACCGATTTCTGATGTTGATAAATGGCGCCGAAACTTCAAATCCGCTCGAAAAGAAATTGAAGTGAATTAATGAAAGGTTACAAATTTTACCGGTATACACTGCTCTGCTTGTCTGGTGGAGAAACTTACTGAAACGGTTAATTTTTTTCAAAGACGATTTCCAATTGCACTCTCACTCAAACATCTTTCTAAAGCAAACCGTTCAGAATACAAAATAATATTCGTAGCAGAGTCATACTTCAACAAAACACTCAAAACAGATTTTGATATATCGATCATAAATAGTTTGAGTATTCAGTGTGGCCAATTTTGCAATAAGCCATTCATTAATAGCTGAGAAGAAAAGTATAAAAGCCTTCTGTCGAAGCTCGAAGGCAATGAGGCATCGAGGGTTACTTGGTGAGAATAAACGAGCCTTATCGGCGATACTGCTTTGACTCCCTCTTTCTCCCTCACAGTGTCTTCTCTTCTTTCTGTCTCCCTTTCTTGTCAGGAACAACAACGATGCCGTGAAAGTCATTCGTTACGAGGCTGCGAACAAGAGCAATAAACGTGCTTGAGTGCAGTAACGGGTGATACGTATAACGCGGCCTGGCCCTCGACCTTCGCTTTATAGGTCTACTTCGGCACGACCCCCCTGAGACCCGATTTGTCAACTCGTTAGTGGAACTCGTTTAACCTCGAGCCACGTTTCGGACGACGACCGATGACCATTTGCCCTGTTGTCAGTCTCCGATGTCGTTCTACTTAAATTGCCTCCTCACACTTGAAGATTCATAAATTCTTTCATTTTGTTGACTTTCGTTTATACCTTATATTTATTACTTTTAAAACTAGAAATATCCATCCGACTTTGTACCTGACAAAATAGACAAGGAAATATTTTAAACTTAATTTTATAAATCTTTGATTTTCTCGTTTGTATCGAATTTAAAAAAGTATAAATTAAATGCCTAACTAGAAGCAAAATTTAAGAGAAGTATTCTAGGTAATTTTCTGTTTCGTATCTCTTTACTGAGTTTCGTTGGAAAAGCCTCTTTTTGTCTTTTAGCAACCAAAGTATAAACAAGCCTGTAGATGATGAGGATATATTTTTAGACCAATATCAACATTGACGAATATTCAGCACTTGTTACTACAACATGGAAAATTACCAACTTTTCCAATTGATATTACCCTCATAGATTTGTTGACTCAAAGAATTTTTTCAATATACGAAAACAGGAGCGTTTATTTTTTCTTTTAAGGCGACCGTATACACCACTTTTGCGTGTTTTTCAATATTAATTTTTTTATAGTTAGAAGTGCAGAAACACTAGGCTTCTTTTACATATATTAATATACATATTCAGATTTAAGAAAAAAATATTTTTGAATTTTTTCTGCCCTTTATGTCGACAAAATGTCGGCTGAAGTGTCTGTCCAAAAAAAACTGGTTGACATGATATGTCTGCTTGAAATTGTCTGAAACAAAAAATTCAAAGAATTTCTTAAAATATATGTCAGTGGCTATGGCGTGAACCACAAAAAATGAATTTGAAAAACAAATGAATAAATGGCGGCGGTTTTAATTTTTTCACATTTTTATCATCCCTGTACCGGTTAAAAAAAAGGTTTGAAAGTGGACGTAAAATCTTGATTGTGGTTCACGCGATAACTACACATGTGCTGAATAACCCCTAAAAATTTCAGCCCAAACGGACAGATAGTTTCTTCAAAAACGTGTCAACCAGCTCAAAAAACGTTGTTTTGAGAAAAACGCGTTTAAAGTTTTAGTACGTAAAATCGTTAGTATAACGTTAAAAAAAGTGACTTACGCTCAATCAGCGATGCCTGCTCCATACATTAATCCTTCCTCTTCCTCATAGACCTCGTTTGCAGCTACTTTTTGCATTCTAATCTCGGACCGGTGTCATTTTGAAGCTTCCAGGCTACGTCGGTTGGAAGCACTTCCGTGCGCGTTCAGAGGGACTACCTGGGAATCGACTTTTCGACATATTCTCGGTCGGTAATCGGTAAATCAAGGTTTCTACACTAATTCTACATACATATAGTGCACGAAAATAATGTTTTTGAAAAATCGAAAATTTTGAAAAAAAGTGTTGTACGGTCCCCTTAAGAAAATTGTCTGAATAGAAATAAATATACGTAGTTTCTTCACAACAGTAGTATAATATTTCAAAAGAAACTTTTTATGTTTCTTTATTGTGATTATTAAAACCCTCAAATTTATCAGTTTTGTGTAAAAATTGGAATGGATGCTCTTTCAGGGTATGCATGTTTGAGTACAATAAATATAATTCTCTCTTGGTTTCTTTGGTTCGTGACCGTTAAACATATGCCCTCTGACTGCAGTTGGTAGTTGGTTGTAGTGTGGTCTAACCCCGATCTCTGTCGCTCGAGAATTTCCAGGAGGGTGCTCCACTTATAACGCGGCGGGTCTTCGTGACGGATGTCGGACCGTAGACCATTACACCGAATAGAGAGCCATTGGTCACTCCGGTGGAACGTACCTCAAATTGACGAATGGTAATGAGTTCTCCTTGTTAAACGACTACGCAGTATTACGCGAGTTTCCTACTGTTAGAATTAAACCTTGTATCTATGACTTCTCCTCTCTGGGTGGGGTTCTACACTACTGGAATCAGACACTGAAGACGGATCAATATCCGAATAAAGCTAAAAGTATATAATGCGAAAAAAGGCAAAGATTCTCATTAAAATTTTTTTTTTTTTCATAAGCAATAAATCATAGATAAATTGGTAATTTGTCTGAGGAATCAAAGCTACTGAGAATGACACTTTTATTAAGAAGATTTATCAAATCAAATATTGAAAAGTTTCTTTTCTCAAGGTATAGAGATTGTGCTCGTCACTGTCTGTAGGCACGAGTGCCATAAATTATCAAGCGTTCGAAGAGCAAAGCAAGAATTCGTTGGCGATCTATACCTTGAAAAGCACGCCCCTGGATCCCTTGCAGACCGGGAGGCCGCAATACCTAACGGAGTTTATTCGACATTGTTGAATGGCGGCAGTTGTAAAAATGATAACGGATGACCCGTGAGGCCGGGGGCTCCTGGGTAATGAAGTACGGTCAGTATGGCCTGCCCCTTCGCAGGATGCCAAGACTGCTCCTAGAGCGAGTGATCCCCTCTGGAGGACGTCTGTTCGAATTTACGCCTGGATATCTCGAAACTCGCTTTCTTACACTGAGAGAATTGAGGCCCGATCTGTTAGCTATTACTGCCCCCCAGTAATACACCGGTAAAGTTCATCCCACACTTCGATTGTTCAAATCAGATAGAATTACATACGGCAGTGAAAAGTGGACTGGGTCACTTTTCTCACCAAAGAAAGAATTGCAAAATAAATTCTCTTTTGTTTAAAACAATAACTGGACGTTTAATTACTTTTACATAAATAAAAACAATTCGAGACAACAACAATCGTAAAGGGTAACTTTCGGACTTAATGTTTTGATGCGGTAAATAGGTTTGTAATAAGCTACGATTAAGCAGCGTAAAAACTAATAAACTAAAGAAATAATCTTTTATTTTTGATTTTAGGTAACTGCTCGAGGAAGACAATTGGTCACTGTGAATCATTTTTTAAAAATCATCTTCTAGCAATAAGGCTGTTTTTTTTATAATTATTATTAATATTTTTCAATGGAATGCTCTAACGCGTCTACTCATTCTAAATCTGATGTTTGAACCTTGAAGTGTGATATAATACTGCTTCTTAGCAACCTCTCTTTGGGGTTTAAATTTTCCTTAAATTAAAAGTGAGCTAATTGCCACTACGAAAGCTTGATAAATAACTTATTCTAATTTAATTATTGGTCCTTTCGTGTATTCTACAAAAATAACCGACTCACTCCGTTATATCATATTATTAAATAATTTTTACTTATTTAGAATCCTCAAGACATAAATCGACGAAAATGTAGCGACAAAGATGGGAAGAATATAGGAAAGGGGGGATATTAGAATAGACGACAGTCACGTTAATCGAGTAATTGGAAGTTAGTGGTCACGGTCCCTTCACCTGCGAAGGATGTGAGAGGGACTCGCAAAAATCCAGATCATATTAAAATTGTAAAGTGTCTAGCACTATTCAATTGAGTTTCCATTTGACACAACGCCCGATTGGGGTAAATATCTAATTGTTACTTTGTGTTATGTACGAAATGTATTATAATAATTATTATAATTTAATTTAAATTATTTTAGCGGTTGGTAAAGTTACGTATAATCACGTGTGTCCAATTGGAAGTGTTGGATACTATTACATTCAAATTTAACTCGCTGATTTTAATTTTTTGTGAAGAATCACTATCACTAAATAACATTTGCCTAATTGGAATTTTCCGGTGTGGATATAAACAATAGCTGATCGACCTAGGGGTGAATCTTTGATTTGTTCTATTTATTGATTTTATGTCGAATTGTATATTCTAATTGAGATTTGATTGGTGTGAATGACTTTCTATATATTTTTTTGGGAAATTTATATTATAAAATAATTTGTATAAATTTAACGTGCCAGACGAAAATTTGTACTGTGGATTTTGGTTAAATATATCATATTCTCAAATTCAACCTTTCGCAAAAGTTTAATAAAAAAAATTTGTTACACTTTTGACTCATATGAAATTAAAATTCCAAAATAGCAACACAGATGCAATCACAGTTCTTAACTTCATTTGTAATAGCTTCTGTTAAAATCTTTAATTTCTAAAAATGTGTTAAGGGGTTACATGGGATATCTTAAAGATATATATTTTAAAGAATTTCTGAAATTTCCAAAAGAAAATATTTAGGGGAGTGGGCCCCAAGATGGACAGGGCCCCAAGATGGACATTTCGTATAAAATTTTTTTTTAAGGTGACAGCGCCTTATGTTTTCTGTCATTTTTGTTGTTTGTATAGACGAACATTTTGATGCACATTTGAAGAAAAAAAACCAATTGGTTTTTTTTCTACACATACCACGTAATTTTGTGTCTAAAAAAGTTTTGTAACAGTTTTTTCTCAAGTTGGTAAAGTTATTTAAATTTATGATTTAGAATGAGTACTGAACGTTACAATATTCTTTATTTATCGTATAATAATATTCTAAAATGATTTTACTAATTCAGTATTCATATATATATTTTTACTGGGGATTAAAAAATGGTGTCATGTACCCTAAGATGGACAGGCCTAAAATCTCAATGTATTTTTTTGCATATTTTCGATTTTACACTTTTTTCAATAATTTTTTGAGCCAATTAATTAAAAAATTTTATTTTCCACCATAAAATGTGATTTTATCGTTAGAGAATTTATTATATTAATATTTTTCGATATTTTATTACTTTTGAGCTATTAAATTGAAGTTTTTAGAAATTTTATTTCTTGATAAATTCCGTAAAATGATTAAAACTTAGTTCAAGAATTGTTACACGATGTTAATTTTTTATTTACTACCATTTTCAGAGACTTTTAAGAAGGTGTCCATCTTGGGGCCACTTTTTTTTAGACCGAAAATTTTAACAATTAAAAAAAATGCTTTAAAAAATGTTTATGTTCAAAATAAAATTGTATCCCTGTGGCCATAAGTTACCTTATAAATTGTACTTTCATCCGGTATAAAACATTTTAATATATTTTATTCGGTTTGGATTCTACAGCAATAAATCGATAGGGTGTCCAACTTGGGGCCCTCTCCCCTATAACTCCGCGATTGTGACGTCATTTCCGGTGACCCCTTGAAAAAAGATGCATCCGCGTTGACAGTAGAACTCATGACAGGATCATGTGAAGTGAAAAAAAATTGTGTTTTAGTAAAGACCATAAACTAGAATTTGGACGAAGGAAAAAAAGAAAAAGTGAAAATTGGATTTTTGGCAGACCTTTTTACAAAAAAATGCAATTTTTTTTTTTCATAGTTGTGATAAAAAAACCCTTCTTCTAAGTCCTCGTGAATTGTATCTCGAAGACCTGCACTGAGAAAATAAGTTGACTAAATACAACCAATTTTTGATTAAATTTAGCAGATAGAGGTTGTTGATATAGCACCTGCAAAGCACTTAATTGATTTTAGCAGAGCATATGCTCCGGTATCCTAGAAGTTTGATTGTCATCTCCGGTGTTTTGTTTGTTTTGTCCCGAGGAACCCTAACCTAGAAATAAAGCTGCTTGGCTAGAGGCTTATTTTCTCAGTGTGTGTAAAATTTCATCAAGTTCGGTTGAGTAGTTTTCGAGAACTTTTGACTGCCGACTTTGAAAACACAGTTTCGTGTTTTGCAAACGCAGCATAAGTTTTGAGTAACAATAAAACTGTAAAAAAAATTTTGTTAACTTAGTTTAAGATGTAGAAATTAATAAGACAATAAAAAAAATTCCATTTTTTGAAGCTGTGAAACCCATGTAACTCCTTAAATAAAGAAACGCCAGAATGCTATTTAAAAAAAAGTCTTTAACTCTGATCACTACAGGAATCGTCCAAGAGTTTCGTAACCCATTTTAAGTAACTAGAAAGCAGTATTGTAAATCGAGAATAGAGAGTCTTAAGAATGAAATTAAAGCTGGTTTCTTCACGAAAGGACAATTAAATTTTTTTGTTGGTCAGAGGTGCCAGATCCTCGACAAGAAGCTCGCGATCTGGAGTTGGATCGAGGGTCGAACGGTAACTCGCGAGAAAGGTGAGGTGGTAGGTGCGCGATGTTCACTTTCGATTAGCATGAATCGCAAAGGCGTAAGTTTCAGCAACACGACTTCTGCAAGAAGACTTGGTCCTATCAGAGTCGATTATTTACGGAGCTCGTTCCGGCGATTACCAGGATCAAGGCGACCGTGTCGTGCAGCTCGGTAATTGGAAAGTCCGATTACCGGGTATGTGGACGCCAAAGAGGGGTCGAGCTAGAACTAAACGAAGTTGGCGAGTACGCACTACAAGGTCCATAAAATTCCGGGCTATTACTGGCAAACAACGTAGTCTGTAATTAGCACTTCACGATACATTAGCACTCGAGAAACTGAGAAGTAGAAATGGAATACGCCCTTGCAATAAAGTCCCAAACGACATACAAACTCCCAACTACTCAGCATCCTTGCGGTTCAACCTCAAGTCCAGCTTGTTTCCTGCTGCTTTCAATCTGGGTTGGATTTTCATTACAAGTAGTTTGTACCTTTCATTTGCGACAAAAAGTGTTTTTTTTTTCATCTGTAGAGAATTTGTGATTAATTCAGTTTGTATTTTATATTTCTATAAGTATCGCTATTGTATGATGTTTATCCAAGTACGCTTCGATGAAATTGAAATACAACGAATTACGGAGAATATTACCTTAAATTAGGAGCATCTTCCTATGATCGAATGCAAGAGCACAGACTGAATAGTTTTTTTCTCAACGTAATAAAAAAGGCATTCCGAAAGACGAGAAAAGTGTTTAGTAACGGTAGAATCAGTCGCTCCCACTGGCTCCCATCATTCGAAGAAACGTTTACGTTTATGCAATTGTAAAGGTCGTTGCACTATCAGACGCGTTTTCCTGATGGGACTCAGAACTTGCTCATTAGCCAAAATGGCGTGAAATCCATTTCACTCCACTAATGAGTGCTGCCTAAGCAAGACTTCCCGTCTTTTAATGAAAATGTCAAAGTTTGACTACATTGAATCCTTCGTGACTTACATCATTAATAAGATCATGCCTCAAATGGAAAGTCATTTTTCATGAATCGAAAAATTTATTATTTCATATTGCATACATTTGAAAACCTTTTTTTACATTAGATATTAGGAAAAAGTTTAATTAAATTAAACAAAATTTTTCGCTTATCAATATTCATAAAAATAACGATTTTGATGCAGAAGAAATTAAAGTTGACTATCATTCTTCGAGAGTAGAAAACCACATCTGTAATTCGAAATTCCACAGTCTTGTTCACTTTCAGCAGGAAGAAACATCGAAATCAAACGTCGTAGAGAGGAACGCCTATACCAATCAAGTCTTGAGGTTGCGTGCTAAGGTCGCGCCACAGATGGGAGTGAGACGATCAAGCTTCGCAAAAAGCGAGCAAAATCGAAGCAGGTGCAATTGCCATAGCCCGAGCGAGAATCATCGAAACAATTATAGACTCGAACCCAGTCTCTTTCGAGAAGTTCTGTCTTGAAATTATTCTCTTAATTGGTAAAATTTTGTTGCTTTTATAAACTAACGGAATTGTTTAGACACATGGATACATTCCTCTAAATCAAAATCGGAATATTGTTTTCAATCTTTTTGTCAGAGGAATTTCTTTTTCATTCAAGAAATTTCACAAAAAGAATAATTTGCTTGTAAAAACTGTTATTAAATAATAATTATCCTCTTCACTTTATTAATACTTGTGTCTCAAAAAGGATAAATGTTTTAAAAAATTAAAAAAATTGATAAAGAAAACAAAGAACTCACTAAGTTGAAAAAATCTATTAACGCAAAAAAGCCCAAAGTTGTTATCCCTGTAAATAATGGTCAATTTTATTCACAAAATAATTACACCTTAAAAAATTATGACCTGCATACAATTAAAAAAGTTAAAAAACCACTTAACAGCATCGACATGTTAGGGGAAGGACTGTACTGAAAAAATAGAAAAAAGCTGGATTGGTATACAAAATTTCATGTTAAAACTGCAATGCTGTTTACTATGGTGAAACAAAAAGTACTCTTAGAAAAAGTATTATTGAACACAAGAATAATAATAAACAATTTCAAGTTATATTAACAGCAAACGGTTAAACAAAAATTTTCCGATTGCCTTGTTGTCAGTTTTTAAGTTATCTATTCAATTTTATCATTGAATTTTCTCTGTTTACTGTGTTTGTATAGTTTAATCATTATTTACTCTGTTAGATTACCTTGCCGTGTAATTTGTCTTTGTATTTATAATTCCTGTCAGTTTATTCCGTACACCAGTCTGGAATTGATTTGTTTTGACTGTTGTACAGTCAGTAAGCTTGGGGACTTGTGCCTTATTATTTTTAGCTTGCATTCTGCAATCAAACCAAGTTTTATTTAATTTACTTTCTTTTCATTTGTTTACTTTTCTTTAATTTTTGCACGAACCTCACTCGTCTCTATTTGGAAAAGTGGAGGATTCTCCACTTTTATTTCACTAAGAAGTTACCCTAAGGATTGTCGTTTCTTGGATTTTGAGTCCTTCGTCATGGAATCGTCCTGGCACTAGGCATGGATTGTCCCGTCCTCACAAGAGTGCCAGAACCAGAAGACGATATTGACGGTGGTTGTTTATCACCTGCCAAAACAAAGTAGCAGACGACCGAGTTTCAGGGGTGGGCAGACAGAGCCACCACTTTACCGCGCAACAGAGCTCGGTCGCTCACGGTTGTTACGTAACGCGACGAATATCTGCGTAACTTTGAACTTGGAACAATTGTGTTCTCTGGCTTGCCGCGTCAGGGGATGATTGTGTGTAGACAATTTTGGCTTGACAACGACGCGTTTAGCCAGTCGTTATTCCAGTTTTGGTGTGCGTTAGATACACATGTGTACTTAAGACAATTTGGTTGTCAACAGGGGCGTACCCAGAAAATTTTCTTGGTGGGGGTTTTACATAGGAGTGAGAGAGATAACTATATATTGCTATCTCTTTCTCTCTCATATAAACTGGTTTTCTAGGAAGGGGCAGCAGCCACCACTTGCCCCAACGTGGGTACGCCCATAATTGTCAAGATTATTATTTTATATGTTATATATTGAAACAATCTTAATACTCATATCTGGACGAGGTTCTATCCGGGATCGTAGACCCATTCCAGGTAAGCTCATTGACTAAATAATTGACTTTTTTTGTCAATGTTGGAATCGGATCTCCGACCAAAATTTGTAGAATTTTGAGTCAGTGTTCAGTGCGCGTCACTTGTAAATGGCTGTGCCATGCGGCCGACTATTTTCATATTCATGTAATCTGTTGATAGAGTAAAAATTTAATAAATTTGTTACGTTATGGTTAAAAATTTAAAATTTTAGTTTGAGCTACTTCTTACTTTCCACTCTCCAGATAAACTGATTAGTCATGACTTCGTGTTAATTAAACAATTACGAAACGTCGCTTGACTAAAAAAGACATTTGTCTTTGAAAATGTGATAAGTGTTTTTTGTTCCTTCTTTTTTGGATTAAAAAAGATACAAATTAAGTAGAATATTTACACGTAAACATATTGGCTCTTACTGATCGATCTTGTTTTCTGAATTTTATAATTTTATTTTACCTGTAATATTTTACAGTAGACGTCAATAGTTTCTTCATCAGAGTCTGTAAAGCAGTTGTTAACAATAAAAGGAGTTCTAAATTGTTTTACAGTGCCGCTTTGTATTCTAATCTTTCCCAGACATCTCGGAAACGACTCTCTATAATTTTCTTGGAACAGGTCAAAATAATTTATCGACAGAGGCTGAAGTATATCGATAGTTGAAGCTCGCGCGTACGAGAAATAAGCAAGCCATCCTTGTGATTCGTGACACCGTGGCTGATATCCCATGTTTAACGACGTCTGAAACAATCTCGTGAAATATACTGTACTTTTCTGCAACTTAAAGTGTAATATAAATTTGTCGGCCGATCTAACCGGCACACGATCCGGTTCCGTGATCTTGTTCGCTTTGGTCATTATACTTTTATTATCCGCATTATTTAGAGACGATCCCCTTAGAAGGATCTTATACGCTAGTCCCAGGATCGCTCGACTGGAAAACGACTTTCCAGCTGCATCGACTCCCATAAAATGGTGCGATTCCATTTTGCACTTCCGTCATCACAGGTCACACTTTTGAAAATTTAGTATGAGGCTCTTTCAACGCCAGAAACAAAACAATTACACTGAGAAAATAAAATGACTTAATATAACCACTTTTTGATTAATAGTAACCGAGGAAGTTTGTTGATATAGCATTTGCAAAACACTTTGTTGATTGGAACCGAAAAATTATTGGAAAAGATACTTTTAAACTTGCAATCCGATTGTGAAAGCAGATATCTTGTTTATATTGATCCGAGTCTTTTAAACGAGCTATTACTACTACTGCTTTAGAGGCTTATTTTCTGAGTGCAAATTTTACTAATACTCAAGTAGAACAAGTGGAAAGAAAAATTATTTAGAAAACTGTTGCTTTTTTTTATTTATTTAATTGTACAAAGTTCCTAAGGCTAGAAAGCTCTCAGTGCAGCGGAACAAATATTACAAAATAATAATTCTTGATTTCAATGTCCATAAATTATAAATCACAAAATTAACAAATTAATACAAGAACTACACCATCTCTATAGGACATGTTCGTTATAGATTGCAGTCAAGTATCAGTAGTCCTAGATCCTTAACCAACTCCATTATTTCAATAGGAGTACCTCCAATCTGCAAATGTGTAAGAATGTGCAATCTTTCAAAGAGTAATTTTTATTTGTTCAGAAACATGATTCCTTCATCTTGGATGCATTACAAAAAAGATCATTCTCATTTGCTCAATTGACAACTACACTGTAATAAATTTCTTGTGTAAAAATACACAAGATTTTTGGTAAATTTACTTATAGGTTTTAGAAAAACTACACAAAAATATTTTAGTAAAAATACATTTTTGTAATTTTACTTGAATCGTTTGGAAAAAATACCCTTAAATACCCCTGTCAAAAATTTATAAATTTAAAACTCATAATGAACCTTGAATAATTTAATTTAAATGAATTAAGATACGCATAATAACTGCAAAGGAAATATTATGAATTCCTTATAGAGCTATTTTAATTTATCTCTTTATTATGAAAACGTTTCATTAACCCTTTCGCAGGTTTGACATCCAGCAACATACTTCAAAAAAGAGTTGAAAATGTTATCAAATCGTACTTTGCAGAGTAAACTAATGAATTTTAAAGAAAAACAATACGTTATTTGCCGTTGAATAAAATCTAAAGAAGCTGTGTTTTCAGTTGGGTAGTTATATCCATAAACCTAGTAACAAAGTAAGAGGAGAAAAACACCTTTCAATACGTCATCAGGTTTAGGACAATATGTTCTTCAATACTAAGATAGGATCTAAACCAAGTTGAAGCTGACTTTGATAACTTAGACATTGTAAGTTTCTTAAGTAGCAGATCGTGATTAACTAAGTCAAATGCTTCTGAAAAAAAACAGCTAAAGAAATCTCTTTTTTATCCATAGCTCACTTAATGTCTTGAGTAAATTTTAGAGAGGCGTACTGGTGATATGGTTATTTCGAAAACTTGACTGAAAACTTTGTATAAGGTTGAGAAATTATTGTTAGAACTTTAACATTGGACATACACCGACGAAACATTAGAATTGCTGTATAGTATATTACTTTTGATGGTGATGAAATACTTATGCGTGTTGCAAGTGCAGAGTTTCTCTAAATGTAGGGTGAGCCAATGAACCGGACAACCCTCAAGTTGGGGATGAAAGACACGCTCGTATAAATCTCACCCCCTATTATCTTTGCCACCCTGCAAATAGTAAATGCTTGTACGCGACGCCCTCGTATCAAACTCTGAGCTCTGGCAAACAAAATGCGAGAAACTGTCGTATTAATATTGACATGTCACATCTTTAGAATATTTACGAAAATATTATTTGGTGATTTCTAGTATTTTGGCCCTATCAAAAAAATTTCCGAGAATTTTTTAGATTAATAAATATTGTGGTATTGTTGTATGTGCTTTAGGATCCAAAAAAGAAGAATTCAGTAGTGATTCACTTTAATATGCGCAGACGTTTCGGCTTCAATGTAAGCCTTCATCAGTGCAAAATTTTATTATCTTTTCAACATTTACATGGTATATCCAAATTGAGCGGAAAATTTGTTTATATACAACACAGATATTATTAACAAGTTCACCAAACTTCACAGAACTGTAGAACCATAACGTGGCGTGTTGTTAAAAAGTTAAAAATTTTGGTCTTGGAATTATATCGTTTAGCTTAAGTCTGTTTGGGAACTGTTTGGGAACATTTAGAAGTCGCGTAACTTTTAAGAGCAGGTTAGAAGATACGTTTTGATACGTACTTCCTACTCTGTTCTTGAAATTTACGCGTTTTTTTTAAATTTTTTATCTCTATCATTCGAAAAAGCCACAAAGATTTTAAGCTTGCAATTTTGATCAAGAGGAATTTCTTAAGGATTTGCACTGGGATTTTGGAATTGCAATAATAATAATTCAAAATCAAAAATCAAGTACAAAATAAATAAATAATATCAAAATTATTATTATTTAGCAGATTATTGTCACTTTGATTGTTGGTAAATTAAATGTAAGTAATTCATTATTAAAAACTATTTACAAATAAAAAATTTATAATTGTATTTAGTTTCAGAGAATCCGATTAACCCCTTACCCCTTTTAAAGAATCTGTAGCTTGTGAGACGTCCCTTCAAAATCTCTAAAGGCAGATTTGAGAAACTCCAATAGAAGATTTATGGGCTGCAATCGTCCTAGGCTTAAAGACGAGTTACCACTGGCCGCAATGCAGGGTCATAGTTTATGTGTCCTAGTCGTCTCAAATTACAGGGTCAGGTTCTTTCCAACCAGAAGTTGTTCGATGCTGATGAATAAACTGCCAAGGGGTCGACGATCCACAATTCCTCAATTTAGAAGATTCTTGGAGACAGGAATTTAAAGTAAAGGGTTAATTTAGTATTTCTACCTGTTTACTGATAGAATAAATTTAAAAACATTAATACTGGTAAACTCAATGAAGAGATAGCACTTTTGGTAAAATTGAAATTTATTTTAACCAAACAAATAAATTGGTGGAAAATTTTGTAATTTATGAGCTGACATATTTTGTCAACTTTCGGTGACGGTCAGTTAATTTCTGCGGGTTTTGACCCTGTCTCAAGGCATCAGTGGTCAAACAATATCTAAATTTACAAATTAGAGGGGATAATGAGTAGTTCCTATTAGTTCCGGTAAAGGTGACAGGGGGAAACAGTAATTAAGACTAACGGCGGATTTCTACAAAACATCTCAATTGTCGTTCTCATCTGTTGAGCCTTTTTTAGAATCTTTACAAATATGAATACCTCTAAGTTGTCTTGAGTCGCAATGATCCACGTCGTAATTTCTTGCATAACAGAAAAAACGCATTAGTAGAGCATTCATAGGAAGATAGTTTAAAGAATGCATATCGTTCTTACGGAAAGACAGGGAGAAAGTCGTTGCTTGTTGGTTGGCAATTAATGCGCGTGTGCGCAATTGTTAGACGGACAAACCACCGCGGAATGATTTACACACTTCGCCGGTGAGCCTACTACTGTCCATCGTATAATGTGCCTATGATTGCACCTCCATATTTTCTATATGTTGCACATTCACAAGAGCGTATGCACACACACACACACGAACAATATTACGCAGGATGCACGCGGAAGTATTTGACTTCTGTTTTACCGTGTAAGGTTATGTTTTGTAATGTGAATATCTTGGAGCTATAATAACGTCAGGCGTTGTTAATATTTTCTTAAAAGGAAGTCACGTGAGTCGCGATATTATATTGCAACTATATAAAGCTTATTATGAGATATCCGCTCTACCCTTGTGCATTTTTCTTGTAAATTTCGCAGAGAGCGACTGTCTTCAATTAAAAATTAGTTGCGCTCCTCTGAAATCATGATAATAATAGCAATGATAATGATTTCTTTGGCACAAATGGATAATAGTGCGTGTGTGTACATCTCCGAGTGTCGGTAATTATTTCGACGGAATCGGCTCTGAAGGGTTTTAATGGCCGCGAGTCGCTCTCAGAGCACCGACAATTAATCACTATTCATTAAGAGTCGAGGCTAAAGGAAGCGAAATTACTTTTCGTGACTCGATCCTACTACGTTCTGTCGACAAGGATTTTTAATTGTAGAGCTTTCTGAATTACATTGTATTTTAATGTCTTCCGATTCCCTTTAAATTAGTAATAGTAAATTTATTAACAGTTCGACATGTGTGTATTTTCTAAATCACTTGGAAGTATTTCACTCTACAATCAAAAGCTACGATTAAATATAACTAATGACGTCTAAAAAGAATAAATTGGAGATTTTAAATTCTCTTTAACCTTTGCCTAATTTCAGAGGATTGCCGACGTGAAAAGGACGTAATGTGCTTGAAGGAAGGAAGCAAATATTGAAGTAGCTCAAAAGATTTTCACCGTCATCAGTTTAAGGTTTTTGAAATGAGGAAGCGAAAGCGAATCTATCGGGAAATTTGGTGGGTAAAAGTGTCGAGGGATCGACGGGACGTTGCAACATATATATAAGACTAAGGGGATTCAAGACCCTACTCTTCCGACCGCTTTAAACAATTTTAGGGCTCATTTCCCCCCTTAAAGCGAATATCCTGCGAGGGTAGAAAGATGTTGGCCCGAGGTATCCAGGCATCCTAAGGCCATTCGTAGTCATTCGGCAACCCCTTGGTGAAAACTTGAAGGTAACCCTCGTATTTACCAATTACCTAAGTAATCTGCGGCCAGACTCCGCTCTTCCGTACTGTCCTTATGTTGTGACTTGCCACAGCCTTCTTACGTTTCTCACACAACTTGAATCAGCTCAAGGCAAATGGGACATTTGTGTGTTTCCTTCCTAAACATCCTAATAGTCCCAAAACTTCTAAATCAGATAAACTAATTAAGTACACGGTTTTGCTAACTTTTGAATGTTTTTTTCTTGGTATTTATTTTACATTTGTAATTAATAAATGTGTAAAGGTCAGGTTCTGAATTTTTACTGCAACATTCAATTTACTATTTTAATAACTAAGTCTCATTTAATTACTAGCTCTAAAATACGGGGAGTGGGAAAGTTAGGAACAACACAAATTAAACAATGAATTTAACTAAGAAGTCACACATCGAAGAGGACACACATCCGAAAACCTCAAAAGTGCAGTACGAAATCCTGATGGTTCCTTAAAACCCTCAGGGTACGGACTAGGTTAGCGTAACCCAAGGCGAATTTTGAATGTTGTGCCATTTCTAAACGAATTGATGGTGGGGGCTCGGACCAAAGGGATAAAAAACTTCGCTACCAACCGAAGGTAGCTCCTTTGGCAAAGTCAGTCGACGCTTGCTCTTCAAGCTGGTATTGTTGAAAATTTATGTTTGGCTAAATGTCACCCAGTACGTTTAAAACGATACAATATCGAAAGTTTTTAAAAATAAAGAAACATTATTTATAAATTTAATTACAATTTATTAAAGTGTGAAGCAGAAGTGTTTATGTAAGATTGGACCTTCTTTGTAATGTTTTCAAAGGATTTTGGACACTATTGTTGACTGACATGTATATATTTACACTTCTTGCAATGAATTTACAAATGTTACATTGAATATATTTATTCCAATGTTTCTTTTTTATATTCATTGTTAAATTTTTTCTTAAAGATGCCACGTCCGAGAACTAGAAGAGTAGCTGCTCTAGAACAGATTTATCGTGAAATTGTAGAAGATGAGGAAGGAGCAACTGATAATGCCAGCGACACAGACGACGCCATTGACGAGGAAGCTGTCTCTTCGGATGACTCTGAGCCAATGTGCAGGGAACATGTTGCAAAGATTTGCTGCAATTGCGCAAACTGAAATTCATATTCTTTTTGTAATTTTACGATTTTTATAAAATCTTGTCAATTTTAATACCAACTCGAATTTATTTCTTTTGAACCCAATCTAGTGGCTTGGTTAAAGTAAGTGAATTCAAGTAATTTATGTCGTTTTAATAACCGATTTTAGTAACTAATTTAATTAATAACCATCCGTTGACTTTTAAACTTAAAGAAATACAACCCTGAAAATTTTTAGTTTTTGTTTCCTTTTCTAAATTCATTTTATTGACAGAAGCATATTTTTATAAGAGATGTCACTGAAACAATGTTGATGAAAGTTTGATCCCCTTTAGAAAGAACAAAGCACTTTTGAAGGAAGGTGAAGAATTTGAAGAACGTTGTCGACCACGTACAAATCCCTGTCCCAGGGAAATCTAAAGCTCGCTTCTCGGGGAGGAAATGGAATATGGGAGGAATATGCGCACGGATAATGCGGATGGGAAAGTCCTGTCCGCTGCATTCCAGCAACACGATAACCTTACCCCGCCAGTTTAAAGCCAGCGAGAGCGAAACAACTATAAGCGAAGATGGCCGACATCAGTGATTATTACATAACCGACATTAATTATCGTTCCCTGCATTTTTCGCGGAAATGAATTACAACACGATCATTGTAATAAGCATCGACATGTATGGTGTGTCTTTTAACTAGGTCACAACCTTAGTCAACTGCTTCCTATATCCTTAAGTAGACACTATATTCTCTACTTGTTGTCCAATTTAGTTGACAGGGTTTTGACTCATAACAAAATGAGTAATTGCAACACTTTGTAAAACTTATCCTAATTTCATCCTGTGATAAATTTTGAGTTTAAAATCATTGTTAATCCAAAACATATTTTGATATAAATACTAGAAGAAATTTACTATAATTTGTTAGGTGTTCGGGATCAGTTTAGGCTCTAAATTAAAATTCAATTTCAAAAATTTCGAACTTAGCATAGCGGAAGTCTCATGTAAAAGTAAGTTGATTAAAGAAAAATAGCTGGATGATAAAAAATGAATATCGAAAGAAAAAATATTTAAACATAACAGAGGGTAACTAAAATAAAGGCAAAATAATAGAAATTAAAATAATGATCAAAATTTAAATGAGGCGGTTGGTGCAGAAACCGCACAAGTCCACAAATCGTAATTGTTCAGGAATCAATAAAAACTGTTTTTCTTGTAAATGTGAGAATTTCTTTTCATTCTGCGTTTTGTATTATTTTCTACTAACCTGTAAGTTTAAAAATTCAATATGATTGATTTATATTTTAATTAATATAGGGTATAAAAAAAAATAAATTAACTTTTGGACTTGTGCGGTTTCTGCACAAAATGAAATGGAAAACACAGAAAATGTATTGAATCAAGTGAAGTATTACAGTTTTAGTAAATTTTTAGTAACATTTAATAAAAATTTTTAATTTGGATAGTTTTTATTAGCATTTTATAAATAATAAATATTTTTTAAAAATCACTCTCCAACATTTTCTTAACAATTATCACATAATTCACTATTATTGTTTTCTGCTTCGCTTTCAGTGCATTTTATTTATAATATAGACTGTTTTATATAAATTATTTAACAACGTCTAAAACACTTTAAAAATATCACAAATAAATATTATTTCATCCATTGCTCATCTTTGTGCGCAGCTTGGAATCATGGACTTCTGCTGTTTCTGCACGAAACGAAAATTTGTTTATTCATTTTAAAGGGTTTAGAGTTTAGTAACATATGTAATATTTTACTAGATCGTAGAGCTTCATTTAAAGATAAATTTTCCATAAAAAAGTGATTTTCGAAAAAAAGTGGATACTTGTGCGGTTTCTGCACCAACTGCCTCAAATAAAAGAACTAGAAAATAAAAATGAATTACTGTAGAGAGAAAATAGAATCGGAAAATGAAAAAATAACGATAATATGAAAATAAAAACTAGAAAGTGAAAAAATATTTAGAAATTTTAAAACTGTGGCTAAATTTGAGAAAGTGCTTCCAACAGACTGTTACCTCTGAGAATGACTATAAACAAATTTAAATAAAAATAACTATAAAAAGAAAACATAAATTAAAAAATAAGGAGAAAATTAATAAATAATAAAATAACATCAATGAAATGTAAATAATAACTAAGAATGCAAATAGAATTTAAGAATTAAAAACTAAATTTTGAAAACGCTAAAGAAAACTTTAACCCTAAAAGTAAAACTTAAGGCCAAAGACCATAAAAATAATTATAAACTAAAGAAAAATTACAAGAAGACAAAAACATTTGGCAATTTTAGCAAAATAAGTAAAACAAAATTACCATATATTAAAAAAACTAGAAATTGAAACAAATATTACTGTAAAGTAAACGAATAATGAAGAAATAGAGAAAATAATTATTCAATGATAAAAATTACAAGTAAATTATAAAAATAACATGAAAATTATAAAAATAACATGAAAATTAATGAAACAACCAGAAATTTATAAAAAGTTAACTAGAAATTGAAAATAATTTCCTGGAAATAAAAAAAAAGCTTAAAAGGTAATACCTAAATGAGAAAACACTTGAGACAAACAAATGGGAATTTCGAAGAAAACCAGAGAGTAAAGAATATAATTAAAAATGTATAAAAAAGTAAACAAAAACAGTAAAAATAAATGTAAAAATAAATCTTGATATAAAAAGTGTCATGTAGAATAAAACAAAAAGTTACTAGAAAGTCACCATATAACCAGATAATGTAACAGTCAGTTGAGACTAAAAGATATAAATAGATAATACTTTAAAAACTACTTGGTAGTAAAACATTACAATAAAGATAAAAAACTAACTAGAAATTGTTGAAAAATAACTACAAAATATAAAGTAAGTACAAAATCCATAAAAATATTTAAATGTTCTAAAGAAATAGAAAATAATGGAATACTACCAGAAAATAAGAAAAATAAGAAGAAAATAGTAGAAATTAAATTGAGAAAGAAAACTAGTAATATTTAAAAATTACTAAATAGGAGAAAAAAATTATTTGAATATGTAAAAAATATAGGGGAATAAAAGGAATAAAAGGAATAAGAAATTAATGAAAAATATCAAGACTTAAAAAAAGAGGCTGAAGGGTAAAAATATCTAGACATTCAAAAGACTTACTAAAAAGTAAAAAGTTACTAGATTATAAAAAATGACATGATTTTCAATTAAAAATTAGAATGTTGTAAAAATTTATAGACACCTAAAAAATATAGTCAGAAATAAAAATATCAAGAAAAATATATAGAAAATCAAAATTATTAGAAATTATGCAAAATATCAAAAAATGAATAAAAATTCAAAATAAATTTAAAAAATTAAGAAATAAAAGAATTAGGTACCTAATAAATGGAAAACTTACCAGTGTTTAAAGGAATAAAAAGGATATGAAAGAAAGAATTACAAACTATGTAATAATTTCTAGTAACAAATTAATTAGAATTTAAAGCAAAATAACTGAAAATTTTACATAATAATTTGAAAATAAAGAATAAAAAAATCTGAGAAGTAACTAGAAAATTAGAAATTATAAAAAACAAATAGGAAAATGCATAAGGAAACAGAAAATGGAGAAAAAAAAAGAAATAATTTATATTGAAGGAAACAGAATTAAATTAATAAAAATTACTTGGAAATAAAAAAAAATGGAAAATAAGTTAAAACCGTAAAGAAAGAGAATACTTTGAAATTGAAGAAGAATTAAAATAAAGAAAACTTAAGAGCAAAAAATATCTATATAGTAAACAACATTTTAAAGAGAATTATTTTAAAATTAAAAAAAGTTTTTATAAATTGACAAAAATAATTAGAATTTGAAAAAAGCACTAGAAATTTTTGAAAGTTAATCTTTTTATTAACCTTATAAAATAATATTTTAGGTTACGTATGATATGTTTTAAGTGAAAATACAGGGTTTAGTATTGGCCTTGTATCATACTGACACAAAATTTACTGTGAACATTTTTATTTTGTTGAAACGGAGATAAATCTTATTTTGTTCACCAGCTAAAATCAAAGATTTCAACAAGTTTCAAATTATTAAATATTTAATTTCAATGAATTAATTAAATCTTTTATTATTATTCCAATTTATAAATTAAATTAAATGATGTTAAAATCTTGCATTTTAGCAGCTGTACACAATAACATTTATCTCCGATTGAACAATATAACAATTTTTACCTTAAGTTTTATGTCTATGACAATTAACTAATTAATGGAAATTATTATTATAATTATTATTTTTCTAACATTAACTCTAAAGATAATTACTATTTAAATTCAGTAGAAAAAGACAGAAACGTAAAACGCGTGCGTCTTACTATCGCTGTCTATTTCTACTGTCTGGTTTGACTGTCTATACTCTCTAAAACTGAAAAAGTGGTATTTCACTTATTCTACGTTATAAGTTGTTCTTTCGCTCAATGAGTGTATATGCACTTATAATAAGTAAATTTTTTACTTATTTTTAATGAAATTTCATTTATTTTAAGTCCATTTACACTTATTGAATGAGATAGCGACTTATAACGTAGAATAAGTGAAATTTCACTTATTTAGATTTAGAGAGTAGTTTACTGTATATTATACAACAACGTTCATCCCTTTTTGGATTTTAATTTTTTTTCTTTAGCTAAATCAATTATTTCAAACAATATTGGAATTGTAATCCAAAAATTAACACATTCCCACTTATTATGATTTCTCTGCATTGGTGTCCATATAATGATCCAGAAGAAAGACGAATGTCAGTAATCCAGAACACGATCAGAAAATTAAACCAAGTTTCAAATTTCAAGGCTGCATACTAAAAGGAAGCAATGAATTGTAAATTGAATCCATCATTTACACACATTCATTTTTGACAAAACAGTAACATTTCTAAAAGAAACAATTCCCCACATCTGACTTATGAGCTCGTAATTTTGAATGGAAAAAAAGCGAATTAATTAAAGTTATCAAGAGTCAAAGTCAAAAGGACTGAAATGAGTTCATGTGTTATGTAAAATTGCACACCATACATAGTGGAGCATAATTAATTGATGAATAATAATTGGAGGAACTGTTTCAAGTGTAGATATGAATCAGAACAATGATGCTTTTACGAGAATGGAAATAATTGTGGGAAACAATATGATTTTTTCGAAGCACAGTAAATGTTATGAAACAGATGTCCACTGAAGATGGACATCCAGTATAGGATGAGGGGAATGAAGGAACTGCAGTATAAAGTTGCCGCGAAAGAGACATAATGGCACTATGGCAATCTGCATACATTATGCCGACTTCTCTCCTCAGCGGTAGTGCTCTGTCGTTTCTCACGGAAGCTCAGCGGTCCCAAGGTCTTCTCGAATAGGCTGAATCGACTTCCTATGGATCGTGGAAACGACTCGATGTAGCCTCGATGTAACTCAATTCTCGATCCTATCACAACCGGATGCAAGGACAAATATTCTTAAACCATTTTTTAACCAAATTCACTTTTTTCATTTAACTGTTGTATAATAAAGTACGCTTTATAAAGAGAAATATTTATTTTCGTGAAAATCATTTAAATCAAAATTTAAACAATTAAGATTAAAATAGGGACACAATCAAGTTGAATACAAATTAATCACGTAAAGGAAGCATAAAAACTTCTGAATTATTGCATGTTTACAAGATAGCAGCCTTCACAGAAATCATTGTGTTGGATTCTTCTGTAAATTGACGGACAATTTCTTGAGATGATTATCCTTGAAATCTACCAAACCGAGGCTGACACATTATTAATTAATTAATTACCTACACAGTCGTCGGCCCTGGACGTCTTTTGTCTGACATTTCGAGTGACAAGGCAGTATTCCTAGGTAGCGTGACCGTCTGTGTCCCGTGCATTTATTATTCAAGTCTCCGATAGGTTACGTCGTAGTTAGTACTTGGTTGTTATGTGCAGAGGCCATCACGCGTCGCATTAAACGTTTGAACAAATTGACGCCAACTTTGATGCAAAACTCATCAACAGAGTGATAGAACTGTGAACAAACGTAAAACGCCGATTCATGAATTTCAATACCATTGTCGCCATTACCAAAAAGACCTTGGCACACCGATCATCATTTCATGACTCAAAACCTACTAAAAAAATTGACGACAAAAGCAGAAGAATTCTGATTGTACTCGAGAACCTGTTTTGTTAGTTTTTAGGTATAGATCATCAGCACATATTCATGTCAAGTCTTTTAAAATTTATATATTGTTACTAAGACGCTTGATGATTGTCGATTATGTAGGTGATGCAACATTTGCTGCGAATTGCGGATTGTAAACACGTTAATAGTCAAACCATTGTAGTTTTTGCTTTTGCTAGATTTTAAAATAAAATTTACTAAATCAAAATTTTTTACATGGTTGTAGCACTGCCTTAGCCTATTATTACTCTGAGATATTTAGTACACTCATACTATGAAGGATACTTGTAATTTATACTCAAGAAATACAAACACTCACACTAACCCTCACACAGATTGCAAGTACACAGGCGAAATTATGTTCACAACTAGGACCTAGACCTGTGAGGACCGAAAGGATCAGTCCCAAAATAACTACGGTTAAGTGCGGTTGCAATTTACTGTTTCAAAATTTAAAGTTAAAGTTTCGTCAAAGTTAAATCAAAAGAACAACATTCAAAGACATTTAATTTATTATATTTTCGTTACCGTCACGTGTAAAATTGTGTACTAAATGGTTTTGTGATAATTAGATAATTTTAAAGGGATATCCATTGTATTTTTACCTATAAAATAGTGAAACCTGATACCTGTATTGATTATTTAATTTCTAACACAAACAATGTAAAAATAACATCAGTATTAGTCAATGAACAATATTAAAATCTTTTAAATATAGGAATGTTTTTAATACTTAGTGGCCATGTCCTTTGATAATTAAATACTGTAGAATATGTACTGTGACGAGGTAAAACGTTACCTCGCACAATGTTTTTTAATTAATTCTAAAAAATCATTAATAAACACCAGTCTAGAATCATTTTTTGTTCTGACTGATGTACAGTCGGGTGTAAGCTTGGCGACTTATGCTTTATTAGTTTGAGCTTGCACTCTGAAATCAAACAAAGTTTTTATTTAATTTATTTTTGAATTGTTCATTTAAAATAATTCTTTTATTTTGATTAAATCTTTATTTTAGTTTAATTGATATTTAATCTAAAAATTTGTTAATTGATCTCAATTATTTAATTATTAATAATTTTACCTGCCAACTTGCCAATCCGGAATTGTTGTTATTGTTGACAACAGCAACTATTGTTTACAAAAAGGTTCTTTAATTTTGCACGAACATGACTCGCATCTGTTTTGAAAAGTGGAGAATTCTCCACTTTTAATTCGCCGAGAAGTTGCCCTGAGGATCGCCGTTTCCTGGAGTTCGAGCCCTTCGTCGAGGGATCGTCCTGGCACTAGGCACGGATGTGAGTCCCGTCCTGACAAGAGTTTTAGGACCAGAAGACGATGTTGACGAAAGTTGTTTATCACCTGCCAAAACAAAGTAGCAGACGACTGAGATACAGGGGTGGGCAAACAGGACCGCCGCGTCACTTCGCCGCGCGACAGAGTTCGGTCACTCGCGGTTGCTACGCAACGGTGACGGATCTTGCCGTAACTCTGAACTTGGAAGGATTGTGTCCCTGGCTTGTAGCGCTATAAAGAGGTGATTGTATCAGAAGTGTGGCTTGACAACGAGGCGTTCAGCTTGTCATTATTCTAGACTGGTGCGTCATTTGAGACGATTAAGTGTCATTTTGACAATTATAAAATAGACAAATAATAATTAAAATGTCTGATAGAGCTTCCATTCAGGGTCGCAGACCCATTCAAGGTGTGCTCTTTTATTAAAGATTAGACTTTTTGTCAATGTTGGAGTCGGTTCTCCGACGAATTTTGTAAAATATTCGAGTCAGTGTTCAGTGCGCGTTTATTGTATTGGCCGTGCCATGCGGTCGACTATTTTTGTAAACGTTCCGATACATAAAATTAGTAAATGTCAATTTATAGTGAATCTTTAAAATCGTATTTGTCCTGCTCCTTACTCCTCACTCTCCGAAAAGTTAGAGAGTCGTGGCTTGTTGTTATAATTTTGTTTTATTCGATTTATTTCACTAGTCTATTATTTTATTATTTTTATTGTTTAGTTATTTTTCAATAAAATAACTTGGTGCGGTATATTTATTTTTATATTGTTTATTGGTTTATTAAATATTAAAACATTAAATAGTTAAAAAGTACACATTAAACATAAGGCAGTGACAATTCGTACAGAAAATCTGTACGAATAGCCAGACCAAGGTGGAACGGCTCTTAATACAGAAAATTCAAACGTTGTCCTTGGCAACATAATACCTTTTATTTTGGTTGTGAAAAATCATAATAAAATGTTGGAAATACTAAGGGGGGGGGGGGGGTTCTTGTGTCACATACAGTGTTTTTCTTTAACCAAAAGATACTCGTCTAATATTAATTTTCACAAAAAGAAAGATTTTGACAATTTTCTGTACGAATAGCCACTCCATTCCTCTAAAATACTTGTGACTTTGGATTTTTTTGATTATAATGTTAACAGTAGTTTTTCCAATGGATAATTATGATGCTATTTCACGTGAAACTTTTCCTTCTTCGTTAAGCTTCACATCAATTCCCTGTGTTTGCATTTGTGTCCGTTTAGTCATTTTGACACAATCATGAGTTGATTCGTCAATTTTGACTTCACTACCTGACCATAATTGTAAACAAAAATAATACCATGTCGGAACTGGCCCAATATTTGTTAACTATTTTATTAATAAGTTGCATATTTTGATGACAGTATGTAAACAATTTATAAAAAAAAAATTCAAAACATTTTTGTTCTTTGGAATTCTAGTTATTCATAAAAAACTGTTTCTTACAAAACTTATGCACGCTACTGTATGTGCAGGCAATATTTGTTAAACTGTACAAATGAATTAAAAGAAAAAAACCTTTACAAAATCAACAGTAATTATTATTAAATATTATGAAAATGGTGAATAAACATGAAAATTATCCACTAAATAAAGATTTTTTTGGTAACACAAGCTTATGGATACTAAGTTGACATGATCCCTTGACAAACTGTTGCCCATAAAGAGGACGGGGTCGACGAGCCGCCGTTTCCCGTTCATATGGGACATAACCGTAGATTCGACCGCGCTGCATATTTGATGTCGCATGCTCCATGATCGCTGGAATTTTCCCTGGTGGATCGTGGCAAGGGTCATAAGAGCCCCAGTGATTGAAGGTTAGGGCACCTTGATGCCGCCTTCGAGTCCATCGGCATTAACTTTTCATCTTTATACAATTCTACTCATATCATTCTCCTACAAGTATCCCACAAGACCATGCCATAATTATTGCCTACAAACAGAAACCATAACGATAAAAGTCCAAAAAATCAAAAGAAAAACGCCAAAGATTATAATGAAGTATTTTAAGAAACTGTTTTTCACAAGGAAGTCATAAGTTAAAGTGTGACAAATATTTAGTAAAGTTAGGACATTACCTATACTGCAGTGCGGTAAATCCCGTTAAAAATATTCTTTATTCCAGATGTTCGTTCTAGGCAAATGTATATTTTGCTGCGGTTCCCTGGGATTCTGCGACTCGTAAACAAGTAGTTGCGGCCTTCGACGCTCGCGAATTTACGATGGGTCTTAGGAGGAAGGCCGGACTTAGGAATTCGCAGCATTTTACGAATAACCGCACGGGATTTGCTCTGTGGTGTTCTAGAAACGTTCGGAGGCCACGAAACCACTTTGAGAAAATCTATTGCGCTTGAGTGTGGGGACCGAGTGTGAGCTCAAATGACACGGAATAAAAGTAATGCTTGTCGATATTGACCCTTGGCGAAGAACACCCTCACCCCTACTTTATCCTCTGGCGGCCAGTCTCACCCCAAACGAGTTCTTAGTGCCACCATCCCGTCCGGGAAAAGCCCGAAATCGATATCCGGCTAAGAAATACCCCCACTGTACTCTCTCTGCCTCGCCCCATTCCTCAAGATCGATCAGCAATTATTGAGACTTGCCACTCTTGTGATTGTCTAGAAATTCTATCTCTCATTGATTACATATTATGTTTTCTTTCCAACTTCTATTATTTTACTTCTTTGATTGGTATATAAGACATTATTTTAAGTTTCTGTAGCTCAAGAGCATCACTATGCGTTTTATAAATGCTACCAAATTTATAAATAGCAATAAAAATTTGAACCTTATAATGCAGGTGTTAAGACATTTAGAAATTTATGAAATTTTTATAGAAAACATTAAAATTACTAAAAAGGTATAGGGGAGAATGGGGAGTTATTAAGCACGCTTTTTTTGGGGGTCAAAACTTCCACAAAAATAATTTATTTCCATACTCTCTTTAATGGAATCTCTAGTGCATCTAAAAATACACTTCCTGGTTGAAGGAATTGAATAAAAAAAAAATTATCCACAATTTTTGCTTGTTGTCCAAAAAAACGGGACAACATTATTGGGACCATAGAAAATTATAAATTATTGTGTTTATTATGTACCTATTAGAGAAAAAAATAACAAAAATTTAAATTTTTTAAAAAAACGCAAAAAATGTCAAATTGCTGGATCATTCTGATTCGCAATGAATGCAAGTAGAACACACGAAAAATTTTTAATTTTGACCTAAAAAAATTAACAAGGACCAATTGTTACACAAATACAAAAAAATTTTAAAAGTGAAAGTTGAAATCTGTCACATTTGCCGTGCTTCACAACTCCCCAATTAATGTGCTTCACTTCTCCCCATTCGCTATTATTTCAAGATTGACACCGCATCAGTAACAGATCGAGTGATTTCATATAAATTCTTTTACACGTCAAAAGCCTAATCCTTGCTAATTATTTTGTGTGTATTAACCTTTTGGATTCACTTGATAGTTTGAAGAAAACACTGCAAACTCGAATGCTAAAAAAAACTTTTTAACGAAAATGTTGAGCATCCTATCTAAAAAGATACGACAAAAGTGTCCAAACGGGACGAGTGCTTAAAAAAAACTGAGGCATTAAGTGAAAAGATGTTGACAAAACGTGGGAGCTACCCAAACTAGTACTTGCGACATTTGTGGCCGTGCTTCGCAACTCCCCATGCTTCATAACTCCCCATTCTCCCCTATAGCTCAATCAGTAAATGTTTAGTTTCGTATCAATGAAAAAAATAAACTTGAAAATAAATTAAACTTAAAACATATCTTAAGGGGTTACGTACAGTTAGAGTAGCTTTAAAAAAAGCTGTTTTTTAGAAATTTTTTGTGGACACACATTAATAAAATAATAAAAATAATTAATAAAATTCTTAGAAATCTGCAGTGCTTAGAAATACATTAGAACTACTTAATCCGCTCAGGCTAATAAACCTTCTGCAATTGTAAATTTAATTTAAACTGTTTATTATTTTAATCTTTGCTGATTCAGGGCTGTTGAGTTTTCTAAAGACGACGACAATACATCCAACAATAATTAATAACAAATCTTTTTTTATATGAAATATATATGTTTCAAGAAAAAATTCTAAAATTATAAGAAGTAAATATATCAAGTAACAGGTGAATGACAGAACATTTACATGAGCTCCTTAAAAAAATTGTTTCGCCGGGATAACGCTATCTCTTAACTGGATTATCTGAAATCAAATCAAAAAGAAGGGATCGTTAGTTAATGAAATAATGCTGTACTTGGACGAAGGAATTTGAGGAATTTTGATTTTTCGCAAAATGGCGGATGTTGAAAGTCAAAAATTGTTTTTCGACCCAAATTCTACTCACATTTTTAGCTATAAAAATAACATCAATTATTATCAACACAGAGCACTGCCTAAATTTTAAATTTAGAAACTTAAGTGGATCTTAAGGTAACCTTAAAAATACAATTGGAGTTGAGATAAATATTAAAAGGGTTATTCCTTTAAGGATACAAGATCGACTCGCGCGCCGCGGCGCGCTTGTTATTTTTTTTTAATGAATGTTTATAATGTGAACTGTTTAAGAAAATTCATAAAGTGTAATTATTTATATAAATTTTCAATAACAATTTTTAAGCGCAAAAACTTCTTTTTACTATTGACACACCCCCAAACATCAAATGTATACATTATAAAGTATGCAAAAAAATTTTTGTGCAAAAGAAATAAAAAATTGTAAAAAATCATTTCTTTTATACTTTTTTGCATTAACATAAAAAATTTATAAAACAATAATTAAAAAATCGACTCTCACAGATCTCTTTAGAATTTAGTTCTGCGTTAGAGCAAAGAAGAATTTTTTAATTTGGTTTAAAATTGCGGTCTAAAAGTCAATTTGAACCAAATTTTGTCATTTTATCCTACTGTTCTACCTAACCGGAGAATAATAACAAAAAACATAACCTTAAACATGAAAGTATAATATTTTTATTTTACAGAAACTTAAAAGGTAAATGAATTATAAACATACAATAAAACAAAATAAAGAACCAAAAACTATTATTACTTACCACTTTCACTATTTCCACTTGATCGAAAAAAAATCCGATAACAATCACCACGTGCATTCCAATAAAAAGAAATATCAAAACCTTAAATGGCATAAATAATTATGATACTTTTAGAAAAAAAATAACATTTAAATAATAGAACTAAAAAACAAATAAATAAGTTATAAATAAAATAAAAATAAATAAAAGATTATTAATATTATTATCATTACTCACCTGTCAGAAACGAATGACAATGTAAACAACCGACAGCTGTTTCCATCTGGCGGTAGGCGCGAAATTTAAATTCAAAATACTAACTCGATTTACACTTTTGTCCATAAAAAATCGTTTCGTTGCTAACAAAAGAAAGAAATTAATTATCTTAATAAATAAGTGTTCAAATAAGAACAGTACTTTTCCCCAGATTTCTTGACTCTAGTTCCAGGATTCCAAAGATCATCACCTAAAAAATTAGTATTCCAAAAAAATCGTAGCATCCCTCCTAATCAATAATGTTTCACATTTTTCCCAATAATTAAACAGACGTTAACTATTTTCTAAAGCTATAAATTAAAATTAGTTAAAACTTGACAACAAAAACTAAATATCAATTTAGTAGAAAATTATCTAGTGAACTTTGTCGATCAAACGCTTCCTTTTTACAATCCAGTCCCTGATCGATCTTCTAAGAAAGATGAAAAAACTGTGAAATTGAAAGACAAAGAGCTAAGATTTCTGAAGAGGACATCACGTAGTCGGTTTCAGACACCGAGAAAATTCTGCGAATCGTTTTCTTCAGCCTCGTGTCATCTTTTTACCTGACTATTTACTTATTCGGTATTATCTTTCGACGTCATTTTTTCTCGTTCTCATTATCCGCAGGTTGACAGCCCATGCGGCATAATTTTTTTAGCGGCTTACTCGAAACTTGACATCAAAAACAAATTCTCCATTGATTCTTGGAATCGATCGATCTGCCGGGTTCCAGAAACTAGTCCTCCGCCCATTTTTCGTCCCGGTGGATAAATCCTGTAATCAACGACTTCGTTAATCCGACTACGAGTAAAAACTGACATATTCCCCTTTTATCCGCACCAATTTTAATTTAATGTTTTTCAAATCTTTATTCAACCACCACATATCTTATAATATTTTACTACTGTTTTAAAAAGTAAATGAAAAATTACAGTTAAAAAATAAAAGAAAATATGCGTTTTAATCTCTCTTGTTTTAAAAAATTATCCACTAGATTAACCTTCAGAAAAGAGGACCTTGAAAATAAACCTAGTAACCTAGTGAAGGGGATGTTACATGACGTCACTGACTTTCCCTATGTTGGAGTAATTCGCAATGTTAGGGTACCATTCTACAAATCGATATTTCGGTCCACGGGGTGAAACACATGATATTAAAGTGGAAGACTCTTCTCTTAGAGGTCATAATCTATTTTAAACTCACATGCAAAATAATTTCAAGAAGAATGTTTCGAATCAATTTACATTCCACGATAATAAATAATCTACTTCTGTGAATGAGAAAGACTGATTGAATAATGGATTGGCATTCAATGAACTTTGATAGAAGCTTTGCTGGATTCATTCTATTACTGAGCAAAAAATACTGATGGACGCCAGAATCGAGACGCCGGCGTCGCGACGACCACCGATTAAAACTTCTCTAAGCCGACGTCGTCGGTTCATTGCTTTTGCTCGCAAACAGGAATGATGAAGTTCCGTTATCGTTTTTTTCACTCCTAGAACTTTTTTTTAATCCCGAGGCACGAGAAACAAGATTCAATCGGAAAATTGCAGAAATTCTTTTTTACTTTAATTAACTCTAAGTTATTTATTATTCAACTAATTATTAATGTTTACGCTAACCCATGTCCCTACAGACCGTTACACTTTTATAGTCCGTAATTAAATCAAAATTTTATAATTTACTAATTTAGAATGTAAACTCGAAATTAAAAAAAATTAAAATTAAGAAAAAAAACTTCTTAATTTATTAGAAAGTCAATATTGTAATATGAATACAATTTTTTTGATTCGTTAGAGTTTTTAAGTAAGATTCGATTGTTTCAAAAGAGCGTTGTTGTGAAATGTCAAGAGCTTCATCAATAACGCACATAACGTCCGGTGTGTAACTCGGTGAACGAATCGAGTCGAGGATTAATAATAATCGCGATCGTCGAAAGAGTCCAGCGCGGCGCGGAATCTTTTTAAAAATAATTGCGACGCACCCGCTCGCAATGGTTTCCTGTACTTGATTACGGCTAATTATTTGGAATTTACAAGTATAATGGTGTACTTAAATGGTGACTACGTAACAAGCGTAGCAGAAGCAAGAGAAACCAGAGACGTACGTGTCGCGTACTTAATAGCAAAAACACAAGGGAAACACTGCCGGCACTTTTTACAAAGCTTATGAAAGTAAAAGTTGATAATTTCATCCTAAGAATCTACATTCAAACTCAATCAACATAAATTACACGTAAAACGTCTAAGTACAGTTATAAAAAACCTTACATTTCAATTAAATGCCATTGTTTTCACTTCTAAAATAACGAAACCAGCAACCGTGCAAAACAAGAATTTCTTTCTTGAGAAAAAATGTGTTTCTTGAACCGTTTGTTAAAATAAAAATTTGTATCGATTTTTTATATAAGAAACAAATTAAGTGGTAACGTCATATACAAGGAAAATTGGCCGTCTTAAAAAGTATTAAAGGATTCTAAACTCTGGGAAAATAACGAAAACTGTTCATAACAAAAATAATTGGATTAAGAATTTAGCCGATCGGGAAATCACCTTTCATGTTGTTAATTTTGCATTTCGTGGTCCAAATTTTAATAGTTCTAAATAAATTTCAGAAGAAGATGTTATTGTGACTATTAAAAATTTAGAGTCTACAATTTCAACTTTATAAATTGTTGATGACCTTAAGAATAAAATGAAAATGTCAAATGTTATTATAAGTAATTTAAACACTTCTCGTATCGAGACAAAATTTTTTCCGAAAATCTAAAAAAACGAGGACCTTTTTAAAAAGCAATCCCGACATTATTTTTACTAACGCTGATATGAGCATTGGAACAGTTTGTGTGGAGAAAAATACTTTGAATAAAAAAATGTCAAAAGTCTTAGATATCTAAAAAAAACTCATTAAAAAGTTTACAATCCAAATCTTCTGAAATCTTGAAAAATTTCAATAATAATGATTTCATACATAAAAAATATCATAACATGGACTTAACTCTCACTAACACAAAACTGAGTATTAGAGTATATAGGAACTTCCCAAGATACATAAACCAATATATTCCACTGCATCCGATTGTGTCACTTACCAATAGTTTAGCTTATTTTTTGTCAAAATTTCTTTATAATCAATAAGAGAACTGCATATCTTTACCTATTTCTTATATAAACAATAGTTTTGAATTAAAACAAAAATTAAAAATTATTAAAAGTATTCAGACGAATTTCATAAAAGTTCCCATCAATTTCCAAGACACCCAGAACCTTCCTATGAATTCTCAAGAATGCTCAAGGATTTCTCAGGAGTTTCCAGGATTTTCAAGAGATTCCCAGGAATGCCTAGAGATTTTCCTGGAATTTCCCCAGAGTTCCTAGAAATTCCCAATAGATTCTCAAGAGTTTCCCAGGAATGCCTAGAGATTTTCCTGAAATTTCCAGAAAAGTCTAGGAATTCCTTTAGAATTTCCTGAGAGTTTTCAGAAATTTTGGATGGACACTCAGAAGTTCCCAGGAATAACCCAGAAATTTCCAGGAATATCCAGAAATGCCCAGGGATTTCCTGGTAATTTCTCAAGAATTTCAAATAGATTACCAGGAATGACCAGATATTTCTAACGAATTTTCCAGGAATTCCGAGGAATACTTAGGAATTTTCCTGAAATTTACCAAGAGTTCCCAGAAATTTCGAATGGACTTCCAAGAATTCTTAAGGATTTCCCTGTAATTTTCCAAGAATTTTGAAAAGATTTTCAGGAATTCACAGGAATTCCCAAAAGTTTCTTAGGAGTTTTCAAGGAGTTCCTAAGAATGCCGGGAACTTCCAAAGAATTTCTAAAAATTTCCCAGGAATGCCCAGAGATTTCCCAAGAGTTCTCAGTAATTTCGAATGTGTTTCTAAGAATTCTTAGAGAATTCCCAAAAATATCCGGGAATGTACAGGAATTTCCCTGGAATTTCCACAGAGTTCCCATAATTTTCCAAGAGATTCCCAGCAGTTATCCAGGAACGCCCAGGGGTTTCCGAGCAATTTCCCAAGAATTCACAGAAATTTCGAAGGGATTGTCAGGAGTTTCCAATAAATGCCTAGGAATTTTCCATGAATTTTCCAGGAATTTCCAGGACTATCCTGGAATTTTTCAAGAGTTTCCATAAATTTCCAAGTGATTCCCAGGAGTTCCCACGGAATGCCCAGTGATTTTTTACAAATTTTTCAGGAATTTCTAGGAATGTTTTTGGATTCCCATGGAATTTTAAAAGTTCCCAGAAATTTTGAATGGATATCAACGAATTCCCAAGTACATCCCAAAAATTTTCAAATATGTCCAGGAATGACATGGGAATTTCCTGGAATTTTTAAAATATTTTGAATGGATTTCCAGGGATTTCTATGAATTTTCCAAGAGTTTCCCAGAATTTTCAAGCGATTCCTATGAGTTTTTAATGAGTTCCCAGAAATGCCTGGGGATTTCAGAAGATTTTCTTAAGATTCCCAAAGAATTTTCCAGGAATGCCCAAGGATTTCCCTGGGCTTTCCCGAGAGTTCCCAGGTATTTTGAATAGATTCCCAAGAATTTTCAGAGATTTTCCAGAAATATTCTGGAAAGTCCAGAAATGCCCATGGATTTCCGAAGAGTTCCGAGGGATTTCCCAAGAGTTCCCATAAATTTCCAAGAGATTCCCTGGAGTTACACAGGAACGCTTAGGGATTTCCCTAGAATTTTCCAAGAAATTTGAATGGATTTCCAGAAAATCTCAGCGATTTCCAGGAATTTCCCAAGATTTCTCAAGAATTTGCAAGCTATTCTTAGGAAATATCGATGAGTTCCTAGGAGATTTTCAAAAGTTTCCTTGTAATGTTTAAAGCTTTCCCACGATTTTTCCAGGAACGCTTTAAGATTTCCCTGGAATTTCCCTATAGTTTACTGGAATTCCCAAAGGATTCCGAGGAGTTACCTAGGAATGACTAGGACTTTTTCTGGAATTTTCCAAGAAATTTGAATGAATTTCTAGGAATTGAAAGATATGTCTAGGATTGCTCACGAATTTTTCATGATTTTCTAGGCATATCTAAAAGTTTCTTCAGAGTTTTCGAGAAGTTCCCAGAAATGCCCGAGGATTTCCAACAAATTTCTCAAAATATTTGAATGGTGTCCCAGAAATTCCCAGAAATTTGTACGAATATTCAGAAATTTCCCGTGAATTCCGATGAATTTCCAAGAGATTCCCAGGAATTCCCAGGGATTTCCTAAGAATTTGATGGTATTTTCCCGGAAATCGTAGGGCTTTCCCAGTAATTGTCCATAAGGAATTCCCAAACGCAAAGCACTGCTGTTGTCTATTAGGAAAATATATTTTTGATAATTGGGTTCGTACAGGCTAATTTTTTAAGTTTAATTATAAAAATTGCCCTGAATACTACTTTTCGAAATAGAACGTTCTCATATTGACATAAACTGGAAAACATAAATAAGAAAAAATCAAGAGTCTCTCGATGATGATTATGATTGTTACAATGCAAAATTTTAGATTTTAAACAAAATTGGAAGAAAAGAAGGATATCTGCAAGTATTCATATAAAATGTAATTGTCATACATTCAACAAAGAGAAAAATTCCTTTTCCCTTAATAGAGTTTATTTTCCATTGCTTGTTATTTTAAATTCTTAAATTTAAAGACTTATTTCTACATTTAATTTGTTTTACTTTAAAGTCACTGACTTTTACGTGGATCAGTGATATTCTATTTCTCGATATTGCAATCACGAAAAATTTAATGCCAGTTGCCAGTCAATCGTCTTACGACAATGTTTAAACAAAAATGTTGTTCTTCAAGTTTCTAAATTTTAACCTACAATCCAAAGGTCGCCACAACTTGAATCTGTACAAGAAAACAAATAATTTAATCAGTCACGATGAAAACGTTGTTTGTAAATTTATTTAAAGAAGTTGTCATTAGGTTCCATTAAGTCCCGTGCAATTTGGATTTGGACAATGTCCCTTTCCATTTAACTCCAAACCCTCTCTAATAATTACGCACATGGCTCGTCTGCCCTTCTGGACATTTTCGATACTGGTTTGAGCTATCAGCGAAATGACCATTCGACGATTCAGTAAGAGAGACAGCGGACCAGTGTGAGATGGACCAAAAGAGAGATATATATCGTGTTTGGGCTGCAAAGGGGTGGGAAGGGGGTGGGTTGTAGAGAATCGGCCACCGCCAATCTGTCGCTGGTTACATTAGCCCCCCGCTGTCCCCCGACTCCAAGGCCCTTTGAAACGGGTCCGTTTGATGAAGCGCTCGCGGTACGCACGGATACTTTTAAAGTAAATTAGCTTTTTAGTTTTCTGTGCCTAAAACCCGGGGAATATAACATGTATAAAAGAAAAGGGCAGCTCGACCGCGGCCGCCCGGTGCCGAGGGTTCAACTGCCTCAATGGACTGAATGAGGGCTACCGTCAGAATTCCCATTCCCTCACCCCTCTCGTCCAACGCCGATGTGTATGCCTAAGCGTGAGTACATATTCAGCTCAGTGAACGTGACTACCCACGACTGAATGCCCAAAAACAGAAAATCTGTTGCATTCGTCTACAGCGAGTCGTATTATGTTAGCCTGTGTAGAACCATCTCCACATGTAGAATTGTAGATACGTTAATCCTTTTGAAAGACTTGCCTTCGTTACAGAAAGTTGACTCTTTGCGAGAGACTTCTTTTTCTTCATGTTCAAAGGACTCTCGACGAATGCGCTGGGAGAACTGGATTTGATTTAACTTGTAGGGATACGGGTTTTTATAAATCAGGGATAAAAGTAAAAAGCTGTATCGTTTTTGCGAACGGTATATTTCAGGATGAACTTTGAGCACAAAGATGTAGTGCATTTTTTAGATTAGTCTTGAAAAGAGAAGAAGAAACTGTGTTTTGAATTTTCAGGGATTTTTGCACCCTTCATTGACTGAAGTATACTCTGATGAAGTAAGTCTGATTCTGTTATGACGCTATTATATCCACTGTGCCATCCGGTGATAAATAATCGAAGAAAAAGATTAAAAAGGGTTTAAAGGCAAATACTGCAGGACTCCCTGCAAGGCGACCCTCAATGACCTTCTAGCCAACTTTGCGGGAGGTCTTCTAACGAGCCGCGCAATTAACATTTTTATTATACGGTTTCTTCTCATTTGATCCTCTCTTCTTATTAATGCCAAATTTATTTCCGGGTTGGCTGCTCAACTCCGAACAATCTATTTCACCCATTTTCTCATTCAAGTTCTAAAATTATAAGTCTGAAAATTGACTCTCCAGAATCGACAATCTTCTGAACAGTTTATCAATCAAGTTCAACTATAATTCTTGCACTCTTGTTGTGTTCTCTTTGTTCTAGACGTTTGTCGAACATTAACAACTCTCCAAAGCCGATTAATCTTTTATTGCCACCAATACCTATGATTGAGGCTTTTCTTTTTTTTTCTGCAAGGGATTATCTTCCGGTGAAGATGATTTCAGTCATTATCTTCCGGAGTATTCTCACGGGGTAGTCGTCAATCTGGTGTAGGCTCAATAGCAAGCTAAACAAGTAACGTGTTATGTTGCTTTTCAATTGTACGATAGCAGACACAAAACAAACAGAAATTACTCTAAGATTGGCATGCGCGTAGGTCGCCAATTCCCATGTGCTCAACGTATAAACAATTTGAAATCAAAAAATCTCTAGAAGATAAAAGTAATGTTTTCAATTCGGAGAGTCTTGTAAATTATTTATTATCTAAAGAAAATTGGTTATAAAAAAAAATATTTTAATGAAATGTAATTTTATCAGAATATAATTTCTGGTCACTTGAAATTGAAGATTAGAAATCGTTTCTTATCTGAAGAAGATTATCGAAGCTTATCGGAACGAATTAACATAAGTGTAGATAGGTTTAATTTGATTTGCAAAATAGGTTACATAGTTTCTTGGGCGTCGCGGAAGTTGAACATTCCACAAACATGTTTCTCAATAAGCATTACGCATTGTATAAACGATGGTAACATAGGAAGCGCTAGTGCGGGCAAAAAACCATTCACCTGAGACAGAGAAAGTTCTCACTGAAATAGAGAAAAATTTAATATCTGAAATGGTAAAATTTTATCTATTTTTGGGAAAATTTTTCACTTTTTCAGGTTGAACAATGGTGATAATTTAGTAGTTCTATTAATAACAGGTGTTAAAAATATAATTTTAATTATGGCAAAATGGTTGGACTTTTGTTAGAATTTCATAGGAGTAACAAAATTGGAAAAAAATGGCTTACGTAATTTGTCACTAATTAAAAGGCAAGTATAGAAATGAAATAATTGATTTAATTTTTTTAAAAAATCCTATATGACCCGCAGAAAAACAACGAAACTAAAACAAGGTAAAAATTAAATCGACCTATACCATCCTCCAAAATAATAAAATTATCTTATCATATCATAAACAGGTTTCTTAGTACCTTGTTTTTAATAATCTAAAAGATCCATTTCAATATCGATTCCGTTACAAACTTTGTACTAGCATTGCCTCTTTCAAATTTACCTTGGACATTAAATTGACCAATGAGAGGAAAGAAATTCCTCTTGTTGTATATTGAGATTTTTTTTTCAAGCTGTCGACCCTATTGATAATAAATAATTGAGTCATAAATTGAAACTTTTTAAATTTTCTCAAACTTCTATTAAATGGTTTAAGTCCTATCTTAGTAGTCGTTCACACAATGTATAACTAATAGTAAGGGGATAAATTCTGACTGGGATGAGGTGAAATGTGGGCTTCCCCAGGACTTCTCACTTTCTCCTTTGTTATTTAATTTATTCTTTGATGACCTTGGTAAAAATCTTTTATATTGCAAATGTTAGAAATATAGAAATAGCAACGATACTCACACAAACACAAACACTCACACTCACACAGACTGTAAATACACAGGCAAAACCATGTTTACAACTAGGGCCTAGACCTGCGAGGACCAAAAGGATCAGTCCCAAAATTACTTCGGTAAAGTGCGGTTGCAATTTATCCTTCCAAAATTCAAAATGAAAATTTTCATCACAGTTGAATAAAAAGACAATATTTAAAGACATTAAATTATTATCTCTTAATTACCATCACGTGTAATACTGTACTTTAAATGTTTCGTGATAATTATACAATATTAAAGGGATATCCAATTTTACTTCTAAAAATAGTGAAACCTTTTTCCTTTTATTCTGTATAGATTATTTAATTTCTAACAGCAAATGTCATAAATTTGCTGGTGACTTTTAATTCTATTTCTCTGGATCTTTATTATTACTTTCGTAATTACTTTCGAAAATGCAAACTGATATTGATCTAGTGGTGTATATTGGGCAGAAAACAATGATCTTCTTTGTGCAGAAATATTATTTTTTCCATTAGCAAAATAGACTTAATTTGTCAACCTCATCAGGCATAGTTTTGTCAACAATATTGGATAACATTTTGATTTTTAGCAAATCCGTCAAAAATGAATTTCTTTTAGGTTGATTGAATTTTGGATTTATGGTAAATGTTTTGAAACAAAACTCTCCTTATTTGTTTAATTAAACAAATATAAAAACGATTTATGTCAATCTTATTGACAGAGCAATTTCTTTTTCACACAAAAAATTTTACAAAATGAATAATTTAGTAAACCAAATTAATTCTTTTTTCTTTACACTTGCTTGGTTGACATTTTATAATTCGCAGTTTATTACCTTTTTTATATGACTCTTTAATAAATTAATAATTTAATAGTTTACTTATTATATAAATTTCCTAATTTCCTATTCCTATAGGGGAGAGTGGCTATCAATGTACCGGGTTTTTTTCAAGGTCATAGTACTTATTGAATTTCACCAATTTCAAGCACTTCTTTGCATCAATATAAAACTACAACACTTATCTAGGTAATGCACACATATTTTACACGATTTATTTTGATTAAATAATAAAATTTAGGATTTTTCTAAAGTAACAAGCTATTTTCATTTTCAACAAACTGGGTACACAATGAACCACCTCTATAAAAATACTAAAAATGTTCAACAATAATAATATTGCAATTTTCACTTTGTAAAAAAACTTGTTTTCTATCAAATACTATAAAAAATTGTTACTTAACACTTTTTAATTGATAATGTATAACATAAATATACCTCAAATTTAAGTTAACTAGCTAAAATGGCATTTTAGTTTTGCTATGTTGAGAAAAGTACTGATAACAATCGCTGTAACATGCTGTATGCATGCCTAGTTTTATAATCAAGCATACCACTCTGGAAATCGAAAATACACTGAAATTCCAGGTGGTTCATTGTTCCCCGGTACATTGAATCAACATGACATTTGCAACAAAAATTGTTTTTTATAATTTAATCCAATATTTCAAAATCTTTATCTCATTAGAATATTGTAGTTAAGGCCCAAAACAAAATAAATCGTAAGTACATTTATTTTTAAATGGCCTTATTTCAATTAAAAAACGTGTTCGTATTTTAGGTAAATTTTTTCTTCAGTACATCAAAAACAGTTTTTTCCAGTTTTCTGTGTAAAGAATAAATCCACACGTCTCAAATTTATGGACGTAGTGTGTTTACGCAAACTTCATTTATATTTAAAATTAGGAGAATTTTTATTTAATTGTTTCTGAGAAAATTGAAATGGTTCATTGAAAAAACTGGTACATTGATGGCCACTCTCCCCTATTTGAATTTTACTACTACATAAACTTTCAAATGTGATTCGTGAGAGCGGCACCGCGGCGCATGTGTCGCCGCAAATTGACTTGACGACGACGCGCTCTCGCTATCGTCATTCTGAACCCTTGTGTCCGACCTATTGGTCGTGTTTTATTTCTTAAGTGTTAAAAACTTAATAAAAATGTAATTAATATTTTTGACGGGTCTCCATTCGTGGCCATTGTGCTCTACCAGATGAGCTAATTCATTAATGACTTCTTCTTTTTGGTGCAGTCGAATAGCCATGCCATGCGGCCGGCTATTTTGTAATTTCTTGTAACCTTTTTAAATAATTCAAATTTAATAAATATGTTATTTCGTGGTTAAAATTAAATTCTTGGTATTCGCTGCTCCTTATCCCCCACTGTCCGGAAACTGGTTAGTCGTGGCTTTTTTTAATAATTATGATTTGATTAAATATATTAGAGTAATCCGATTAGCTTAATTAGTCTTTTATTTAATTATTGTTTTTGTTTAGTTATTTCTCATTAAAATAATTTGGCGCTAGGGATTTGTTTGTATTGTTTATTTGTTTTGATTAGAATTAAAACTTAATTTGTTTAAACATTAAACATAAAATTAGAATAATGCGTCATAATATGACTATCCAATATGAGTTTGTATGTTATTGTCCGGCATTTGGTACCCAGAGTATTCAGCGTAGTGCTCGGTACGATGATTTGGCTAACCACACGTTGTCGAGGTATCGGCGGCATCCAGCATTGTTTGTTCGCTTTGATGAGGCCAATTCGCGTTTGCGATTCGTATATGATGTAGGCATGATCCCGAGGATGCAGTGTGGTGGCGGCAAGTGTGTCTGCTTGTGTCATTAGTGACCCTTGAGGTGACCTCAGGATTCGCTCTCACCGCGTATATGCAGACTATCAACACTGACCACCGTATACACCCGGGATTTCATTGCACGTGGTGTCAACTACGCCGTGGAATGCCGTCCTCTTAAGCTCCCATCTTCACTGCAAAAATTTGCCCTCTAAGTATTCCGGTGAAAATGAGGATGTCTAATAGATAAACTTACAATACTGGAGAAATAAGTGATGTCCAAGAAAGAAATCAGTGGAACTTGAAGCACCCGGAAGAAACTCGAGAAATCAAGTATCTTTGAATGTCGTCTGATATCTATGCAAAATTTACATATCATCGCGCGTTATTCGAAGAATTATAAAATCCCCAATATTTTCTTCACTCTTCCTAGAAAGCTGGTGTGCATAAGCTTTTTTATTTTCCTCATTCTGCTACAGAAGAGAAAGAAATTGACAGGAAGTAGCTCAAAAAATAAATATGACGGCTCCCAAATTCATAAACAGTTTGGCAGTTGCGTGTTGTAAATTTTTTCTCTGTTACCTTGAGCCGCATTTGAAGATAATCCTGGTCTCTCGAAATTGTAGAGCAGCTAAGTAGAAGGAATAATTACCCCATCACGTGACACGCGAAGACTTATTTCGCAAAACGTGTACGTATACTTTCTGGAAGAAAACAAGGTCTCTAAAGTAGGTGCGGCTAAGGTAGTAATTCTTTTGACAGAAGACCCTCTCGAAACTAAGTCCAATGGTTGGGTCTGACTCGATGGCAGTGCGATACGACCGACTGGCGGCTTCACCTCGATCGATCGCCTTAGAATGGCTGTCTACCCTAGAGTACCTAACGATAGTCGTCCTAGCTTCACTTACCAAACTGTAAGTAACTGTAGGTGCTATTAAATGCAGACACGAGCGAGCACAGACCGGAAATTGCCTAATTTCCTGAGTGCGCACACCGATCCGTCAACCTGACGTGAAGGAGACGTAGCTGCACGAAAACCGTGACTTTTAATGTCAAGTGTCAAAAGAAACCTGAAAACCGATTTATGGAAAGTGGACCGATACAGGTCCTGTCAGTACGAGAACCATCTATAAGCCTTTTCTGACTTCTACTGCAATAGTCATCAGAACATAAAAGCCAAAACACAGCGAATTTAATAATGAGTAATTTAATATTAAAATGTCAAAATTACTTTGATAATGATAATAGAGAACCAATAAAGTTTTCTTATTATAATTTGGCTGGCTAAAAATCATTTATAGAACAGCTGATGCAGAAACCTTTTCTCGAAAATATTAATGAAGTGGGCAAAAAGAATAGCCAAAAAGTAATAAGCAACAGAGATAAACAATCAAAGAAACATCAGTCATGGATATGACCTTCGTATTTACTAAAAGAATGCGCCGAGGCAGAACATAAATCATTTCTGTTTCGTGATCTTTCCCTGATTCTCCGATTGGGGTGCGAGTTGTTGATGTGTGTGACATCCATCATCTCAAAGAGGACGATTTCTAATTTATCGGTCAGACTAATGTTTTTTTTTTTTTTTCTTTAACAATAGCAAATTAATGACAATTACTGTAATTAAAAACATAATTTTTTATGTAAAATTTTATGTTTCAGTGTTATTTTCTAAATTTTTTTATTTTTGTGCAATAAAATTTCAGTACTCAATTTAAATAGGTTTATTTTATACAATAGCGCCTACAAATTTTCGAGAGATTATCGAAAGGATTTTTTTATTTATCTTGAGGTTTCGAAATATATTTTAATCGTCTAGCAGGTGGTTAGGAGTTAATAATTAATTCTAATTCTGGAAGTAAAGTTGTATATGCCGAGAATGGGTCAGAGACTATAATAGCAGCAAAATGTCAAGGAATTTATAATGTTTCAAGTGTCAGCTGACCCAAACTGTATCGCAATGCCAAAATTCCGAACCATCAACGAATCCCGAACAAGAGGGATTTCTACTAAAAAAAACCACCCCCGTAAACTATCCTTACGATGACGATATTGGATTAAGGATATTGGCGCAATCAGGAGCCGCCAACACCCACGAAACTTCTACACGACACTGGTCACACGTGACCAAAAATGCGATAGTGGTCACTCAAAAGAATGACTCCCCTTGCACCCGCCAATACCGCGAAACACCAAAATCCCGCCACTAAATAATAAAATAAAAAATATCGGGCAAGTACGAGTTACACTCGTACCAAGTCGAAGGGTTCCGTACCGCTCTAATTTTTTTCAATTATATGAGTCAGAGATTATTTGAATAATAATTTAAATAATGATAAATTAAAATAATTTTTTTATTTTTAAAGAAATTTAAGTATAAACTTAATGATTTTTATAAGATTAAAAATTTCCAATTAAATAGACTAAGCTTTTTTATATAATTTTAAATTTTAAAGCCAAAAAAATTTTTTTTTATTTTTTAACTTTTAAAGTAATTTAAACATAAACATAAACATTTTGTACAAAAAAAAAATCTGAAACTATAAAATATTGTAGCTGTTTAGAAGAAAAAAATTTTTTTTTGGTAAAATTTCAGTTTTTTGGAAAAAATGTTATGATAATAAATTTAAACCACAATTTTTATGGTTTTATAAAAAATTTTGCATAAAATTACACATTTTTAACCAATTCCCAACCTTTCATGGTTTAATACGCTGAGCTCTAGTATAGGGGTTTTTTGTCATTTTTCAACTTTTCATTAATAACTTTTGAAAATTAAGTCCAGCAACGTTCGCTATATTTTTCCTGTAATCTACACGTAAAAATACCTAGGTATACCAAATTTCAAACCTCTAGGTCAAATGGTTTGGAAGATAAGGGGGGGGGGGGCACTTTTTTTTTGAATATTTTTTTCTCTATATTTTTCCTGAACTCTACTCGCGAAAATACATAAGTGTACCAAATTTCAACTCTCTATCTCAAATAGTTTGGCCGCTAGGGGGGGGGGGGGGGTAATGGTTTTGGGCGACAGACAAACGAGTGAAAACATAAGGGTTCCGTTTGGATACTTTGTGTACGGAACCCTAAAAATGAATTAAAATAATAATAATAATAAAAAACATAATGAATAAAATATCCCTGGTCCCTGACAAATTGAGAAAGGAATACCATTTACAATTTAACGTTAATGAAATAAAATTTGAATGAAAGCATTTTACACTTTTAAAACCATTTTAAAATTTTAATAAATGACTAATAAGACAAAACAACAATAACCAGGTGCAAAAGAAAACAGAATTCAGCAACAGTTCCAGACAATAACATTCATTCAAAGCAATAACACAACAAATTAAAATTAACGGGCACTTATTCAGTCCCTGTTCGGGCGCCAAAATGTAACGATTAAGAATATTTCCTATTATATCTTAAAAATCGTACATTAAAATCTAATATAAAAGTTTAGACAATTATAAATAAGAATAATAAAATTTACAATAATGAATTCAGAAAACAAAAATATAATTAGAATAAAATAAAAACCGTATGATTAAGAGGTTGGCATTGACATTTTTTTGGTGCTATTTTCTAAAATTTGTTAATAATTAGTTGGTAATCTCATAAAGTTATTTGTACAATTTGTATTATGTAATTCAATAAATCCATAGAGAATCGACTCTAGGAGTTTACAAAAATTTATTTTGTTTAAATACAATTATTTGTATCATGGACAGAAAAAGTTATTTTTTATTATTTCAAAAAAAAAAAAAACATTGACATACATACTTAGCCGATGTGTAGATGTCGTATAGGCAAATAAAAAAATCCGTTGTTTACCTAAACGCTTCTATTTTATGATCACAATTCACTTACCCTCAATTCCGGTTTAGGTCCACTGACTCTCACGAAAGTGACAAGATCGCGTAATCTTACGAATATTCCCACTCTCATTGTATTCGCTGAAAATACCGAAACAAATCATTAAGACGATTTATTCTAATCCTTATTTTCGTATCTTATATCCGTTACATAATTCAAGTTTTAATTTTATAATGTAATCTTACGAGAGATGTCAATGATCTCTATACCTGACAAACAAAAGTTCCAGAAATGGTGAAATTTTTAAAAGATTATAATTAGAAGTTACCCATTGCAATTAAAGGATTGCTCTTAGTTTTGTGTAATGACAAAGGAAGAATAAACGCCCGAAACGACCATATAGTGTCACATTGAACTTAACGTTAGAAGGGGATCGTGTCACCCTCGAATAGGGAGACGCACACCAAGTAGGAAGTAAACTATTGGGAAAAAGATTAAGCGTTCGACGTGGGTCGGCAGTGATAGAGAGACTAATCCTAAGACTTGGACTTGGAGGATAAGGTGACAGCAGATAAGAGAGAAACCGACAATTAAGAGACGTCAATCGACTAATACCAACGTAATCGCTGATGCTCTTTCTTGTCTGAAGAAGCGGATATCATCCCTTGCCCGTGCTCTTTTGCTCCAGTTCCAATCCGATTAGCAACAGTTTTTAATAGCTCGACATCTGCTTTATATTTATTTAGATTGATTGCATAACCAACTTATGGAAGAACAAGCGACCATAAAAGTTTTTCTACTGAACTTGGTGGCCTAATTTTAGACATCATAAAAAGCAGTCGCAAGACAAGTGACTCCCTAATTCAGTTGGATAATAATATAGTTGCAGGTTCGTAAGCTTTCGTTTCCGAAAATCATGCAACGATCCTATTTAGTCTGATCTACGAGTTCCTGTTTCTACAGTACCTCCATCATAGCCCAAGTAGACTTAATTACACGCGTGTCCTGCACGCATATGAATTTCTCGAGAACCTGTACGCCGTCATCTGGCACATAGATGCTCCCTTTGTCTTTCAGAGACCACTTGGTGCCTGACGTGCCATGGACTATCAAATCAGTAATTTGCTCCTAGAATGACATCCGGATCACGCGTTCTTTTAACGCTTTTCAAGATCCTTTTCATCAAACACCAGGTACGTCGTCGGTTACAATGAGGCTCTGAAAGGGAATTTATGTGGAGTCGCGTCGAGTAGTGGTAGGAATAGGTACAATACAAGTCTCCTGGAGATAGAATGAAGCATGCAAGTGCGCACGAGTACACTCGAAAGGCCGTCCACCCGCACGCAGTGGAGAGCCACTCATACATACACAAAACCTCATAGTCCGAGCTGCACACTACGTCGTCTGCAGGATGTCGTATCTGTACCAGATGCCACAGTGCGCTGCCAGCGCCAGACTTCCCCACCACTGTCCCGGCACTTCTGGTAGGCGTGTCCACAATTCCCCACCTCGCGACATTTCCCCTACAACCCCTTCACTCGCCCCCTACCACTTTGCCCCTCCGCCGTCTGAATCGGCGACAGAGAGACCTCTCCGCAACCGAGACAGAGAAAGGACAGACGTCGGAGTGTCCCCACAATCTGATCCACGCCTTCCAGATTCTCATTGGCTCTATCTGTCCCCAAACTTCAGTGACACACGCCCCTTGTCCTTCGGCAATTGTCGCGATTCTCTTATTCAGAGACGGCTTTTTTACCAGGACATTAGGGCGGACCTAAAAGTCCTATAATAATTTACGCATAATATATAACAGTCCCTCAATTAATCATTACCCCTTTAATTATCAAAAATCGTTCCCATTAATTCTGTTAATAGGTAATAAAAAATACTCTATCTCTTTTCGTTTCATTACCATAAATTAGGTCTATATTAGTTCAAAAATCCCCAAGGGACTCAAATTATTTCGTTAAACGTCCTCGGATCTTGCGACTTCCTGTTGATCGTCTCCCTTTTCGTTAGTAGACAGCTGGGCAGCGCACAACTCGATTATGTAATGAAGCTGAAATTCGCCGGAGCGTAAAGTAAAAACGAATTTTGATCGGTCGAGGGTCGTCCCCTTATCGGCGGCCTTCCACACTATCTTCAGCGACCCACAATCCGTAGACTGAGATTATATGAGTATTTTGCTCTAAATTTTTTACAGCCTCGACGTTGACGGTCGTTTCCGTCTTGAAGGCAAATCAAGAATGTGGCTTTGATTCATGTCTTATTTGCATGCAATTTCCGCTTCTGAGATTGTGTCACTCTCCAATATCTTTCATTCCACATTCATCTAGACGCTGATCATGATTGTGCTGACCAGAAGCCCTATTTATTCTTCTATATCTTCTCTCTTATTGAAATAACTGTTTATCTGATTGCTTAGATTCAACACACTTTCGAAATGCTTGGAAAATAAAACATCCACAGCAAACTGAACTCTGATAAACTCATTTATTTCATAAAATACAAATTCGTATCATTCGAATCCTTAGTTTTTTCAATAATATTTAAATTAGCGGATTACTACAATATGTATTAAAATGACGTTATGATAAATTTTATTAAAGCTGTCTTCTAATGCCCTTTGCCAATATAACAGAAGATTAAAAACGCATCTCCATGAAACCCGGAACAAGAATAATAGTTTGCTTGAGTCTTACTGAGTGACTTCTATCTTTTTTCTTGAGGCTTAGCGAGAGGGGTGTGCGAGGAAACGAGAAACGACGGGTGATCTTCGTCCGAGCCGAAGATGGAGGCACGGATAACGACGACGGAAATTGAATTCTCTCACCAGTCATCCCGCTGCGAAAGTACATACGTAAGGCACCTATATACCTACGCATCGCGCCAATTCTCTCCTCCGCGGCATAGAAGGATATCGACGTAGTTGTACGAGGAGAGAAGAGCGAAAAAAATAAGGAGAAAGGAAGAAAGACGCGAGATGGAACCCTATTCTGTCTCGTCTGCAGCTCCTTTTGTCTCGACAGCGGACGCAACAAGGGTACCCTACCTATATATATAGTATAATACACCCGTGAAAGAATATATATACTAACCCATATATCATCCCGTAAATATAAGTGCGCCTAACGAGAAAGAACAGAGTCCTTAAACTTCTTTTCCTTTCCGCTGTCGTCCAAAATATAGTCTCGGCATTTTTGCGCCCATCTATAAAAAAAGTCTTAGATTACTCTTATGTACTTAAGTGCAATTTTTAAAATAAATTTTCACATGAAATTTTTTTCAATTTTTGATATATTTGTTTACAAACATAAAATGTAAAACAGTTGTTAAAAGTATGCAAAATTTGTGTCCGGTATGTCACATAACCTGTAAAATCATTTCATTTTTAGTCTCATAGTCTAATAGCTGCAGATTTATTTTTATCTGTGGTAAAACATGTATACATATGTGACGCTCCGCGAGAGAAGGGACCTATCGCTGAGAAAGCAAACTTTAAAGGACGGATAGGCAAAGAGAAGGAAGAAAAATCGAGACGTTTAACATACTTATGTTTGAAGCTTCATAACAAGAAAACTAATTGCAGGAATCAAATTTTGATTTTTGGAACTCAAAAAGCAACTCAAAAACTATCAATTACCATAAAAAAAATGAAAACAATAAAAATCAATTTCACGAGACGGTCGTTCAAAGAAAATTCAAAAAATGCGATACACTTAGCACGCTTAGGTTTGAAGCATTATAACAAAAAGTGTACTTAATAAAATTTTTTTTTGAAACATGGAAATGAAAGAACAACTCAAAAACTATCTTTTAGCATAAAAAAATGAAAATTGATTTTTTCCGCGATAGGTCCCTTCTCTCGCGGAGCGTCACATATATATTAGTTTGTAATATCTGGTAGAGTTTGAAATTCGGTTTTTGGGAGACAAATAATAACAAACGCCAATTCAATTTTGCAACATTTCTGTTTTTTTGTTTAACACTATATGAGACTAAACCTATATATATATATATATAAAGATAACATAGCCCCACAAAAAAATAAAGTTCCCTGATCTAAGTGAGAGATCCATATATTTTTGTGCAACACCTGTAAGAAAAGTTCCATTTATCTTGCCTGAAAAGTAGACGCAAAATAGGTAATTGCTGCACATAGCAACAATGTATACTTTGCTGCATACTGTGCAGAAAAGTGCACTTTTCTGCACACTTTTCCGTCTGGTAGGTACCCGCGCAATTATTAATTAGTGCTTTATCTGAACAGGTGTTGCACAAAATAGCGTGTGGACCTCGAGCGAAAGAAGATTTTCCGTCTTCGTGCAAATTGCTGCGCTCGCTTCGCTCGGGCAGCAAATTTCGCACTCGTCGGAAAACACCTCCTTTCTGCTCTTGGTGCACAATATACTATTCTATGTATTTTGATGCGCTGAATCCGTATCGACCATCAAAATTTGGTCTATAGAGGATTTGAGTTTGGACCTAACCTCAAAATCAATAAAATGTTGCTTCTTGTTTGATAGAATCTGAACTCGACTTAACATCTAGGGTCAATAGAAATCTTGCATTATGCCCTTTAAAACGTTTTTTTTTTAATTGTTCTACGATGATTTTTGACGAAGATATGATGTTTTATTTAAAATAAGCCTTTTTTCAAATGTTAAAAACACATGAATAGTGGGTGTTGTGGAAAAAAATAATTTTAAGTAAAACATATCATATTTTCGTTAAAAATCGTCGTAAAACAATTTTTAAAAAGTGCTTTAATTCTCATAAATCAAGCTTTCCATTAATCCCAGACATTTATAAATTTTAAGTTGGGTTCAGATTCTATCGAACAAAAAAAACCAATTTATTAATTTTGAGGTTAGGTAAAAAATCAGACCATTTGGACTAATTCTGATGGTGGATTCGGATTCAGCGCATCAAAATATACATAGGAAAATATTGGTCTCATACCCAAATTAGGGAATTTTATTTTTTTGTGGGGCTGTGTAATCACAGGTTATAAAAATTAAAAATTAAATTAAGTTACATATATCTTTTTTCACCTTTCTCCGGTAAGTCTTCAAAAATGTTTATAATATTAATAAAAATTAATATTGTTCGTTTAAATGTTGCATTTTTAGTATGTTCCTGACAGATTTTATTTTGTATTATCAACAAAGAATCTGAAAAAGTTTATTCAATCGAAATATTGTCATGAGTTATTAATCATGTTAACCTAAAATAATAGAAGTAATCAGGATTTTTAGGTAAAATGAGTGTTATCGATAAATTCATCTGTTATTGTTTACATTGCATTTCTAACCTATAATTAGCACTAAATATATCACAATATGAATATGATTTTTTAATAAATAAAATGTTCAAATATTGTTTACCTCATAAATAACAATTAGGAATTAACTTTAAATTTTCAAAAAGCTTTGTTTTAAAACTTATAAAATAAAGATAACTCTCGAAGTTTTTTTCAGTTGTAATTTCCTTTAAACTATATAAACCACCATCTTTTGTAAAATTGTACCTTATTAAATTCAAATTAGTAAAGTTAGAACTTAAGTAATTCAGATCTAGGTATTTAAAATTTAAAAGGTAGGTATAATTTCATTTAAGGAACATTATGCAAAAAAAAATCAGAACCCAACTCTATATTTTCTTATTTTTTAAATAAAAAATAATACAATTTAAACTGTGAATGCGTTTTGGTACAAGAAAAAAAAATTTTATACAAATTTGTTATTTAAAAGTTACATTTGAGGTTAGGTGCCCTTTTCGATTTTTTGTTACCAATTTTCTACATTTAACACTTTGGAAGTATATTTATTAGTGTGGACCTTGATTGGGCTATGTTTTCAAATCTTCGGTCTCCACCCAGAAAAATTAAACAAGTTACCAATTAGTTACCAATTTTCAATTAGTAAAAAATGACCCCCAAAATAGTCATTTTTTACTTTTTTAGATTTTTAATTCCCCGCAAATTCTCGGATTTTAGAAGACAATTTTCCCGGATTTTTAAAAATGAAAATTTTAAATAATATATTACAAAGTACTTGAGTAGCGTATTTAATGTTTTTATTATTACAGGTTTTATATTGTTAAATATAAGAAATTGGTTTCGAATATTAAAATTTATATATTAATCAATTTTAAGGTCGTTTTTTGTCTTTTCAATTATTTTCTTCAATTTGGAATTAGGTACTCTTTTCTAATTCTGAATCATTTTCTTCAAACTTCAATTATATTTTTCTATACTTTTTATTCATTTTCTTTCATTTTTCGATTACTATCTCAATTTAAAATTATTTTCTCCGAACTTAAGTTATATTATTCAATTTTTCCAGACCTCAATTATGTTTCTAAATTTAAAAATTTTCAAGTTCTTTAATTCTAAATTATTATTTTCAAGTTTCATTTACATTTTACAATTTTTAAAAATAAATTCTTCATTTTTCAATTATTTCTTTAATTCTTAATTATTTCCTTGAATTTCTAATTATTTTCTGGATTTAACAATTATTTTTTCAGTTTTACACTACTAACTTTATTTTAAAAATTTTTCCCCTTATTTTTTATTATTATTTTTTTGTTTTTGTTAGATTCTTCAAGTGATGTAACTATATTCTGCAATTCGAATTGTACTACCTTTTTTAAATATTTTATTCTCTACACTTTTTTACTTTCGTTTTATTTTCTTAAATTTAAATAATTTTCTTTAAATTTGAATTATTTTCGTCATTATCAATTGTTTTCTTAAAATCTTAATTATTTTTTTCCCCTTTCCAATCGAATTTGTCACATTTTCAGCAATTTCTTTACAATTTTCAATTATTTTTCTAATTTCTTGATTTTTTTTTAACTTTAAATATTTTGTTAAATTTAGTTATTTTATTCAATCTTTGTAATTGATATTTACAAGCTCCCTTATCTATTTTTATGTAGTATCTGCGATTACCCTTTAAACTTTATTTAGACTTGTTTTTTTTTAATTTACATTATTTTTTCATTTTTCAATAGCACTTTCAATATTCAATTATTTTCCATAATTAATTTTTTTGGATTTTCAATTATTTCCTTTAAATTGCAGTCATACTCTTCAACACCGAAAAAAAATTATCTCGTAAGTAGAGGAATATTCCTCTTCTATTATTACTCTATTTGTGAGAGGATTTTGCGAGAGGAAAAGGATTTTTGACACATAGACACTCTTTTGTTTAACTTCAACCTAATTTAATAATATAAAGAATTGAAAAATAATAAAAATTCTGATACTTGAGATATATTCGGGAAATTATATAGTCTAATTTTAAAACAGGTAAATTTTTTATGTAAAAAAATATTAAGTTTGTGACAAATTATTAATTTTACAATAATATGTGAAATTTGTAAATTTGACAGAAGAGGATAAAAGAGGAAAATAGTGATATAAGAGGTAAAATTGCATAAAAATGAGAGGAATCCGTTACTATTAAGAATTTTTTTTCGGTGTATTTTTAATTATTCATAATTACATTAATCCGTTTTCAATAGTTTCAATAGTTAATAATTGCTTTCTTAAATTTTGAATTATAAATTTTCTTCAAATTTCAGTTACATTCTTCAATTTATTAATCATATTTTTCAGTTTCGTTTATTTTCTTATTTTTTAATTATTTACTTTAACCTTAAAATATTTTCTTGGGTTTAGTCTACCCGAAGTCTATCCGAGCTAAAAAGCTCTAGTTCGCGCCATCTTTTAAAATCTTAAAAGTACACTACTATATTATATTTTCCCGATATTTCCAAAAAATTCCTGGATCTATTTACAAAGTCCCGGATTTTTTTACGAAATATTAAATTTCCTGGAAATTCCCGGATCGCTAGACACCCTGGAGTAACATGGAGTCAATATGGAAAATCAATTGATGTCCAAAGTAATATTATTCAAAAAAATATTTTAGTAAATTAATCCAAGGTTATATTCTCCCAAAGTATCTCTCCCGATCACACGTTTAGCATAATTCGATTTTCTAAATTTTTTCCTCAAAACGGTAGCCAATGGTAATAAAAGTTTCAAGCATTAGGAATCCCTTAATGTCATAAATGTAACCAATTTAATTTATTCAGAACCTTCTTTTCTGATCTTGGACCTCTCGGTACACCTAAGTGGTCAGAAAAATTCTATAGTTTTATGTTATTTCAATAAAGAATTACAAATTCACGTATTTCTTTATTACTTTCTGCGCATAGAAATAAATACCAAATACCTTTCTCTCGTGGATATACATCGTTCTTTATTCTGTGATAGTTGAGTGATATTGACCGTCTGGCGTGTGTATTGTATATATGAACTGCGACCTAGACGCGGAAACATAGTTACGTAACCTCCTGATGAGTGTATGTCCTGATTTACAAAATAAGGGATATTTTGGCGGAGTAGCAGCATGCGCGGAAGGCGGGAAGGAAGGTCGACAGTGGCGGCATGGCGCGCTTCTCGGACGTAATGTTATCGGGTGTGTTCGGGTCGATTCGTGCCTTCCCGGTATTCGGCGCTGGCTGTGCACCTCCGACCGAGAGTTTCACGCTGCGTGGAACGAAACTCGTACGCGATCAGCTTAATCGGGACCGGCTGCTTCTTTACGTATGAGTATTTCGCGTTCGATTAATCTCTCTTTTGCCGATTGACAGTCGATCTTAACTCGCCGATCGATCGTCGGCAAACGTCCAAGCCCCGACCGCTTGCTTCCCTGGTAGAAATTAATTTCAACTCGCCCCCAGTGAAAAAAGGCTGGTGGGACGCCAATGCTGCGGAGAGGAAAAGCGATTTTGCTGGGCATCCCAAAAGCACGATTTCTTAATAGTGTTTTTAGTGTGCTGTGAAGAAACGAACGTATAGTGCGAGTGTGTAAAAAAAGGAGCAAATATCATTCGTCCTCTCGGTTCCACGAGCCTCCGACGAATGACGTTTCGCAGGGATCGTAGCGAGTCAGGTAACGATCCACCGGAGGGAAAATCGGATTCGTAGGCGGGGCTTAAGGTCGGAGACACGTGACACGGAAACTGTCACGCCGCCCTTGCCTCCCCTCCTATCCCCACCATCGGCCGAAAACGAACCGATCGTATACGAGCCCACTCCTCCCGGATCCCCGTCATCAAGAATCTTTGTTTATATTTGTGATTAAGCCAGGTTTTTATTTTCATCGATTATCGAGAAAAGCATCAACCTTTGATTTTACCCGTTTCGTGACAAGTGTTTATACTGCTCAATGCACTCGCATTTAACGAGCTTCTGCGAATAAACTAGCGAAATGAGATTCGACATTGCAGTCCAGAAACCCCTTTTTTCCAAATTGTAAACAGACTGGGTAATTTCGTCCGATTTGAAACATGAGGTCATCTTTGTGGACAGCCGGAGAATCTTGAAAATTCCGGACAATGCAGCAGACGAGTTTGGGCAGTTCGGACAAAAACTTGACAGATGTTGAACTGAATTTAAAAAATTCCAGGAACTTCGTCAAGGTGAAAAGTGATCCTGACGAGGATCGCAAGGCAAAAGTCAAGGTTAAACTGGAGATCTTTGATGAAGATGTTATTGACCCAAAGACAGAAGTGTATCGACAACCCAACCCTTATCTAGAAGCCAAACCTTCGCTGACACCATCAATTGGAAATATTGATTATTCAAAAATTTCCAGCTTTTCTCAACATAATCCTGCGTATCTTCCCGTCGGAACGGGATTCCCAGCGGGATTTGAGTTTTTCAAATTTTATGGACATTTTCCGAATGAAAGAACACAGGATAGGACACCTGGTAGATCCTTTGGGTCGAGAGCAGTCAATGGTAATGTTTTGGATTCTAGATTCAATCCAGATTTTCATCAGGGAAAAGTGAACCCTTATACTGGTGCTCCTTTTTTTTATTCACCTCCAGCAATAACGCAGAGTTCCTATTTTGAACAAAGAAACAATATCTACTCCAGCAGACAACGAAAGTGGAGTGGTTCTGCTCTCAAATCCTCACAACCAGCAACAACGGTGAGAGTCAGATTAAAAATCTGTATTTTCTAATTACATTCTTCTTGTTATTGTTTATTTTTTCTACGGCGAGTATTTTTACTCTCGTTTGAAATTTATTGTTTCAGGAATGCAACATTGAGTCTGTCCGATTGTCATGATTTTATGTAACTAATTGCAGAAGTAAAAAGCATTTTTTCCAACTTTGTGAATCATACATTTGCATGCGGACACTTAAGTTAATTATTGTTTAGGAGACTGATCGTTTGTTGAAGTGTGTTTATTGGTGACTTTTACAATTAGTAATTAAATTTTATAATGTTTGTTACATTTAATGATAAAATTGAGCAAATTATTTTGCATTAGGAAATTTATAAATGTAATTATGAAAATATGTATGTAGAAAATATAAATATCAAAAGAAATTAAATAAAGTAAGATAAATGTATACGCATTGATATTCATTTATGAAAGATATTTAGCGTTAGAGGGATCTAAGTTATAAAATTATATTAAATACCTAATAATAATATTAGTAATATAAAGATATAATAATTAATATTAGTAGTCAACAATAATATCAGCTATATTAAATAATTAATTAAAATACTCCTAAAAATTATATTTATAGTAATTTTTCGTAAAATTCCATAGTGATAAAACCATAAAGGTCAATTGTTGACTATGCTTCTGAATTTTCATTTTTGGCAAAAAATTAAATATTTTAAAATTAACACGTAATTTTGTAAAAAATATTTTATTAAACCTTAATATCCCTTGTACTGTTGGTTTTGCCGGACATCTTTTTCACAGTCAGCTTTATTATCTTTCTCTCTTTAAGGAACTTCCAACCTCAAGGACATCTACTTCCTAATTATGAAAACATTGCTATATTAAAATTCTTCCGAGATTCAGTAACAATTTTGCGCAAAAACCCGGATATTGTCTGCACTCATGAATGGTAATAAACAAGAAAATATTGCAAACTGTCAAAGGTGCTCTGATACTAAATATTCAAAGAAACGCCCACCAATTTTCCTGCATCGTTTTATGACGACAAAAAACTCTGTCTCGAAGAAAACGTTTCAAGATCATCAGCATAAAGGAACTTCCTGTAATAATAGAAGAATAGCTTAGAGAACTTAATAACAGAACCAAGTAGCAAAACAGGTATATCCTCCTTAAGAAATGTCGAGTTGTTTCAAAATGCCTAACTGTTTTGAAATATATTTCGTGACTTAGTTTTACTTTGAAATAGTATTTCTAAAAAATTAGAAAAGCATAAATTTTCCTGAACGGTATAATTTTCTAACATCTTGAATATATCTTAGAATTTCTTTTACAAATGTTTGCCTGTTGTGTATATATGCTTTCGAATAAGGGAGACTTCTGATTTTTTGAAAGTTTGCTTGCTTAATTATTTTGACAAACTGATGACGAATATCATAATAAAAATTGGTGTAAATTTGATTATCGTGGTAAAAATCTTTGGAGCTACATAAAAATTGTAATTTTATATTTACCTCTCTAAATAAAAAAAAAAAAAATGGTCAGATAAAAATTGTAGAGCTTATTGAGATACGTACTTAATGCAGTTGACATTTTTTTAAAAAAATAAATATTTTTAGATAGAGGAAGCTTTGTGATCGTGAAGATTGTTGATTTTCCAAGAGTACTCTTAATCGACATATTTTCATCTAAGAAGCCTAAATTTTGATTTTTAAGAAAAAGTCCAGATTTGTGTATTTGCGTGTATGTGTGCATCTGGTAAATTTTTTGTTGCATGGTTATCTCAAGAATGCCTCAACGAATTTTAATAAAATTTGGATGTCTAATTAAACTCGTAAATATCTAAATTTGGACACAGGGATTTTTGAAAATTCCTATTCAAATTTTTTTATGCACCAATTTTTATAAAAAAAATATCGCTTTCTGTAAAATAAATTTTTTACGCTAAAAATCGAGCTAAAAATACAACTTGAGAAATAAAAACATCATATTCCTTGTCTGAAAACGAATCGATCGACCTATATAAAAGTATATAATTGATCAAAAAATTTTTTCGGAAACTATTTATTTTTATGAAAAAATCTATAGTGCATAAAATATTTATTTTGGCAAGACCTACAACTTTTGTTTAAAATTGACTGCAGTTTTTTTTTAAAAGTTATTATGCCCTATTTAAAAACATGCAATTAATTCAAATTGATTGAAAAAATTATTTAAACTCTTACTCGATACAATTGCCAATAAAGATGTAAATTTGAATTATTAAATTTTGAAATACAACTTTCCGCAGTAATTGGAACATGCATGTGTTTTTATTACTGCAGACATAAAGACAACCTAACCTTCAAATACAAGTTATTTTCGCCTCAGTAGTTGAGCCACAATAATTCATGCAGACCTGTAGTAATACCAGCACAGAGTATTTTTTTATACATTCGTTATTTCTAAGAACACATAATTTCTTTTTATATTTTAATTAGTGATTTCTCCTTCAATAGATAACAATAGTGCTTTTAAAATCAGCCAAATATTTATCTTTCATTTTTATACATTTTTTTCAATCTTTTTACCCAACTTCAATTTAACACCGCAGTAATTGGTACACTCACCCTATCAAGCGGAGAAAAAACCAGTCAAAGGCACTTTTTAAATATTAAAATAAATATTTTTTCTTGTATTAAAAGCTAAAAGTCGTAGTCCGTAATCTTTAACGCGACGTTCTCGTGATTCAAGGCGATTCAGTTTCAATTACCGTGAAACTGCTTAACGGTCCCCGTTATAATCGTGCTAATGATCATGAAACGCGTTCCTTATTCTCGGAAATGTCACTTTATTGCGTGTCATTTTCTTAAGGCACACCACTTCAAATTAATCTTCAAGTTTACCCAATATATATGTGCCTCAAATTTTATGGTAATGTCTTTAGTCATTTTTACTCACAAAGCTGATGCTTCTCAATAAATTCATCGCTGCCTTTAACAACATAATTCGAGAATTAACTGAAAACTGGTTACGAAAATGGGATGCCAAGAAATTGATGAAAAACAACCTGACAGAAATTTACAATAAAGTCATCTCTGCAATATATCTCGTCGATTCTACTCTCGGTCAATTAAATTGCTTTCCTTAATTTGATAATTGCACCATTAAGATTTATATGTTCTTGATTAAATTATAAATTTCTGATCATATTATAAATTTTCACTCAAATTATAAGTTTTCTATCGAGATATGTATTTTCAATTAAATTGAAAGTTATCAATTTCCCATTAACATATAAATTATCAATTATATTTAATACTGTTGATTTTATTGCATGCTTTCAAACAAATTGATGGGTTTCAGTGAAATTAATAGTTTTTAATTACATTTACAATTTTGTGTCAGATTGATAGTTTTCCATGAGCCTGATAATTCTCAATCAAATTGATAGTTTTCAATCAAACTGATAGTTTTTAATGAATGCGATATTTTTTAATTAAATTGTTGGCTTATCGTTAAACGGAAAGTCGGTAATTAAGTTGTATATATTTTATAATAAAATAAGTGTCTATAATTGAGTTGGAAATAAACTCAAAATATTCTTATATTAGTCAATTATTGGCTAACTTGACTAAATATTGTCAGAGTAGTTTTTCTTCATTAATCGTTTAGAGCATTATCAGAACCAGGTAGACTTTGGTTGTTAGACTGACAGCCAATCGCGATAATGGATTTTTTATTCGTGCCGGTAGATAATCAGAGATCGGTGCGAAACTCAAGGCGGCAGAGTAGTGTTATTATAACTATATGTGTAAATAAAGTATATTGAATGATAATGATTTAGAGTAGCAAAGTATAAAAATGAAGGCTGCTGTCATCAAGAACACTTTTATCTGGAAATTGTTTATTACAGAATAGCCATCACAAGACAGTATCTCAAACATGGAAATAAATAATAATCAAACCAAAATGAATTCAATCATTATACACGGTGCGGAATAAGAAATATGAATAATTGATTGCTTCGTTAGAAAACCTTCGATCATTAAACTAAGCAGTCTAAGAAATGACACATTACAATCCACGCATATTGGCTAATCTTAAATTTACTATTTGTTTTGTCTTATATTTTTACTATAAGCCGCAAACTTTTCCTTTCTTTCAGTTAATTGTTGCTGATATAGTGTAGCAAACAGTAAAAGTCAAGTAAATTATATCTTCACCCCATATTCTGCAACAATTAAAATTTTAAAACTCCGTATTGAAATATCTTAAATTCCATCATTTTGCAGTTCAACTTAATTGCGACTCATAATCCTGCAATCCACGTTCTAGATTTTACATTCTGAATTCCACATTCCAGATCCCACATTCTTGTTCCAGATTCAACATTTCAGAATCCATACTTCGTATTTCATAGTTCTTCTTCCATATCTAAGATTTTACCGCCCAGATTCAAAATTTCGTATTTCAAGATTCCAGATTGTACATCCCAGGTTTCAAATTCTGCATTCCTAATTTCGCATCCCCAATTCCGGGCCTCATAAATTCTTCATTCTAGATTCCTGGTTCCAAATTTCAAGTTCTGAATTCTACATCATGACTTCCATAATTCAGATTCAACATCCCAGATTAAACAACCCAGATTCTGATCTCCGCTCCACAATCCAAATTCCACACTTCAGATTCAACATTTTGGATTCCAGATTCTAGACTCTTCATCCCATATTTTACATTCAGAATTCTACATCGTGGATTCCACATCCCAGATTTCAAAATCTGGATTTCACATCACGGATTTTAAAATCCGGATTTCACGACATCACGGACTTTAAAATCCGAATTCCTGTTTCTGCATCCCACATTTCGTGCTTCACATTCTAGATTACACATGACATATTCCAAATTTCATATTCCACATTCCATATTTCAAATTTCATATTCATCATTCAACATTTCAGATTTTACATTTTTACGAATTCCTGTTTCTGCATCCCACATTTCGTGCTTCACATTCTAGATTACACATGACATATTCCAAATTTCATATTCCACATTCCATATTTCAAATTTCATATTCATCATTCAACATTTCAGATTTTACATTTTTTATAGTACACATTAAAGATTTTATGTCCAAGATTCTGAATTCCACACATTCTAGATTCGTCATCCCATATTTTACGTTCAGAGTTCTACATCGTAGATTCCACAACCCAAATTTTACATCTCGGATTTCAAAATCCGTATTCCTGTTTCTTCATCCCACAAGTCGTGCTTTACATTCTCGATTACACATTTCAGATTCTAAATTTCATATTCCACATTCCATATTCCAAATTTTATATACCTTATTCAACATCCTAAATGTTGCAGCCTAAATTCCAGGTTTCATATTCCAGATTCCACATTTTAAATCCTACATCCTACATTGTACATTCCATTTTCCACATTATTCCACATTCCATGTTACACATTACAGATTTCATATCCCACATTCCGAACTTTTTAACCTAAAATGCATTCAGCCTAAATTCAATTTAACCTAAAATGCATTTAGCCTAAATCCCATTCAACTTAAATGCCATTTAAAAAAAAATTCATTCAGACTAAATTCCAATTACCGCCAATATGATTTAACCTAAAATGCAATCAGGCTAAATCCCATTTAACCTAAAATGTATTAAGCCTAAATCCCATTTAACCTAAAATGCATTCAGCCTGAATCTCATTTAACCTACATCCCATTTAACCTAAATTCGAATAAACCTAAAATGCATTGAGCCTAAATTCAATTTACCCGAAATCCCATTTAACCTAAAATGCATTCAGCATAAATTCCAATTACCCTAAATCCCATTTAACCTAAAATGCATTCATCCTAAATTCCATTTTAGCTAAAATGCATTTATCCTAATTCCATTTTAGCTAAAATGCATTCAGGCTAAATCCCATTTAAACTAACATGCATTTAGCTTAAATCCCATTAAACCTAAATTCCAAATTAACCTACGATTTATTCAGCCTAAATTCCACTTATACTAAAACCCATTAAACCTAAAATGAATTTAGCCAAAAATCCCATTTAACCTAAATGCCTTTTAACCTAAAAAAAATTTAACCTAAATTACATGTAACATAAAATGTATTTAGTCTAGATCCCATTTTACTTAAATTACATGGGACATAAAATGCATTTAGTCTTCATCCTATTTGAACTACATCCCATTAAACCTAAATTCCAAATAACCTAAAATGCATTTAGCCTAAATCCCATTTAAGCTAAATGCCATTGAACCTAAAATGCATTCAGCCAAAATTCCAATTAACCACAATCTTGTTTAACCTAAAATGCATAAAGCCTAATTCCCATTTAACCTAATTTCCAATAAACCTGAAATACATTTAGCGTAAATCTCAATTAACCTAACATGCATTTAGCCTAAATTCCAACTTAACCTACAATTTATACAGCCTAAATTCCACTTAAACTAACACCCATTAAACCTAAAAGGCATTCAGTCTAAATTTCATTTAGCCAAAACCCAATTTTACCTGAATCCCATTTAACCGAACATCCATTCAACCTAAATCCCTTTAAAGCTAAATCCCATTTAACCTAAATATCGTTTAAGCTAAAATGCATTTAGCTTAAATCTCATTAAACTTCAATTCTATTCAACCTAAAATAACTTCAGCCTAAATACAATAAATCTAGATCCCATTTACCCTAAAATGCATTCAGCCTAAATTCCATTTAACCTAAAATGTATTCAGCATATATTCCGTTTAATCTAAATCCTATTTAACATGTACTACATTTAACCTAAAATGTATTCAGCCTGAATTCCACTTAACCTAAATCCCATTTAAACTAAATCCCATTTAACCTAAATATCATTTAAACTAAAATGCATTTAGCTTAATTCTCATTTGACATAAATTCCATTGAACCTAAAATGCCTTCAACCTAAATTCCCATTAACCTAAATCCGTTTTAACCTAAATCAAATTTAACCTAAATCCCATTTAACCTAAATATCATTTAACCTAAAATGCATTTAGCTTAATTCTCATTTGACATAAATTCCATTGTATCTAAAATGCCTTCAACCTAAATTCCAATTAACCTAAATCCCATTTAACCTGAAATGCTTTCAGCCTAAATTGCATTTAACCTTTAATGCAATCAGTATAAATTCCATTTAACCTGAAATGCATTCAGCCTAGATGCCATATAATCTAAATCCCGTTTAACCTAAATCCCATTTATCCAATTTACCTAAAATGTATATATCCAAAATACCATTTAACCTAAATTCCATTTAACCTAAAATGCATTCAGCCTGTATTTCATTTATCCTAAATCTTATTAAACCTGAACTACATTTAACCTAAAATACATTTAGCTTAAATTTCATTTGACCTAAATTCTATTTTACCTAAACTGCATTCAGCCGAAAAGCATTTGTTCTAAATATCATTGAGCCTAAATACATTATAAATTAGGTTGAATGGAATTTAGGAAAAATGATTTTAGGCTATATGCATTTTAGGTTCCATGGAATTTATGCTGAATGCATTTCAGGTTAAATAAGATTTAAGCGGAATGCATTTTCGTTAAAATAAATTTAGGCTTAATGCATTTAGGTTAAATGGGATTTAGGCTAAATGCAATTTACGTTAAATGGAATTTACGTTAAATGGAATTTAGGCTGAGATTGCATTTTAGATAAATGGAATTTGGGTTAACTTGAATTTAGGTTTAATGGGATTTAGGCTGAATGCATTTTAGGTTAAATTAGAAGTTAGGTTAATTGGGATTTAGGTTGAATACATTTTAGGTTAAATGGTATTTAGGCTGAATGCATTTTAGGTTTAATGGGAATTAGTTTAAGTGGAATTTAGGCTGAATGAGTTGTATGTTATATTGGAATTTAGGTTAAATGGGTTTTGGGCTGAATGCATTTTAGGCTTAATTTGTTTTAGGAAATATTCATACGCCTCATTAAGAAATTAGAATCCGGAATCTGAAATGACTGATGGATCATCTCAATCCGGGATGGGGAATCAGAAATGTGGAATCCACAATATATTATTATCCAGAATGTAAAATCCAATATATGGAATTCTTGATGTTTAAGGATGGATATAAATCCTAGATGTTGAATCGTGAATGTGAAATCCGTAATGTATTATTCGATATGTAGAATCCAAGATATGGTATTTGTTAAGTTTAATCTGAAATGTGGGATTGAGTTGGAAACCGAGATGTGAAATCTAGAATCTCAATTCCAGAGTGTATAATCCTGAATATTGGATCTGAGTTCTGTTCCGGAATCCGAGGTGTGAAACTCTGTATATGAAATCCGGTATCTGGAATTCAGGTTTTGGAATTCTGCTTGCAAAACCGGAGATGTAAAAACCTAGATGTAGAATTCTAAACACAATTTATGCTCATCGAACTCCATTTTGAGGAAAAATTAACCGATTTTGAAAATTCGTATCTATACGTGTCGACAAACAGTTTATGTATTGAATAAAACGTGTGGGTGCGAACGTGTCGCATAAATCGAGGGTCAGAATTATGCTACACTTTAGAACCAAATTACAGTGATTACTGCCCTTTCTTCTCCATTATTTCCTCGCGTCTACTCGAAGGAACTTCTGGCACCTCGACTTTAAGGTTTGCTACATACATATATACGTATATAGGCTTCATTGGGAACACGCCCAAGGCCTCATAACACAAGGGAAATGGAAATGGCTCTCGGTTTGTTCAACGATTATCATTTCTGAAGCATAAAGATGCGCGCGTGCTTCAATTCTTTTCTGGCACATCTTTCTTCAACTCTTAAAGTAGCCGTGCTCTTCTATATTAAGACGTATTTTCTAATCATTTACCCACACACATTACAAAAGTTTATATACCTACGTTTCTAGAAAGCATAGACCTAAAAACTTGATTTCCCTCTGCAGGATTCGTTCTTTCCCCTCCCTTTTTTTCATACTTACTCATCCTTCTTGCTCTTGTATGGATACCGTTTATATTCCACGGTTGAAATACGCACCTGTATCGCGATTGAAATGGCAGTAGTGTAACGTATGCCCACCACAAATAAGGGCATGAAATCGATGCCGATTCGAGGTTCCCTTCATTTCTTCTTTCTTTTTGACAGAAAAGCCGCTCTCCCGATTTGTAGACAATCTCAGTTACATAGAAAGCATACAGAGAAGCACAGAGAGAAATTTAGAGTCCCCTAGGTGCGAATCATTAAGGAAGGAAGATAGATTTCCTATGCAAAATCAACAACTAGAATCACCGTGTGCACCTGCAGAAACTGCCTTTTTTGGTCAACTCGATTTAGATCCCAGATTAAGGTGCTGAATCGTAAATTGATCTTCTACAGCTGTACTGAAATGTACCACGATTTTTTAGAGTAAAGTTTACATTTTTACATTTGTTGTAAAATTTATTCTTTTTAAATAATACTCTAACTTCCAAAAGCGCGCTATGTGCTCTAAATCTTTACCTAGATTCCAAAAGGTAATGTTTTTCAAATCAGAATGTGTTCACATTATTTATTTAATATCCACTCTTAAATTGTTAAGTTTCTTTCTTTCTGCCGATCATAATTATTTTATTTTTCATTAATTTATTATCTTTTTTTTCATTCAATATTTGTTTTCTATTTATTGATTTTCAAATAACCGTTTTTAAACTTCCGAAAATATTATAATTATTTAAAAACCTCCTATCTATAATCTTTTGTCATAATTCCATGTCATTTTTCACTTCATTATAATTTTTAACATTATTTCATATCATTTCATCATTTTTATAATCATTTATATCATTTTATACGATTTTAAAAAACAATTAACTAATTAAACTCAAAAACAAATTACTACATTCTTTGGAAATTGAAATTAAAAAAACATTTAATTAAACCAAAAATAACGAATACACTAATAAAAAACAGATTAATTAATTAAGAAAAAGTAAACCAACTATAAAACCAGAAAAAAAATTTACTAACTGAAAAAAGAAAATCAATTTGAAAAATCTTTCCAAAATAAGGTTACGCAACAAAAATTTCATTCTAGGTAAAAGCAAAGTCAATAAAGAAGAGAAGAATATCCGTAACTGCACTTCTTGTCTTACTTGAACTACCAGCCATCGCTATTTGTCTCTCTTAAACTTAAACTCACTCTGTATAATTCTGTCTCTCTCGACTGCCAGCTATTACTACTCTCTCTCGCACTAACAGTCACTACTTTCTCTCTCTCAATCTTTAAGCTTCCTAATGCATTTGTCTCTTTCGCGTTACCAGGGTACACAGAAAATAGCTAACTAATTTCTTATATAGGATACTTATTAACAATCAGTGCGGAAGTTTTCCTAGTGTTGCCCAATTTATGATTGGACGCCAAGTGGGGTCCGATTGGGCTTCTCAATTTAAAATTTAGGTGCTTAAAATTGATTTTCCAATTTGCAGAAGATATATATTTCAAATAAATTTTCTTTTATTAAATATCCATTACATAAAAATTAAGTAAATACTTTGAGTAAAGCCTTGAAACGGTGCTAGTTTATTGTAAAAAGAAGTTTGATTATTTTACTGAATTATTTAAGATGCCACAGGAAGGAGCTGTAGAGATTAGGATGAAGAAAAGAGAGCAAGCAATAAAGTAAATTAATTTTCATTTAAAAATTTTAGATAAGTAAAATTACTTTTGACTATGAAGGGGCACTAACAAGATTACTCAACTGGAGCCTAACTGGATTTCCCAAATTGAGATTTGATTGGGTTTATAGTTACAGGCCAGGTTCTGCTCTTTTTGGGTCAGAATTGGGTTTTTCAAATTGGTCCCATCTAGAATTTGGGAATGCTACATTGGCTCCAATTACAGCCCAATCGTCTATTCCACACTGGAACTGTTAAAAATGTACATAAACAGATTACACACAGAAGGAATAATGGTCAAATTAATGTGACACAAATACAACATTACGAACCTGATGTTCATGTTTTGCCTTTGTAATCGGTAATAACGTCAGATGTGTCACTGCTGATGCATTCTAATACATCTTCATCGGTTTGAATCGTACATTTGATGATAAATAGAATATTCATTTGATTAATGATCACATCTATTAAGTCACATCTACTAAATCACATTTATTAAATCACACCGATTTAAGTCACATCTATTTATAGTCAACAATATTTTTAATGCTAAGTATAAAATTCAAGTACTTTATTAGCTACTCTAACCAATTATTTCTCAGTGTTGAAAACAACGAATGCATTAATCATCTAAACCATTTAGAAGAAACAGTTAGGATCCATATTTGCCTCTTGTTACTATTTCATTTCTAATTAACTCTTTTCACCAGTTGCCATTGAGAAGAACACGTTAATAGAAGCTCATTCACTCTGTTTCGAACTGCACAGTTTCTTTGTAAAATCTGTCACTTTCACCTTGTCGAATAGAGTTGACCTTTCGCCTCTATCTGCAGGATGTCAAGCCTTCTTCGGACCTTCAGTGTCTTTTATTTATGTATTTATCGGGTCGTCATTTCATTACGAATGAGCAAACGGTAGACGATCGATCATCAGTCGATGGAAAAGAGCCTCAGGCATTTTTTACGTCACTTTATGAGGGTCAATGTATCTCCTTAATAATTCTATTCTTTGCCGTATGGAGCGCCATCAAGAAGATTCCCACTGTGAGCGCGTCAACGATTCCACGTCGTGTGTGGAGGTGTATGTGCCGGATATTATTTCTCGTCAGGGCATGTCCATCATCAGGCACGAAGAAAGCGCATCTTGGCATTAAAACCTTCGATAATGTATTCAAATTTCTATAATAATCCCACTGCTTCGTTTACATTCTTTTAAAATAAATGCCCTCGCGACTTTCCATGTTTTAATTTTCACGCTTCTCTTCCGATATGACGTTTTGTTTCACTTTCATATTAATATTACTGCGGAGAACTAATCAATTCATTTTTGATGGTTCGAATGACGATCAACTTTTAAATCATACAACGACGAATGTTTCCGCTCGCCAGATGGGTGCTGCTAAAGTTCGGCGCCTTTTTTACCTGAAAGCAGCACCCAATAGACGCAACACATGGCGTTGTGGCGCGAGGCAGAACAAATTCGTCCCGTAGGGTACTCTCCGCCCTGTGGCTACAAAAATACGTCACGCATTTATCGAGTAAACATGTCTGACAATAGCTTTGCTTGTTTTTCGTTTTTATAAATTTATTTATCTATTTAAAGACCAATATCGAATCGGAATTATCCTTGGTACTCTAAATTTGATTCATATTATGCAATCTGCAAAGTTGTGGATTTAATTATATAAATAGAGCAAGACTGATGTACTGCAAATTAACATCTTGAGCCTCGAATTTGAAGACATAACGGTAGAAGAACGGTAAAAGAAGACGTATTAGATTCAACATCCGGAACCTTTAATAATTGAGTAACCCTTCAATTCCGAGGCGGTAAATAAAAAAGCGGACTTCAGGTTATTAAAGGAAGGACGTCAGTCGTCGACAGGCGCTCGACAGGGCGCGTGCGCACCGAAACCGCAAACCGAAACCACACGCTAATTATTTATTCTTCGTTCTGCCCTCGTTTCGGTTTTGATGTGGCGTGACGATTGTCGACGCGTCGTCACTGACTGACGCCCTTTCAGCTGAATCGAGATTCCAGTTGAAAAGCCATTTAATACCCTCATTCTTCCATTAAGCATCGACATTTCATATTAGCATTTCGTTGAAACAGTTCCGCTCAAAAACCTTTCATAGTTTGATTAATGTCTATGCCTATATGTGAGAGGTAAGCCGAAAGTTGTACTTCTAGTCGTTTATTAAAATTGATAAGGTTCTTACAAGTCAGTCAAAAAATTAAAAAGGAATATGAAATTAATTTTTAAACCAAAATATTTGCCAAAACAGTTGATTTCGTGAAACTAATCAAAAGCTCAAAAATATACGTATTTTATAAACTGACTACCTTTTCAAGCTAATAAAAATTGAACAGGTGTATAAAGAAATTAATAACTATTTGGTATTAGGAATTTTATATGTAGTGTCAATCTTAAGGAAAAAAATTTTTTATTCTTATTGTAATTACAGTAATTTAATACAATTCTTATTGTAAAGAAAGAAAAAAAAATCTTATTCTTCTTGTTGGAACCTTACTATAGGATTGCATAGGAATAAAACACATATAAGATGAAAAGGCACAGGAATTTGTAACTAGTAAATTAATACTATATTTAACAATTGGAAATGAACTTGAAAACTGTATTCTTACAAACTTGAGTTAAGACTTGAATAAAACGTACAACTTTAGGCGTTTATACCGCAGGACTGTATCCGTACGACTAACGAAAAACTGAAAAACCAAAATGGTACTTAGGTAATTCTGATTTCCATTTCTGCCGTATTTTTACTTTAAACATCTTGAACATACAGTGCCGCTCAAAAGGATTTGCCCACCCTACGGCATGCAAGGGTATTACAAAAAGTTTTGTAACTTCATTAAAAATAAAAATAAAACCTTCATCAAACATTTATTTTAAAGCTTAAATATTTGAATTAAAACGATACCTGAAAGAAAAATTTAAAATTTTTTTTTTATTGTTTAATTAATTAAAATAAAAAATATAAATTTTCACTTTTTTTGGAAAATTTCAAATTGATACAATTTTCACATTTCAATTCCATAAATGGCATTTAAATGAATTTTTTATCACATTTAAAATGATTTTTTAAAAATTGCTCTACGATAATTTTTAAGGAAGATATGCTCATTTGTTTATAAAAATAGCCTTTTTTCAATTGTTGATAACTTGAGAACAACTGACTTTTGGAAAAGATTGTTAAAAAAAGAAATGTGCCTTTTTGTGCGTAAAATAAGGAAAAAAATATTTAAACATCAAAACAAATTTTTTTATCGATTTGTATTGATATTGTATAATTATGTTATTCGTATTCAAAATATATACAGAAGAAAGAAGTGTATACATTTTTTTTTAAGTTTGAATTTTTTTTCTAATTCTACGCACAAAAAGGCACATTTTCTTTCTTAACAATTTTTTCCAAAAGTCAGTTGTTCTCAAGTTACCAACAAATGAAGAAAAGGCTATTTTGATAAATAAACAAATGATCGTATCTTCCTTAAAAATGATCGTAGAGCAATTTTTAAAAATTCGTTTTAAAGGTGACAAAAAATGATTTAAAATGACATTTATAGAATTAAAACGTTATAACTTCTTTAAAAGTTGTATCAATTTGAAATTTTCCAAAAAAAGTGAAATTTTTATTTTTTTTTATTTTAAGCAATTAAACAATAAAAGTTTTATTTTTTATTTTTTAAGTATTGTTTCAAGTCTAATATTTAAGCTTTAAAATAAATATTTGATGAAGGTTTTATCTTCATTATTAATGAAGATACAAAACTTTTTGTAATGCCCTTGCATGCCTTAGGGTGGGCAAATCCTTTTGAGCGGCACTGTAATTTCTTTAATATTATTGTTGTATTTCCAACACTCTCCCTTAACGATAATCTTATATTAATCTTGACTTTTGTAATATAAAAATTTAAATTATAGAATCAAAAAATTTTTAATTACCTTAAAAACCTTCAATTTAAATAACATAATTAAAATTGTAAAAAAATACACTGAAGAATAATACCTAACTTAACGCCCTCTAAAAATTGTCTTTGATTTATTTTTCTTTATTATCATTTATTAACTTACGAACTTCACTCCTTTTTACACTTTATATTTATCCATATAAAGTTCCGATTGCAAACCTCTATTTTTTCTAGATCATCGTCTTAAAACTGTATCACTTTCTTCATAATTATCATCATCATTAAATGCTTCAATTGATTCTGGAACATAGTCTGATGCAGATACATTTTCCGAATTGGATTCTCTCCCTGAACTTTGATCTTCTGGACGTTCCTCATCTTGATTCGGATTCACTTGATTGTTTTGCAAATCCTCTTTATTTTCATTGTCGTTTAACTGAACCCAATGAATATCCACAATATTTCCAGTTTTTGTTTTCGCACCCCTCAATCACCCTGGTATCTTATCCTTCTTCTAAAGGCGAGCTTGTTTAATCTTGATTGCTCTTTTCTTCGATGAATCTGCAGTTTGCAACATGTAAAGATTTTTTGTTTTCAAAATTGTTATTGCTTTCACTTCTCCACCTGTTGGGCTGATAACACTTGAATTCGACACTTAAACCTCTCTGTGTTAGTTTTCTTACCGATAATAAACTCGAACTTAATTTCGGCACGTAGAAAACGTCTATTACTTTTTTGAAGATTTCCTTTCCTTTATTCATAATCCTAAGTATCCCGGATCCGATACTTTCGACAATGGTTGATTCTTCAATAACTGCAAACCGTACCTTTCGTTTTTTCTCCAAATTTAAAGTTTCAAAAAATTCTTTATTGGGCATGGCTCGTTGCCCCTGAATCTATAATCCAACAATTGTCTTTTGCACTTTCATTTACACTGAAAAATTTCAAACACAAATTATGTTTCTTAGTTGTAAACAACAAATTTTTTTTCCGATGGTGTATGCCTTGCTGCATTGACTTTATCTTGTCTTAGTTTCAAATAAGCTTTATATACTTAAGACAATCCTTTTTAAAATGTCCTTTCTTTTTACAAAAGAAACATTCTTTTTCGTTTGTAACTTGAGTTTTAAGTGCTGATTCTCTGCTTTGATTTTTTTCATTTAAACTTAATCTATTCTTGCGTCTCTTATATTCGTCGATTAATTTACTTTTCACCAAAAACAATGTTAACGATTATTTTCCTTCTTCTAGCATTGTGACTAAAGTATCGTACGAATCAGCTAGACTTTCAAGTAGCATATGGCGGCTGCAAATTTGTCTCTTAACGTTTCTTCGAGAGCATTTAATCTGTTTACTATTTCTTGTACTTCATTTACGTGGGTTTCCATATCACCGTCTTCACTTAAACGCATTCTGCATAAAGTTCTATAATAATAAACTATACTTGCTTCAGAAGATTTCTGGTGATAACCTTCAAGAGCTTTCCAAGCTTCCCGTGTATTTTTGGCATTGATAATATGAATCAGCTGATTCTCATCGACAAGTAACCCTATAGTCGATGAAGCTTGATCATCATTCTTTTTCCAAGTAGCATCCAAAATCAATGTTCTTTAATTAATTTTCTTTAGTTACGGTTCTTCATTTATTCTTCTTTAGTCACTGATCTTTAATTATTTTTCTTTAGTCACAATTCTTTAATATTAATTTTTCACTCAAAATAAGGTTCACTTGAACTTTACTTTATCACAACACTTTATTCCTTCTTTTTATCTATCTGGGCCCATAACCTATTTGGAATCTTACTATCGGATTGCATAGGAACGAAAAACTGAAAAACCAAAATGGTACTCAGGTAGTTCTAGTACCTGATTATCCTTTCTACCGTATTTTTACTGTAAACATCTTAAACATAATCTCTTTAACTAAACATTAAAATTATCGTTGTATTTCCAACACTTATTTATTGGAGTGTGATTCCCGGTAAATTCTTCACTACGTCCCCAATAAAAATACAGGTACCTCATCACATTTCTTTTATTCCTACGATTTCCAAGTCTTGCACGTTAACTAACGATTAGGTTTGCAACTTCGTAATTATACTTTGTAGCGAAATAAGACGCATAGCAGGGTTCTATAAATCACACGGTTTCTACGACGAGGTTGGCCTCGTTGAACATCGGTATAATATGTTTACCACTAGACGCGTATCACCAAGCTATAATTTCTTATCTGTTATCTCCACTATTTTATGACGAATTGACTCGTTAATCGGCTCAGTCGTCCCCGTTCACAAACTACAATGTACGGGTATCGTCATAGTGACTTCTGTAGCTGCTTCTAGCCGTCGTTGTGCTTGAGCAAGCAGATGGTGGCTGCTTGAACGTGACCCGGTGATTCTTTATGGGGCCATTAAACGAACGACTCATAGTCGCATAGCAAACATTATTATAATCCGACTAGTGCTCACTGGACGTACGATTACGTTACAAAGCACGAAACAACTTTGGTCAGCACTTTTACGATTGCCGACACCTCACCGACCCAGGAACGCAGAGGAGATATTACGACCGTGAATATTAAAATAATTGATGCCGCCATAAAACGGCGAACAGCGGCACATCTTCGCGATGTCCCTGGACAACGTTCTGCGTAATTCCGACTCACGCGCCAAGCACCGATATTATCGAAGGATCCCTCAAGACACCTGTCTCGTATATTCCCCATCCAAACTTTTTTCACGGTAACAAATTGACTCCGTGGCTACCGTTTGCTTATGATGAAAGTTAAGTATCGCTGGCGACTCTCGATTAAACACTTAGGGTCACATAGGTCGTATTAGATAAAAAAAATCTTACCTAATGTATCCCAAAGCAAAGTCTTCTTTGATACTTTCAAAATCAGCTAGAGAGCGTTGTTTTCTGTCATTCTTGCAAGATCAAGACTTTCATCCAACAGTTATCGCCTGCTAGAGTCTGCAAGAATCTTTCCTAGTACGGTTGAAGTACTATATTTGTTGAACTTTAACCCATATTCAGTAAAAACAAAAAAGATTTAAATATTTTTGTTTAAACCACTACATTGAAATTAGAATCGAACCATCTGTTTTCTAAAGAATAAATTTGAAATAGTAATTTAAATGTTTATAACTTTGCTCTTTTATTGTTGTATTTCAAACAACGAAAAATAACTAATAAACCAGGGTAAAGGTTTTGCTAAATATCATTTTATTAGGGGATTAAAAATCTTTAAGATGTACTTCGTTTAATTTATGATTCAGACCCCTTTGGGGTTTTCCATTTCTAAATTAAAAAACGGTCAACACTCAAAATATACTAACCAACCTAACTCTTTTGTATACCTGAATTTTCCCACCACCGCGATTTTTCGCCTTGCTTTAAAAATTGTACTGTACAAAATTTCAGTTGTACCTAAGAGTCCTTAACGATAACAGGCTCTGAATTTGCTCGTGATTGTTTGAATAAATTTAATTATACTATGGGGAATCAACTTCTATATTTATTTCAATATTGCTCTGATGTTATCGCCATTTCAGTGGGTGTTTATGGAATTTTGTTATTATGAAATCTAAATTAGCTTCAAATGAACTGCAACGCAACAATGTTGTAAAATCATAAATTATATTAATCTTATTGATGCCTGCTTACACCTTCAGGTTTCATTTCTTTAAATTTGGAAATGAAAGTGAAGGTCTTATTAGGACCTTCTATATACTAAAAAGTGTTTTTAGACTTTTTAAATTCTATTTTATTGTTAAAAGGTAAGCGAGACAAACATAGTATACAGATATAGAAAATTTATTAGGTTTCATTCAAGCTCTTTCTGATTTATGGGTAGACTATAAGAAGGACATTGACAGATACGTTGTTAGCAGTAGCAGTTAATCATTTTTAACAAAAAATGTATCAAAACAATTTTTTTAGAATCCTTGTAGTTAGTCATTAAATTAGTGGTGTTTTGGGAATTTAACTTTAAACGAGATTTTACGTAATATAAGACTGGATAGTTAAATAAATGTACACAGTGCATTTTCTAATAAACTAATATTAAGACCTCATTTTTTGCTGATCTTACAGGCGGATAATTAAAAATTAAGTTGTTTAAAGAAGCAAAAGATTTTTAATTAAATAAATTCATTACATATCATACACAGTACCTTTTAAAAAAGGATTCATTCCCCTTAAAATACATTATTTGTGCGCTTTTTGAAATCAAGTGTGATTTTAGACCTATCAATATTTGATAACCGTCACGAATCATCACATAGGAGGCAATTAAATCTCTATGTAATCAGATTTTGCTGCGAATTATGTTTGAGTACTTTTCTCCAGATTCGACAACCCCTCGAGAATGTAAGCTGTAGTTATCGGCAAACATCCCTGATCCTATTAAGATACCGAGAAGATACCACCCCCAAATCTTCCCTAAATTCTCTTTGCCTTCCTCTCACTTGTCCTCTCTGATCGAGTATCTCATCTCAAACTTGCAGACTTAGAGTCACTTTAGCATAAAGTTTGATAACAAGAAAACTTCCATTGTGATACCGAACACGACCTTTAACTCTTGAAAATTCGAGATTTTTCATCGAGTTTATAAACAGTAATTATTAAAATTAATCAGTGCAACGATTAAGTAAGAATAATGTTTGTAAAAAGTTACTCCTTAAATATAACATTTACTGTCAAAAATATTTTATTGTCTTTTATATCTATCTTACTTATATAACCAACGAATTAACGTCTAATAAATTTTAATAAAATGTTTAGCAAACCTAATTGAACTTTTTTAAAACGTTATCAATTATTAAAAGCACTTATTTAATGAAAATAAAAAAACGTTCATTATGAATGCGTTAGTCGAAGCCGACTCAAATTTATGTGCCGCATTCTCATAAGAACATTCACAGAGATAATGTAATGTCTTCGAAAGTATCAAACACTATCCGCACTTGTATTGAGTAAATCTATAGTGATCAGGTCTATTGATGGTTTTCAGTCATTTGATACATGAATAGAGGTACTAAGATTTTACAGCGCAAGAAACTTGAGAATAATTCTGTCTCAGGATAAACAGCTATAGACGCTTCTAGACAACGCATAACTCCTGATGTTCTTATATGCCCAGCTTATTTATTGATATATGTCGCAACAAGTCGTGGACGTGAAAATACTGCATGAAAGAAGTTAATTTACTTGACACTGTTAAAATTGATTTTCTAATTGACTGTTTGCAATTTATGAATCATTATCGTCAAATGAAAATTAAATAAAGGTTCTTATCTCAAAATTAGGTTATACTAGTAATTTGAAAATTTTGGAAAACCCACGAGTCTTGGGTCTGTAATTACCCTTGAAACATTTAAGATCCAAAGATCGGCTTACGACTTGGAAAGCTTCTTGCTCATGTGGTACAGTTATTAAATGAATTTAAATATAGCCAATCGTCAACTTGTGCTTTCGTATGCAACATGGGAAACCAACATGGGAACCTTCCTTCGCTGCAATTTGAAAACTTCAAACCATGGAAACCCTTATTCCTGAAAAATGTTTGAAGGCAACCTTATATCACTGAATTTGCAATAAAATTATCTTTCTTGTCATATAAATTCACTTTTGTAAACAGATGAGTGCAAATTACTATTTTTCTTAACCTCTTTGTACTTGTCAACCCAGTTGTTCTAAACAGAAAAAAGTAGGCAACCTCATTCATTGATACATACATAGCATTGAACATATTATTTTAGGCAATCTATTCGCAATACCTTTTTTGTCACATTTTTTAAAATACTATTTTTATCCGGTAAACATATGGATAAATATGGTATTTTCTGATTTGTTTATTCTAATCCATTGATACCCTATAGTCCTTCGTATGAGACTTCACCCTTAGGTAGCCGGTGGAAAAAATTTTGACAAACACCAAACAAGAAATGAGGCTTCAAAAGTAGGTACATCGTAGCGACACCATCGCCACTAATGGTGGCGTGAGTTGATGATCATAACATAAAGAAACGACGAAAATTGACTAGAAAAGTTTTTATTCTTAAAATTGACAAGGTTTTATCAAAATCGTTAAATTACAAAAAGATTGCGCAATTGCAGCAAATATTTGCAATATGTTCCCTGTACACTGGCTCAAAGTCATGGGAAGAGACAGCTTCCTTATCAATAGCGTCGTCTGTGTCGCTGGCATTTTCAGTTGCTCCTTCCTGATCTTCTTCAATCTCGCGATAAAGCTGTTCTAGAGCAGCTACGCTCCTTGTTCTTGGACGTAGCATCTTTAGGGAAAAATTTAAGAATGAATATAAAAAAGAAACATTGGAATAAATTCAATGTAATATTTGTAAATATATTTCAAAAAGTGTAAATATACGTACGAGTCAACAATAGTGTCCAAAATCCTTTGAAACATTACAAAGAAGGTTATAATTTTACATAAACACTTCTGCTTCACACATTAATAAATTGTAATAAAATTTATAAATTGTATAAAAGTGACCCTGGGGTGTCTTCCTGTCGATTTTTAAGCCGACAGAAAAGTAATAACGTTTAAATTGAAATAAAATAGTTTTCTTTTATTGGATAGAAGAACAAAATACAAATCGATGTTGATTTCACGACGAATTTTAGGGAAGTGTTTTCACTATGGCTGCATCACACACTGTATGACATTTTGAACATGGAAAGGATACAATAAACAATTTCGTAGGTTTTCTTTCTCCTTAGGAGTTTCTCGGTATTTGATGGGTTTTTTAAGTGGACACGCAGAACGCAGTTTCTTAAGTGGATCATATAATATAAACAGACGTTGCGTCGAATGTGCAACGTGAGACTATAGAGTCGAAGACACTTTCATGCTAAATAATATTTTCAAAAGAAAGAAACAATAGTTTATTAATAATACAAAATAATGGTAATATATACAATTGTTACATATAAATTGAATAGACAAAATAATGTGAAGACGTAATCAATAAACTAAATTGAATCAAATTGTCCATTTTTATTTTTACAGAGTTCATGATTCATACATAAATAATGTTTCTTTATTTTTGAAAACTGTCGATATTTCAAAAAATGTTCATCAATACCAGCTTGAAGAACAGGCGTCGACTGGCTCTGCCAAAGGAGCTACCTTTGATTGGTACCTCAAAGTTCTTTCCTCGTTCGTTCCGAGCCTCCTCCATCGACTCGTTTAGAAATGGCGCCACATTCAAAATTTGCCTGAGTTACGCTAACCTATTTCGTAATTCGTACACTGAAACTGTTTTCTCGTCTTGGCACTCTTGTAAAATCGAACTCACATCCAATTGAATATGTCAAATTTGTGTTCGATTCCGTGTTCTTGGGGACGATTTAAGTCATTTACGTGGGCGTAAAGGTCCGCTGGCGTAAACAAAGTTTTACGGCATGCATAGTGTAGTTGATCGTGAGATCGCATTAAAACACCATGTTGCCGTGAGGTTTAGGATAGGTATCCTTTCTGCTGACAGTATGAGAGTGAGGAAGAGAGAAAGTTCCATGTGATCCGGGGGACAACAGGGGTTCTCGTATGGGGCTGTTCTCCACAGATCTCATAGAAGGGCACATGAACGGAACAACGTGTAACGATGTATCAAGCTGTTGCGCCCCTGGCGTGTCCTGCTGTAGTGGATCGTGGCTTTGAACCGCACCGCATCGCCGCTGCACTGCATCATGCATTTACACGCTCTCCCAATGCCCAGTGAGGGACGATAATGCTGCTCTCTTCTTGTTCTCGCACATAGACACTATTAATTCTGTATCTCCTTTTACTGGCCGTTTACGACACTTAGATCCGGTCAAATTGACTCATTCTATAATTGTGAAGCAAGTCCGGTTTCGCCACTGGTACTTGTAGTTTTTTGCAACTTCCGGCAATGCTGACGTGATAGAAGACACGTATGTGACAATAATTCTTATAGCAGTGTATCTTGTATGTTGTTCTTGTAGGGTATATTATTCTGAATTAAATTCAGTGGAACTTCTCAAGGCTTCAACAGTTCCTGGAAAAGTCCTTAAGGCAATCAAAGAATATAATTTGCCTCTTTTATTGTATCTCTTTGTGTTTATCTACCTTTGCTCGCGTGCAGGAAGACGCGTGCGATTATCGCACGTGCTGGGTCGATTCTTGGAGGGTTCGTGGCATTGTCTACAGTACTTTAAGTAAAAATTATTGCAGCTGCTGTCCAAACTTGATTTAGACGAAAGTTCCTGTGGTTTAGGATTAAGTGTACGTATAAAAGACATTTGTAACTTTAATTCAAAATATCTAAAGTTATTTCCAAGTATCTAGTAGACACATACAAATACAACTAAGTTTAAGATTTATGTTGTAAACCCCTCGTCTTGGACCCCTGTCCATAATTAAAAGCTAGATTACTATTATCCTAAACTTGGTAATACAAGATTCAGTTCATGTCCATCTGTTAAATCTCATCCTCTGTTTCCATTCTCCTTTGTCAAGAGAGAAATATCTCCGCTAGCGGTAAGGTCCAGGAATCTGGAGCGAGATGGGATTTCGTTAGGTAGGTACAGGGGATAGAGTTGAGTCGTTGCGGATGTAACCGGAGCCAATGGGGTAAGGGTGAAGGGGGTATCCAAACCTGGCAAGCAAGGCGGACAACCCTTGCCCGGGGGTCCGTGAGACGGCAACCCGGGAAAGGGTATCTGTTGTCATGGTCCCTGATGCTCCATTATTGATTAAAGATGGCTGGTTGGATGGCTGACTCCCAGTACCATGACGCCATTTTAATATGCGCAATTATAATGTGTACTCACGCCACTCCAAGTAACTCGGAGAGTGTCTCGCTCGGTGACCCTGCTTCTTTGTTTGCCCCAAATCAGAGGGGAACTGCGTAATTGAGGAGTTAATTAGAACGTGTTTGGCACTTTAATTGGCTTCTCGGTCAATAAATATAATTCGAGTATTTCAGCATTCAATGAATACGTAATAATATGAACAATAATATCTGATAAAAATATCACATATTAATAATGATAAGAAGGCATTGGAATAAATTTAAATTGATGTTATCTTAAAATGAAGACTATGAAGATTAATTATAAAAAATTATGATATACCTAATACCATTTAGAGGACTATATAATTTGTCAAACTTCCTGTAAAAATTCTCTACGTCTCACAATCTAACTCCACATACATGTTTGTGTCAATAATACTTTAAATTAATTTACCTCTTTATCCTATGTCATCAAAGTATCTCTTTATTTCAATTCTTAATGTTTTTTGTTTCTATATCTCATTTGTTTATCTCATCTCGTTGTCTCATCTTATTGTCTGATCTGTTTATCTCATTTCACTGTCTCATGTTATTGTCTCATATTTTTACTTCATATCTCTTATTGTCTTATTTGCCTCAAGTTTATCTCATCTCATTATCTCATCCCTTTACCTCAGACACTTTGAGTACTTCATAACACTATTATTATTATTTATTATTATTATGTATTATTTATTATTGAACACTTACTTATTGAATACTTATTTATTTACTAAACACTTTTCGTTCACTTATTCGTATGTAACAATATAAACACATATTGAAAACTATTCAATACAAACTCTTAATAAACAAAACACATTAATAGACACTATACACTTTCACTTTAAACACATTTCTGTTAAACACTTAATAAACAATACACAATAATAGGCACTATTCATTTTCACGTTATACATATTTCCGTTCTATTTATTAATTACTTTTTAATAACTTTCAGTACAACGCACTGAATGTATTTATCTCTCGTTTCGTTATAGCTCGAAAATGTTGTCTCCTTTCCTAAAACCATTAACTCTCATTATTCAAGGGGTCGATCGAACAATTATGGGCTTAGCAAGTACACTGTAAAAAATTTTTGTGGTAAATTTTCCATACATGTACTGGACGTAAATTAACCCTTACATTACTGTAATTTTTCCATACAATTGTATGGAAAAAAACCATACATTGTATGGTTATATTAGTATATTTTATTGTTATTTTTCCATACGATTGTATGGAAAAAAACCATACGTTGTATAGTTATATCAACATACTTTGTTGCAATTTTTCCATACGATTGTATGGAAAAAAAAACCCATACGTTGTATGGAAAAAAAAACCCATACGTTGTATGGTCAAGTCTGTTTCCACAGAAGCAGAATCTATAATTATTTAAATTGATATTTTTAGATTGTTATTTTTATAATTTAATCTTAAGTGTACATTTAAACACTTAATTATTATAGACCTAAGACTAATTAACAATTTTAATACATATAAACACTTAACCTATGAATTAAAATATCGCACGCTCAAGGGGGGATCGAACCCACGGCCCTATAGACGAATTCGCTCGCGGTGAACGCACGCTATTAGTACCACTCGGCTATGCCGGGTAGTTGAGTGTCGATAGAAATAACTTTGGGAGGTTCAGGCCTGGATTACATGCTATTTAAATTATAATAATTCTGGAACGTATTAATTATCTAAAATAAATTAATAGAATTTATTTATCTTTTGTATATACTGATACACAGTTTATACAATCCAATCTCCTAACTTCTAAATATTTTATAAATAAATATTCTAATATAATAATTGCAATATATGTAAACAAAATTAACAAATAATTATTATTTATTAATTTTAATTTTAATTTAATATTATTATTTAAAAATAAAATATTATTTAAATAATTAATTTCAATAATACTTAATACAAAAGTAAATTATAAAAATGATTTACATATAATATATTGAGGGGGATTTTTATTTAAATAAATAGAATTTATTTAATTTATATGATTAAAGTTTTTTAGAAATAAATGATTTTACAAAATTACGCTATCTAGCACGTAATAATAGATATATTTTCTTCCAATTATTTCATTAACTTTTTATTTTATTAACTATTGTAAAAATTATGCACTTATAATTACATATAATTTATCATTATTACTGTTTTAAAAAAATTGGAATTTTTCCAAACACGTATGAAAATATTTTGTAATGTATTGTAATTCTTCCATCCCCATGTATGGAATTTTGTCGTAAGGTAATTTTTCCATACTCAAATTGGGTATTTTACTATAAGAATGAATATTTTCCATAATGTCATGAAATTTTTCCATACTGATGTACTGAAAAACATATTTCCATACCAAGTATAGAAAAAATTCGTTACTTTTGTATGGAAAATTTTCCATTATTTTTTACAGTGTAGGTTATTGTTTGTATTTAGAAATAAAACTTAAATTTGAAGAATATTTGTATAATGAGGTAAAATTTCAGAGAGAGAGAAATTAAAATTTAAAGAGTTTTTTTTTCCGTTAACTTTTAACGCTTTGCCTTCTCTCTCTTACTCACGAAATCAATATAAGTTTCCTTTTTCGTTAACTTTTAACGCTTACTTTCAGTACTCATTTCTTACATAGGATTACAAAAAATATAATTTAACTCTCACTAACTAAATTGCATCAATAGATAAACTTAAATTCACAACAATGTGCCGCTAGCATATTCTGCGAAAGGTTGAGTGTTCCTTTTTTGCGAAAGCTATCTGCAGTAAACAATTAATTAAATGAATATTATAGACCGTGAATCATATAATATCGCAGGTATTAAACACTGAATGGTATTACCTTAGACATTAAATAGTCACATCTTAGACATTAATTTCCCATATCAGATGTCTCATACATTATAATAAAATATATTCAGTCGTGGCATATCTAGGATCTAGATACTGCTGAGAGTAAACATCTATTTTTCTGCCTGTTGAAGCGTCGAACGTGAGAATATATAAAATTACAAGCTAGGAGAAATTTTTGATCGATAGGAAGCAGGTTGGGCGTTATCGAAGGAGGAAGGCAAATATTAGACCCCTGTAGCGGAATTGCGAGAAGATAGGGTTGACGACAGCTCGTTAGCGCCATCCCAGCTTACAATGGCGTCGCGACGCCGTGATACCCGATAACGTACATTACGTGGGCGTCACCGCGCACAATGCCAATACATACCAGCGCGATGTCCCGCAAAACTCGGCATACAATGCCCGTAATAGGAGAATTAATGCGTATTGTGTGTGGTCCTCTGTACTCCCCGAGGGGCAACGCGAGATCGCTGATAGTATTGTTCGCATACAATTTCTGCTTGCAATTAATTTGCCGAACGATCTGACGTGCCTATCGTTTCGCTGACATTTTTCAGGTACTGACATCGCGACGTGCTCTTCTGATGAAACGTTGGGTGGAGTTCGATTTCTATTTGTTTCAGTGCCTTTCAACTCCGTCTACCAGAAATAACCTTTTTTTTTTAACTCCCTATCATATGAAATTTTTACTCATAAATTGAACGTAAATTATTTTAGAACAAAAATTTAATTAAAATTCAATTACTCTATACTCGGAGAAATTAAGAAATTTGAGAAGAATTATTAATTATAATTTATGAAATTACCACATGTACGGCGAAATTACATTTTGTCGGTTTTGAGAGGAGAACTCTGTCATTTCGATGAAGCTCTGATAACAAAACCAACTCGCAAGAGCACTGAAAAGTACGCCGTTTCGAAACAGTGGTGAAAACTGAGCAAATTTTAATTAACATTTGAAGAATATGACATTTGAAAATTGACAGATTTTCTTTTTTGATTTAGGTTAGCAATTTGTTACAAATTACAAATGAGATTATAAATGTTCGGAATAATTTATTTGCAATTTTTTTCAACTACTGGTATATAACAATATTTTAAGAACCTTATTTATGATAATTATGTATTTATTAATTTTTAGAAAAATATTCAGAGTTTTTTTATTTGAATTTTAATTTAATATAAATACACAGTATGTTTAATAGTCAATCGAATTACATATGTAATTATATATTTATAGCGACATGATTTAAAAACAGTTATTTTTTCAGGAGTTAATTTATTTTTCCATTTTTCATCAATTTTTATAATATTTTATGCTCCTTATCAAATTTTGTTTGCAGGTATTATTTATCGTAGCAAAATTTTAGTAATTTTAGTTATTTTAGTATTTTAGTAATTCTTTACATTTTTAGTTGTTTTTTACAATATAATTAATTTTTTTAAGGGCATGTGATAGAGTCTGCCGTCACTGGTACATGCAAAATTCGGCCGTAAACTTTCTCTTAAAGTAATAAATATTTTGACATCAAATATTGTAAAGTTACTTAAAATATAGGAAGATAAGAAAATTATCAAGCTCTCCGAATCAAGTTTTATTAAGTTTTTATTTTGAGGTTTCGACAAACAATGTTGTCCTTCTCAGAAAAAAACTAAAAATATATTTATATTTGATACATACAATTTTCTAAAACATAATAATTATTTTTGACAGGCTATTTTTTACTAATTACCTTGGATGTTGGATTACAAGTACTTTAAACTTTTCATCATAATTTTTTTCATAAATTGTCAATCATTAATTTTATAAAGAGATTTTTTTGTTAGAATTTATAAAATTCAAGTATTTTTTTACTTTTGTCGACGTCATTATATAAAGGTGTACACATTATGAAGTCTAACGATTTACTGAATAATAACAAACATTGATTTATCAATTTCCTAGATGTGATTGGGAAAAGCAATTACTTTATGATTGAAAATTTTCAACAGAAAATAAAATTTGTATTTTAAAATTATTCATTAGACATTCTGGATATTAAATGATTATACTGTTTATTTAACTTATTATTATCAACCTTTTACGTCCGAGTAGGTATTTATTTTTTGATAGAAGGATGAAAAAAGATGAACAAAAATAGTCATTCGGACAATGTAGGTAGTTTAATGCTTACAAATTTTTCCGACGTTTCGAAATCTAAATGATTTCCTCTTCAGGGAGTCAGTAATTAAAGTATAAACAAGAACATAAATTCATGAAGAATTTCAGTCGTCACAATAGTATAAAACATGTCTTAATACGAAATCGTCAATAAATTTTATATAAAAAAGGAAACCAGTGTTCAGAGTCAGAAACGCTATGAAATTTATAATTGTCATTCTTTTTTGTAAAACTTCTTTTTTCCAAAAACGCACATAAAAAATAATAGCACATATAAAATAAAAAATAAATAAAATAAAAAATAAATAAAATAAAAAATAAATAAAATATAAAATAAAAGAAACAAAATTATCGAACATTAAAAATAATTTTAAATTATAAAACATGTGTACAGAAAGGAATGATTTAATCAATGTTCTCTTTAATATTAATACTGTTGGGGTCGTGATTAATAAAAAAATGTAAAAAATATTAAATTTAAACAAACATTTAATTAAATTTGTGTCAGAGTTTAATAAAAAAAGAAAAAATTAAATACCTGAACAAATTTTAGAAAAAAAAAATACATCGGAACATAAAATCGACAAAAAATAAAATAAAAATCGGCCTTTTTTATGCAGACGTACACATATAATAGATTTAAAAAAGAATTTTAACCAAGTTTGCAGCAATATAGACATACATCTTTAAACAATAAAAAAGTGTTAATCTTATTTTTGTATAACTATTATCATTTGATGGCGCTTATTTAATCCTGAGAGGAAGGACAGAGGTTTAATCCTCGTAATTGCTGGAGGATTACACCGTAAAACTTGTCTTTCATTATACATAATGTTAATTAATACCGTCGACGGACGCGATGTGATTATTATCTTCGTCAATTTTAAGGATGAATCGAGCCTTGAAAGTATCGATTTCATTATATTGCAACCTTGCGCTGCTGACTTTATATACCAAGTCTCACTTTTCTGCGACCTCGCCTCGCCATCATTAAAGTTCCACGGTGTTCGTCGTGTAATTGCGTATTCAACGTACAGTACACATACGTCAAAGGAACGACGGTGCGAACCCTCTTGCATGTGTGCACGAATGGCCCGGCAACCCCGTGGAAAAGATAATGAATAAAATGGTAAATAACGATGTAGCTACACGCTCACGTGCCTCCGAGGGGTTACGCATGCCTCCCCACTCTGCAAACTGACCCCAGAACCGGCGCTATTTTTTCATCTTACAAAGATTTATTTTAAGTTGATAATTATTTATTTGAGTTTGGTTTTTAATTGGATTGCTTGGGGAAATTCACACTGGGGAATTGTGCATTAGTTAGTTTTGTTTGCTTGTGTAAAATTTTAGTTTTGGATAATGCTAGATTCAAAAACTGATAATTAATATCCTGGATATACAAGCTGCACCTTTTATATTCTGGAACACAATCGAGAAAACATTGTAGATTAATTTCGTGAGGAATGAGCTTCTAAAGCGTCTCATTATAAATCACTCGATCATCATGACGTGTTACTTTTCTCTATTTTCACTTTAAGTGCTTCTTATAAATGGATGTATTGAGAACCTACTGCGGAAGCAGGCGTTACTCAACTTCGCAAATGACACCTATCGAAAACTGATCAGGAGTACTGCTAAATGAAAGGTGATACCTGTTTGACAACTTTATATTTTTATTCAAAAATGTTTTTTATTTTTAATTAACTGTCGTATCGACCTTCGATGAAATTCTTTAAAATTTATATGTTTGGTAATTTCTGATATATGTATTGTAACATATTTTTACTTAAATTGTTGATTTTTATGTGTTGATACATTGTTATCTAAATTAAGTCGAGTAATAAACATTTTTAATTAGGTGAATCGAAATTTTAATTAACCAAAATAATCCTTGGGCGTGATGCGCGAAGTTATTTTTACATAATTTCAGGAAAAATAACTAAACTTGATCATCCAAAAAATGCTTAAATTAAAGTGAATTTAATTTATTTCAAACAGTTGCGAGCTAGCCACTGAACATGGAGAGTAAGGTGGTAAGGAACAATACTTAACTAAAGAAAACTTTTAAGTTGAATCATATAAAATAATGTTTATATTATTTAATAAACCATTAAAATACAAATAATCCAAAAACTTTTACCTTTATATACACACACCGGAGACTGATAAAACATATCGTCGAGGAAGCTATCACCCACACAGCGAAAGATATTTCCTGAAACTTTCCTGACCTTTCGGGTGCCAAGCGAACATAAGCGGAAATTTTTGTAATTGCACCAATGTTGCCTAAAGATTCATTTGAATATTCTAAAACTTGAAGTGTTAGGGTCAGGCAAGTTTTAGGAAATATTTTGTACTGTGTGGGCACAAATAAGTATAAATATCCAAAGATTACAAGACAGACTCACTTACGACTCCGCATCACCCCCTACACTTATAAGATCCTCTTCCTTCCACATAGCGTAAGAGACGAAAAAGAAATTAACGGTCAAATCGACAACTTTAATTTTTAAGGGCACGAATCGCGTCACTATCAAACTTGGTATGAGGTGACAGCAGGTAGTGTCACCTCGTTAAAATTCAAGTTGCGGCGACAGCAGCGCCGCCGCAGTATTAATAATGTTCTCGCTACCTACACTTGCTACACTCGAGTGTAAGAAGGTGTAAAACGGAGCATGCGCATTAAAGTAAAGTACAGAAACTAACGAGAACAGAATAGTGTAGATCTGTTACACTTTTTTCAAATTATGTAAGACATTAAAAGTAGTTATACTGTCAAATTTAGAACTTATTTTAGTACATCATAAAATTACCTTAAATATATATATATATATATATTTAAAACAAAAAATCTAAGAAGGTCAATAAATAAAAAACAGTAAATGGTTAGTTAGAAAGCATAGATATTGAATTTATAATAATAAAATTTTAATAGTAACATTTGTTTAAGTTGTTTAATAAATATGCAATTCTTTTACTGGAAATTATTTAACAATATGAATGAAACTTTATTTTCTTTAATTAAGATCATTCTTTCATTAAAATTTTTATTAAAATGATCCTTTTAATCCTATATAATCCTTTTAAACAAGGCTGATAAAAATCATAATTTTTTTAAGAAAGTCAAACAATCCGATTTTTTTATTTAAATCGGATTTTTTTTATTTAAACCAAAAATTGATTTTTTTTTTAAATCCAATTAGTATATAAAATTTTCAAATGATTATTTGTAAGTAGTTTATTTTTCAAACTTATATATAGAACATTTAATAAGAAATAATGAATAATAAAACATTTAATCAAAATCAAATAAATTATGTCGAACAAATGAGAAAATTTAAAAAAAACACCTTTAAATTTATATGAATGCAAAATTAGGAAAATTAGGTAAAAGCAACAAAAAGGTAATAAATTATAAAAAAAAACAAAATAATAATAAAATATTAAAACATTTAATCAAAATCAAATAAATTATGTCGAACAAATGAGAAAATTTAAAAAAAACACCTTCAAATTTATATGAATGGAAAATTAGGAAAATTAGGTAAAGGCAACAAAAAGGTAATATAAATTATAAAAAAAAACAAGAACGTAAAAAGATAAGAAAACAGTCTATTAAAAAAATAAGAAAATTCTTTTAAATAAAAAATGTCATAACAATAATATTAAAGAAATGAAGAAAATATTAAAAAAAACAAAACACAAGAATGAAACAGTGACATAAAAATATATGAAAAGCAGAAATTCTTTTCAAAAAATCAAATTATTTACGGACATTTTTTTTCATTAAAAAATAATTAAGAAGATAATTATAAAAAAAGTTAAAATATATTACAAAAGAGAAGAAAGTTTTAAAATTAGAAAAATTAGAGAATAATTCACAAATTGAAGAAAAAAAAATGAAGCAAAGTTGGGAAAATTTTTAAAGAAAAAACATTCTATAAAATAGAATAACGATGTTAAAATAAGAATATTTAGTAAAAGCCTAAATTTACAAAATATAAAATAAGAGAATAAAAGTCTACAAAATAAAATAGAAAGTTGAGAAATTAAAAAAATTAAACAAATTAAATTAAATTAAAACAGCATTGAACAAATATTTTCAAAAATTCGTAAGTACAAGATAGAAACAAAAAAAATTTAAATGAAGAAAAAAGGTGTATAAGAAATGGAAAAATGACAACAAAAGTTAAAAAATTATTAAAACGGAAGGAATGACTGAAAAATAGTAAAACATGAAACAATTAAATAAATAGAAAGAAAATGGAGAAATGTTTTTTTTTCCTTAGTCTAAAAAACTGTAAGAAAGTGTAAATAAACAAGTCCAATAAAGAAAATTTAAAAACTTTATGTAAGAATAAGTAAGTCTGACAAAAATCTCGCAAAAAATAGACAAGGTGTGAAAACAAATTGAATAAATTTACTAAAAAATGAGCGTATATTTATTTTAAAAATATGGAAATACATAAGTATGAAAATCAACAAAATAAAAAGTTTAGTGAATGTTATAATAACAAAATTGTGTAAAATAATATTAAATAATATAAAAAGAAGAAAATTTAAGAAAATCCTAAAATGAAAGGATGCAAATACAAAAAAACAAATCAGATGAAAAAAGGAGAAAAAACCTTAAAATTTTGTAAAAATAAGAAATTATAAGATAAAAATTAAATAGTTTCTAAAAAGTGAAATCTCTTAGAAAAACTTTAAGAATTACAAAAAGGTTTATTGTGAGTAAATTTAGATAGATAGATAGTAGGTATTTTGATCATCAGTATTAGCACAATTTCTTAAATTTTATCAAAAATTAAATATTTAATTGTAAAGTTTTTTTTAATTTAAATCCAATGATTCATGATTTAAAACAATTATAACAGCCCTGCTTTTAAATATGAAAATTTTAACCCTTTAGATTTAGATTTTACTCAAAATCAATTAATTTTAATTCATATTATTTAATGATAATTAAACATTTTTAAATATTCAAATTTTTGTTTACATATTTCATTAATTTCATTATTTCTCTATATAGCGTTTTATTTATTTACGTATATAATTAATAAATTTAATAAATAAATAATTTCTTTGATAATTCTTTTTTTAATTAAATTTTTTTTTTATTTTTGTTATTAATTACATAAATGTTTTATATATGTATATATACATAATATTTTTTTATTTGAGGTTAACCTGCATTTTGTGTTAATTTTATCAATTACTAATTTTTATAATTTCTATAAACAAACTATAGGTTACGAAAAAATCATAAACATAGGTAAATGACTTTGAATTTTTATCATTAACAAAATTTTAATTTTGAATTAGATGCCACTTTTGCGCCATTTTGTTTACTCCACTTTTTACACTCGCTTGTAGTCGAGTGTAATGAAATAGGGAAAAGTGCAACGACAGCTAGGGATTTGAGTGTACACTATCTCGTCACTTCTGGTAGCGAGAACGCAAAAGTGTACACTTTTGTGAAAAGTGTAGAAAGTGTAGGTAGCGAGAACATACCTAATGATAATCGACGTATCAACCGCTGCTCGATGTATCGATCGTTAGTTGACGTAACTTCCCCAGTATGGTTGCTGCCGCTCCATGGTTTGACGGTGTGAACTCTCTTTATTGCTACTAGTCCAAGATGGCCACCGCCAGTGTTTTGACAGTTATTGCATGAAAGAGAGTTATGGATTTATATTTTACAAAATTTTACTCTTAATGTTGGTCGCCATGAATCTGATCTTGTGTTTTGGAATGCGAGTTTTATAGTCATGTTTTTATAATTTAAAACTACTATTAAAAGTAACTGCTAAAAGTGGCACAGTCCGCCGTGTTTGTCACTTGACAGCACAGCAGTCGGTTGATTCCAAGTTTGATAAGTTTATTTTTAATTTTATCAATTTAATATATTGTGAGTGGCACATTATTGCCGCGTGTATAAAAAGCTTAACATTAAGCTGCAGAATAATGATTAATTAGAAAGTTAACTTTCATTAAAAATGTTTGAAAATTTGTCATATCTCCTGTTCTAATTAAAATGTTTTAACGTTCTAAGTTTATAAAACTAACGTGGATCAATACCTAATAGGCTACAAAGTTTCGTTTAAACCGGAACAGTCATTTAAATGTGTTAGGCGTACAAAGTTTTGTAACAGACAGACAGACAGAAATGAAAATTTTGAAATGCTTTGGTTTCATTGATGCTCAAAACAAAAATGTATTTCAAAAATTTGAGGTTCTAAAGCCCAAAGCACAACGAATACGGTTACGGGAGCAGGGCATGAGATAATAAAGGACAGAGACTGTTTCTGTCCTTTTCTGTCTCATGTTCTGGTCCCGTAACCGTATTTCTATCTGCTTAGGCCTTAAGCCTTAAGTTAAGCAATGTAAAGACAAAATTCTAATTTTATTTATATGAATAATATATTTTAGAAAGAAGTAAAAAACAGGAACGAAAAACCAATATAAGCAAAACATTGTAAAAAAGCTTTTAATATTTAAATGAATTATTTTTATATTATACTTCATTGCTTCCTCTATGAGAAAGCACACTTTTTTGCTTACTTGTCCGCACCCTGTACATTTCAGTTTCTCTATGTAACATTAAGAAGCAGATAACATAAAAGATGGTCCTTATTAAAATAATATAAAGTTTTTTTTTCTTTAGTTTCTATGCTTTTTTCAGAAATTCAGTAAAATTATTTCTGTTCTACCGGGAGTATAATAGTAATAAAATAAGTTTAACGACCTGCAAATTGTTTGAGGGCGATTATAGATTATTGAAAAATGCGAAAAATTTGTTAATGCCATGTTTTATTCTGTTTGCCTGGCGCTTTCGTTGAATCATGGGAAAATTTGTTGAGGAGGGCACATAGTTTCTTGGGAGCTGGATATATATAGTGTGCATTCGCGCCATGACGTGCCACTCCGCGTTTCAAGCGCGCCGTCAAAGCAGAGGGCGGTAATTATGCATTTTACCAAACATCACACTTACATAGAGCAATTTTGCGACAGGCATCAATTTGCCGGCGACACGCTACCACGTGTACTTTTTACCACGAATGTCTAACGTACACTGAATCAAGCTCATGTTCTACCTAAGTAAATTCCTGATCTCATCCTCGACCTCTGTAATATATTCACCAGTCTATGGACTTGAAAATTAGATTCATAAATAAGTTCTATGTCATTTAATCACTTTATAAAAATTAAGAAATCACGCACATTTATTTTTTTTTACATATTTTTATAATTCATTAATAAACATAATTCCGTTATTATCCATAAACTATATTAAGAAGAGATAGTACACATACTCGAGAAGAGGTTATGTTTAAAGTTACTATTTCGGTTTTTGAAAAAGAAAACCTAACTTTTAGTATAATTTTATTCAATAAAAAGGTGGTAAAATTTACATATTTTAAAACAAAATAAAACATTAACGCTTATCATTGGACAAAAATTATAATTTTTGAGATTACAAAACGTTTCAGAAAACGAGGAAATTTATAAACTTGTTTCTGAACAGCCCCCTGAATCTCGCGTTGAAACGCATAGAATAGACTGTCATGAGAGTCGACGGGTGACTGTAGATGGCGTTGGATGTCACCTAGGCTGAGATTTGAAAAAATACAGAGACAATTTGATAAAAATCAAATATTTGATTAATTAAACTATTTTAAAACGTGTTTTCAAGTAGATATCTAAAGTTTATAAGATACTAGATATAAATATAAATAACTTTTATTTAAAAAAAGGAAAGAAACGTATTTTTAAATTGAAAATCAGTATACATTTTCTGATGAGGGAAATGTTTATTCAACTTTTACGGGGAAAATAAATTATACAGACCATATAGACATTAGAATAATATTTATATGAAATGTTTATTATGTATTGGGATAAAGAATAACAGTCTATTTTAATTTTCAAAACTTTAATAAAAATTAAAATATTAAATCTATTAAAAATAAAACTGATGTATCTAATTATTTTTCAAGTGAAATAAGAAAAAAAGTTTTTATCAAGAAATAAATATATATTTATTTTAAGGGCAAAAAGCAATAATAATTTATTATTAATTTACATTTAAATAGTTTTCTTATACTTGTTCGTTTCCCAGATGGAAAAAATGAATAAAATTTTTATAAACACATTTTATTGCAATTTGAGTTTATGTACTTTGTATAAAAACATTATATTCTTATAATATTATATAATATGTATATACTATAATTATTATATACAATGTATATTAATTTTATTTAGAAATTATAAATAGTTGCAATTTTTTTTTTTTTTTAATTATATATAATATTTATATAAAATCAATATTCATTGTATATAATGTATATTGTATACATATATATTATATAATGTTTATATACAAAGTGTATATAAATCAAATTACAATAAAACATGTTTATCGACATTTTATTCACTTTTACCAGTATCTGGGAAACAACATTTTTAAAACAAAACACTTAACTTTTATTTTTTTTATTTCGTTTTTTGCACGAGACATAACCTGACTTACATCCAAAACAAATGCACTTGTTTACCACATGTTTATTGAATATTAATAATCTTTTATATAAAAAAAATTAAAGAAAATCCCATTTTAAAATGAAATAAGTCTAAAAAAACTTTTATTCATAACAGGAGACAATTTTAAATTCCAAAAAAGACATTTTTTTATCAGTTTACAATGCGTTCTATCATCAAGTCAGCCTAGGTGACAGCCAGCGCCACCATAGTCGTTGCGCCACGACTTCCGGCATTTTCAACTCAAAGATTCAGGGGGCTGTTTCTGAATCTCAACAAATTTTAATTTTTATCTAACTGTGAGTTTTAATGAATTATTTTGTTTTAAATTAAATTTTCCAACTTTCGTCTGAAAGAAAATGCAGTTAAAATTAGTCTTTCTATTTCAATAGCTATAAATAATTACTTTAAACATAACCTCTTCTCGAGTATGTATCCAATTCTGTCTGAATAGGGTCTAAGGATTTATCTGAAAACTATGGTTTTTAAATTTTTCAGAATTTTAACTTCAAATTTGATGTAAAATTTCCAAATTTTTTAGTTTTTAAAAAACTCTTAATGCTAAGTGAAAAGATGTAATAAAAAAACATAACTGTAAATCAAGAAAAAACTATAATGTTATAAAGTAACTAAATTCGGTAATTAAGAACTAGAAGATGATATAAACCCCTAGAAAAAAAAGCTAACAAATGAAGAAAGATAATTAGAAAGTAAGGAAAAATTATTTGAAAGAAACAAAAATATTTTAAAGAAAAAATAACTAGGAAAGAAAAAAAATTACTTTAAGTTTAAAATATAAATTTAAAAAAAACTATAAAGTTACAAAAATTTTTTATAGAGTAAGTAAAAGTAAAAAAAAATTTCCAGGAAGTTAAAAATAACAAGAAAATGAAAGCATTAACTGAAAAAACAGGAAAATTTCCTAAAAACTGACAATTTAACCAGAAAGTGAGAAAAATAAGAAATTTAAATAAAAAAATTTCGGAATAAAGGAAACATCTGAAAAATGTACAAATTCCAAAATGGTTAAATAGAAAGTGAGAAAAAATTACTAGAAAATCACAGACTTACTTGATTTGGAAAAAGTATTAGAAACTAAAGAAAATAGAAATAAAAAAAGAATTAAAACTTTAACAAATAAACAAGAAATTAAAATTGTCTCTAATTGATGAAAAATTAGTAAAATTCTTTTTAGAGTTTAAGATCTATCTACAAAGCGAACCAGATGACTAGAAAAGTAGAAAATACTGTAAAAGCACTTAATAGTTATAAATAGTTATTTATGAAAAATAACTAGTAAATAAAAAAAAATTATCTGGTGAAAAATTTATGAAATTTATGAAAAATAACTAGAAAATAAAAAAAATTATCTGGTGATAAATTATTAGAATTTATTGTAAAGTAACTAGGAAATCATTTGAAATTACTGGGTGTTGAATAAATGACTATGAAAGAAAAGAATAATGATCCAAAGGATGAACATATAGATTTTTTTTCTTCCCAATAAATAACAAAATTGCATTAAAAAATAACTTGAATGTGAAGAAAAATTACTAGAAATGAAGTAAAATAATACTAGATCTGTAAAAAATTAATTAAAAGCGAAAAATTTGCTAAAATCTGAAAAAAACTAGATATTGTTAAAAACTAACTTAATTTAAAAAATATAGTTACTTTTTTCACATTCTAGTGATTTTTGACTTTCTAAATATCCTTTCATAATTTCTAGATATGTTTGCTTCCTTATAGAGGAGGCTTTGTGATCGATAAGATTTTCAATTTTCCAAAAATAGTCTAAATCGACTCATTTTTATCTAAAAAGCGTAAATTTTAATTCTGAAGCAAATGTCCAGATGTATGTGTGTACGTGTGCGTATAGCGTTTTTTGCCGCCAGGATATCTCGAGAACGTTTCAACGGATTCCAATAAAATTTAGATGACTTATAAAGCTTATGAATATCTAAATTTGGACACAGGAATTTTTGAAAATACTCAATCAAATTTTTTTGAGTACCTTTTTTTATCGAAAAAAATCGTTTTTTACCAAAAAATTTTTCGATGCTAAAAATACAGCTAAATAAATACAAAAATCATATTTCTTATCTCAAAACGAATCGATTGACCCATATAAAGTTTAAGATGGATTAAAAGTTCGTACAATAATTCATGTTTTTTCATTTTTTTGCATTTAAAATTCTTTTTTTTTTTTAATAACTTCCCGAATTAACTTATATATTATTAATTTATTGCTTCATTTATGAGGAAGCAAATTTTTTTGCTTACTTGGAAGTGAAGTGTCCTTGAAATGGACATAATTTTCACTTAGTTTACTTTGCGATTATTTTAGCATTTTCTAGGTACGTTTTTTAAATTTCTAGTTATTTCTTTATTATCTAGTTACTTTTAATTCCTAATGAAAGAAGCTTTGTATTCCTTCAAATTTACAAATTATTTAAAATGCTTTAAATTAACTTTCTTGTATTTAGAAATAAGTTTTGTCAGTTTCTGATCAAATATACGGATGTATGTGTGTGTATGGATGTACTTTTTTTTTGTCAACGCGACAACTTGAAAACGATTGAAAGGATTTAAGTAAAATTTCTTACTGTTATTTTTATCATAAAAATCTAAAATCAGACACAAGGGTTTTTAAAAATAACAATTAGAAAATGTTTTATTTGATTTTTTTTAAAACTGTTTAACCAATAAATTCAACTTCACATATTAAAAAATTATTGCCTCAAAACCAATCGATTGACTTATTTAAGTTCACGTTCTGTCAAAATTTAAAAAATAAATCGCAATTTTCAAATTTTTAAACAAATTAAAATATCCTTTTTCTAAAAAATTATTATTGCTTTAAGCAGATCTTTCTGCTGACATGGAAACAAAATTTTCATGAAACGAACATAATTTTCGGCTTGTTTTTTATGTAGCATGCTCAATTTTTGAGAAGGCCTCTTTACAATTTTCCTTCATTCTGTATTAATTTACTTTTAGTTTGATACAAGAATAATTCATTTTGGTCAATTTTTTCTGGAGATTATAGAATTTTGACACAAACATAAGTTTCCGAGTTATACATCATCTCGCATGTAGCTCAACTGCATTCCTAAAATCGATCATCCCTCTCTCACAAGCTCTCATACGTTCAGTTTTATATCAACGTCGTATCGTTAAAATAAAATAATTGTTTACTCTCTAAGAGATTCTTTCACTATTATTTTCGCATAAAAGTAGTAGCTTTTGAATGTTTTAGACAATTCGCTGAAAGTTCATCTGGGGGGACATGAAACGTAATAAGTCATTTTACATATCTAGTAAATGACTTGGAATTCCTCATAAAAAAAAAACAGTTAAAAAGAGAGGAATGCAAAGGAATACAAAGCATTGGAAAATATTAGGAAAATTGTTGTTGAAATCGCTCGGCGGACAGGTAAAGCGTTAAAAACGGAGATGGTAACGAATTTCAGGAAAAGATAAATTTGTTATTTTCACGAGTACTACAGAGAATATATATCTGTTTAACGACCGCTATTACGTGCACGACCTCCACGAGAGGGAGTCTTTCGAGTAAATGAAGTAGTTTGACGTCCGATTATCTCACGGCTCTACCCTTTGCGTTGTCATTAGAAGGTCATTGTAAAGTATTCAGGCCCTTTTAACATTGAGCTGTTTTTCAGTCTCTATGTTTCAAATTGCTTGTAGAATTGCTTCACGTATGAAAATAAACATAACTCTCGTCTAGAATTTACTCTCGTTAAATACAAATCATTCCCTGTGAAAATTATTTCTCAGAATTTGAATTTGCATATAAAAGCTTGTATATCCTCAATTCTAGTTGTATGGATACATTATAAAGGGAATAATAATTAAATAACATAATACGTATTGAATTATTGATGCACGTTTAAATCGAAGAACAATTAATTTAATTTTCGAAGAAGAATTAACTCCACTCGGTTGAGTTTCAGTTAATTGCGAAATCTCTCGTTTCTACCAAGAATTCTTCCCTGTGAAAATACCATCAAATATTCGAATCTCTGGAATCGGAATTAATAAAGCCGCGTGCTTAAAAATGTGTTAACGAGATCTGGATTTTTTTGTAATAATTTGATTCATTCTTCGTAGTCTTGCACACTTTCACTTAAGAAAGATTTATTTCCTGCGTGCCACGCATCGTGGGCACGATTACACTAATTGCGAAGGTAATGAAAAGGTCAGAGGTGCGAACGACAGCGATCTATCGATCAATCGGTGAAGGAAAAAAAACTCTAATTGTACGCCGGGGGTGAGTGGTTTTCGTGTCGCGCCCCACCTCCCGTTTATCAGTATGTAATTAATGTTAATTATACATCCTGCGATCGATCTGCGCTTAAGTTACTGCCAACGGGCCTTCCGTCAAGCAGACCGAGCAGCGATTGTTATCGATTATATTGAAAAATTATTATTACCATTTCATGTGAATATCGTGGGTCACTATTCAGATCTGTATACTTTCTGTTGCGCACAACTATTTGCACGCTTCTACTCCTGTTTGATTACAAAAAAACTACAAAATCGTTTGTATTTATTGCATCTTGTAAAGTCGATGTTGCAACGAGGCATATCAGAAAAATTTCATAAAATGATTTCTAAGTGTTTTACCTTGCAGAAAATTATTTCTATCTGAATTAATGGAAAAACGCTTTGGCTATGAGAAAACTAAATAATAATAATCTCCGTAAACTCCTGAAGCTTAGTTACTATTTATATTTATTCATTTTTTTCTGTCCATGTTTGAAAACTTGAAGTAATGTTGGTTAGTTTTTATATTTGGGCTATATTCTATTTTAAACCGTTCCACTAGCAAAAGACTATCGCGTGAAAAGAATTTTTTAAATCGGTTTAATTTGATTAAAACTAAAGTAAAAATAAATTGTAATAGGCGAATCTGAAAGAGAATTTATCAAGCTTTAAAATGATACTAAACTTTTTTTAAAAAAATTTTAATTTCATGTAAAATTTTAGGTTTAAAAATTTCAAACATTTATATCTCAAATATTTTTTTCCCCGATTTTTCCTCTTGAAATTCGATGTAACTTATACTAAAATAATGTTTAAAATTTCCTATATTTTACTATATGTAAAGACCATAATGGACTTTTAGTGGAGTTTGTAGAAATAAATCTTAATGAAAAATCATTTTATTTCATTTGACATATCAATATTAATAGAAAAAGAAAAACAAACGAATTCTACCATGAGAATGGTTATACTACGCGACTTCAAATTAATGTCAGATTAAATAAATTGGTTTTTTAATGCATTTTTTTCTAAATCCCGTGAAACGTCCATTATGGTCTTCACACACTGAAAAAAAAAGAATTTAAAATTTACTTGAGTATTAAGTAACATTTACTTTTGTTTCTCAAGCAATGCAAATAAATTAAAAATTGCTGTGAATCCAGGTAATTTTTACTTTGTTTTCTAAGAAGAAAAAAACAAATGACACTTTTGAAGTAAATTTGACGTTTTGTGTCAAACTCTTTGAAGTTAAATTTTAATTATATTCCGGAAGATTTAATAATGGAAGTATAAATAAAAGTAAGTAGAAAGATAATTTATGTATTAGTTTATTATTTATTTTTCTTTAATTTCTCCAAATATTCTTTTTACATACAAAACGTCAAATTTGATTCGAAAAGTGACATTTTTTTCCTTAGAAAACAAAGTAAAAATTACCTGGTTTCACAGCAATTTTTAATTTGTTTCCATTGTTTGAGTAAAAAAGTGAATAATACTTAAAACTCAAGTAAATTTTAAATTGTTTTTCTTTCAGTGCATAGTAAAAAAAAAATTTTAAACATTATTTTAGTGTAAGTTACATCGAATTCCAAGAGGGGGTGTTTTGAGATATTAATCTTTGAGATTTTTAAACCTAAAATTTTACATGAAATTGAAATTTTTTTAAAAAAAGTTTAGTATCATTTTAAAGCTTGATAAATTCTCTTTAAAATTGGTCTATTACATTTTATTTGAGACGGTTGGTGCAGAAACCGCACAAGTCCACAAATCGTAATTGTTCAGGAATCAATAAAAACCGTTTTTCTTGTAAATGTGAGAATTTTTTTTGATTCTGCGTTTTGTATTATTTTCTACTAACCTATATGTTTAAAAATTCAATATGATTGATTTATATTTTAATTAATATAGGGTATAAAACAAATAAATTAACTTTTGGACTTGTGCGGTTTCTGCACCAAATGAAATGGAAAACAAAGAAAATGTATTGAATCAAGTAAAGCATCACAGTTTTAGTAAATTTTTAGTAACATTTATTAAAAATTTTTAATTTGTATAGTTTTTATTAGCATTTTATAAATAATAAACATTTTTTAAAAATCACTCTCTAAGATTTTCTTAACAATTATCACATAATTCACTATTATTGTTTTCTGCCTTGCTTTCAGTGCATCTTATTTATAATATAGACTGTTTTATATAAATTATTTAACAACGTCTAAAACACTTTAGAAATATCGTAAATAAATATTATTTCATCCATTGCGCATCTATGTGCGCAGCTTGGAATCATGGACTTGTGCTGTTTCTGCACGAAACGAAAATTTGTTTATTTATTTTAAAGGGTTTAGAGTTTAGTAACATATGTAATATTTTACTAAATTGTAGAGCTTCATTTAAAGATAAATTTTCCATAAAAAAGTGATTTTCGCAAAAAAAGTGGACTTGTGCGGTTTCTGCACCAACTGCCTCATTTTTAATTTAGGTTTAATCAAATTAAACCGATTTAAAAAATCCTTTTCACGCGATAGTATTTTGCTAGTGGAACGGTTTGAAATAGAATAGCCCATTTATTCATCTTTTTCTGTTTACGTTTTAAAATCCAAAGTGAAGTCAGTCCCTGCTTTTTATCTTTATCAGAAAATTTTAAAATTGTTTTAGTTTACTGACACACTTATATGAATTTTAATAATAGTTTAGAATAATTTAAAGTGTCGAATAGTCGAATTTATTAAAAATTTAAATGACGTTATTTTACTTTCTTGGAAAAAATTAAGTACAGTTTTAATTATTCTGTAACTTTTTTAACCATTTTTAAAATTCCGAAACTTTCATCAAGTTTGCTGCAAGTTTGAAAACTTCCTGAAAGGTTGCGATTTTTAATTTAATTTTTTCAAATACCAATTATTCTCTTCAGTCTTAAAATTATTGTCATAAATATTTAAATTTAATATACAAGTTTTCATTTACTTCTGTCATTTTTCAATTATTTTCTCAAAATTTCAATTATTTTTTTCTATCATTAAACTATTGCCAGAAATATTTAAATTTCCAACACCAGTTTCTATTTTACTTTTTTTAATTCCAATTACTTTTGTCATTATTCAAGTATTTTTGCAATTTTAGAATTATTTTCTACAAATTTCAATTATTATTTTATTCAAATTATTGAATGTGACCTATTAATATTTAATATAGTAATTATTATTGTTATAACAAATTTTAATTTTATTGTTACTTGAAATAAATTTTTAAATTTTATATTGTAATGGGCTTTTTCCAGTAAATGAATAGGTAAATAAATAAATTCAATGTTTTTATTGCCATGAATTTTTAAATTTATTATATTAGTTTTTAATTATTTTCTACAAATTTCAATCATTTTCTTTATTATTTTTATTATTGGCATGAGTTTATTAAATTTGTACATTGTTTTTCAATTAATTTCAACAAATTTCAATTATTTTCTTTAAACTTCAATTATTCTCTATACATTTTTTATTTATACACCAGCTTTCAATTATTTATGTCATTATTCAATCAGTTTCATAAGATTTCAATTTTTTGGTCAATTTTTCAAGTATTGTCTTTAAATGTTTAATTTTATGCACCAGTTATCAATTATTTTTTTCAAATTACACTTATTTTTGTTATTGTTTAATTATCTTTTTGTAATTTTCTATTATTTTTGAAACTTTTCATTTATTTTTTAAAAATTTCAATTGTGTTCTTTAATCTTCAAATTATTGTCAGGAATATCCAAATTTTCTACATTGAAGTGCAATTCACTTTCGTTATTTTTCAATTCTTTTCTTCAAATTTCAATTACTTTTGTTATTAATCAATCATTTTTGTCATTTTCCATTTATTTTTTTCATATTTTTGTTATTTCTGCCATTTTAGAATTTTTTTTTACAAATTGCAATTATTTTATTTAATTTTTTTTATTGTCATGAACTTTTAAATTTCTTACACCTGATTTCAATTATTTTCATCATTATTTTTATTATTGTTACGAATTTATTAATTTTTTTACACCTTTTTCAATTATTTTCTTCAAACTTTAATTAATTTTTTCATATTAATTTGAATTTTTTTGCCATTTTTGAATTATTCTCTTCAATTTGCAATTATTGTTTTCAAACTTCAATTAATTTCTTCAACTTTCAATTATTTTCCTCAAACTTATAAATTTTGTTTTTTAAACTTTACAATTATTGTCCATAATTTTTTAATTTTTATTCCAGTTTTAAATTATTTATTTCAATATTTTAATTGTTTTATCAAGTTTTCAAGTATTTTCTTCAAATTTTTAATTTTTTAAAAATTATCAATTATTTTTATCATTTTTCAATTACTTTTTCAAGTTACAACTATTTTTGTCAATATTAAAATATTTTTGACATTTTGGAGTCACTTTCCTGAAATGTCATTTTCTCTAATCTTTTTATTATTGTCATGAATTTATTAACTTTCGAAGATCAGTTTTCAATTATTTATATCATTATCCAATTAGATTCTTCACATTTTAATTGTATCGTTAATTTTTCAATTATTTTATACAATTTTTGAAATCATGTATTAATTTTTTTTTATTACTTCATTTTTTAATATATTTCTCATTTTTCATTAATTTTTTGCTTCCTCATAGAGGAAGCTTTGTGATCGTTAAGATTTTCGATTTTCAAAAATAATCTAAATCGACTTATTTCTTATTTTCATCTAAAAAGCGTAAATTTTTATTCCTAAGTAAATGTCCAGATGTGTATGTGTGTGTATATGTGTGTGTGTGTGTGTGTGTGTATGTATGTATGTGTGTGTGTATATAGAGTTTTTTGTATACAAGATATCTCGAGAACGCTTTAACGGATTCCAATAAAATTTGAATGACTTATTAAGCTCATGAATATCTAAATTTGGACACAGGGATTTTTGAAAATACCCAACCAAATTTTTTAGAGCACCTTTTTTCATCGAAAAAAATCGTTTTTTGCCAAAAAATTTTTTCATGCTAAAAATACAACTTAAAGAATACAAAAATCATATTCCTTATCTCAAAACGAATCGATTGACCTATATAACTTTTATAATTGATCAAGAATTTGTAAAATAATTTATATTTTTACATTTTTTTGCATTAAAATTTTTTTTTAACAACTTCCCCAATTAACTTATATATTATTAATTTCTTGCTTCCTCTATGAGATAGCAAATTATTTTGCTTACTTGGAAGCGAAATGTCCATGAAATGAACATAATTCTCACCTAGTTTTCTAAATTTCAGTTATTTTTGTCATTTTTGCTTCCTCATAGAGGAAGCTTTGTGATCGTTAAAATTTTCGATATTCCAAAAATAGTCTAAATCGACTCATTTTCATCTAAAAAGCGAAAATTTTCATTCCTAAGCAAATGTCCAGATGTATGTGTGTGTGTGTATGTATGTGTGTGTGTGTGTGTGTATAGCGTTTTTTGTGTACAAGATATCTTGAGAACGCTTAAACGGATTCCAATAAAATTTGGGTGACTTATTAAGCTCATGAATATCTAAATTTGGACACAAGGATTTTTGAAAATACCCAACCAAATTTTTTTGAGCACCTTTTTTCATCGAAAAAAATCGTTTTTTGCCAAAAAATTTTTTTATGCTAAAAATACAACTTAATGAATACAAAAATCATATTCCTTATCTCAAAACGAATCGATTGACCTATATAACTTTTATAATTGATCAAAAATTCGTAAAATAATATAATTCATATTTTGACATTTTTTTGCATTAAAATTTTTTTTTTAACAACTTCCCCAATTAACTTATATATTATTAATTTCTTGCTTCCTCTATGAGGAAGCTAATTATTTTGCTTACTTGGAAACGAAATGTCCATGAAATGGACATAATTCTCCCCTAGTTTAACTATTTTCTACACATATACATTTTTTTGATATTTTTTAATTATTTTTTTCAAGTTTCAATTATTTTCTTGAAAATTCTATTATTTTTTTCAATTTTTCAACTATTGTCTAAAAAGTGTAATTTACACCTGCTTTTATCATTATTTATGTCATTATTCAATTAGTTTCTTTACTTTTATTTCTTCAATATCTCAACTATTGTGCAAAAATTTAAATTTTTTACACCAGTTTCGAACTTTTGTTTCAAATTTTAATTATTTTTGTCATTCTTTAATTATTTTTTTGTAACTTCAATTATTTTCGAAACTTTTCAAATATTTCAAATTCCAATTATTTCGTTTCAATTTTTATCATCATTTTCTTATTTTTAATCAATTTTTTCAATTAGTTTTATCATTTACATCTTTTTTTTCAAATTGAATTATTTTTGTCATTATTTAATTATTTTCTACATATTTCAATTATTTTTGCGATTTTCGAATTGTTTTTTTCAAACTTGAATGGCTTTTCCTGCTTTTTTTATTTAAAAACTTACTATTTAGTCACTTTTTTTTTATTTAAAAGCTCACTATTTACTCACTTTTTTCACTTAAGAACTCATTATTTACTCACTTTTTTTAAATTAAAGCCTTTTTTCACTATTTTTAATCTGCAAATCCACTGGCAGCCCTCCGTATTGGATAAATATTATTTATCGATTTGTTTTATTTATTAGTATAGTCTAATTTCTAAAATGTAGGAAAAACTAATCGAGCGCTTGCGCGCGTTATATTTTGCTAGTATATAGTAATGTTAGTAATATAATTTGGATACAGAAAATATTTTCGAAATACTTCGTCCCAATATTTATAAATGTAATCCTCTAAATAATAATTAAAGTTATTAAAATAAGAACTAATTTAAATTCTGTTTGTTATGTTACCAATCAGCAAAACACCAAATTTTTTTTCGAGCCAAATAAATTTCATTTTCAGTTTATGTGTTTGACTTTGTGGAGAAGTTACTTTGTAAAATCAAAGCCGACAATTCGTAATCATTGTAAATTACGAACGAATCTTACACATCAGACATGAATAGAGGTCTGCTTATGGTAACGGGGAATAATATTTGTCCGTTTCTCACGACTTGAACGACCGTCCTGTTATCGAATGTCTGTGGCAAATGAACAAAATTTGCAAATTTCCAGAAACTCTAGCAAGACGTAGCACGAATTGGTTTGTTATTTTGGCCAGACGTTAATTCTTACAAGTGACAAGAGACACTTGCCAGACCACCTCGACATTTTCCTAGCGGTGTATTAAATTTCCACATTTTTCTGAAATCAGAAGACCTTCCCAACATGAAAACAGGAAATCCAACTAATTTACGCATTTCTACTTCAAACAAATGTTTACTTGAATTATGAGGGGTTTCGAAATATCTAAAAAAACTTTAAGAAGAAAGTTGTATTTAAAAAAATGCTTTATCAGAATTTTAACATAAATTAGATTTTCTAATAAATTTTTGTAGAATTCTGGTAATTATTGAAACTCCGATGGACATTTTATGAAATTACATTAATTACCAAATTTCAACGAAATTCCGACTAATCCGAAAAATATTTTAAATTAACTCCAATGGAATCCCAATGTAATTACGACAATATTATCACGGTAATTGGCACAGGAATTATAAAATTTGTGAAGGAAAGACGATTAACGATTATTTGAGTAGAATTTAGTCTGAGTTTTATTAAGGAAGTTCTACCGTATGACAATACTAGTCAAAACAGAAACCATTATTTTGAGGCTAGGTTTAAATTTAATTTTACTAATATATAATTAAATAATTGTATTTATTAACTTTTTTAACTTTATTTACTTTTTAAATATGACTATTTTTCATGTGCGATCAAAATCAACATTTTAAAATGTCAGAACGTCTGAACTGTATCGTGTAAAACACGAAATATTTTTACAAATTAATTTATTGCAACTCTCACAAGAACCCATTGTCTTTTTTTAAATACAATATCGGCTTATTAGATATCTGTGTTTAACTATACAAACTTTGATCACTATCTGGTCATTTAATAATTTTTAATATGAAAATATATGTGACAGAGTAATGAATTCTCATAAGAATCAATGTTAAACAGGTTAAACAGTGAAAAAATATGTCGATCCTAACTTTTTTCCCAAGAACCTACAGGTCTCAAAAATTTAACTACAAAATTTTAGAAACTTTATCTATCAGTACACCAAGTTTTATCAAAATATGTTTGATTATTCGATTTACGGTAGAACTTCCTTAAATATTCCTAGAAATATGACAAGATTCCATTTGCGTTTTGAACAAATTCAATAGATTTTCGACGGAATTTTAATGCAATTACGACAAAGTAATCAAAATTTTAAATTCAGGAATTCGGTTAGAATCCCAATGGTATTACGTAAATTATTAAAATTATGAAGAAATTCCTTTTACAATTACAGTAACTTTCAAAAATTTTAAGGGAATCCGATGGAATTTTGACTTTATTCGAATTCAAATATAATAAAGTCATAATTGAATTCCAACTTAGAGAGAATTTCAACTGAACTGTGATAAAGTTCCAATTCCATTATGATTAATTTCCATAATGAAAGCACAATTTGATTCCCGTAATTATCTAAATTTTTTAATTTTTACAAGAATGCAACTGTTATCTAATTAGAATTTCTTGCGAAATCCGGTAATTAGGGGAGAGTGGCCATCAATGTACCAGTTTTTTCAATGAACCATTCCAATTTTCTCAGAAACAATTAAATAAAAATTCTCCTAATTTTAAATATAAATGAAGTTTGCGTAATCACACTACGTCCATAAATTTGAGACGTGTGGATTTATTCTTTACAGAGAAAACTGAAGAAAACTGTTTTTGATGCACTGAAGAAAAAATTTACCTAAAATACAAACACGTTTTTTAATTGAAATAAGGCAATTTAAAAATAAATGTACTTACGATTTATTTTGTTTTGGGCCTTAACTACAATATTCTAATGAGATAAATATTTTGAAATATTGGATTAAGTTATGAAAAACCATTTTTGTTGCAAATGTCATGTTGATTCAATGTACCGGGGAACAATGAACCACCTGGAATTTTAGTGTATTTTCGATTTCTAGAGTGATATGCCTGATTTAAAACTAGGCATGCGTACAGCATGTTACAGCGATTGTTATCAGTACTTTTCTCAACATAGCAAAACTAAAATGCCATTTTAGCTAGTTAACTTAAAGTTGAGGTATATTTATGTTATACATTATCAATTAAAAAGTGTTAAGTAATATTTTTTTATAGTATTTGATAGAAAATAAGTTTTTTTACAAAGTGAAAATTGCAATATTATTATTGTTGAACATTTTTAGTGTTTTTATAGAGGTGGTTCATTGTGTACCCAGGTTGTTGAAAATGAAAATAGCTTGTTAGTTTAGAAAGATCCTAAATTTTATTATTTAATCAAAATAAATCGTGTATAATATGTGTGCATTACCTAGAGAAGTGTTGTAGTTTTATATTGATGCAAAGAAGTGCTTGAAATTGGTGAAATTGAATAAGTACTATGACCTTGAAAAAAAACCGGTACATTGATGGCCACTCTCCCCTACTCTATTTTTGGCGGGATTCTATGAAGCCATACTAATTTCAAAATTCCAGAGGAAATCCTTTAAAATCCTTTTACTGACTTTAAGTATAGAATTCCGACTGAATTCTAGTAAAATTTCTATTTAATTTTATCAACTATGAAACTGACAAAAATCTAACGGAATTGCTTCCCCAATTAACTTATATATTAATAATTTCTTGCTTTCTCTATAAGAAAGCAAATTATTTTGCTAACTTAGAAGCGAAATGTCAATGAAATAAACATAATTCTCACCTAGTTTTTGTTATTATTCAATTATTTTTAATATATTTCAATTATTTTCTGCATATTTCTGTTAGTTTTATTATCTAAAACTTATTTTCATCAAATTTCAATATTTTTTTTCAATCTTTCTTTTTTATGGTCATAAATTTCTGAATTAATTATACATTTTTAAATTTTTGTCTACGAATTTCAATTATTTTCTTTAAATTTCAGAAATTTTCTTCAATAATTTTATTATTATGTATTAATAATTTTGAAATACTTTACACCAATTGCAAATTATTTTTTACTAGTTTCATTTATTTTTTTCAAATTTCAATTATTTTTTTCAATCTATCATTCCTTTAATTATTTACACCAGTTATCAATTATTCATGTCATTATTCAATTATTTATCTCAAACTTTCATTATTTTTGTTATTTTTCATGTATTACCTTATAATTTAAATTTTTTGTAATTTCTCAATTATTTTCTTCAAATTTCTTTTATTTTTGTTATTGCTCGACTATTTTTTCCTATTATAAATTATTTTTGGCATTTATTAATTATCTTTTTAAAATTTTCAATTAATTTCGTCATTTCTTAATCATTGTCAATATTTTCGACATTGCTATATTAATTTCTCCAAATTTTACACTTATTTTCTTATATCTTTAAATTATTGTCATGAATTTTTTAATTTCTTACTTCAATTTTCATTTATATTTTCCATTTCCCAACTTATTTTCAAATTTTAATTATTTTTATCAGTTTCAAGTTTTTTCTTCAAATTTTGAGCCAGTATCATTTTGACACATGACTTAATTTTAGATTGTTATATTGTACAGAATGGAAATGTTATTTTGTACAACTGTTAAATGTTATTTTGTACAGTTATGAAAAATGAATTTGTTATTTTGTACAATTTTTTAAAAAAGCAATAAAACATTGGGAGTACAATATTTTAGCTTTTTTAAAAAATTGTACAAAATAACAAATTCATTATTCAAAATTGTACAAAATATCATTTAGCAGTTGTACAAAATAACATTTCCATTCTGTACAATATAACAATCTAAAATTAAGTCATGTGTCAAAATGATACTGGCTCCAAATTTTTTGTTTTTTACTTAATTTTTAATTAGTTTTGTCATCTTTCAATTATTTGTCTCAAATTTTTATTGTTTTTGTTATTTTTCACGTATTACATTCAAATTAAATTTTTTTTTGAAATCTCAATTATTTTCATCAAATTTCTGTTATTTTTGTTATTGCTCAACTATTTTTTCCTATTATGAATTATTTTTTTGTCATTTTCTAATAGTTTTTTAAAATTTTCAATTAATTTAGTCATTTATCATATATTATCAATATTTTCGACATTTTTTTATTACTTTATCCAAAGTTTACTTATTTTCTTATATCTTTAAATTATTGTCATGGATTCTGTAATTTCTTACTTTAATTTACATTTAATTTTTCCATTTTTTAATTATTTTTGTCATTTGTCAATTGCTTTTTATTTTTAATTTTAATTATTATTATCATTTTTCAAGTATTTTTCTTAAATTTTAATTTTTTTTGTGATTTTGCAATTATTTTGTCATTATTCAATAATTTTCTTTAAGCGTCAATTTTTATCTCGAATTTTTCAACAATTGATTTCTAATTGTTATTTTGTTTCTCCATTTTTCAATTATTTATGTCAATTTTTACGTCTTTTCTTCAAATCATAAATTTTTTACATAAATTTGAATTAGTTTTATCATCTTTAATTTTTTTTCTTGGTTTAATTATTTTTGTCATTTCTCGACTATTTGTTCCATTTTTCAATCATTTTTGTTATTTTCCAAGTCATTTCTTCAAATTTTTAATTTTTTTCCTAATTTTTTGATTAGTTTTATCAACTTTCATTTTGCTTTTTCAAATTTAAATTATTTTTGCCATTTTCCAATTATATTCTTCAAATTTCTATTATTTTTGGCTTTTTGGAATTATTTTCTTCAAAGATCAATTTTACCTTAAAAACTTATGTATTACGCACTTACTTTTTTTCCTTTAAAACTCACTATTAGCTCACATTTTAAAATTAAAAAGTCACTTTCTTCACTATTTTTAATCAGCAAGTCCGCTGCACTGAGAAAAATATTTTCTTGATTTAAATATAAGTATTTGTTTAAATGATTTTGGTTAAATGAATAATGTTTTCAAGTTTAATTTCAATGTATTAGAAATATCTGAAGTTTTGATAGAAATATATCTTACGTTTGAAGATAATTTCCTGTTTGTTTGATTAAAAACTAAATTTTATTTAAATTAAACCAAATTTGTGTTTGAAGTCTTCATACTTGAAAGAAATATATTTTATGTTTGATTCAAACATATTGAATGCGCAGAGGTCTTTGTGCATTCAATATGGCGTCGTTACTGTTCTGACGTTAGTTTACTTTTTCTGCAAGACATGCACGCGTCGTTTCTAGTAGTTACGTGTGTTTGTCGCTTTATTGGAAAAAAATGTTTACAATCCTGGTTTTGTTTTTATTAAATTGATTTCTTAAATGTGTAAGTGTTATTATTTTAACGAAAAAGTCAGGTATATCTGAAGTGATTAAAACTTTTGTGCACAAGTAAGTTTACTAAAGATATTGTTTCTTTTGTGCATTTTTCTTCAAAATTAGCCTGATTCAAAGTTCCACATTTCCAGAATTGGGTGCAGTTATAATGAAAAGTGTAATTTTCTTCGGTTTTTATAGTTGGCTCAGTCCAGCTGAACCGTGTCAACAAAATTCCATTGATTTTCTGAAATGTTAAAACTTTCATGAAAATCTGTAGTTCACAACATAACAAAAAAACACTTTTAACCGTTTTTTTAAATTCCATATCTTTGTTGGTTTTTTTTGCATTAACAAATTTTAGCAACATTTTAAACAAATATTAATAACTCAACAGTGGTTTGCAATAAATTAATGAAACTTATGTGGATAATCTAAAAATGTTCACTCTTTTTAACGAAAATAATTGCAAAATTTTAATATAAAAAATTACATATTTTTAATAACAATTTTATAAACAATTTGAAATATTTAAGTGTTCTACCCCTACGGTTGAGATGAAACTCATAGAAAATGTACACAGAGATGTCTTCTTTAAGTTTCTAAAAAAAAAAATTGGTATTTTCAATAAGAAGTGTAGATAATATATTTATTTTCTCTTCGCGCGCCAACAGTTACGCTGCGAGAAGCTCCGGTGCACTGTGGTCAGAATCTGCACTTTACTGTTCAAAAAAGGCTACAGCCTCCAAATTTTAACGAAATTGGTTGACTCTTGATTTAAAACACTCAGGAATAAATTCTTAACAACTTTAAGGAAGCAGTTTTTTAAATTTATGTTTTTATTATTATTATTTTAATGTTAATAACAAAATAATGACAAAGTTTTTAGTATATCTTCATTTTATCAAATAAAAGTCGTCTTTATGCTGAATATCATTTAAATCGGCTGACTATCGATCTTTAAAAGGCAAAAAATAAAGTTTAAATGAATAAAAAAATTGTTTATTTAGTTAATAAATATTTTATTTCATTTAAGTTAACAAAAGAATAACGCGCATTTTTATAGTTGAAATAAATTAGTTTTTTTGCATTTATTTTAGTATTTAGTTACAATTGACAATTATACATTAATATATAGTTTAAAAAGTGTTGTTTGTCATTATTATAAACAAATTAAATTAACAAATGATCAGCTCACTTCTTTTTCTGTCGAAACTGAATACCTTTTTCTAGTTTTAATAAGTTTGATTTTCGTGCTATTCATTTTTTAATTAAATTTGTTTATAACAATGATAAAAAGCAATTTTTAAACTAGTCAAAAAGAAATGTTACTGTTAAAAAATTATAAAAATTTAAGAAAAAAATCGATTTAGTTTCGACAGAAAAAGAAGTGAGCTGATCATTTGTTAACTTAATTTGTTTATAATAATGACAAACAACACTTTTTAAACTATATATTAATGTATAATTGTCAATTGTAACTAAATACTAAAATAAATGCAAAAAAACTAATTTATTTCAACCATAAAAATGCGCGTTATTCTTTTGTTAACTTAAATGAAATAAAATATTTATTTACTAAATAAACAATTTTTTTATTCATTTAAACTTTATTTTTTGCCTTTTAAAGATCGATAGTCAGCCGATTTAAATGATATTCAGCATAAAGACGACTTTTATTTGATAAAATGAAGATATACTAAAAACTTTGTCATTATTTTGTTATTAACATTAAAATAATAATTATAAAAACATAAATTTAAAAAACTGCTTCCTTAAAGTTGTTAAGAATTTATTCCTGAGTGTTTTAAATCAAGAGTCAACCAATTTCGTTAAAATTTGGAGGCTGTAGCCTTTTTTGAACAGTAAATTGCAGATTCTGACCACAGTGCACCGGAGCTTCTCGCAGCGTAACGGTTGGCGCGCGAAGAGAAAATAAATATATTATCTACACTTCTTATTGAAAATACCAATTTTTTTTTTTAGAAACTTAAAGAAGACATCTCTGTGTACATTTTCTATGAGTTTCATCTCAACCGTAGGGGTAGAACACTTAAATATTTCAAATTGTTTATAAAATTGTTATTAAAAATATGTAATTTTTTATATTAAAATTTTGCAATTATTTTCGTTAAAAAGAGTGAACATTTTTAGATTATCCACATAAGTTTCATTAATTTATTGCAAACCACTGTTGAGTTATTAATATTTGTTTAAAATGTTGCTAAAATTTGTTAATGCAAAAAAAACCAACAAAGATATGGAATTTAAAAAAACGGTTAAAAGTGTTTTTTTGTTATGTTGTGAACTACAGATTTTCATGAAAGTTTTAACATTTCAGAAAATCAATGGAATTTTGTTGACACGGTTCAGCTGGACTGAGCCAATTGTTTATATATAAACACTTAAAGTAATCTCAAACATAAAGGATGCTTTATATAAAAGCAATAAGAGACAAAAATTAAACTATCGCGGAACATATTTTGTCTTTAAAATAAACAAATTTTGTGTTAAAAATAAAAAGAATAATATGATAAGGATAAAAATTTCTTTTATTTAAAATAAAATTTACTTCGTTTAAAATGAAAAATTATATTTTGTTTGAAGTAAATGAAATTTTAGTTTGAATCAAACAAAAAATATGCTTAAATCAAACATAAATGATCAAACACTAAATTTGTTCAAATCAAACCTAATTATGTTTGACTGTATAACAAAGTGAAATTAAGTTTAAATCAAACATATTATGTTTGATTCAAACAAAATTTTTTCTCAGTGTGGCAGCCCTGTATTTTTGAAAAAAAAATGTCAGCTGTATTAGATCCGCAATTTTGATTTTTAAAAATCTGACTTCAATCGTAATCATCGACCTCCGAAACCCGCTATTAACAAATTTCAAACAAAATTTTGAAAAAAAAATTTCCGTCATATTGGACCCGCAATAAGAAAGGCGTGTATTGACTTTTTATACCCAATCTGCTTAATATTTCTTATTAACCGATAATTATTTTAATATTATAGCTATTAATCATACATAAAAGAAATCCAGGAAAAATATGATTTTAGACCCTGGAAAACCGGGAATTTGAAAATCATGTTTCGGTAGACACCCTGTTTCTTGTAATTACGATGATTACCGAGATTTTGATAAAAATCCATTGAAATGCCGATTGTATGCAAATTTAATTATGACTAATTTTAAACCGATTTCCGACCGAATTATGCTGAATTCCAACTAAATTTTGATTCAATTACAAGCGAATTCGAATGTAATTACTTTGATTTTCGACATTCCGACGGAGATCTGACATTGAACCAAAGAACACCGTTTTCAGCAGAATCACATGGAACGATTTGAAGAGTCTTCGTATCAAAAAGTCTTTATACTATCATAATGAAGGTCAATGTGGACGCTTTTTCTTTGTATGACGATCTGTGACAATAGACCACACACATGGTACGCTATAGGTACTACAGCTTCTCTCTTAGGGTCATGACTTGAGTCATCTATCTTACGTTATAGCAAGCCTTATATTCAAGCCATGACACTAATGTTTCACTCTTTCTTGTCGACAGTTTTTATCTTTGCGCGTCCTTCCTAATCGAGTGCGATCCAACATTTTTAAACGCAGATTACATTCTTATTGTTAGTAATACATTTTGAAAGGGCGTGTCATATTTATATTCATTTGATCCCTCAAATACAATATCTTCAGGTATAATTTAATTTAGTCGAAAATTGTCAATCTAAATTTTAATAAACTTCATTAGGGGAAACTCGGGCAAAGGTGCTAACCGGGGTAAAGATAATAATCATAATATTTTTAGTAATAATAATTGTTAAAACTTTCTTCTATACACGAATACTCATTTTTATTGCGTTAAAAAATAAAGATTTGTGTATAGAAGAAAGTTTTGATATAATTATTAATACTAAAAATATTATGATTATTACCTTTACCCCGGTTAGCACCTTTTGCCCCAGTCTCCCCTAACACAATTTTTACTAATTCATTACAAAATAATTACTGGAAAATGATAATATTGGTCTATATAATGTTGAATATACCAATAATAATTGCAATTATAATTCCCTGCTTTCTGTTAGAGAAGTGCATGTTTCGTGTAAATTCAAATTAATATATATACACGGGGAAAATTAAATTTTGTAGAAGAGAATGAGTTATTCAGCTGTATTAAATAACATGACGTACTAAACAGAATAAATTAATTTACCTGTTCATTAATTAAACTTAATTTTATTTAGCGAATATTTGCATAAATGTAATTTAATACTATTTCCAGCTATAGGAGGTAAAATATTTCATTTCATATTTAGAAGTTTAAACTATTATTATAGGAAGAATTTGAAAAATGAAAATTATTAAATTGCTTTATTTACACTGAAAACTTTCATGTATTAAAATAATCTGCAGCGCGATTTTTTAAAGCCAATTTCAGATTATTTAAATTCAATTTGGTATAAAAAAAGAGAGTTGCAGATTAATTTAGTCCAAAACAATTTTCTGTGTTCCAATTTTTAATTTACAGCAAAAACGTTTATTTTTGTTCCAGTGGCCGAATTGGTTTCTGCGACCGGAAATCCCAGTGAGTGTTCCTCTTCCGAAGCAGGTGTTGAATTCCAATAACGCTTTCCCGAATTCGACATTACCATCAAAAAATCATCCAGACTTGCCAAAATTATCTGAATCTTCTTCTCTCGAAAGCAGCAAAATTCATGGACAAATCCCAACTATTTGCACGGTGAGTAGACAATGAATAAAATTGTAGTTCTTTTTTATCATTAATTCTCTAAATAAAAAGAGTCTTTTCGTTAATAACATTTCAAGATAATTGTTATTTCTGTAAGTGGATGGATATGATAAATTGGTATTTGATTTCTTTTTAATATCAATAACAACAGTTCAACTCACTTAATATAAAGACAGTAATTATCTAAATAAATATAATCTTGTCTTACATGTTTCCTTAAATGTATATAATTTTCTGTAAATAACAAACATTCTAAATGTTTTGATAGATAAAATCGATACGATTATTGACAAGCTATATTAATTTCCAAGTTTATAGTTTTATAGAAACTTTTATACAATTATTGCTCATTCCTGACATTTGATATGAGTCATTTTCTCCTGATTTACAACAATATACATTTAATGATACTTTTCACTTTGTGAACTTTCATGTGATATCACTTTCAATCCGGAAACACTGGTGAAATTTTGTGTCAATTACGCAACAGAAATATCACAAGTGTTTTGTGTCAGAATTGCTTTCATTGTAGAATAGGTAAGTTGAGAATATACATTTCGATGGATAATTCACATTTTCCACAGACAAAGCCTTATAATACATCTTGAGTGTAATTTTGCAGATTGAGAGCTTATTCTTGTGTATTTGACAATATTTTTTTCATGAAACTCTTTTTTATTTCTGATGAATTGAAGTGTGTCATGACAGCAACTGCACACCTAAAATACAGGGCCGGCTCAAAGTTGTCACAGCTCCCCTAAAAAAACTTTCTTTGCCTTTTTATCTCATCAGTTTTTAGCGAAAAATCATTAAAACAATGTAGAAATTCTTCAAAAAATCTTAATAAAATGTAAAAAAAATAACAAAATTTTTTTGAAAACCAGTATTTTGAATGAACAGATAAGAAAGTTAAGCATAATTTACATTAAAATGGGAAAATTAAAGCAAAAAGATATAAAAAATTTAATAATTAAAAAATCTGCAAAAAATAAATAAATTCTTCAAAAATAAAAAAGTTAAAAAAATCATTGAAGGCAAAAGAAAGAAAATTAAGAAACTGGATAATAATGTTATCAAATATTGAACAGTTTATGAAAGATTGATTCAATTGCTTTTTTTAAATCAAAATACTACGTGATAAACAGTAAAAAAATTTAAAACAAAAAATTGAAACTACAAAAGAGAGGAAAAAATGATTTTCAAAAAGTTAAAATATTTGCTGATATGTTTTTTTAAATGAAGAAAATAAATAAGATAATCAGTAAAAAACGGAGAAATGTTACTAAAAATAAAAAAATACTTTAAAAACTAGTTTTGAAAATTAAGCAAAAAAGAATAATTTTTTTTAAATGAAGAATTAAATAAAAACAATTAAAAAATTTTGAAAAAAAAACAATATTTCTAAGAAATAGAGAAATTATGATCAAATGAGAAAATTTATTACAAGATCAAATTTACCAAAAATTAAATAAAAGAAGAAAAGTATTAAAAAATTATAAAAATCAATAAGTTATGACAAATGACAAAAAACCAAATAAATATTTTAAAAATCATAAAATTGAAAAAAATTATATTTCACAACTTTCAAATTATAAAAATAAATCAAATTAATCACTGGAAATGTATCTAAATAAATTTTTCTAAATATTGTAAAAATAAAACTGTATAAAATTAACTGAAGTAATTTTTGTAAAAAGAATAAAATTAAATAAAATCTTCAAGATAAAAAAATATTATTAAATGCAAAAAAAAGAAAAAATTTTAAAAAGAAATGAATTACTTAAGTGGTTTTTTAAAAATACAGAAGAACAATATAAAACATAATACTCACAAGATTTTTTGAAAAAGAAAAAATGACAAGAAAGAAAAATTAAATATTTCAAGAAAGTTATATAAATTAGTAAATAAATATACAACTTTTTCTATAATTTTCAACAGTTTGCAATTTACAAGTATTCTCCTTAAATTTTATAATTTATATTCCTTAATTTTTTACATTATTTTGTTCTGTTATATATGGGGGATTATTTCTCAAGTGTCACAGGTCCGAAAAGCAACTTTATTCTATCGGGCTGAAACTTGGACAAAATGTTGTCCTATTGAATAGTAATGAATAAAAAAAAAATCTTGACTATAGAAGAAATATTAAGATTGGGGGAGCGGATGAAATTTTTGATTTTTTTAAAAAACTGTTTAATTTGATAAAATTTTTGTTCTTATAATTTAAATTGAAAAAATTCTTGTAATACCAGTTTCGATAGATTTTTTCACGCTCTTTCGATTGGTCATATTGTTTTTTACGAGAAAATATTTTTTGATCCCTAAAAATGGAAAATAAAAATAAAAATGACTTTTTCTTCAAAAAGGACAATTTAAATTTTTTTTTTTTATTTTTTTAAATGAAAGCCCTACTTTTTTCCTATAAAAAATCTTTGGAGTAAAATGTTGGATGAGAACTCCTAATCATCGAAAATAAATGTTGAACAGAACCTAACGCCTGTGACGCTCGCTGCCACTAGCACACACTGTGGCCAAAAGCACTATTTTTGATCAAAATCATCCGACAACTCAAAAATGAACCGATTTTAATTTTTTTTTTAAATACTCAAGAATGTTTGTACTATAACGCTTAACTGCTACAAAATCAAGATTTTTTTTATAAACTAAAATAAATGTTAATAACTTTTAAAAAGTAAAAAATTGATTTTTGAGAAAGTGATTTCCAGATACTTTGATGCAAGAAACTATATAAACTTATATATTTTACACACAAATTTTGTCTAAAATATTTTTAAATGGTTCCAGTTATAACACAACAATTTTTAATTTGTTTAAACAACCTTAGTTAACAAATAAATAACTTCCAAACTTTTCCTACCTTAGACTTCGTTTCTTTTGTAAAACTAATTAATTACTATTGGCCTAGAGTTCTAATACAGTTGGGGATAATTTCTAACAATTTTTAAATTGTTTAAACAATCTTAGTTAACAAATAAATTACTTTTAAAGTTTTCTTTATTTAGATCTTGTTTTTTTGTGAAATTAATTAATTACTATTGGTCTAATATTCTAATACAGTTCAGGTTGTTTATTATCAATTTTTAAATTGTTTAAACAATCTTAGTTAATAAGTAAATTACTTTGAAAGTTTTCTTTACTTAGATTTCGTTTGTTTTGCAAATTTAACTGATAACTTTTGGCCTTGATTTATCATAGAGTTTAAGATGTTTAGTAATAATTAATAATTATCTAAGATATTGTTTGAACAATAGAATAATTGTTAGAAAACATCTCAAACTGTATAATAAATCTAGGCCAATACTTAATAATTAAATTTGCAAAAGAATCCAAATCTAAGGAAGGAAAACTTCTAAAGTAATTTATTTGTTAACTGAAATATTGTTTAAACAATATAATAATTATTAGTATACATCATAAACTCTATTTTATAAATCTAGGCCAATAGTTATCAGTTAAATTTAAAAAAAAACGAAATCTAAGTGAGGACAACTTTCCAAGTAATTTATTTGTGAACTAAGATATTGTTTAAACAATATAATAATTATTACTGAACATCTTAAACTCTATGATAAATCAAGGCCAAAAGTTATCAGTTAAATTTGCAAAACAAACGAAATCTAAGTAAAGAAAACTTTCAAAGTAATTTACTTGTTAACTAAGATTGTTTAAACAATTTAAAAATTGATAATAAACAACCTGAACTGTATTAGAATATTAGACCAATAGTAATTAATTAATTTCACAAAAAAACAAGATCTAAATAAAGAAAACTTTAAAAGTAATTTATTTGTTAACTAAGATTGTTTAATACTGGGTTTAATACTGGGTTAAGTTCAATAATATGTATTTATATGTATAATTTTATAAATTCATATTATCAAAGTAACGTTGCAAAAATGCAAAGTTGAAACAGACAATTAGATTTGTACTAATTTTTTAACAACAAAAAAATAAATAAATAACTTAACCTAAAATATGACATAGTATATTATACATACATATCTGGATGTTTTATTGACTAAAAATAAGATGAAAGAGCCTGTTCATCTTGAAACTCAGATTATTACCAGGACGCGTAAGTAAAAATCGTTTAAAAATATTATAATTATAATTATTCACGTGTGTCAAACTACAACAAGTATCTTATAGGTTTATTAATAAAGCATCCTAGCTGATTTGACTAGGAAATTCAAAGTTAATATTGCTATTTTCTAATTTGTGAAATTAACCATAAGTACATAATAAAATTAACTAGGAATCCTTATTAACTTAACCAAGTTAAGATTGACTATAGGGTTTAGTTAATAATGCCATTCAAATTTTTTTCAGTGTATCGTTTTTTAAAATTGTTTATTTATCTAGCCATTTTTTGAATTTTGTTTTCAATTCCCAATTATTTTCGTCATTTTTAGGGTTCTGTACACCACAAGTGTACGAACGGAACCCTATTGGAAAGACTTTGTCGAAAATCGTATCCCCCCCCCCCCCCCTAGCCGCCAAACTATTTAACTTAGAAGGTTCAAATTTGGCCCACATATGTATTTTCACATGTAGATGAAAGGAAAATTATAGAGAACATGATTCTAGGGGTTGATCATAGCGTTGTCAAGAAAATAACAAGATTTTTGAGAAATTTTGATATTTTTTGTCAGATAACTTTTGCCATTTCTTTGACAGCGCTATCACCACAACAATCTCTATAATTTTTCTGTAATCTACATATGATACTACATTTTTGTACCAAATTTGAACTCTCTAAGTCAAATATTTTGGCAGATAAGAGGGGAATACGGTCATTTTTTCGAAAAAATGCGTTTAATTTGTACCATTCCTGCCCTTTATCTGACAAATTATTGTACTTAGAGTGCTGAAATTTGGTACACATATGTAGTTTGACGTGTAGATTACAGAAAAACTATAGAAAACCTAGTTGCAGGCTGTTATCATAGCGTTTTTCAGCAAAAAAAAAACGATTTTTTTAAAAAAATGCTAAAAAATGGTCGTATTCCCCCCCCCCCCCTGAACTTCCAAACTATTAGACTTAAAGAATTCAAATTTGGTACACAAATGTATTGTCACGTATAGATTACAGGAAAATCATAGAGAACATGATTGTATGTGTTGAACATAGCGTTGTCAAGGAAATAACAATATTTTTTAGCATTTTTTTAACATATGGGCCATATTTTAGTGTTACAACTTTGACAGCGCTATAATCATCACTTCCTCTATAATTTTCCTGTAATCTACACGTAAATCTACATACGTGTACCAAATTTCAGCATCCTAAGTCAAATAGTTTGGAAGATAAGGGGGGGGGGGGGATACGGTCATTTTTTTAGCAAAAATACACTAAAAGTGTACAATGCCACCTCCATATCTGCCAAACTATTGTACTTAGAGTGCTGAAATTTGGTATACATATGTAGTTTGCCATATAGATTACAGAAAAACTGTAGAGAACTTTGTTGCAGATCGTTATCATAGTGTTTTTAAGCAAAAACCAACGATTTAAAAAAAATGCTAAAAAATTACCGTATCCCCCCTCCCATAACTTCTAAACAATTTGACTTAGAGAGTTTAAATTTGGTACACAAATGTATTTTCACGTGTAGATTACAGAAAAATGGTAGAGAACATGATTGTAGAAGTTGATCATAGCGTTGTTAAGGATATAAAATGATTTTTGAGTATTTTTTATGGATATTTGCTAAAATCTCTGGATTTTTCGTTGACAGCGCAATCACCATCACGTTCTCTATAATTTTTATGTAATTTACACCTGAAAATACATTCCTGTACAAAATTTGAACTCTCTAAGTAAAATATTTTGGAAGATAGGGGGGGGGGGGGTGGTCCATTTTGTATAAAAAATTCATTTTATATTATATTTTATATATTATATTATATATTATATATAATATGTATAATATATTTATATATTTAATAGTATCAAATATATTAACTCGATTTTAGTGCGAGTGTAACTCGAACTTGCCCGAATTTATTCATATTATATTCTTTTCCATTTTGTAATTATTCTCGTAATTTTCATTATTTGCATTTTCAAAAATTTAGTTTTAAATGACGAACAACCATGTAAAGTTTCTCATTAATGTTGCTGTTAATTAATATTTTACTACATGTAATAATGGAAATTTTGATTAATTGAAATTTATAAGTTTGAAAAAATTAAAGTTTGAGTTAATTGACGTTTGGGATTTATATAAATAATAATGGCTTGAAATTTTCGACTTTCTTTCTACAAAATTTGTTAGATTGAATTCCAATCATTTTAAATTTAATTTTTTATATTATTATTAAAGAATACAAGATTGAAATTGAAGTTTTTAAGATCTATCTACCTTCCCAGAGTTTCTTAAAAATTTGCGGAATGTTTTTAAAATTCGCGGATCATTTTAAAAATTCCCGTCAAATTGAAAGTTTTTTTTTATGATGCATTAAATTCTGTCCACAAAGCTGGAAATAAGTAGAATGAACATTTCGCGCGCTTTTCAAAAATAAAAAAGCAAAATTCTAAAAGAATTAAAACATTACAATTTATAAAAAAGCAACTTAATTTTTCAAGTAATAAAAATGTTATTCTACTAATAAAAAATTGTTGCTTTTACATTGACGAAAATTTTTGCTCTTAGAATTTTGTATGTATTTTGCAAAAGTGACAATAATTAATTTTAAAAAAATGGTGTATCTAAAAATGAAAAAATGTAATTTAATTAAAAAAGAAAAACCTTACTATTTTTTAAATACCAGTTCATAAGTCTATAACGTTATTTTTAATACGATTACAAGGCGTAAATTCTATATTGAAAAATAGTTTCACCTATTGATTTTAAAATTATATGTGCTGAGTTCATAAAAATAAGATATAACAGTGCTTTATGCTTTAATATTTAATTCGTTACGGGTACTTTGAGGCTTTTTGCGGCTCTGTGAATGGTGTAATATATGAGGGCGGTTTATTTCGAAGGCCCCCAAACATAATGAGCTTTTTATTTCGCGCTCGTCGTGCGCGAGAAGACCAACTGAAAGCTGTTTAAACATCCGTGATAAAAAAAATTCCGGAATACCTCGTCACTTTTTTTTAAAACTCACTCGCGTTTTTTCCCCAAGTGCCTCGGATTCCATGCGAATTCGTAAAGCCGCGACAATGGGCTAGGCACGAGCTTCTAAAAAGAAGAGTAAATTTAAACCCTTTGATAAATTTTTATTCCTCTCTGGAGTAAAAGGATTCTTTACCGTCTAATTAAGTTTTATTACGTAATACTTTTTTCTTGGTAAATTACATTTAGTTGAACCCAATTTAAAGAAACTCATTACTAATTATATTTATTTTTTTATTATTTTCATCATTATTAAATTACCTACATGGGGTGTATTTCCGAATATCAGTTACCCCCGATTTTTCTTAAACTTGGTATATTTACGTATTATGATGCGCTGATTATGAAAATCGTAGTGAAAATTGATAACTAGATCATTTTCATGGTAAAAACAATGAAACTTGAATTTCTTGCAGTTATCTCAATAACTCTTGATAATTTTGGAAATTGTTTTGTACAAAAGTTGTAGGCCTTCTAAAAATCCACACTTTTTGTTGTATGCATTTTTTTGATATCTCTAATAGTTTTTGAGAAAATCATTAGTGAAGTTGCTTGTGCAGGGCATAGAGTGTCGAATAGAAGGCATGACTGGGATATTCTTTCTTTTTGTCAAAATTGCTGTTGCCCGGATATCTTTTAGTAAAAACCCACTAAGGGTGAAGTCACCTGGGGAGGATTATGGGATGAGGGGAATAGAATAGGCTAATCAGATAATTGGTCACATTGGAAAACATTTTCTAATTGGGTTATTCTATTCCTCTAATCCCCTAATCCTGCGCATCTGACTTCACCCTAAATGTGTCCAATAAAAAAAACTATACCTCCCTGTGAAGAAGAGGGGGAAGAAAAAAGTAACAGACTTAAAAAATTTGACTATTTTAATTTCTATAACAGGGTACGTTCTGAAAACAGTCGAAAAACTTCACCATCGATTTACTCGAAAATTATTAGAGATATCCAAAAAATACGTTCAACCTGAAATATGTATTTTAAATATACCTAAAACTTTTGTAAAAAACAATTTTAGAAATTTTTAATATTTATTGAGATAATTGCAAAAAACTGAATTTTTATGGTCGCTCCTGCCTTTTTTCGCCGCTCTTTGCGCACCATAATTAACTTTATTATCGATTTTCTCAGAAACTATTAAAGATATAAAAAAATGCATAAAACAAAAAATGTGTATTTTTAGAAGGCCTACAACTTTTATAAAAAATAATTTTTAAAATGTTTAGTATTTATTGAGATAATTGCAAAAAAAACTCAATTTTGTGTATTTTTTAGTCTTTATACCATGAAAATGATCTAGTCGCCAATTTTAACTATTTTCGTAATCAGCGCATCGAAATACACAGGTATTGCAAGTTTAAAAAAATCTGGGGTACCCATTACTAAAAAGTTTATCCCCTATATTAAATACTAAGTTTATTACCGTTAAATTTCATAGATTGTATAAATTTTTCCTCGAAATTTTAGCACTTACAATAAGAGGGGAATATAGGGGATGAAAATGTCAGAGATCGGGTCACATTAATTGATTTTCAAGCAAGGGGCAATTGAGAAACACATTGTCGACTCTAGGTATGAACACGAGCGAAAACTTGTAACTTGGAAACGGAACGATCGCGAAAAGTGAGGTAACGCCCTTAATGGCCAGCGACACGGCATAGAACACGTATCTACCTTGGTCCTAACAGGTCGATATTCAATTTACAGTTTTGTCACAATGCTATTGCGTTTCTTGGAACGAAGCCGCCTGTTGGAAGTTGTTCGTCAACGTCACCCAAAGCGTCGAAGAGTTAAACGACTGTCACTGCGCTCGTTAGTCCACACTATATTTAAAATGCGAAATGATACGAGTGACAGGAAAAAATTGCGTTAAAATGTCACACTTCAAGGCAAAGAATAACAAAAGTCTGTTTCTGTATTTAAACCCAGCTTATGCAATTTTTAAAAGAGTCAACTGTGTTTTTTTTACATTCACATCTCTAATGAGACAGTGTTATTTAAGCTATAATTTTTTTATTTTAAAGATACTATTTCTAAAAAAGTTGATTGGGCTATATTTTATTTTTTAAATTCGGTTGCTTGTCTTTTACAATAAAAATTGATTTGTACGAGATAGACGATTTATATATATTTCTTTTAATTAGAAAAAAAATTACAAAATATTCTAAATTTCTTTATTAGGTATGATTGACTTTAATTAAAAACAAATCTTCTTAAGAGCAAATAGCATTTTTATATAAATATTTTTCTACATTAAAATTAGTTTTAATGGTTAGGTGAGAAAACATCATTAGTTTATATTTCGGTAATTATCCAGATAAGCGACTTTTGCGAATTTTCAAGTTTTTTTATTGGGATACCAAGTCTAAATGGTGTATTTTAGCACTAAAACAAATAATCCATTGGGGAGATTGAAAAAGTTTACCTCCTTTTTTGATTTTTACAAAAAACTTCAATTTTTTAATATGATCAAATTTCACTGATTTAACCAATTTTCTTTGCTTAAACCACTTTAAACATTTCAGTATCTGTTTTAGATTTATTGGTTTAATAGATATTTACACTTTCACTATTTTTTTGACAGCTGCAAACATGCTCAGGGTTGTATAGGAGACTGCAGAGACACACAGAGGTGGGTAGTGAACCCCACGGTATTTCACACACGTCGCTTTTTACCAGGGATGGGTACGTATAATACCTGAAGTATTATACATAGTTTTCTACACGTATAATACTATGTATTTTACGTCCTTAGTTTTCTACGTGAAGTATTTTACGTTTTATCACGTGACGGAATGAGCGGGATACATATAACATAACCTTTATTTTTATTTTTATAAAGACTGTACCTGTAGAGTTTATTTAATATTGTGACAACATATTTGCATGATTTTAATGTTAATTTAAACACTTTTCTCCAGAATAACTTGATTATCATTACTAGGTATCATATAAAGTCATTTAAATTGATCTACAAAGTGTTAATAAAAGTTTTTGAAATAATTTTGTGTCTAATCCTAGAAAATTATTGGTTATATAATGTCTGGAATTATTTTAAACTAAGTTAAAAATGTTTTAAATATATTTATAAACAAGAGGAATGTTCATAGATGGTTTGAAATAATATTATATGTGAGAAAAACAAATCGAGACGAAATTAATATTGTAGTTACCGGCATAATTAAAATAACAATCTTTTTTAAAATTGCCTCAACCGCAGGGTAACCATGGAAAGAAATTAAATTTAAATAACTAGTTAAAAAGACTTTAAAATTTTTTAATATTTTAAATATTAGGCTTTCTGTCAATTTTCTAAATTCCTATATGTAAAAAATTATTAATCACCTGACATCTTGCCGAAACTTGTTAACGTGTCGCAGAGAATGCTATCATTAACAATAGAAATGTTAAATATTGTTAAATAACATATTAAAGCTTTATTCCCTGTTTAAATAATTTTTAAATGGCAATTAATTATACCTAAATGTACAATATTAAAATTGTATGTGATAAATAGGTTATGTTACATTGTTTACAAGGTTCACGTAGAAAACTAGGTTTTCTACAATTTTCTACGTATAATACGTCCTTCATGTATTTACCCATCCCTGCTTTTTACCCATAAATTTTTGGCACGAGAGATCACTTGACTCAAAAACCCAACACCGACAACCACTCTATTATATTTGTAGTTTCTAAATTAGTTAAATCAATTTTATTTTATGCCCCAAAAAGACGACACCGCGCGACATATAAAACTTGATTTCGTCTTGATTCGGTTGTAAACAAACAATGATTGAGAAACACAAAGTAGAAACTGACAGCTCTGACTGTACAACTTCGCGCCACCTGGTGGTACTAAATGGAATCATATTCAAAATTTGAGTTTCTATTTCAATAAATTAATTTTCATCAAGTGTGAAACCAAATATTGGTTTAGAATTGTGGACACTAGCTGAATTGTCGACTTGATTCTTATAGAAATTTATGGTGGACAATCTGTAAAATCCTGCTCAAAAACCTTGAGTTTTGTTCTAATTATGGTTTATTTTGCTTTAAAATAAATTTTCCAACACCTACTTTTATTTACAAAAAAATTATATTTTGAGAAACCAATTGATAAAATAATTAAAGAACAAATTTTGGTTAAAATTATATTAAAATAATAAAATAATAAATAATACTAAACAAAATAAAATCCAATTATATTTCATCCAAAGTCGTCGCGGCATATTTGTTGTTGTTATTTATCGTTTCGATAATCGTAGTTGATGAAACCGGCCCTTGGTGTTGTATAATTATATTGGTTCAGTATTTTATTGTTTTTGCAAAAAAAACTTAGAATCCTTGACGAAATATAAAAAGACAAACGCGGACAAAGTAAATTAAAGTTTGCTTCTATTGTAGGATTGTATCTATATTCTGTAATATTATATTTACACGGTTCGTTTTACTATATAAGAAGAAATCGGGTGGAGCTCAAGTAGAGTAGCAAACGATGATCATTGATGATCGGTGACCAATGTAGATAATGGCGTTACACTTTTTGTCGTTGGATGAATACAGTTGGTATACGGTATGTTATATGAGTGTAAATTATAAGCATCAGGTCGCCATAACGGAATCGCACTTTGTCACAGAAAAATTTCATACCGAGAAATGAGCCATCTAATGTCCACTCAACGATGTTCATTTAATGCAGGTGCTCAAGTACTCTGTAATTCTTCTCAAGTTTCTCCGTCAATTTTAACTTAACAAGTTTTGCCTTCAACGAAAAAAACAGCATTTTTCCCTTAATGACAAGATTGCAAGAATCGTGATTAGTGTTTATAGACTCTCAGGACAAATTGAAAATAATTTACATTCTATCTACCTGTTTTTTAGATTTTTTCATGAAACTTGGAGTCTCTCATTACAAATTCATAATTTTTAAAAACTCAAATTAGCAAATCCAAAGTCGCGTTCTAAGAATGAAATTGAAAATTTCGAATTCAATATATTGCTACCCACAATTAAGAATAATGATAATTTCTGAAATTTAATATTTTTGAAAAAAGCAATTGACAGAAAGTAATTGACACATTCTTAATAAAATACAACTGATTTAGTCACAATAAAGAAAAAATTCTCACGGTAAAAATTTTTTGCAACTGTTTTTTTTTAAATTTATCATACAGTTCTTGTAATTATGAGGGGACAAAAGAGCTTGTGGACGGAGATAAGACTAGTAGGCCTGAAAAATGTAAGTCCTGAATGTTAGTTATTTGGTTAGCCAGCAAAAAACTTAATTCTCTGCTTCTTTAACGACGTTCTCGAGAACAAAAAACTCGATCTATCAAATTGTCACTCTCCAGTTGCCTTTCTATTTCATAACTCTGCACCTTACTAATAAGCAATTTTCTTCGTAACCATGTCTTACGACGTCTATCTGAATAAAAGTGGTAATTAACTTTTTAAAGTGGCATATGCATAGATACGTGATGAATTAAAAAGGGAATAAACCTTGCTTGAAATTTGAACTTTTGATATTATAATGTAAATAAGGATAAAACTTTCTCATGTCCAAAGTTTGCCGCCCAAAAAGTCCTAATTGCTAACATAACCTAAAATTTTTAGAAAAATAAACGAAATTGATTAGTTTTATATTAACAATCTCATTTTCCTCGGTGTGGACAGTTAAAAAATCGGAACAGACAACCGAGCAAAGAATAACCATAGGATTTTGTTGCTTCCTTTATTAGGGTCTGGTCTTTACGAGTGAGTTTACTAATAACTCATTTGCCGCGCGTTGGATGTCGCCGCCTGACATAAGGGTTCCCTTGTTGCGACACACAGCGACGTTTCATTAACCTAAGATTCTTTATCATCGTCGTTAATTATTTCCAAGGAATGATACTAATCCAGTTGAAATACGAATCTCGTTTTTGTTACAAATCAAACACAGCTTCACTTTAGTTAGTGACGCAATGGTATCTTAATTGAATCCATATCTCAATTTTGTCTTCTTTCTTAATGGGGCCAATTTATTTAAGAAAATTTTCATTACTAAAACTTTCTACATAACATGTAATATTGCACGTCAATGTTGTCACTTTTTACGTGATATTTTACGTGATATTTAAAAATATTGTGTAAAGATATATCTTTGTGGTAACATGAGTCTCGTCTAGCAGCGATGGGAATGTGAATGAGAGAGAAAAATAATGAGTGAATAGGGGTAAGCCCAATAGGGGTAAGGTATTCATTTTTTTGTGGTGTAAAAAAGTAGATGTAAAGATTAAGTGTCTAATAATATTGTAAATCATATTTTAGCGGTTTGTGTCAGAGATGTCAACGACCGTCACCAAACGCATTTGCGCATGCTTTAAAACCTCAATAGTGATTGGTCAGAATCAAATTTACCATCGGAAATCATAATTTCCGATGGTTTTGACCAATGACCGGAGAGTTGCTAAGCATTCGCAAATTAGTCTGGTGACGGTCGTTGGCATCTCTGGTTTGTGTTTTACCATTGACAACACAGTGAAATTGGCAAAATCCAGTTAGTAAATTGTATTCTCACCGATTCAATAAATCCACCAATTTACTTTTGATACTTAAATCCATTTATAACAAATAACAAAATTTGTACATCGACATCAACTTCAGTTTTTTTCATGGACCAATTGCAGTTTGAGCGGATCGTTTAAGCAAAAGAGAGAAAAGAGCAAGATTCGAAATAATATCTATGAGGAACGTTTCTCTCCATTTTGTATCCAGGTTTTAGAATTATAACTATAGCGACCTCATAGACTCGTGTCGAATTGTTAATTAATGTTTTATGGAAGTTATGCGGTGAATTCGATTTATTTGACTCACCTATGCTAATCAGAGACTAAAATTTTATTATTTAAATACACTTTGACCACATTCTATCTGTTTGTCTGTTGTGGACGAGTGATCGCAAAATCTTTTAAACCCGCAACCCCTTAATTAATAATTTAATATTAACGAATTCGTGTCTGATCAGACTTTAATTGAATTAATTCTTAGCTAATGTCTGTTGTTTGAATGCAAAAATCAATAATCATGCTCGAACTCTTTCATGTATTTCTACAATGTCTATCCAAAATATTTTTTCATGACGGTAAAAGCTGCTAACAGTTCGGAAAGTTTTCTTAAAATTCATTCTATTACTTCTTGAGTAATGTTCGGAGTTTTTCATAGATGAACTAATAAAATCTACCGAATAATTCTCATATCCATTGCTCTGGAGATAATTCAGTAATTATTATCGAATTATTTTTTTTCTGTATGTGTTATTTTAGATTGTAATATAGCAGATATTTTTCGAATTTGGCTATACATTCGAAAAAAAGCACGCCACCTACGAATTTCCAAACAAGGGTACTAATCTCGCCAGCCTCTTAATTTCCAATTCGCATTTAATCATGCGCAGTCGATTAATCAATCACGTTAATGGATAGAGAAATCGTGGGAATCGTTGGTATCGGTGCATATCTGTAAAGACTGTACATTGCCGTTCGGATCAATTAGAGACAGAATGAATAACATGTGCCGCATTATTTTAAAATAATGCTCACTCTGTAACAATAAGCTATTACACCTTCGTCGCTAATCGCGTTTACATCGTCTTGCATTGTTGAACATTTCGCATACTCACGCTTCAATGCATCTGTTCTGACATACGATCAAACTTCAAAATCAATAACATTTTTCTCCTCTGTTAACACATAATCAATTTCTATCTGATTTTCTCAAATCTCTACAATTTACACTTTTATATCCAAAGAACAATACGTCAGTTTGTCTCTAGGTAAAATTTATTTTCCCGGCACACTCATAAAGCATGTTTCAATTACTTTTTTTTCGATAAGAATTTCAAATTATCATTCATTCTGGCTTCAAATCAAACTGTCGGTTAGAAACCTTTTAAACGAAATTTTTATACATTTACAATATAATCATGTTGCTTGTATAAAAGTACCGTTCATAATTGATATTATGTTAATTAGATAATTAACTCGTCAAACTAGAAGCGTGTTACGTAAAACTTTCTCTGATTCGGAAGTGCAGAGAAAATGAATGTTTCTAAAGATTATTTAATAGATGGAAATTATGTACATGATAGAATGTGCATATAATAACAGAAAAAACCTGGATTCATATTTTAGTCATTTTGAGTTTGAAATCAAATTGAGTAAATGCGTATAAAACTTCAAGTTACTCAAAATGATTCTGGACAATATAAAATGTGAGGTATTCAAATTCTAATTTATTCAATTTTAAAATTAGAAGATAGGTGAACTGTTCAGCTCTTTCCAGAACTCATCGTCTCTCGTTGTCTGACGAGTTTGGGTAAAAATTACCAAATTTTTTTAATATCGTACAATAAGTTTAGCTCGTTGTCTGATCTACAAAATGTGTAAAAAAATTAATTCCCCTTGTTTTTTTGCAGCCTTGTAGCTTTAATTTGAGCTAAGAAAACTTGAAAAATATTAAGTGGTTCTCGAAATATGACTCAAAAAGTCCCAGAAGGTTTTACGAAAAAAATATCATTTTCAAGTAGAATAACAATCGTTTTAGCTGACTTTAAAGGAAAATATGTTCCAACGTTTTGAGTCATATTTCGAGAACCACTTAATATTGTTCAAGTTTTCTTAGCTCCAATTAAAGCTTACAAATCAGCAAAGAAAATAAGATAAATTAAAAATTTTTTGTACTTTTTTTGATCAGGCAACGAGCTAAACTTATCCAACGATATTTGAAAAATTTGGTAATTTTTATCCAAACTCTTCAAATATTTTTATCCCAAGTCTCTATCCAACTTTCTGACCAAGATATCCTGATTTGAATTGAGCTGTGTTTTTGAAACCACTTTTATCAATCGGACCGACAATTTTCAACGGTGGTGTAAATCGGTCCACTTTCCAATTGTTCTCAATAAAAACTTATCCGAATTTAAATTTTTGAAATTTTCAATTACTTTAAATGTAAGTTTATCCCATTTTCGATTTCCAATTGAAACTTTATTAGGACTTTAATTAACAGACGCTCAATTTTTTTAATTTTCAATTATTCTAAAAATCTAAAAGGTCATTTTTATAATTTATAACTTATCTCAATGTAAAAATATGCATTTCCTTATTGATTCCAAAGTAAAATTATTCAATCCCTAATTGGTTCTAATGTAAAATTATTCAATTTCCAATTGATGTGAATGTAAATTGTCTGAATTCTAAATAATAAAAAATTTATATTCATTTGATGTCTAATTAAACAAAATGTAAATTTAACCAATTATTGATCAAAATGTAAATTAATCCAAATTCTAATTGATTTAAATGTAAATTTAACTAGTTTGCAATTAAATCAGAACTAAACTTCATACAATCTGCAATTAATCCAAATAAGAATCAATACAATTGCCAAATTGGTCTAAATGGAAACTTATCCGAATTTCAATTTATCAATTTTTCAATTATTTTAAAAGTAAATGCACTTCATTTTCAATTTCAAATTGAAACTTATCTAAACTTTAATTAACAGAAAATTGAATTTTTTATATTTTCAATTATTCCAAATTGAACCTAATGTAAAATTATTCAATTTCCAATTGTTCTTAATGTAAAATTTTTCAATTTTCAATTGATATGTGCGTAATTTATCCAAATTTCAAATAATAAAAGATTTAAATTTAATTTACGTCCAATTAATCCAAATGGAAATTCGTCCGTTCTCATGATCATTTCAAGTATTTTGCATTTTTGTCGAAAAATATTAATTTTTTAAAAAAATGGATGGAATATAAAATTTGTATCTCAATGAGATCTTAAACTTTTGTCCAAAACATTGTTTAAAATTTTGTGGTTTTTACGAGTTAAACACAAAAAGCCATTAACTGTTTTGGTTTTTTCTGGTTCTTATCATAAAATTCGAGTTGTCGACAATTTGTTATACCACTTCTGTAATCAGCGTATCAAAACACGTAAGTATATTTAGTTTCATCCAAATTGCGGCTTCATCTATTCAGAACTTTATCCTTTTTTGCTTCTTGGAGTCATAAAATTAAAATTTGTAAGACAATAGAAAAAATGTATTTTCTATTTTTGAAAAATTGGTGCTGCAAAAGCCGTATTTTTCAAAACAAGAATAATAAATTCCTGTTCCTTGAAAAATAATTTACTAATTTTTATTTTTCAACTAGAGAATGCCATACCATTGGACAAAAAATGTTGTAAAGTTTATTTCAAAATCTATGAATTAATTCCATGAAACAATTTTCTGAAAACGACCGACATGATTCAAAGCTTCTGTTGAACAGAACTGGTAGATATGACGAAAGGGATGAGGTAAAAACTTCGTGGTGGAAATTTTGCACGGATGTACGTTTTAGGAGTGGAGTGGGTGATTTCTGTAAAGGGAGGATGGGGCATGGTAAGAAACATCTGCGCCCTTAATTATTTTACAGATTTAGTAGATCGTTATGGCTTGTAAAATTACTACCAATTTCACGCCCTTAAACTTATTTTATCCTCACGTTAGCTGCCTATCGGTGCATCGGTTGTGCGAATCCTTCGAAGGATATTGGGCATCCTTCGTGCTAAATTAATGGCACGTTGTTTATGAGCAGCCTCACTGGACACGCAACTATTCCGTCCGGCATTCCCATAAATGCTCTCCCTTTCATCCAGCATCTCACCCTCTCATCTTGCATCATCAACCCAATTCAATCACTCAAGGATCAGTGCAAGTGTCCTTGGATTTATCACAGGATATGTGCTTGTACTCATTTAAGTTTTATTCCTTTGCAATTACGGGGGAAAAACATATTAATCTGGCCAATTTACAATGTTTTTACAATGAAAGACTTTAGTTATTAATTTTTACTATCAAGTTTGTAATCTGGGATAATCGTGTAAAACAAGACTCTTCCCAGCAAAGATAGTAAATTATCAATTCATGAAAAAATTTTGACTTTTTTAATCTGGACAAAGCCTAAATGGTGTATTTTAACACCAAAACAAATAACCCGTAAGCGAAATTAAAAAAACTAAGTTAAAAACCTGCACTTTTTAAGCAAACTTCATTTTTTTAACTATAGGAATGAAGCATATTATTTTTTCACTTTCTAAGTAAAAATTACTTTAAAGCTGTCAATATGCTGATGATTAGATTAACGCACAGAGATGGGTAGTTACGCATCAGTGTAAAAATGATTGTGTAGTAACACACAGGTGGGTAGTTACATATCAGGCTAAAAATTTACTGTATTTACGACACGCAAAGTGAGAATTTTGCTAGTGGATTTTGTAACTACCCATCTCTGTGCATTAGCAATATACACAATCATGAGCATATAGATAGAAGATAGCTGTCAAAATAATCGTTACTATATTAATTTTTTTTTTAAATTAATGAGTTTAATTTGCATAATATATGATTTTAAAGTGATTTTTAACAAAAAGGTGTCTAAATAAGATTTATCCTTTACAGCTAAAAAAATGAAGTTTTTTTTTTGAAACGCAGGTTTTTAACTTAAATTTTTTAACTTCCGGTTCCGGATTATTTGTTTTAGTGTTAAGATACTCCCCTTAAATTTAGTCCAGATTAAAAATGTCAAAAATACGAAAAGCCGCATAAGTAAACAATTACCAAAAAGAATGTAAATATATCTATGCTCGATTAAAAAATTTTTTAAAAAAAATATTAACATTCCAATTCTGTATTGAAACTTTACTATCTTCACTTGGTACCCACACAGCACCGGAAATTCCCTGAATTTTCCCTGAATATTCGTCTACATTTCTCGAATATTCGAACTAAATATTCAGGGAAGTTTCGTGGAAACAGTCAAATGTCCGCCTAGAATAATATTGGGCGCGAAATTTCCCTGAAAATGTATTTCTAATTTTCAGGAAATTTCCGCATCTAACATTCCTCCAATATTCATAGTATTCGTATATTCACTTAACTTGATGCGCACTGGTCGAACTTGGATTCTATGACACTTACGGCTGCGCAGTAGTTTTTAATTTTCTAGAATCCCACGGATGTCGAATATAACATATTTTTTTGATCAATTACCAGATTAAAAAAAATTTTAGAAATTTTTTTTAACTTTCCCTGAGTTTTCAAGGAATATTAGAGGCAGAAATTCCCTGAAAATTGGAAATACATTTTCAGGGAAATTTCGCGCCCAATATTATTCTAGGCGGACATTTTACTGCTTCCACGAAACTTCCCTGAATATTAAGTTCGAATATTCGAGAAATGTTGACGAATATTCAGGGAAAATTCAGGGAATTTCCGGTGCTGTGTGGGTAAATTTTTCTTTTCGCATTATTATGCCAGATTTTAAGAGCGAAACAATTTTCTAGTGAAAAGGAAGCTACTGTTGGCAGGGTTGGGATTATTGATGAATTTCTTTTTGAATCAGGGATTTGAAAAAAGCGGATTAAAGAATTGGCGTTTTGAATAGGAATTGTGCCTAATAAGTAACTGATGCTCATTGATGAGAAATTTACAGAAACAGTTTTGACAGTTATTATGAATCAGTTTGGAAATTTTGAGGATAGAATGTGATATTTTATACAAAATTTGTAATTTTTAAATTAATGAAATACTTAAATAAATTATATGCAGAGGTGTTAGTTTTAATAATACTTTTTTAATTTGAACAAACATATCAAATTTTTGTTGAGTAAATTTTTAAAGAGTAAAAAACAGTTAAAAAATTAAAATGATTTGAATCGAAGTTAATCGGAATTTTCCTTTTAAGAATGCCAAGTCACTTAAGCTCAGGACAGATTCAGAAAAATTCAATAGGTTTTTATTTCCAGGGTATCTACATATAAACAAAAGTCTCGCGTTTTGACGCAGAGCGAATAAAGCACAGTTTGTTGCTGACCGAAACTACTGTAAATCTCGGGACTTTTCATCCCCTGATGCGGTTCTGCATTTTTATTATTATCTGTAATGTTACTAAAGTTTGAGGTTAAGATACTTTTGACAAATTAACCAACTTAAAACATTCGCTATTTTGGAAATGTATCTCACTCTTTCTTACGTTTTATATCGTTCTTTACCGCAAATCAAGTCAAAAACATAATATTCGTTAAAAACTGGAAAGTTGAGCGTAACTTCTCAACTCTGGCTGTTGATTAGATAAGGATAGCAATTGCAAAGATCGAGATTGCTCATTCCTACAATTTCTAGTTATTATTTTTATTGTAAAGGATTTTAACGATTTAATAATTTAAAGCAGACTAGGTGGACATTTTTAGTCACCCTGTTTTCACTGTAGAGGCGCGATATAGTCGATCACATGATAAACGTAATCGTTGCTGATTGGCCAAGGTACGTTGGTACGACACCGTTGTTTACATAACGTAACATAACCTTTGAATTTATTCGTATTATATATTCTCATGCTATTGCCAAAGATTCCAAGTTTTGTGTTGTTTCAAAGAGTGACCTGACTAGAAAAAATTTCGTGAGTTGCAAAATAATCTAAAAATTAGAATTATTTAAATTTATTTCATTTTTTTGATTGTTTTACTGTCAGCGTTTGTGTAAAGCAATAGAAATGTGCATAATCATTAACCGCTTCTGGTAAATATTTTGTTTTTATTCCTGATACACTCTTCATCACGGTAAGAATTTGATGCTAATAAAGAAGCCTAGTTGCTAGGTATATTATTTGATATTGTCTCAAAAATGAAAATCGATAGAATATATATCCGAAGGGAAAATCTTGGTAAAACGACACGCGACTACCGGATGCCAGGGTTGATGGCGCGTCGAGGTAGGAATCACTGTAATTTAATAAATTGCGATAGCTGCTGCCGTCCCGGGGCAAATTGTAGCATAATCATTCATTAGTAGGTCGTGACTTGGAGTCGGCGTGGAAGTGAAGTTTGTATTAGTGCTGGATACACGACGGCTCACTATGTTCCTACAGACGAGTACAAGTCGAGAGATTCACTTGTTGAAATACAGTGTACTTAGGACGAACAAGCATTCGGTTATCATAGCAAATCGATAAATTCTTATCAATCAATTTCATGCACCTTTTTCCTTTTGATTGGAAAAAATACAAACAACCCTTTTGTTTACGTTCATTTTTTCTATACAAATAAATTTTGCGCGTGTTATTTTTTAGCATTTTATGAAATTCGGAAGATACCGAACATCATAATTGTCCCAACCTAAACTATGGCGAATTCCTAACCTTGACTCGCACGTCACAGAGTTGGAAAGTTAGAGTGAAATAACATGTGACCATCAAACGTTGCGTCGTAATGAGAAAGAGAAAGACGTAAATATATATCTCTGTCTCCTTCTCTCTCATTACGACGCAACATTTGACGCATCCATGTGATTTCGCCCTTACGCGTAACATTTAAGTTTTTGACGCTTATTACGTTTTTGACTTATTTTACATTCAAATACTATAGAAGCCATAGATAAGAGGAAAATACATTTCCAAAATGCCGAATAATCCTGCCAATATAGCAGCGTCTTATTTCATAGAAATTAGATAAAGATATAATATTGTTGGTTAGACACATACAGTAGTTGATTGGAGTCCTAGGAAAAATCTAGGTCGCCAAGTTTACCTAGTGATAATATTAGAAACTTACAAATGTTCCCAACCCTGATAGTATAGTGCCGTGTCACCAGGATTGTGTAGTTAGGTTAAAGTCCCATGTTTGCGTTTTAACATCCGTTTTGTAATTAGACCATGAGTGCGAAAGTGCCTACAGTATATCTGTAACTCTTTTGCACTCACGGTCTAGTTAAAAAACGGACGTTAAAACGCAAACATGGGACTTTACCCTTATGCGTAACGAAGAGTTTTTGACGTAATAAACGTAAAACATGCACAAATTTTAAAAAACTAAACTGAGACGACTTGTTTAGTTTAAAAATAAGTTGTCAGGAAAATATGTTAAGGTTATGTTGTTTTGGTCGCATGTGGACTAACTAAGAAATTCCATTATTAAAACAAAGACAGAAATATCTCCGTCCTTTTCTTGCACATGAAATTTTTTAGATAGTCCACATGCCGCCAGGACCCTTGGTATATCTAACAAAAGTAATTTTTTATATTGATTATAAATTCGAATTCTGAATCATATTGTCAAAAAAAAAATTGCTACAGAAAAATTATGTCGAATAAAATTTTGGCTAAGCAAGATTTAGAAGCAATAAAAATTGGGTTTATTATGATTTAGGCCACATAAAATTTAGGTTAAATAAGAACTAGGCCAAATAGGGATTGATTTAAATAAATTTCAGTCAAAGGAGAATTATGTTATTTGGGTTTTGTCTAAAATATATAAATTATTGATAAGACCTTTAAATGATATAACGAGAAAACCTGAAGACATATTCTGATCAACAGTTTGACTTTCTTCTTGACAACGAAAATAAGTACCGATTAAAGCCAACAGTTTTCAATTTACTTCAAGTGATAAAATCTCATACAGTAAATTGAGAACAAAAATTTCCTAGATTCTAATTGATCAAGAAGAACGGGAAAGTCATTTCTGTTTGGTGCAACAATAAAAACCTCGCACACACCTATGCAGAAGCGACAGAAACAGGAGGCATTAATAGGTTATTAGGTTTTATTCCATTAACTCTGTACAAGAATGTAAATTTTAATTGCAACGTTTATAAGTCGCTTAATCTTGGAATTATTGCAAGCCATCAATGAGGATTAAGTTACGGTTCAATAATTTGAGAAAGCACACACTGTTTGCAAAGCGACAGCATTGATCCGCGTAAAACTTAAAACAGGAAGAGTGACAACTACTGCTCTTTCCCAGGGCTTTTTCGTTTCAAAAGTTTTGTGTTATAATTTCATTTTTTTTTATTAAACTTATAAAGATGTGTACACAGGTGGTATAATAAAGTTTCGTGAGCGTGCGCAGGTTTTATCGATTAAATCTCGATCGAGGCAGACAGTGCAATTAGCTGCGCTAATTTCCCATAATTAGTGCGAGTAATGAAGTTATTGCTGGTTCGTGTCCCCGATTACACGGCATTTACATAAAATGGCGTGCGACAATCGACGACGGTCATAGTCGCGTTAAAAAAAAGCACGAAAGCGCCTTCCTAGGGTCATTAATCTAAGGGTTACAAGGCGACATGCGATAAATCGCAGCGATTCAGGTAACAATTACTGTGTTTAGTATCTAAATTATCCGCTGGAGCTTTCATTGATCGCACAACGAGAAAAAAAATGACGTTAATTTATTAACCAGAGCATCGAATATTCATAAGTTTCAAAATGAAAAAGGTCTTGTTAGGCGAGTAGGAATTAATTTTTTTTTTTTTTTTTTTAGAGTAGAGAAAAAAAATATATAAATAATACTATATTTCAATAATACCTTCAATTTTTTACCATTTCCTTTATTAGTCTCTTGAATTTCATAGTTTTAGCTCTTCCCTCTATGTATTTGCTGGATCGCGACGCTATGCACCCTCTTAGCTCCTACAAAGAATTTAAAAGGATTTTCATTGAATATTAATGGCACTTGAACAAAATGGGGATGAAAATTTGAACATTTTTATTGGAGAATCGAAATATTTGCACTTCTAAGGGTAGATTGTAATATAAGCTTCTTCAACTTAAAAAATATTAGTAAATAAAAAAAAATTTTATTATTATTTAATGAAAAAGCAATAAAAAATAAATGCTTTATTAAAATGGTTGTAAATTAAGATATTACTTTTTTAGTATTCGTGTCGTCCAAAGAATTAATTATGTGTGTAACATGTACACATTAAAGAGATAAATACAGTATGCGAGAGTAATTAATTACCTGAATTATTAAAAATGCCTTTATAATTACAACTCAGATTGTGACCTACTGATGGACACTCTCACCTATGATTTGTCTAATGCTAAACTGCATTTAGGTTATCAGACATGTTTAATCGATTATAGGAGAGTAATAATTATATGACGTTCAATGATAATTACCTACTTATGAAATCAACTTTTTAATTGCCGTTACTGTATGTGACAGTTTGTATCACGGAAACCTAATTTCTCGTGTTTGTAAAATAGCCGTTAAAATTATAGATCGTTTATAATATTAGTAAAGAAATAACCATGTAGTCAATTTTAAGCAACTTTTTCAGATCAAAAATTATTTAACTAGTTTAATTTCGAGAGACTGTTCGATATAGTAATTATAATGAGCTCGAACCAAGAGTTAAATGAATGAAGTAAGAACCTGAGAAATTGTGGTAAATGTGGCGCATTATTATTTTATTTTCTTATTAAATGGTTACTAATTAATTTTGCGGTCATTTATATTAATTTTATTTATAAGAATCTAATTTATTTGAATCTTAATTTAAATTTAATTTATAAACAAAAATTTCTAGTTAGGGCAAAGTCAGGCGCGGCGCATTAGAGGATCAGGGAAATGGAATAGACCAATAAGAAAATGCTTTCCAATGTGACCAATTATCTGATTGGTCTATTCTATTCCCCTGGTCGAATAACCTCCGCATATGACTTCACCCTTAGTTCTCATACTACTAGGATCGTTGCCGTATTTATAGGTAAATTATATTAGATATTCTACAGTAAATTACCATGTAAGGGTGAAATCCCATTTAAGCAGAAAGCGCAAGACCGAAAGCAAAAAATATGAGAGTGAGAGAGAGACAGACAGATATCAATGTCTCTCTCACTCTCATATTTTCTGCTTTCGATTTTGCGCTTTCTGCCCACATGGGATTTCGCCCTAAACGTTTTAAATCGTTAAACCAATATATTTTTCCTAACAGGGGTAAAATACTTATTTCACTTTTGTAAAAGACAATGTCTTTTACGTAAGAAACTTTAAAGTCACGCGTCACAACCCATCCTTGCATCAGACGACATGGCCGCAACCAACCAGTGTTTTGACAAATCAACAACAAAGTGTAATAGAATCGTCATCTCATCTTGGCACTCTTGTAAAATCAGGACTCACATCCAATTTAATTTAATTAATGACTATTAATTTTTTCGAATTGCAACGCTCGTGCTCGAAAATATAGCGAACTTTGGAAAAAATCACAAATCTCTCAATTACTCACACATTGCCTATTTTTGTGATTCACATTACATTACCCCAGTTACAGTAAGTGCAGCTCCAGTTTTTTTCCGCCTAGAAGAGAAAGATTTGTGCTGTTGATGATTCTGAGAAACTTGTGAAAATTTGATGGAGGACTTTTCGCGTTCGAGTGGAGATATAGAAGTCTCGAGATCGTATTTCCCACGGGGTTCAGGATTATTACTTCAGAAGACTACCAGCGATACGAATGCATCGCACAATAATAATTGCGTAATAAGTTAGTGCGGAGTAGGCGTAGTCGGATATCTGTAAGATTTGCTCCAAAGTAGATAGCGCTGTGTATCTCACACCAAGCGATTTCTCCCGATCGTTTGAGATTGCGTTCTGAAAAGGTCTCCCTGCGTATGCACTATGTATTGAGGAACGCTCCTCGGTAACAACGAGTGTCCGCATTAACGAATAGATGGACCACACCCTATTAAGAATACACCTGCGTCTCTCTAGTTAAGACAAACGCGATATTGCCCTAGGCTCTTCTGAGGAACAGAGCGTAGGTGTGTAGTGCTTTGCTGCAGATCGGCGCGCCTCGAATCCGTTTAATTGTGCCAAGTCGAAATGGACGTTGTTAATATATAATCGGTTATTGTCTATCGGACTTTTCTGACCTTTCAGAAACGAGAGAGGGACCTCACCTAGGCGAAAACGAGGGCGAGAATTAAGGGTTATTGTTATTTTAGATGCACTATCCATCATCTCATGTTTACCCTTGCGGCGTCCGTTTTTCTTAAAAAAGATATCAAATTTAATATATTCTACTGGGAACATATTGCCTATGCAAATCTGATATTTATCATGGTGGTTATTAAAGAACATGGATAGTATAAAATAAAATGAAGCCACGTATCGGTAAATGATTATGAATTTAGTTTTGGAGTTCGATACCCTGTTAGCACGCATGCTTGAAAAACTTGCAAGTTGCGCGTCCAATTCAATGTAGGGGAGGCCGGGGTAAAATCGGTCACTTTTGGTCGGACAGGTAAAAATCTTTGGAATTGTTTTCTAAATCCAAGTTAATTTATATCATTCGAAAATCTGTCATTTGGACTACTAAATCAGCAAAAATATTTTGAGTTATCATTTTTAGTTTTACTTTTAGAATATACATATTATATACGAAATTTAAAAATAAAAATTTGTCATGGTAAAATCCGTCATCCAACAAGGCAACAGTGAAAGCGACCTGACCCAAAAGTATGATTTATAATTGATAAATTATGAGTTCTATGAACAATAAATATTGGTTTAGTAAATAGTAAATTTAGGTTTTATGAATTACAAGATTACAACTATAGATTTAACTAATGTTATATTTTATTAGGAGAAAGTATGAAGTGAAATGTTAATCAGTTGTTTTTTAAATTAACAATGACTGAGACAAGTCCGCCTCCCACACAAAATTTAATAAGTGACCGGCTTTACCCTGACGTCACGTGACCGACATTAACGACGTAAATTGAATGTTAAGTACTATTCACACTAGTGATATTTCTCGCTTAAGTTGAGTTCACAGCGTAAAAACAAGAAAAATTTTTTTGTCCAAAGCTATTTTCCTATTTTACTTTCTAGTAATTTTTCAATACTTCTTAATAATTTTCTGCAATATATTATTATTAATAGACAATGGCATCCAAAAATGACCCAAAAGAGTTAAAACGTGTTTTGATATTAACCCCTTGACTGTGCTCCTGAAATATCATAAAGTGGGCTCAAACTGTGCAGCCACTTCTAATTATTCAATTTTGATAAAACTTGGAATAAGAGGGTTTTTTTGGATCGCTGAGTACGAATTTGAAGTCAAATTTCAAAAATTCAAAATGGCGGATTCAACATGGCCGCCAAAGTTTTTGAAAATCTTAAGATGTCAACAAAATTTTGAGATACTTGTTACTAAGGGGTTTTTGGGGTCGCTGAATACGAATCTGATATCAAAGTTTAAAAATTCAGAATGGCGGGTCCAATATCTCAGCCAGAATTTTTTTAAAAATTCAAATTCGGCTATATTCGATCCGCCATTTTGAATTTTGGAAATTTGACTTCAAATTCGTACTCAGAGAAAAACCCCCTAGTACCAAGTTTTATAAAAATTCGTTCAGCCATTCTCTTGTTCTCATCATGACGTGTATACACGTCATCCAGGTCAATAAGGTCAAATAAGAGAATTAAAAAACTGTTAAAAGCCATGTAAAAAAGTTTTGTCAATTTTAAATCAAAAAACGTCCGTAGAAATTTCTTCATCAATATATAACTATTTTTTTCACATTCTATTAATTTTTAATACTATGATACTTTCATCATTCTTACATTATTTTTCTTTAACTTCTAGATATAATTTTATTTTGTTGTAACTTCTATCAGTTAGGTTTTTATTTGTCCTTTTTTTACTTTATACTAATTTGTCTTCCTTTTCTTTTTGTTACTTATTAGATCAGATCTAGACCCTATCTCACTTTCTAGTGATTTTTCTTCATTTTCTAGATATTTCCAATAGATTCTAATAATTTTCATCAATATGTAGTTATTTTTCATTCTTTAGTTTATTTTATAAGACTGGTACTTTTTTTCTTTTCCACTTATTTTTCTTTAACTTCTACAGCTATATTCTTCTTATCTTCTAATTTTTATATTAGTTTCGAATCACATACTCTCAGGAATATTTCTTCTTCTTACTAATGTCCCTCAATTTTCTAGTTATCTTTTTTTAATGTCTGAATATTTTTTTATATTTATTTCTCTTAGGGTAAAACCCCATGGCCTCACAAAGCGTCGCGTTTTGTCGCTCGACCATGAGTGCAAAATTAACAAAAACATATCTGCATCTTTTTTGCATTTATGGCCTAGTGACAAAACGCGACGCTTTTCGCGTCCATGGAATTTCAATCTTATATCTACTTTTCACTTTCTTAAATTAAGAATCTTATACAATCTAGTGTCTTTGTTTTAGTTTCTTGGTATTTTTTAAGTTACTATTTCTAGTTACTATTTTACTTTCTAATAATTTTTCTTCATTTTTTAGTTTTTTAAATAAATTCTAGTATGAATTTTCATTCATATATAGTTATTTCTTTTAACTTTGTAGTTATTTTTTAAAATTCTGATACTTTTTTAAAAATTATTATTTTTTAACTTCTAGCTTTCTTTCGTTTTCTAGTAACAATTTATTATTTTCTAGTTTTTTTAATCTTATTGCTATTTCTTTTTCTTTTGATAATAGTTCGCCCTCCTTTTCTAGATGGGGTTGGGTAGTCATATCTAACTTGAAGTTTTCTAATTACGCTATTAAGTTATTATACGTTTTCTATGAAGTATAAGAGTGAAGTGATATGCGGAGGATTAGGGGATCAAGGGAATAAAATAGACCAATCAGAAAATGCTGTCCAATGTGACCAATTATCTGATTGGTCTATTCAAAGATTGCGTGGTAATGAGAAAGAGAAATACGTAAATATATCTGAGTCTGCTTCTCTCTCATTACGATGCAACGTTTGACGCATTGATATGATATCACCTTAAGGGTGAATCCCATGTGAGCAGAAAGCGTAAAACTTAAGATAATTTGCATAGATCCAGCAAGGGTCCTGGTGGCTTGTGGGCTAACTAAAAATTTCCATTAAACTATAAAGTAGCACAGTGAAATTTTAATTCTCCAAATCGTAAAATTTTAGATATTAAAAATGAGATAGAAAAATGCAGGTATATATGTATGTCCTTTTCTATCTCATTGCTTGCGAACTAAAATTTTCATTGTGTTTAGGCTCAGAGTAAATTATCTCAGATGAGAGTAAGAGAGTCAGTGATATCAACCTATCTCTCTCACTCTCATGATATTCTGCTTTCGGCTTTACGCTTTCTGCTCACATGGGATTTCACTCTAATTATTATTTTCTACCGTAATATATACATAAAAAACGACATATATTTCGCAGAAATAAAGTTCCCAACTTTGCCTGTCAGCTGGTTACGCAATTTACGTATGTTGATTCAATTCAAGACAAATATTTATTCTGATTAATTTATCCAATTTATACAGTATCCCAAGAATTCTACAATTATAATTTATTTGTTTTGTCCGTCTTTAACCGATTTTATTCCGTCTAGAATTGTGTACTGCTCTAAATAAGTACTTATTTTGTTTCAACAACATATCACGTTTTCCAGTGAATTTTACAAAAATACCCTTGTATATTCTCTAAGCACGATTAACTGTTGATTTTCCAAATATCGCGAACAATGGACAATAATTAAAAAATCGAGTCATGCTGTTGAGCTGCCACTTGTTTCATCTAAAGTTGCAACTTTTATCGAGATCGTGATGTTGCTTAGACAGGAGAGAAGAAAAACAAGGAGGGAGTTACGGGCAGCAGAACAATGGCACCTTTGGCAACAATAGCAGTTACTTCGAGCCATGATTCTATTCGAAGGCAGTCTTTTAATATTGCTGCAGCGTCACCAGCTGATTTAAGCAACGTCCACAAACTTCTCCCATGATTTGACGTGACGTATGGTCCAAGAATAAACCCAGGGAAAGCGTTTGATTCGGTCATACGTGCGGCACCGCGTGTCACTTTGTAAACGCCACACCTTGTATCTTCGCTCATGTCCGTCTGTTTGTCTGTCATTCCGTCAAAAGTCAGAAGAGAAGATTAGGATCAGACATTCGGTCGCGAAAGAAGTAAAATACTCTTGGTAGCGACATCAAATCAAAAAATGAAACAAATTGAGTATTAAAGTGCGTTTCGACTAATAGCTTCCGTGAGAAATAACTGTGGTCAGGTCAGCCTACTCTATGCTGATTGATCGATTAAGATGATGGCTTAGAGATAAGGTTCTTTTTTTAAACAGAAACTTTAACCTTCGTATTTCAATTCTTTATATTTTGTTTTCATTACCTATGTTTCATCATTAGTAATAATTAACGAAAGTGGAACAGTAGCGATACTCGTTGATTTTTTATTTCTTCATTTATTCTTTGAACCGTCAATGTTTCTGTTCTGCTTTCTCTCGTTCTTAAATTTCATATTTACGTCTTGCGATTTCAATGTGCTTTGGTTCTTTCTTTGACAATAATTATTTTCTTATTCCGGTATTATGACAGTCATCAGTCACTTAACGTCAGGTGACGATCCCTGCCCAACTATACTCTTAAGTTACGTAAATACGGACAATTTTAGTCTGATATGGAACTTCCCACCTGTGTGGTGTACACAATCATTTTTACACTGATGCATAACTACCCACCTCTGTGCGTTAATGGAATCAAGAGCATATTGACAGCTGTTAAAATTTGTGTTATTATATTCAGTTTTATTAAATTAATGAATCTAAAATTCATAATTTAGTATTTTAAAGTAATTTTTTTCTTAGAAAGTGAAAAAATATGCTTTTTCTATAGTTAAAAAATTAAGTTTTCTTAAAAAGTGACGGGTTTTTACTTAGTTCTTTTAGGTTCCGGTTACGAAATATTTTTTTTTACGCTGGGTCTATTTCGCCAGATATCTGGCGATTTAAGGTGCTCAAATTATTCTGCCAGACAGCAAACTGGCGATTTAAGGTGCTCATATTACTCTGCCAGACAGCAAACTGGAAATTTAAAATGCTCAAATTAGTTCGCCATTTACGAAAAATAAACAGTAAAAGATTCGTGAATTAAGATAAGTAGGTTATTTCGACATTAAAAGAAAAAATAATAGGTGTCATAATAAACATAAAAATGAAAAATTGAGGTTAGGTTACAAATCTGTCAAAAAACTCAAAATAGTAAGTAATAATTGTTGTCGTTCATTTACACGTTTTTTAAATATATTATATATATTTATTCGTTTTAAATTAAAATCCGTCTTTATGAACATAGTTTTTAACTTCAATTTTTTTAAAAGTATTAAATGCTTGCAGTTTGTAACCCCTTCGTGTTTGGCGGTAAATTTGAATATTTATTTCAGATTCAATATTATCATATAATATTATTTTTTCTGGTTAAAATTCATTTTATAATTTATGTAAGTATTAATAATAGTAGTTTATATTCTTGCCTTAAATATTTATTATTACATTTTTAAATTATTATTTGCTTTATTATTATGTACGTATATGTATATAAATTAGTAACACTAATGCTAAATTTAAATTTCTCTATGTCTATCTTGTTTCAGAATGATAGAAATAGTTTAAAGTTTTGTTATCGTTTATACTCATTTATTCTTATTTATTTATTTTTCTGATATAGTTATGCAGATCCTGTAGGAGAGAAAAATTTTAGAATGAAAAAAGGTATTTAATGATGACATTTCAGCCTATTCCAAACAGAAAAATTTTACTGGGAAATAAAAAATGATTAATACTTACATAAATTATAAAATGAATTTTAACCAGAAAAAATAATATTATATGATAATATTGAATCTGAAATAAATATTCAAATTTACCGCCAAACACGATGGGGTTACAAACTGCAAGCATTTAATACTTTTAAAAAAATTGAAGTTAAAAACTATGTTCATAAAGACGGATTTTAATTTAAAACGAATAGATATATATAATATATTTAAAAAACGTGTTAATGAACGAGAACAATTATTACTTACGAATTTGAGTTTTTTGACAGATTTGTAACCTAACCTCAATTTTTCATTTTTATGTTTATTATGACACCTATTATTTTCTCTTTTAATGTCGAAATAACCTACTCATCTTAATTCACGAATCTTTTACTGTTAATTTTTCGTAAATAGCGAACTAATTTGAGCATTTTAAATCTCCAGTTTGCTGTCTGGCAGAATAATTTGAGCACCTTAAATCGCGAGTTTGCTGTCTGGCAGAATAATTTGAGCACCTTAAATCGCCAGATATCTGGCGAAATAGACACAGCGTTTTTTTAATGATAAATACACCATTTAGGCTTGGTCCAGATTAAAAAAGTCAAAAATTCAGAAAAGCCGCATAAGTAAACAATTACCGAATATTGGAATATTTTGGACGATAGAGCGTCACTTGAACACCTTGCAAAACCTGATTTCCTGTAGGAAGCGATCCATTGCAAGAGGTCAGTCCTCGGATCTTGGTCGATAACCACCTACTGGCTTTGAGAAGAAAAAAGCGATCAGCGGAAAGCAATAAGGCAAGATGGCGCGGCCAAGAGAAGCTTGTTAATTGCAGTTTAGTGTTCTTGTTCGTAATTAGGTGGATTCGAGCACCTGGGCAACTGAACAGGCTGGCGAACCTGGCTCTCGCACGACCTGCTCTCGGGATAATTACCACATCGTGTTCGACCGTCATACGTTTCATGCCACGTAGATCATATGCCATCCTCTTACACCCTCTGGAAAATACGAGTACTGCATGTTCGTTCAACTGATACGAGCACCGCCTTTTCCATCGAGAAATCGAAAAGAAGAAATTCTCTCACGATATCTATATGCAGTATGCACAGAAAACTTCAGATTGGCTCGTTTTAACACTTCATTTACTCTCCTATGTAAGCCATAATTCGTTCTAGTTAATTCCTACTTAATACTTCAATAAGTTTTATGTTAGATTGATTTAGAGCTTTGAGGAAGTAATAATTACTCCAGAGTGGCTTTTGAATTCGAAATTCATTAGCATCAGCAATTAATTCAATGATTTAAGAGTGGGAATCTGTAATTAAGCGCGATTGTGTCTGATGTGCCACTTTTCAAACAGTCAATTACAATTATTATGAAAATCAATTTCTTTACATATATTGAATATGTTGTAATATTAATAATCATCTTTAAGGGCATGTGATAAAGGATGACGTCACTAAAATCGGGTAAGTTTAACCTGCGGCTAAGTCCGGTTTTGTTAATAACTTTTGAAAAAATGAACATTCAGTAAAAAACTTGCCACTAAACTTTGTAGAATTACTAAAATTATCAGTAGGAAGGTCTGCCTGACCAAAACTTGATTGAACTTTGACCTAAAATTAAAACAAATTTGCGGCAGAGAGACCTTTCTAATGATATTTTAAGAAATACTACAAAATTTGGTATCAAAATGTTTCTTATTTTTTAAGAAAGTTAGCCGACAAATTTTGCCTATATCAGTGACGTCATACTTCATCACATATCCTTAAATTTTTTCGTATTTTATATCTTGCAGGAAGATTTTTTCCTTAACCTGCAATAGAATGCAAAAGGAATCCATTTACAGACTAATATTATTCACGAGTCAATTTGTAAACGTTCCACTTTGTTTGAGACGATACAGTTTCTTTTAACGATCAAAAAACCACAAGACATTTGTGTTTATTGTAACTTATCTATGAGAGATTTTCTCTCGACTGGTATTTAAGTTGGCCTCGTAAAAATAGAGACACGAGCAGATGCCAAGGTGGCAATTATGCGAGCTACTCGCTCCGAGTAAAGGGTTCGCCTTGTTGTTTTAATAAATGCAAATTTACTTTTGCATCTGAATATTCATGGTAGTGCCGGATGATTTCTTTTGTCGTAGCTAGCCCTTCTGAACGATATTCAGGCAAGTAAGTTGCTTGGTTCTTCAACTTTGCTACAAATGCCCTTTTTTACAATTAGAAAACTCTTTTTAAAAAAAAAGTCGTCGTCTTTCTAAGCAAAGCATTTTCTTTGAATATATTCACTTTGCGTAATCTCTACAGACGTGTACTTTATTCTCAGCAAGTAATGTCTTTTTATTAATTGCGCACCGCAATAAAACCAGTGATATATGCAGCAAAGTAAATTAATTAATTGTTTACTTAATGAGGCGGCAAGCTCTGTGATTATGGAAATCCTGCTAAAAGTTGAATGACAAAGCAGAAAATGCGCCTTTCCTGGTTCTTAGAGGGCAACTGTCATTTAATCGATATAAAGTAGCTAGTCTGAAAATTTACTGATTGTAAAAATTCTAAGTGATGATCCTGTCCAATGGAAAGTAAATATAAGAACATCCACTTATATTATTTCCTAACCCAGAAAAGAGGAATCAGACTTAAAATATTGTTTCTTGAAAGCTACTTGTAGTTGCGCATTAAACTGACACGTATTTTTAGGTTATAAACATAAAGATGAAGACATGTGTTTAATAGCAGCAGGTTTCGCTCATAATGCGAAATTTATTGAAAGTATTTATAGTGTTCTTGCAGTCTTTTTTATTTGAAAGTGTTTGCTTTTACTTCCCGCATGGCAATCATCATTAGAGTCTATAACAAGGGGATAATAATAATAATAATAGTAATAATAATTTTCTTTAATTTTTTTAATTACCTAATTTATTCCCGCTTCTTATTTTTGGATACAACATTCCAAAATCCACAACTCACATTTCTCATTACCACACTCCAGATTTTAATTCCCACATTCCGTAATCCATATTCCTGATTCCACAAGATACATTCCACATTTTATAACTCTGATTGCGGATTCCATATTCTACATCCCAGAGTCCACATTCCAGATTCCACTTTCCAGATTCAACATTCAAGATTTCACATACTGGATTCCAGTTTCCACATTCAACCGTTTAGATACTACAATCAAGATTCCAAATTCAAGTCTTCAAAGTCCAAAATCCACATTTTAGATTTAACCTACTAGTTTACACATTAAAGACTCCACATTCTTAATTCTACTTTACAAATCTTCATCAGAGATTTCACATTTGGGATACCACATCTGAGATACCACACTCCATATTCCACGTCTTGAATCTAATGTCCCAGGTACAAAGATTTTTTCATTTTTTTGAACCGACACGACATTTCTAATTCAAAAATGTTAAGTTTTGACGTCTCTGAAACCACCATTCCACTTTTCGGACATAGACGTTCCACAATCACATTTAGGTTGTCGAATCTTAAATGTGAAATTGGGACTGTGAATTCCGAAATGTGGAATCTAGAATGTGCACTGAGAAACTTTTGATTTTAATATCTGCTTTATTGCTTATTATTATGTACAATAAAATTTAAGAGTTTAGGGATAATCGAGATGTGGTTATAAAAACTAATACACTGTTTAAGAAAAGACGTTTTAGATGCAACAGTTGTCTTCTTGATAAAAAGTAGTAAAAGTATTATATACTTCATAAGACATATAATTATATTACCTCTAAAGAATTTAAGAGAGATGAAAATAAAGAATTGCTAGAATTATAAAACGTGTGTTAGAAACTTAAAAGCATGGGGTGCGCGCGCAGTAAAAAGAAAAATGGCAATATTTGTTTGACAGGTCAGAGATACAGATGCAGTTCGTCTTTGATTCCGGATGATACGAAATTTTTCTAGAGATCGATTTTTTTTAAATATATTTTTGAATAAATATTGTGAAGTGGTAGAATAGTTCATGAGACATATGGCTGCTCGAAAAACTGTCGTAGAAAAGGTCTAATAAAATTTTAGAAATGCCATAATAAATAGATCAAAATGTGTTAAAAATGAATATCGCTTTTTCACATTTACTTTTTTCTAACCTCAAATAATACTAATTCTAATTACATATATTAATTTTTTTCTCACGAAATTACAATAATAGAAAACAAGGTAACACAATCTCTTTTTTTTTAAAAGAACTATTATGATCGAACCACGATTATCCCTAAATTCTTACGTTTTATTACAAATTTAGAAATTGAAAAAAGCAAAAACTGTAATTAAAAGTCTCTCAGTGTGGATGTGGAATACAGGAGAGGGAATAACTTATAAAATAATAATATTTTACAATATTTTTTAATCATGATCATCCCATACAAATATATCTAATTTAACAAGAGAACCGTTCATACGTTACGATGTAAGCCGTTTGAATTTAGAAACTTGAACTTTGCATGCGCTAAATTTTGTAAAATTTCGAACGGCAAAATGAAAAATAACATATAAGTAGCTTGTTTACACTTTGGGACAAAACGAGATTTTTTCGTCGAATTAGAGATACGATGTTGCTTAAGATTCCTTGTGCTCTTGGCGACGACGGAGATCAGTGTATTTGTCCAACTCATTAGCTGGATCGAATCGTCTCCAAAAAAGACAGCTTCGAGGCCGAGTTGACAATTAGCACCTATATCCGGCGGTTAAGGCACCACTGGCTCCCGGGCTTTGCCTTTTCGGTCCGTTTTTTCCAATTTCCTCCCTAAAGCTTCCTCTCGTTTAACCACAAGAGTTTATTGTTATTCTTCGTCTGGTGTTTGTCTTGTCCGGTAGCAGGTTGGGACCGCTAAATGCTAAATGAATCTGCTATTTGTCCAGAGACTCTAACTTTGGGCTCGAGTCGCTTCGCCTTTTGTGACACACCGCGTCCAAGTCGAGTTAATATGCTCAATCCATTAAATCCGGAATTTACATTTCGAACTGTTAGTTACGTAGTCAGGTCACGACTAGAAAAAAAAGTGCGTTCAATTCAGCTGTTTCAAATAATTAGAATGATAATTTACTTAGAATTTGTTAAAAGTGTAATATATATCCATTACAAGATGAAAAATTTAATCGACGGTAGTGTTTAAATTTTATCGGTACAATTATATCTAAATTTTCTATTTAGAGCAATAATTTTGCATTTGGTGACGTAATCAGTGAGGGATCTGCTTATTGTGCACTGGACCTGGGAATATACAAGTATGGAAATCCAGTGCAGGAATGAGGCGATCGTCGTAAATCGTTGGTTCGACGCTCTCGCGGATGCGGATGTCGCGGTAATTGGTATTAAACGGTGATCGGACGATTACGGTCTCCAATAAATACCAGGCTTTACGACAACGAACCCTCGTTCTTAAGCACACGGACACGTGTCTTCTTCGAGTCTCGCGCCATCTCGAGAATTCAATTTGCAAAACGACCGATTTGTATAACGCTCGCATTACTTAAAAATGCAGGTTTTACTTATCGATATTATCGACGAATTATTAGATCATACCCCGTCAAATGGTTGTACTTTTAATCATTATGAAAAGATTTACCTTAATATTGCGATAGCTTCCACAGCTGATGTATTTCTACAAAATATTATTCATTTTTATTAATTATAGGAATCGTATATAGGAAATCCGCCAGCGAAAGGCCTGTTACGCTTTTAGCTGTTACGCAGTTTCCGACTGTTTGTCGGTTACGGTATAGAGAGAGACAAAGATTGTAGGTAGCTTAAGATAGATAGAGATAATCCTATATAAAAAATCAGCCAGCGATAGGCCTGTTATGCTTTTAGCTGTTATGCAGTTTCAGACTGTTTGTCCGTTACGGTATAGAGAGAGACAAAGATTGTAGGTAGCTCTAGATATGGAGAGATAAGAAAGTTAGGTTTAATGGTATAGCAATAAAAGTCAAAACAAAAATAATAATGTCCTCACTGCTTAAAGCTTTGCTTAATTAAGATAAGGTAGGTATAATAGGATGTCAAGTAGCTTGAGATAGAATGCAACTTTAGTTTTAATTTCAGAGAGAGAGAGAGAGAGAGAGAGATAAAGAGGGGGTAGGGTGAGATAGCAAGTAGCTTAAGATTGACAAAGACACAACTATAGATTTAATTTCTGGTTCGGACGAGAGGATCGGGTCAATGTAAGAAAGACAAATAGTCTTTCTTCTGCTGTCAGCTAACATTAACGTGGCTATAGCTCACCTTAGAACAATAAGTTGTTAAAAATTCTAATAAATGTATTTTGTTATTGAAACATTTGGAGAATTTGGAAAATTGAAAGGCAAAAAATTGGAAAATTGGTGTGGAAATTTTGGTAGACGAAATTGATTTTTTATGAATTGGCAATTTTGGATAAAGAAGAAAAATATTATTAAAATCTTTTTTGAACGTATCATCCTTAGAAATGCAGAACGATTTGACGCGCGTAGAGCTCTTGGGAGTTTTAGTATTTGAATAATTAACCCAATTCTGTGGAATTTTGCATAGAAAATTCAATAATTATCCCAATTTTGATAACTATCCAAAATTATATTAATATTGCGTGTAAATTTCTTAAGAATTTTAATAATTACCAGAGTTCTCTTGAAACTCTAACACGGTAAAAAAAGTTCTCATGAATTATCAAAAGTATTCACTGTAATAGATAAACTTATAGCTAGAATGGAGCCATGGATAATCCAAATTCGCTATAATAGTGAAAATGACATTTCTTAAGATATTTAACTATATTATAGATGCATTATGAATAGGGTATAAATTCGATATGTCTGAAATAGTGATATTGAAAATCATCGAAATAGTCATTATCATCATATAACTGAAGTAAGATGCATACATAATTATGATGAAAATCTAAGATTTGAGATCTTAAAAAAAACCTATTTAACAAGAGTCATAATTTTAAGAATGCTGATTGACGAATTGACATTCTGAATATAGTTTTAAATAGAAGTTTGCTTTAATAAGTGATTTCCGATTAATAAAATATTTATTGTTTCTATTTTGCCAGTTATGAATCGGATTCAAAATTTTTGGGTTAGATTGGCATATATATTTCAAACATAAATCAGAAATTTTTAACATCTGGACTTCTTAAATAAATTATGTGCTCTGGTATAAATATTTTAATACTTTTATGTAACTTGAACAAATATATATATAATTACATATAATTATATATACTATTTTCGTCAGAGATGTACTTATTATACCGTCTGACAAATTGGAACTTTTTTTGCACTCATGATAACGAATCAAGGTTTTTCGGAAAATAGAGAAAGATTCTTGACACTGTGCTAAATCAATTCATTTACGGTTTTAGGAGCAACAACAACCCTCAAATCGAAAGTTATAAATTATATTTTTAAAAATCAAGAAAAATGATCGATTTAAAAGAGGTTATGTATTTCTACAAATTCCATTTAATTCAAATAGATTTTACAAATGCATCACACATTTTTCCTCTGATAATGTACAAACAATAAACTAAGTAAGAATATTATAAATTAAATCTTAATAGACTTGTATAAATAAAAAGAATTTTAGCATATACTGTTCCCACGCGACGTCTGCTATAGACAGCTGCAGACTAAACCGACTAAATTACGTGACGACATTAAAAAAAAATTGGATGGACAAAAATTATTGTAACCAACAATAGTAGAAATAAATTAATCTTGAAATATCAGGAATAAATGTTGTTATATTAGAAAATTGCATATATCGACTTATAGTTTGTGAAGTAAGCTAAAAGTGAATACGCACTGATATTCAATATCACTGCTTTAGGTATTTGATGTATATATACCGAAAAATAGTATGACTATTTCATGAATGAGTATTGCCTTTCTATAAATTGCTCATTTGTACTTTAAAGATAATAAACCTGTATTTACCATAAACAATATTCAATTTAGTTAAGAAAGCAAAAATACAAATAAGCATATTTCAAATTAAACATTGGTTTAAACTGAATAATTGATTTGATCAATCTAGTGAGTTGAATTTCTTAATTTAATTATATTAATAATTTTTTGTATCCACGTTCATAGATTTTTTACCGTGAACTGCACAGAAAAAAATAAGTATTACTTTAATGTCAAAAAGCGTTTTTAGGTGAAATATAAAATAGACCTATCAGAATAAAAACTAGATGCTGATAGAAATCTTTAAACAAATCTAACTTAAATCTTAAAACTAGTCTTAAAGAAAACAGAAATTAAGCTTCGAGTCCAAATCTAAACTTAAATTGAAATTGTCTAGAAACAAGATAAATAGCCATTTTAAGGACTTGTTTTTCTTCTTAGACTTTAAGGACTAATTTTAAAACACTATTTTCCCATGGAACTAGTCTTTGGATAAATTTTAGTTTAAATAATAAATTAGTCTGAAATACATTCAAAACATTTTTTTTTCTGTGTGGATAGTGATTAAATTCCCGACTGTTTATGTCATAGGAATTTCGATAATTATCTGAATTTATATAACTACCGGAATTGCTTTATAATCTTGTTATAAACAAGGTTAAAATTATTTCGAATTTAAGTTCTAGAATTCTTTTAGAATTTTTAAGAAATAATTACTATAACATTTTGCGGGAATTCCAATCAGATTTTCTTCAGAATTTCGGTAATTTTCTAATACTAACTGTAATTCGAATTACAATTTTGAATTTAATTTTAATTTCCTTTGAAATTTAGTTACAATTCCTTTGGAATTTTATGGGAATTTTGAATAACCAAATTTCACCAAATTTCTGCCAGCATTTTGAACATTTGCACGATTCGAAACAATTTTTGTTTAAAATTTAGTGAAAATTGCCTTGGAATTTTAGTAATTATATAGAAATTCCAATAATTCGAATCTCTGTCGGAATTTTAATAATTGATGGATTAACGTGGAAATTTAGTAATTACCGAAATTATTATCGTTAAACAGAAAAAATAATAAGATTTCGTATAAATTTCGTAGGAATTTTGATAATTACTAGAATTACAGGAATTACAATAATTAAGAATAACGTTTGAATTCAATTGGTCTGTCATCGAATTCCGGACAATTTCTGATTGAATTCCAATTAAATTGTCGTCGGAATTAGATAATATGGTTTTTAATAATCATCGGAATTATATTACTCCGCAAGATTTTAGTCGCAATTCTCTTGTTATTTTTCGAGAGTTTCAAAAATACCAGGATTCAAATAAAATTTGAAGAGATTGTAACTAATTACAATCGGATTGGTGATGAGGTATCTTAATTATCGAATTTTCTATATTTACCGGAATTATTTTTCGACTTCTAATTTTTCAGTAATTATTCTGGTGGTATAAGAATTTTAATAATTACCAGAATTTCATGTAAATTCACATGATGTCTGCATTCTAATCGGCTTTTCATCAGGATGTCGATGTTCATGAAAACTACTACTCGTTGCTTTAATTCCAGAAGTACAGCCTTAAACTTAATTTTTGATTACCTTAAAATTTAATCAGAACACTTTCGGAATTTGACGGAAATTTCCAATAATTACTAGAATTTTACTGAAATTCAGTTGCAATTCAGTAACTCAAGAATGTAAATAATTTTCGGAATTAGATGAAAATTCTAACTAAATTCCAAACATATTTTAGTTGGAGTTTGGACAATTGCCTGAATTTTGTGAAATACCAAAATTTGGAATTTTAATCAAAATTTCTATGTAGAAATTTCCACAATTCGAATCTTCGTCTCAATTTTTATAATTATAGGTATTTTATTAATTATCATAATTAAATGCGAAATCTTTCGGAATTCTGACTGAATTTCAATCGGACCGTCATATCGTTACGATTAAATTATTCTTGATTTTTGTATAACTACCGGAATAGCGTTGGGATTCATAGGAATTTATTCACAGTTTGATTTTCATTGCGTAAGGAATTCAATGATTATTATTATTATTATTATTATTATAAAAATTCCTTTGAAAATCCAATTGGTTATTAATTGAATTCTTATCGGATCGTTATTTAAATTTTTATATTTACCTGCATTTGCATAATTACCGGAGTTACTTTGGGTTATTGATAAAAATCGAGTCATAATTATGTGTAATTTTAACTTTGAAAATTTGTAGAAATAATTACTAGAATTTTATGTCGATTCGAACTGAATTATACGTGAATTCCTTTCAAATTTAGTCACTATTCGTTTGGAAATTCAAGGAAATTTCTAATAATTAATGAAATTTCATTATAATTCTTCCGCAATTCCATCAAATTCCCATCGGGAAGTCAATAATTAAAGGAATTATATTATATGACAATTCAAACTAAGTTTTCACAAAGTTTTTGTCGACGTTTGGATTTCAATCAAAATTTCAATTGAATTTTGTAGAAACTTTTACAATTTAAATCTTTGTTAGAATTTTGCTAATTAAACAAATTTAAACAGTTTAAGAATTTTGTTGGGATTTATTTTTTATTCGCAGTTCTATCTGATTTTCGTCGGAAATTATCAGTTTTATTTGAGAACTGTAATTTTCTCTTAAATTCATATTAGTATTTCTCTTCAATTTAGTCAAAATTCCCTTGAAATTTTTTAATAATATTAACGATTAATTTAATTTATTGAAAACTTCACTCAATTACCGAAATTATATGGAAACTCTCACTGAACTTCAGTCGAATTTTCATTTTGATTTCTATAATGATCGTAATTTTCTTTGAAGTACCGTAGGAATTCAGTTGCATTTTTTTAGTATTTAGTAGGAATTCAATAATTACCTAAATTCCCTTGACAATTCAAGGGAATCGTAACAGAATTCTTATCGGATTATTCTTTAAATTTTGACAATTATCTAAAATTTTATAATTACCAGAATTACATTGGATTTCATTAGAAATTAAGTCATAACTATATTTATTTCTTTATTTGATAAAAAACGGGGAAACCGTTTTAATTATCGCATAATTATCTTAGATGTGAGTCAGGATTCCTTTGAAATTTGTTTAGAAGTCTTTCATAATTACTAGAATTTAATCGGAATTGAATCGCAATTCCATCGAATTTTTTTTGTGTAATATCAATAAACATTGGAATTTCATGGAAATTCTGAGGGAATTTTATTTGAATTCTTATCAAAATTTCGAAAATTATAGAAATTCTAAATTCCTTTAAAATTAAATCAGCATTTCCTATAATTTATTTAAAATTTCATTCGATTTTTTTTTAGAATTTTCATAATTACTTGAATTTCTTGTAAATGTAAGTAATGTAATTCAATTAAGAATTATATGTAAATTCTCACCAAAACCAAGTGAAATTTTTATCTAGTTTACGATATATTGTAGGTTAAGAACGTAACTAAGTCTTTTTTATAATTAACTGCATCAACAATTATTACACATTAGTAATAATTAAAGCCTCATGTTTTGATAAAATACACACTAAGTTTTAGTCAGTAATATTATTTAATTGGATTTTGTCACATTTTATAGGTTAATTCAAAATTTTATGAAGTTTTGAGAGACTCGGGGGCACATGAGTTCTGAGATAAATGACGAGGGTCAGGGAGGAAAATAAAGGACTGAAGAAGAAGACAAGGCTCATGTTGTGGGAGGACGCAGATTACAAGCCTGTCATTTTGCATGTAAGGCGTGAAAGGAGCAAAACTAAAAGGATAATATCACAGTTCTGATATGATTTTTAATTTGTATCCTTGATTTCATAATCAAAATTAAATTATTTATTCCTGGAACCATCAAACACGGGACTACAGTAAATAAAGTTTTCATGCTTAATATTCTTTCCAAGAACAAAATAGGTGTAAAGTGTATACGACATATTACACTGGCGCTTCAGTGTGAGAGATTCTCGTTGGGCGCCACAAATATAATAATAGGAAAAGACGGGCGCTAAAAATAAATTGGAATTATGTTCTGTTAATCGAAAATTTTTTAAGATAAGATGAATTGACTTGTACGAATGTAATTATAGAAATTCCGTCAGAAACCTTATAAAACTGCGATTCAATTCCGACGCAATTCCTATTTAATTCCAGTGATCATTGGAATTCGTACGAATTTTCAAAGGAATTATTATTAATAAATTCCGCACGGAATTTGTCACGAAATTCATAACTCCGGCATTTAAACCAATTTCGATAATTATAGTAATTATGACAGCAATCAGATTGAAACTCAGTTAAAATTTTAAACTGATAGAAGTTTAACCAAATTCCAATTAATTACTAACGTAATTCCGGTACTTAATAGGATTCATCAAATTGTGAAAACTCTAACGACAATTGGAATGTAATTATAGTGGAATTCTGGTAATTATTAAAATTTCTACTAATTCCCAAAGGGATTCTGACTGAATTCAAAGGAAATTGTGAGGAAATTCTAAAAGAGACCCAATATATAAACTTCGATAATTATTATTATAATTCTCATAACAAACCGATTGAAATTCAATCAGAATTTCGAAAAAAAAACTGATAGAAATTTAACCGAATTCTAACTGAATTTTTATGTAATTACGGTAATTTAGAATTAAAATCCCGCTGATAATTGGACGAAAATTGGAATGAAATTTCTATGCAGTTGCTGTAATTATTAAAATCTCTATGAATTCCCAAAGAATTTTAGACTAAATTCAAAATGTAAATCCGTTAATTAAAAAAATTTCGATAATTATAATAGATATTCTGATAGTAATCTACTATTAGTGGAATCGCTACTGAATTCCGAAACGATTCCTATTTATAATTCCGGTAATTATTAAAACTTATACAAAATTCACAGAAATTCTTACTAAATTCCAAAACAATAATGACTGAATTCCAAGGAAATTCATCAAAATTACCTTAATTAAACATAAATCGATAAAATTGCAACTGAATTACTTTTTCTTGTAATTTTGAATGTTACCCAAATTTCTGGTAGTTATAAATGAATTCAATAAGTATCGAAATTCTGTCGTAATATTAGTGGAATTTTTAAGGTGTTTAGACTTAACCTAAATTCCATTTAACCTACATCTTACACTGAGAAAATAAGTTGACTAAATATAACCATTTTTTGATTAAATTTATCAGAAAGAGGTTGTTGATATAGCACCTGCAAAGCTCTTTGTTTATTTTTAGCAGATTTAATGCTACTGTTAACCTTGAAGTTTGGTTGTAATCGCCGGTATCTTGTGTGTTTTGTTCAGTGTCCCATAACCTAGAAATTGGCTAGATGCTTATTTTCTCAGTGTATTTAGCCTAAACGCCATTGAACCTAAAATGCATTCAGCCTTAAACCCATTTAACCTAAAACTTACTTAACCTAAATCCCATTTAACCTAAAATGCATTTAGCCTAAAACCCATTTAACCTAAATCTTATTTAACCAAAATCCCATTCGACCTTAAATACATTCAGCCTAAATCCCATTTAACCTAAAATTAGGCTGAATGAAATTTAAGTTAAATGGGATTTATGCTGAATGCATTTTAGGTTAAATGGGATTTAGGTTTAATGAAATTTAATTTAAATGAATTTTAAGCTGTATGCATTTTAGGTTAAATAGGATTTAGGTTAAATGAGTTTTAGGTTAAATGGGCTTTAGACTGAATGCATGATAGGTTAATTGGGATTTAGGTTAAATAAAATTTAGGATAAATGCATTTTAGATTAAATGGGATTTAGGCTGAATGCATTTTAGGTTAAATGGATTTTCGGTTTAATGGGATGTAGGTTAAAAGGGTTTTAGGCTGAATGGACTTTAGGTTAAATAAGATTTAGGTTTAAATGAATTTTAGGGTGAATGCATTTTAGGTTAAATGAGTTTTAGGTTAAATGGGTTGTAGGCTGAATGCAATTTAGGTAAAATGGGATTTAGGCTGAATGCATTTTAGGTTGAATGTGTTTTAGGCTGAATGCATTTTAGGTTAAATAGAATTTAGGTGAAATGGGATTTAGGTTAAATCTATTTTAGGCTAAATATCTTAGGTTAAATCAAATTTATGCTGATTACATTTTAGGTTAAATGTGTTTTAGGCTGAGTGCATTTTAGGTTAAATGGGATTTGGGCTGAATGCATTTTAGGCTATATGGTTTTGGGCTGAATGAGATTTAGGCTAAATGGCTTTTAGGTAATATTCATGCGTTTTTTTTACTGAATATAGACAAAATTTTCAGGAAAGTTTAAAATTTATTCAAATCTTCGAATTATCGAGAAGCTTAAAACAATGTGATTAAAATTTTCCTAGATAAATTTACTGGTTTTTAATGTATTTCCAGCAATCACTAAAATTCTTATAATCATCGAAATTCCGGCAGAATTTCGAATTGAATTAAGTCTGAATTTTGACAATGTTTTAAAAAAAATTTCTCGTAATGGATACATTTAAAAAAAAATTCAGAAAACTACGTTTTACCAGGGTGGGGGGGGGGGTCAAAAATTGACAAAAATAGGGCTACGTTTTTTATGAACGACCCTAAAATACTTCAAGATAAGACAACTTTACGATAAATTGAAGAAATAAATAAAAGCCTTACGCAATAATGCCTTAGAACTTTTGTCAAAAGAATTTCTTTTGTCTGACAATTTTAACCGTTAATAGATTTAATTTAAAAATCTGCAAATTGGCATTTCTTGTTTTCATCAGGATAATTATCAAGAATGCAGAAGTATGCACTAGATACTATTTTATACAACCTGGGAACACAGTCTCTACTAAAAAGTAATGAAAATCGGCAAAGTGTATTTCCCATGCACGTGCAAGGCATTTATAATCTTTTGAGTGCAACGGAACTAATGTCCTAGAAATTTCTGTTGTATCATATCTTTAGTTTTTCATAAACCTCTTTTCTCGCAGAAAATCAACTATTAATTGATTTTTGTAATGAGTTTGAGATCTTTGAGCAATATCAGGTCATATGGAGCGATTAGCCGCTATCATCTATTAATTAACACGCGATTAACTCTGAGAAAACCGTTGAGGCCTTTACCGATACACCTGTGGGTACAGCTCGCTCGTCGAGCACACTTTTGCATTCACAAAGAGACCGCTTTCGAGTTAGTATGTTGTAATTAGTCGTAAATACGATTTTACGAGTGTCTCTAGACTGAGACACTCTAAAAAAAAAGGAACTCTGAATTAAGTGAATTTTACATGGCTCAGGTAAACAGCGAGATTAAGTACTGATAAATCATGTGTGCTATTGGTACAAGAAAATAGTAAATTAATTCAGTAAATTCTCTTTTTCTTTGCACGATGAGTCACTTTTTGTGAGAGTTATACTTATTTGCATTCTTTTTCAGTTGCTTGTTGATATATATTCCATAATACCATAATATAGGAGAACATGCTATTTTTATCATTTTATATAAACATTCGATATAAGGGGTGAAGCATGTGAAGAAAGCTGGCAATAAAAATTTTCTAATTTTTTGTTACTAATTTAATGTAAAAGAAAGTTGAATCTTTGAAAACTATAGAAAATTATACAGATCTGAATAGGTGTGTTGACAAAAAACGGGGAAAAATTTAGTGTCGACTGAAATAATATGTCGCGTGTGCTTTACGTGGAAACGTCGCGATATCGATATAACGTGACAGAACAAAATGTGCACATTGCATCGCGAATCGTCAGTGCAAATCGTATTATCAGAAATGCGCAGCTGCATTCTCCCACACGGGTCCTTCAGGCACAAAACAAAACTCTAAACCGCGATACTGGCTCGCGTGATCACACGTGTGGCATGATAATACACAATAAGAAATTAAGGAACGCTCCTCCCATCGCGAACAGGTATTTCTTCTCTATAAAGTTATATTCCAAACTATAAAAATTACTTTGACGAATGTATTACGCTGCAAATCAAAAAGTTATTTCCTCAAAAAGAGGGCAACTTTAATTGTATGCCTGGAAATATGAATAGAATTGTAAGAACTGATCTATCTGTGTATTATTATATGAATGTATGTTTTTTAGTCTACGGATGAATAGGAGACATTGCATGACAACTGGTTTAAAATTAGAAACAAATAACAAAATTTTTGGTAATTTTATTTTTTTAGGAATGATTTCAAATTTCGGATTACACTTATGTGACGCTCCACGAGAGAAGGGGCTTTAGCTCTTTTGACTTAAGGTTGCTTTTACCGTGACTTGCCACGGAAAAATCGAACTTAAGAAATAGGAACTAAGGTTCATTCTCTTATGGAGCGTCACACATCAGATTCTATAATCCGGGTTCTATTTATCAGATTTAACGTACCGAATTTTCAACATTCCGGGTTTCATAGTCCGCATTGCACGTACTGAATATTATATATCAGATTCAACATTTCGGATTTCAAATTCTGCGTTCCATCTGTCGGATACCACTTTCTAGGTTATATATTTCTCATTCCATACTCCGGATTGCGCATTATAGATGCCGGATGCCACATTCCGCATTACACATTCCGAATTCCACACTCCGGATTCCATATTCGGAATTACACATTCCGCATTCCTTATTCCGGATTCTAGAATTCGATGTACACATACCAGATTCAAAATCTAAATTTCACATGTCGGATTCCACATTCCAAATTACTAATTTCAAATTCCACAACCAGAATTCTATGTATCAATACTCAAATTTGAAATTCCACATTCCAAACTCCACATTCCGTGTTCCACTCATTAGAAGCAACATTCCGGATTCCAAATTCCTTATTAAACATTTCGGATTTCAAATTCCACTTTCCATATGTTGGATACCACTTTCCGTATTATATATTTCTCATTCCAGATTACGGATTCCACATTCCTGATTTCATATTCGAAATTACACATTCAGTATACTATATTCCGGATTCCAGAATTCGATTTACACAAAATGGATTTATAACCTGGAGTCCACATGCCAGATTTCACTTTCCAAATTGCACATTTTAAATTCCACAACCAGAATTCCACGTATCAAAATACAGTTTCGGGATTCCACATTCCAAACTAAACATTAAATGTTCCAAATTCAGTGGTCCTCTTATTAGAATCAACATGTCGAATATCAAATTCCTTCATACACATTCCATATTTCATATTTTTAAGTTTCATATTCTATCTTCCACATTCCGGATTCAAAAATAATCTTGATTCCATATCCGGGGTTCCTTCATTTAAGAAAAAAGCAATTAAACAATAAGGTCCGCATCATACATGATCTCAGAATCCTAAATTTGAATGTGAAATTCAGAATATGAATTAGGAATGTGGAATTCCACATCCGAAATGTGTAGTTCGGAATGTGAAACCTTGATTCTTAAATTATGATCCGGAATGTGAAATTAAGGATGAGGAATCCGGTATACGAATTTTGATATGAGGAATCTTAGTGGTGGAATCCAAAATGTGTAATTCGGAATTCAGATTGCAGTGTGGGATTCGCAATGTGGAACCCCAATTGTTGAATTCTGAAGATTATATCAGAAATATGGAATCCAAAATGTATAATTCAGCACGTGAAGTCCGAAATGTTGAATCTAATATGCAACACCTGGAATATGGAATCCTGAATGTTTGTGATCCGGAATTTGCAATTCAGGATGAGAATGGGGAATTCAGTATATGAATTTTGATATGAGAAACCCCAGTGGTGGAATCCGGAATGTGTAATTCGGAATTTAGATGGTTGAAGTTGGAATATGGAATCAGGAATAGGAAATACGGAATATGAAATTCGAAATGTGTTAATTTGAATGCTTAATCTAAAATATGGAATCAGGAATATGGAATTCCCTTCCCGAAAGGTGGGATTCGAAATGTGGAACCCCGATTGTTGAATCCTGAAGATGGAATCAGAAATATGGAATCCAAAATGTATAATCCCGTGCAGAAATTGCCCTAGTTTGCCCTACTTAAAGTAGGGCTCAGGCATGGGCCTCGTCAGTTTTCCTTGTTTAAAAAAACTGAAAAAATGTTATTAAATTTTTAATTAGGTAGCATATTAGAAACATTTATGTATATTTTAAAGAATTAATCGTTTTAATCGCAGTTGAATATAATGAAATGACTTTAAATTATAAATTATAATTTATTTCATATTACTAGATTTTGACATGGGCTTCTATTCAAAGCCCTAAGAAGGGAAAACCACTAATTACCCCGATAACGCCACAATTCAGGTATCATTGATGTTTTGCGTATTAGAATATCAATGAAACTATTTCAAACTTATAAAATTTTTTATTTTCGATTCTAAAAATAATTTGTATAGAATTTTATTGAAAAATAGTTTGTATATGAACTTCTATATTTAATTAGAAAGAATCATACATTTAAAAGAATATTACTTTTCCTAGCCTAATGACGTTATATTTACTTGTTTGCCAGTATAAAATATTAATAATTTGAAATAATTTTAATTTATGTTGAGAATTTTGATAATTACAATTTTACTATTTACTATGTATTTAAATTTAAAATAAATTATAATTTATTTCACATTACTAGATTTTGACATGGGCGTCTATTTAAAGCCCTAAGTAGGGAAAACCACTATTTACCCCGATAACGCCACAATTCATGTATTACTGAAGTTTTGCATATTAGACTATCAATTAAACTATTTCAAACTTATAAAATTTTTTATTTTCGATTTTAAAAGTAATTTGTATAGAATTTTATTGAAAAATAGTTTGTATATGAACTTCTATATTTAATTAGAAAGAATCATACATTTAAAAGAATATTACTTTCCCTAGCCTAATGACGTTATATTTACTTGTTTACCAGTATAAAATATTAATAATTTGAAATCATTTTATTTTATGTTGAGAATTTTGATAATTACAATTTTTCTATTTAGTATGTACCTATTTAAATTTAAAAAATATATTTTTTATATTGTCAATTTTTTGAATTGATATTTTGTAAAATTTTATTTAAATTTATTTACTTATTTATAATTACGTAAACTATTTTAAAAAAAAAATTTTACAATTAGTATTAGCTCACTTATAAAAACAATTTATTAATAGAAAAATATAAATGATTTTTTTTTAAATTTAAAATAAATATACATAAATATATGTAGATATATGTATGTATATTTATATATCCATTAAAATAATATACATTTTTATTAGGTTAAAACATTCAAAGGTGATACATATATTTTATTACCACAACAAGTAATAGATCTAATGACTTATAGTTCAAGAAAACGTTTAAAATAAAATAATCCTAAGCCAGTGTGGCTGGGTGGGCTAAGGCGCCCGCCATTTGTGTCCTTAGGTCTAGGTTTCTGGAGTTCGATCCTCCTTGCGTGCGGTATTTTTAATTCTTAGTTATAAGTGTTTGTGTGTACAAAAAAAATTAATTAAAATAAAAATATAAGTTTAAAATAAGATATTTAAGAATAAATTAAAAGTGAATTATATAAATAATTGTAGTAATCCTTCCTTGATTTGTAAAAAAAAATAGAAAAGAAATAAATGAAACTAAAAAAAAATACAAAAATATTTTTTTAAGAAATTAATTTAATGTAATTACATTATTATTTGTTTAATGCTTTGCTTTGCCGTTGTATATATCTACTCAGGTTTTTTATTTTAAAAACGGGTAAGGCTCTGACGAGTTTTCCATATGTAGGGCATTGATGTGCAAAAGCGTTACAGCCTTGTAAGGCGCTTACCAGTTTTCCCGACAAGGGCCTTACCAGAGATAAGGAAAACTGGCAAGCACCCCTTGAGGCCCACATCGACATTTCTGCACGGGATCCAGCATGTGGAATCCGGAATGTTGAATCTATTTAGCAACATCCGGAATATAGAATCCTGCATGTGTGTGATCCGGAACGTAAAATCCAGGATGGGAAACCCGGTAAATGAATTTTGATATGTGGAATCTGAAACGTGTTATTTAGATTGTTAGAACCGAAATTTAAAATTCTGAATGTGAAATCGGGAATATGGAAACCGGAATTTGGAATTCAGTATATAAAATCTAGAATGTGGATCCGGAATGTATAATTTAATCTACAGAATCCGAAATATAAAATCCGGGTTTTGAAATTTGCGATATAGAATCAGGGTATTGAATCAGGAAAAAGTTAAAACACGGAAATTAACCTTTTAACATAAATACAGGCAAATTAAATTAAAAATCTACAGAATTGCAGAAAGTATTATTTGGAATTAATAGTTATCACTCGTGCAGGTAAAGAAAATATTGGCTTGTTTTCTCAATTGATCGATTAGTAGAACAACGGATCGAATCGTAATCGTGCGTGTATCGCTGAGTGGCCGTGTGTTCCGCAGCTTTATTTCTGCCTTCGCATGTAATTTCTTTTTCCTTTTTCGTTTTGTTTGCTTTTTCGCCATCTCTTCCTTCTGAGCCCTTCACTTCCTCATGTCTCTTTTCGCCTCTCAATATTCTATTAGCAATTACCGACCAAGCTGTGGCTCAGGCACACGCAATTCTTGATACCGCATCATGCCGCATGGTTTATGAACCGCCTCACCTTCTGGGGGTACAATGTCGTGCACACACATGAGAATTATTCAAGTGTATGTATATGGTATGGTAATGATAATTAATCAACTTCAACACCAATGTGGCGCCCTCAACTCGCCGGACAAGTAAAGCTTAATAACCGTGCGAGTTGTGTGGTCCTTTTTGCTTCCGGGTCCCACGAAAAGTCACTCTTTTGTAAACGAATCTTGCAAATGACAAATAAAATTCTTCAAATGGCTTTTTAATCATTTTTCTTTAAAAAACAATAAAATAGAAACAATAAAATGAAAAATTTCGAAACTTTTTGAAATGGGTTAAAAACACAACTTAATTTAGCGCTTGTCCAAGGGTCTATAATTATTCCGTAATTATCATCTTTTTTCAAAACTAACTCAAATCCCTAAAACCTATTAGTGCTTCTATTATTTTAAAAATTGGTATTATTCTAACGACATTTTAGGGATGGAAACAAGAACCTTGTTAAGCCCAAACGACAGTTTAATTTCCATCTGACAACTGTCAAATGACTTCATTGCCAGAAAATCATAGTGCTCTGACAATAATAATAATGTTTACGATACCTTCCATTTCCAAAGTCATTCTTCAGTTTTTCTCGCAGTTCCCATTATTCGCAGCTGCAGCATCACGATCCATTGTACATCTGTCATGTTTTCGCCCTTAAAACAACATAGTCGTTGTCCAAAGACTACGAAAGGGCCATAAAAGGGACTGACAAGTCGTCAAATGAGGTCCTCAGGAGTGTGACTTCTAGCTTGGGGATACCTTGAATTGGTGTGATGGAATGAAAATAGTGAAGGAAGGAGACACTCTGAAAGAAAGAACCTCTGCTTATTTATTTATTCTGATGCTTCTACAGGTTAACGGGTCCCACTCGACTCGTTAAATGTATCTTTCCAACACCACGGTATTTATCCTACCAGCCCTAAATAAAGACCCGACCAATTCAAGAGATCTTTGACGGAAAAAACGTCAAGTCCAATTTGCCTATTCGTAAATGACAGTAACAAAAATTGTTAATTATATGTATTGTTCCTTAATTTAATTGTCCTTTTTATTACAAGTTTTGTAAAACTGAATGAAGTTTTGACTGAATTTCAACGTGATTGAAACTTAATTATTAAACTTTTGAAAGAATATCAATTTAATTTCTACAAAAAAAAAATTAAAATTCCCTTGGTTATCGAGAATCCTAAGCGAGGAAATTAGATTGCATTTTCTATATAATTCCGGTAACTTTTGGAATTCCAACAAAATTTCGAAATCCCAAAGACACTTTGACTGAACTAGAGAAATTCTCCACTGAATTCTTACAAATTCCCAACGTTATTTCGGTAATAATTATAGAAATTCCGTCAGAAACCTAACAATAATTCCAACTGGGATTTTCAAGCTATTCCGGTATTTACTAAAATTCCTATAATTGTCAAAATTCCGATGGAGTTTGGAATGGAATTTCCACATAATTCCGGTAATTATTGAAATTCCTACTAATTTGCACAGAATTTTTTACTAAATTCCAAAAAAATCCCAATATACAAAATACGATAATTATCGTAATACTGACAACAATCCGATTGGAATTCAGTCAGAATTTCGACTAAAATTGATAGAAGTTTAACTTTAACCGATTTTCAACTAAATTTTCGTTTAATTCCAATAATTATTAAAATTCCTTTAATTGTTAAAATTTTGATGAAAATTGAAACGAAATTCCCATGAAATTCTAGTATTGAAATTCCTACTAATTTCCAAAGTAATTCACACTGAATTCCTAAGAAATTATGACGAAATTCTAAATTTCCGATAGAGATTCCAATTGAAATTGAGTCTGAATTTCGACAATAATCGATAGAAGTTTAATCGAATTTTGAAAGAATTTTCAATTAATTCCGGCAATTATATTAAAGTTCCTCAAATTGTTAAAATTTCGATGAAAATTGATAGAAGTTTAATCGATTTTCAACTGAATTTTCATTTAATTCCGTCAATTATTAAAGTTCCTCCAATTGTTAAAATTTTAACGAAAATTGGAACGAAATTCCCATAAAATTCTAGTATTAAAAAGGATTTTCATTTGATTCCGGTAATTATAATAAAGTTCCTCAAATTGTTTAAATTTCGACGAAAATTGATAGAAGTTCAACTGAACTTTAACATGGATTTTCCATGTTATACTGTCAATTACACAGCCCCACAAAAAAAAAAGTGTCATGTACTTTTGACCGGAATACCCTAGCCCTATGTATTTTGACGCGCTGAACACGAATCCGAAGTCCATTTTGCTCCATCACGTCAGGATTTTTTTCTAACCTCAAAAAACATGTCGAATTTTGAGAGGTAGGCGATTTTTTAAAAAAATTTATGGATTTACTTCAAACTTGGTATCTGGGGGTTTTTTGGGTCGCTGATTACGAATCTGAAGTTAGATTTTCAAAATTCAAAATGGCGGATCCAATATGGCGGACGAATTTTGAAAAAATTTGAAGATTTACTTCAAACTTGGTATCTGGGGGTTTTTTGGGTCGCTGATTGCGAATCTGACGTCATATTTTCGAAATTTTTATGAAATTTGGTATCTTCAGGTTTTTAAGTTGCTGAGTGTGATTTCGAAGCGAGTTTCTCACATTTTCAAATATGACTTCTATTACAATTTTATCATAAAATATTCCTTGGTAACAGATTGGATATGTTTGGTGCAGAAGCCAAATAAGAAAGTACATTGTTCCATTCTGCATCTTATTCCTGATAAATCTTCAAATTTTTTAAAAATTCGTCCGCCATATTGGATCCGCCATTTTGAATTTTGAAAATCTAACTTCAGATTCGTAATCAGCGACCCAAAAAAACCCCAGATACCAAGTTTGAAGTAAATTTTCAAATTTTTTCAAAATTCGTCCGCCATACTGGATCCGCCATTTTGAATTTTGAAAATCTAACTTCAGATTCATAATCAGCGATCCAAAAAACCCCCAGATACCAAGTTTGAAGTAAATCCATAAATTTTTTTAAAAAATCGCCTACCTCTCAAAATCCGACATGTTTTTTGAGGTTAGAAAAAAATCCTGACGTGATGGAGCAAAATGGACTTCGGATTCGTGTTCAGCGCGTCAAAATATATAGGGCTAAGGTATTCCGGTCAAAAGTACATGACACTTTTTTTTTTTGTGGGGCTGTGTTATTTATCAAAGTCCCGATGATAATTAGACGAAAATTAAGGTAAAATTCCTATGGAATCCCTATGAATTTCAGAAGAACTTTTGACTAAATTCGAACAATGTAAATTCAGTAACTAACAAAAATTCCGATAATTGCTATAGATATTTCGATATAAGTTTAAGGGAATTGTTATTGAATTCATAAGGATTCTTATTTATAATTCCGCTAATTATTGTCAATTATATGAATTTGATAACTATCGAAATTCCGACGGAAATTTAGTTGAATTCTGATGGTATTTCTACTATTCCACTGAATTTAGACGGACTTTTTATGAAAATCTATACAATCTATATATTTAAATCCTCGAATTATCAAAAATCCTAAGAAAATTTGATTGACATTTTCCTGGAATAAATTTCAATGGATTTTCAATGTATTTCGGACAATTTAACAAAATTTAATAATCATCGCAATTCCAAAAGAAATCCGATTGAAATGAATTCAGAATATCGACTAAGTGAATTCCAAGTCATTTTTAACTGAATTTTCTCGTAATTCTGTAATTTTAAAAATTATTAAAATCCCGACAAAAATTTGAATGAAATTCTTATGGATTTCTGATAATAAAATTGTTGAACAAAGTGTTAACGTAATATGGACAAAAACTATAATTATCAAAATTCGCTTTGAATTCCGGAGAAGTTTCAATAAAATTAACGAAATATCATGAAATTTTATTCAATCAGCCATATAATTTCTAATTCATTCAATCGAATTATCACCGAATTTTTTATCATTTCCGTGATTTAAATAATTATCAACAATAAATTAAACTTTCTTCGAAATTTAACGAAATAACAATTTAATTATAATACAAACTAAAATTCCTCTGATTTACAAATGTCGGTGATTTTTCGATTGGAATTAATAAGAAATTTTAGATACTGAAAAAAATTGAATAGGATTTTCTTGATATTTCAACGGTTTTAAAAATTCCCCCTATTCCATGGATTTCCTTATTAATTTTTAGTTAAAACGAACATTTAAATAGAATTCCAAGGAATTCGGAAATAGTTTAAATTGTAACAGAATTTTAAAGCATTTCGAACTACATTTTAGAGAAATTCTGACTGAATTGCTAAAGATTCCAAATGTAATTGCACGGTAATTATAAAATTTCCTACATAAAATAATTGTAATTCTTACGGAATTTTTGAGTAATTCTGAATAAATTTCAGGGTATATTTTTAACGCAGCCCCTTTGGAATATCATTTTAAAAAAAAGTTCCGTTAATTCAAAATTACAATTTCCAACAAATCCCGATTTGACTTCAATCGGAATTCGTTATGAATTTCATGCAATTTCGTTAATTATTAAAATTGTTGTAATTGTCAAAATTCCTAAGAAAATTGAATTTGAATCCTAATAGATTTCTGCTAATTATTGAATTTTTTAAATGCTTCAAGCGGTGACGAAAATGTCCTGTTAATTCAAAATTATAATCTCCAACAAATTCCGATTAAAATTCAATCGGAATTCGTGAGAATGTCCATGTAATTCCCTAAATTATTAAATATTTTGTAATTATAAAAATTTCTAAGTAAATTGAATTCGAATCCTAACAAATTTCTGCTAATTATGGATTTTTCTAAAAAATTCCGAAGCATTCGGTACTAAATTATAAGAAAATTCTTACTAAAGCGCTACAGATTCCTTACCTTATTTCAGTAATGATAAAACTTCCGACATAAAATAATTGGAATTCTTACGGAATTTTCGAGAAATTTGAACTAAATTGCAAGGTATTTTCAACGAAGCCTATTTGGAATATGGTTTCAATTCCGGTAAAAAAAAAGTTCCGTTAATCTAAAATTACGTTACGAATTTCTATGTAATTTCGGTAATTATTAAATTATAATATAAAATTTTTGCAATTATGAAAATTCCTAAGAAAATTATATTCGAATCCTAATGGCATTTCGCTGATTATTGAATTTTCTAAGAAGTCCCCATATGGAAATTCTGACTGATTTGTTACCAAAATTCCTAACGTAATTTCGGTAATTACAGAAACTCCGACAAAAATAAATTGACATTCCTACGAAAGTTTAAAGAAATTCTGACTAAATTCCAAGGAACTTCCAACGAAGTTTCATTGGAATCTCGATTTCTATTGGTCACGAAACGAATTCCATTGATTCAAAATTACAAATCTCGACGAAATTCCAAATGCATTTTAGTCAGAATTCCATACTTTGAATTTTATTATTATTACACTACTCTTTGACGATTTTTTTGTGTATTTAATCCAAACGAATGTTTTTCAGTGCATTAGGAAAATCATCTTATTTTCGTAATACCTGCGAACAGAAAAGAATGTCGAGAGTCTTTTTATGTTAAAAGAAACAGAGCTCATTATTTGAAGGCGAAAATTTCGAAAACAGTAGCAAAGGTGAAAAGAAAGGAAGAGTTACAAGTAGCACATGTCTTTTGAGAATGTAGACTTTTGTTTGCGGAGTAAACAGCTAGGGTTCTTACCGGGAAGGGTGGTCGAATATTGTTCTTTGTTTGTCTTGAAGACGCGGGAGAATATCCCCTGCTCCCTTTTGCAATCGAACTTTTGACAGTCGCTGAGGAGTCCAACCCGCCTGTGCGAATATTTGCATCTTTACGAGCCCTGCGCACCTGTATCAGAGTGTATGGTCCATATACAAAGCTGCCTGTCTGTCTTCAGGCTATGGTGGATATGGTTTTCCTTCTTCCGCATAGTCAGCATGCAACTTCTCGTAAGAAGTAACACTCTGGAAATAATAGCTCGTCCTCTGGCTAACAGTGTTGCCAACCGGTTGATTATTAACATCAAAAAGAAAAGAAACTGCAAATGAAAAGGGTAATTATATTTTTATATTCTACAAATAATAATAATTTAAACGTATTGGTAAAATTACCAGCTTCTTGGAATTATTTAAATATGAAATAACAAGAAAAACATAAGACTGTTTCAAGAAAGTTTAGTCAGTTTAGTCAATTGCAACTCTGTCATCAAAATCTAACATCCGCGTTTCACTAGAGTTTGAAGAAGAAAAAAGTTAGACCTTATTTTGAGGTGGATATTCGCATAAAATATCAACATAGGTTTTTTTCTGTGTACTCATTTGCATTTACGTAGTTCTGAGTCAAGTCTTGTAACCATCTTGTTGAATTAACGCGCACTACTGTTGCGTACCCAACGATAAATGTCAATTACTTACTCACAAATTAATTACCTTGCGTAAAAAAAATCCTCAACATTTGCGAAATTCCGAATTTAAACGTACTAATGCCTGTTTATAAATTGTGCAACTTATTCATTAAACCCGCTTTGTCGAACAATTTACAACAGAAATAAAAAAAGAATCGCTCTTGAATGGCAACGACCTTATTTTCCGGAGAGGAATGTGTGGCGTAACCTTTGAAGGACGCTCAGAAAATGGCCGGCAAAAATTGAAACGGTGACTTTATTAATTCAAATAATGGGGATATTTAAAATTGTGACAAATATACGCATCAATTTACAATGCAGAGTACTACCACTTGGTCCATTTTTTAAAAATATCCATTCAATATATTTTTTCGATGAAAACTGGTTCTGACGATATTAAGTTTATTGACGAAATTGATTGGCGGTTTTCTTTCATGCGAGAAGATATGTACTTTCCAGACCAAGAGTATCGAAAGGGAATACTCGAATCACAAAGTAACGCCTTCTTCTCACACTTGGCTACCAAAGAGGCCGACAGAGAGTCTTCTCTCGTCACTTTCGAACTTATTACACGAAAGTATCGATTCATTCTGAGGTGTGTAATGCGTGTATTTACATGGTCTTATACAGCACTCATTCGCACGTAATTGAGATGCTCGAAGGGAAGAATCGAGACCAAAAGGAAGCTGCAGTGTGGATCAAAAGACTGATGATGATGCGGACCAAGACTCGAGGACAATGAGATGGATCCATTTGAGTTTTGATTGCGCCATCGTTGATACACATTCTGCGTCATCGTGGCGTGTATTCACGAGAATTTAGTGAAAGAAAAAAACGAGGATATTGCTTTATGGGACGTGAGATGAGCTTGACGACATGGGAATTTTCTTCCGAGATGAATAGCCGAGAGAAAAAATTATTCCTTTGTACGATTTCAACATGACTAGAAGGATTAAAGTGTTGCTCCAATAACACTTTCCGTTTTGCTCTTCTTTCTTGACTTGTACTCTACTTTTATTGAACCAGTCATCTTTCTTAGTAGCTTCTTTTGTTTCAGGTTTAATAAAGCTTTTGTTGAAAGAGGGAAATATCAGTACAGAATTTAATAGTTTATCGATATACTATTTTTGCTGCAACTTTCACTGAAATTCCGGATTCCAAATCTTAGATTCCCTTTGAATTTAAAACGAATTTATTCTAAATTCAGTTGATATTGTTTTGGAATATAATTTGAATTATGTCTGAATGAAAGTATAATGACATGATTTCAAATTGAATTTATGTCGGAATTAAAATTTAAATTAAATTTTACAATAATTTAACAATAAACAAATTTCTCGCATAACTACATCAGTAATTTGATAATTACTAAATTATTAAGAGAATTTCTTCAACTACCGGGATTCTGACCGAATTCGAATTGCATTTCGTTCGTAATTCCCTTTGAATTCTATCCAAATATAGTTATACATAGTTCAATTCAAACGGAATTTATTCTGAATTCTGTTGAAATTTTCTTGGAATATAATTGGAATTCTGTCTGAAAGAAAATAATTACGTAAATTCGAATCGGAATCACATCGGAATCAGAATGTTAATTAAATTTTAAAATATTTACAATAATTTTACAATAAACAAATTTCTTGCATACTTACATCAGTATTTTGATAATTACTAGATTATTATGGGAATTTTTTCAACTACCGGAATTCTGACTGAATTAGAATATTGCATTCCGTAAGTAATTCCGTTTGGATTCTAGCCAAATATACTTATAAATATAGTTAAATTTAAGATAAGTTTATTCTAAATTATGTTTATTTTTCGTAGAATATCATTAGAATTCTGTCGGAATACCAATAATAACGTAAATTCGAATTGGATTTACGACGGAATTAAAATTAAAATCAAATTTTACAATAAATACAATAAATTTTACAATAAATGAATTTCTCGCATAATTACTAGATTATTATATAAATTTCATCACCTGCCGGAATTTTGACTGAATTTAAATTGCATTTCGTCTGTGATTCCCTTTGAATTCTGTCCAAATATAGTTAAATATATTTTAATTCTAAGGAATTTATTCTGAATTATGTTGATATTTTCTTAGATTATCGCTAGAATTTTGTCAGAATGACAATAATAACCTGAATTACAATTGGATTTACGTCGAAATAAAATTAAAATTTTTTTTACAATAATTTTACAATAAACGGATTTTTTGCATAATTACATCAGTAATTTTATAATTACTAAATTACTACGGGAATTTCTTCAATTACCGGAATTCTGACTGACTTCGAATTGCATTTCGTTCGTAATTCCCTTTGAATTCTAAATTAATTTTTACAATAATTTTACAATAAACGAATTTCTCGCATAATTACATCAGTAATTTGATAATTACTAATTAATAACGGGAATTTCTGCAATTACCGGAATCCTGACTGAATTCAAAATGTATTTCGTTCGTAAGTCCCTTTGAATTCTGTCCGTGTAAAGTTAAATAATCTAATTAAATAGGAATTTGCTCCGAATTATGTCGATAATTTCTCAGAGTATCGTTAGAATTATGTCGGAATGACAATTATAACGTGAATTTTAATCGGATTGACGTCGAAATTATAATTTAAATTAATTTTTACAATAATTTTACAATAAACTAATTTATCGCATTACATCATCAGTAATTTGATAATTACTTAATTATTATGGGAATTTCATCAACGACCGGAATTCTGACAGAATTCGAATTGCATTTTGTTCGAAATTCCCTTTGAATTCTATCCGAATAGTTTAATAAGTTTAATTTAAAAGGAATTTATTCTGAATTATGTTGATATTTTCTTAGAATATCATTAGAATTTTGTCGGAATGAAAAATAACGTAAATTCGAATCGGATTTAAGATGGAATTAAAATTTATATTAAATTTTACAATAAACGAATTTCTCGCAATAATTACACCAGTAATTTGATAATTACTAGATTGTTATTTCAATTTCATCAACTACCAGAATTCTGCCTTAATTTCGAGTTGCAATTTGTTCTTAATTTCCTTTGAATTCTGGCGTATTTTTGTCAGAAACCTGTAAAAATTTTGTCAGAATTGTATTGGAATTCAGCAATTCAAACGAAATTTGACAGGAACTCCGTTTGAATTAGTCTCTACGTATAATTTTGTTGGAATTTTGTTGTAGTTCCTAAGCAAATGCGATAATGATTGGAATTATAAAGGAATTCTGTATAAATATCAATAATTAGACTAACTCTGATAAAAATCGATTAGGATTTTGTTCGGAGTTTAGTCTGAATCCCGTTGTATTACAGTCGGTATATTTTATGGGATTTCCGTTTAAATTCTTCGGGGATTCAATTAGAATTCTGAAGAACTTCTGCCAAAAAAATTTTGGAGTTCTGTAATAATTCTTTAAGAACTTCGCAAACTACTAAAATTTTACTGTAATTCCATCGAAATTTAAATAATTTACTGAAAATCATGATAATTTCAATAGGAGCTCTACTGAAGTATTAATTAATGCCGGAATTTAATTTTCAGGAATAATTTCGTGGGAATTTAAAATTTTTTAGAAATTTACAGAATTCCCGGGGGAATTTTAATCGTTTTTTTTTAACACGACGGTAAGATTAATGCGAGATCCTTTAAGTTTTAAATAATTACCAGAATGTTATTCGTATTTCTGACGAATTATTATTCAAATTACTAGAATTAGTTGGAGTTTTATTAATTATCCGTTCGAATAGCTGAAATTTAATCAGAAATCTATTGGTATTCTCCCAGAGTTCTATTAAAAATTAATCAGGATAGTGTTCAAATTCAGTCCTAATTTGCTTAATTACCTAAATTCCGTTAAAAAGAACCTAGAGCTCCCTTAGAATAATTACAGGAAATAAATGGAAATTATCTGAATTCAACCAAAAAAATTTTCTCAAGTACTCTACCAATTTTTACTCAGCTAATTTTATTATTTTTACAAACCTAATTCAACACACCTACTTATAGATTTATTAAGATCCGGAACAATTCCGGATAAGGAAAAAAGATGGATATTATTTCCGCAAGCCTTTATAAGAAGAAGAATATTGAAGATATTGTATAAAATAAAAGCTTTATGAATTCAGGAAGTTCCATAAATAAATGATATAGAAATTCCAGTATAAAAGGATCTGAAACAAAAATGAAAAGATAAACGGAATCTTATCTGAAGGATGAGATGAGCAAGTTGATGTTTGCAAGTCAATGTCCGCGGGAGCTTATCGTTCACGCGAGTGAACATGGGGATTATCGCGGCCATACGGTAATAGAACTTGTAAAGAATTAGCAGGAATGTTATTCGGGTCGTCAGGGTCGGTGAGCAACCATCTCGTAATCGTCCTGGCTGCGACACGAATTCCGGATTCCTTCCTTCGAGTGTGGAATCCGATAGCTGTTTAGGGTCGTTGTCTCAAGGTAAAAAAAAGGACTTTCCATCGCGATTTCGACGGACGAGTTGCTCCTTCCGGGAGTGAAACAGGGTAAAGCGAAGAGTAGAGAAATCGGGTAAAGTGCTGGATCCTATACACTCAGCGTCCGGTTGCCAGGCAACGCGCTAATTAGTTCACCCGGCTCTTTGGAGTGGATACTCGACTCTACTTGGTAACCTCTCCTTCTGCCCTCTCAACGTCAGTGACAACCTGCCATCCTGATTCCGCGCGATCGTTAATGCCTCTTTGCCATATTCGCGAACCACCAACTAACCGAATGGTATAACATTAGCATTATGAGCGCAACTTCATGCCACATGCGCTATGCCAATCGTCAATTTAAAATCACTCGTTTCAGCACTTATGGCACTTTGAGGTAAAGCGCCCAATTATTGCCTGATCTCAAATTATTGGAATAACATTTTTACAAAATCATCAAAACTTGGAAATGTTATTCAAAATGGGTTTTCATGTATTTTATTTCTGACAATGAAAATCACTGCAATGTATAGAATTCTGATTAAATACCAACAACATGATGACATGATTCAAAGCTTATTTTTATTTTGTGAGAATACTGGTAATTATTAAAATTCCCGTTATATTATTCCAGAAATTACCTAGATTTTAATATAAATCCGACTTGAATACCCGTAATTCTTGCAATTCGAACGGAAAGCTAACGATATTTTAAAGTAAATCTTATCAGAATTCTGATTAACTTTCGATTGAATTCAAAAGGAATTCTAATTCAACTTCCCTAATTGTTACAGAAGCGACTAATTTAATTGATTTCAGTAAATTAGTGTTAATTAATTAATTATTATTAACGATTTAAATTTAATTATTAACGTTAATCGGGATTTCAGTCATCAATAATATTTCGGCAGAAAAGTACAAAGAATTCTGATAATTATTGATACTTCGACGGAACTTATATAAGTATTTTCATAGTGTTCAAATAACTATTGAAATTTTATTGGAATTCCCTTGAAATTTTAATAATTATTATTTAACTTCTAACGGGGTTACCACAGAAATTCAATTGAATTCTGAAAAATTTTCATCAGAATTCTGTCAGCATTCTGACTGAATTCTAAAGGAAATACATTAATAAACGATATTTCGACGTGTAATTTCGAATATAATTTCGGTAATTAATAAAACTTTGGTGGAATTCTGCATTTTAAAAAATTTCCTAAATTACTTTAGTCTTTTGAAGAACCGATAATAAAAAAAATTTCTAATAAAAAATCCTTATAGAATTCCGATAATTATTAAAACTCCGATAAGATCAACATGGAATTATAGTAATTATTGAAGTTTCGATTGCATTAGTCTACAGTAGTTATGGCTAAATGTCAACAGCATTCTGATTAAATTCCGATCAAATTTTAACGGAATTTTTTTCGGCCTAATTCAAACGCACCTTTAATTGAATTCAAGTAATTAAATAAAATTCTGGAAGAATTCTCTTAAAATTCTAATAATTAATCAAGTTCTGTCGAGATTACAACACAATTTGAATTAAATTCTGACAAAAATTAAATTAAATTTTAACGGAATTACCTTGGAATAAGATTAATTAGAGGAATTCCGATAAAATCTGTTTCTGGTCATTATTAAGATTCCGGTAATTAAATTCCGAGAACATTCTTTTTGAAATTCCGGTAAATATTAACAAAATTCTAATTAAATTCCGATCAAATTTGAACAGAATTTGTTTTTGACCCAATATAAAAGGATTTTTCATGTAATTCAAGTAATTAAATAAAACTCTTGTAGAATTCTCTTAAAGTTCTAATATGTATTCTGTCGAAATTACAACAGAGTTCAAATTTAATTCCGACAGAACTTAAAAAAAATTGACTAAAACTACTAAACTTCTGGTAATTGTTGAAATTTCGATAAAAATATGAATTCTAATGAAATTTCCAAAAATTAAGATTCTTTTAAAATTCTGATAATTTACGAAATTCCAATTAAGAGCACCATAGAATTCTGTAACTAATTAAAATTTAACGATATTACCGTGTAATTAGAATTATTAATAGAATTCCGATAAAATCTGTTTCAAATCATTATTAAGGTTGCGGTAATTAAAATTAAAAAAAAATTTTATTGAAATTTTGGTAAACATGCACGAAATTTTGATTAAATTCCCACCAAATTTGAACAGAATTTGTTTTCGACCGAATTCAAACGCATTTTTTATGTAATTCAAGTAACTAAATAAAATTTCGGTAGAATTCTCTTAAAATTTTAATAATTATTGAAGTTCTGCCAAAATTACAACAGAATTCGAATTAAATTCTGACAAAACTTCAAAAATAATTTGACTGAAGTCCGACTTAATTCAAATGCAATTCTACTGAACTTCTGGTAATTATTAAAATTGCAATAAAATTCTGAATGCTAATATATTTACCAAGAATTTAGGTTCTATTAAAATTCTAATAATTTACGGAATTCCCATTAAGATTACAATAGAATTCCTGTCCTCATTAAATTTTAACGGAATTATCGTGGATTTAGATTAATTAGAGGAATTCCGATACAATCTGTTTTTGGTCATTATTAAGATTCCGGTAATTAAATTCCGAGAAAAGTTTTATTAAAATTCCGGTAAATATCAACAAATTCTCATTAATTTACGATGAAATTTGAACAGAATTTGTTTTTCACCAAATTCAAACGCATTTTTCATGTATTTTAAATAATTAAGTAAAATCCCGGTAAATCCCGGTAGGATTTTCTTAAAATTCTAATAATTATTGAAGTTCTGTCGAAATTACAACGGAATTCGAATTTAATTCTGACAGAACTTCAAAAAAAATTTGACTAAAGCCCAACTTAATTCAAATGAAATTCTACTGAGTTTCAGGTAATTGTTGAAATTGCAATAAAATTCTGAATGATAATAAATTTCCCAAAAATTTAGGTTCTTGTAAAATCCCGATAATTTACAGAATTCCCATTAAGATAACCATGGAATTCCGTTCCTCATTAAATTTTAACGGTATTACCGTGGAAATAAATTAATTAGAGGAATTCCGATAAAATCTGTTTCAGGTAATTATTATAAAATTCCGGTAATTAAATTCCGAGAAAAGTTTTATTAAAATTCCGGTAATTTTTGTAATGTTAAGATAATCTTGACGAAGTTCTTATAAAATTCAATAGAATTCTGACTGAATGCAAATTATGACTAAATTTCAATTGAAATTTTTTTAATTTTCACCGAATCCTGACAGAATTCTAACTCGAAATTCTAAGGAGTTTTTCCAAGTAATTAAGGTAATTTTTAAAATTCGGTAATTAACCAAGTTTCCTATGAAGTACCGTTAGAATACTGGTAATTAATCTGAAAGATGTCCTAACAAAATTTTAACAGAATTATGACAAATTGTCAATAACAGGATGCTGACTGGATTCTAACTGAATTAGAAGAAATCTTCGATTCGAATTAATACAGAATTCCTGTAAATAACAAGATTCAGGCGGAATTCTTGTGGTATTTCAGTAATTCATGAAATTATTACAAAATTAAGAGTAAATTTTAACGAAAGTTTGACAAAAAACTCTGATTGAACTCCGAGGGAATTAGAAGGAAATTTAAAAAAAATTTAGATATTAATAGAAATGCCAAGAAGGGCATTTGTAAACGGAATTCTAATTAAGTTTTAACGGAATTGCGATACTTAATTAGATTTCAATAGAAATATTAATGGAATTTTGGTAATTATCGAAACTTTGCTTACACTCGGAATTCTGACGAAATTTTCCAAATCATTCAGGTAATTTTACATACCCACCTCATTACTTTTGAATTATAATAATTATTGACTGAATTGACTGAATGGAAAATTCACAAAATTCAGACTTTTTTATTCGAATTTGATAATTGTTTGCATTCCAGTGGAATCCTGATGAAACTGAAATAAATTTTAACAGATTTCTGACTAAAAGAATTTTAAATTCCAACCGAATTCCGAGCAAAATCCTATTTGAATTTAGTAAAAACTCCGTTTGTTATTGAGAGTCACAAGTAATTTCCGTGAGAATTTAATAAATATCTAATTTCTGACAAAATCTAACAAAATTCCAATAGAACGCTTACAAAATCCCATTAAATGTCTGATTATAATTTTCCTCTGAATTCCGGCGGTATTCAAATTTTAAATGGAATTATGACTAATTCTAATGAAATTGTGATAATTAAGTAGAATTCAATATAAATTCGAATGAAATTCCGATAATTGTTGAAATTTTGATATAATTCGGAATTCTATCAAATTTTAAATGTAATTAATTCGATTCGATAATTTTTATTAATTTGTATGAATTCGATAGAATTTGATTTAGTTAATATTAAATTATAGTAATTATTGCACTTGCAATTAAATACTGACTGAATTCCCAACGTAATTCTCACGAAATTCGATAATAAAAAATATTTCAGTATAATTGACTAAAATCTGCCATAAATTAGATTTAAATTTCGATAATTATTTTAAATTCGAGAGAATTTTAACTAAATTCCCACGGAATATAATTCGAATTCACTCATAATTCCTGTATTAATTAAGATTCCTTCGGAATTCCTAGAATTTCAAAGTTTTGACGGAATTTCTACAAAATTCTCAGGGAATTCTGTATTAACTCCAATATAATTAAGACTGAATTCCGATTAAACTCTAACGGATTTCTAGAAATTACTTAAACTCTGACGGAAATTGCCGATTGTTCAAATAAGTTTTTATTCGACATCATTATCTAATTTTTTTACTATATTTCACTTACGTTTTGGAGAAACCTATTCCGATAAGTAATAACAGAAATTTATGTTTATCTTCGACTAACTGATAAGAAAAATTGTAATTTGAAATTTGAAAATTTCTATTTATCAAAAATCCTAAAACTCTAATGAATTATGAAAAATGTATGACCAATAAAAAACACCATTTGATGGAAAATCATTCATAACAATCCTTATAGAAATTTAAATATTTCGGAGAACGACTTTGATTGAATTGAAAGTGACATTTCAAGTATTGGGTAACATTTTGAAAAAAATTTGAAACAGGATTCCAGGCGCCTGTCTTTTAGTTTGTCGGCATTCAAGCTGTGAAATTGCTCCGACTTATCATTCCACCTAACGAGTCCCTAACCATCTTCACACTTCTTTAGTCCGCTCGTTCTGTCTATTCTCTACGCTGGTCTTTAACACTGGCGTAGGACCTCGAAGATATCCTTCTTCGACTCATTATTAATTTTCTAATACTTTATCACACGTGTTTATTATTTAAATCTCCACCAAAAATATCCCTAATTGAATTTAAATTCCAGAAATTTTCGTTTCTTTACGTCATTTATGGTATATTAGACCGCATTTACTCTATGGTTATATAGTCACATTAAGTTATATTCACAGCTAGACATCTTTCTACCTTAATTGCGCGAAGGTCACACATCAATCGTATTCGATGATCACTATCATATGAATGACAATGACTCTGCAAAGTAAAAGTGACAAGAATGACGTAACAAGTCGACAATGGGAGCTATGGGGTCAGAATGGCAAAAACTCGACATAAGAATACATTTCGAAATCGATAAAAATGTTGATTAAGAATTGACACTTGTCCTTGTTCATTTTCTTGCTTCTTTCGGTACTTAAAAAATTGCACAATTGATTTAAGAAAAAAAAGAATAAATCAACTCGCAAGAATAATATTAATCTGTCACTTCTTTGTCCAATGTTTATTTAAAGATACATTTTGTTTTTTAAATCAACCAAACACTTTTTATTGAACAAACAAAGTGAATCTTGCAAAAGGAAAACATATTTTTCGGGTATTATTTACAGTTACAGCTTTAAATGAATCGACTTCCTCTGAATTTTGTTTTGAACTGTGAGTTGCCTGAGGCTTGAGAGCCAATCGAGGTCTTTAAACGACTGGAAACGGTTTCCAAAACGCCCTTCACTTTTCGGGAGACAAAATTAGAATAATCGGTGCACTTCTATAGAGTGCTGACTGACTGATGCAGTTTGAAATGGTTTAAATTATTTACCATAATGGACCCACGAGGACCCTAACAATTTCCAAGGACTGTGCCGGTCTAATGTCAACAGATTAGCCGTAATAGTGAAATTACACGTTCGTGTCCCACACGTGGAGTCACGTCGTCTTTGCCATAATCCTCGTAATGGTCGCCGCCGTCTCCTCACTCAGGGATTTTGGTAATGCTAGGGTTAGATATTATATATACTCGGGACCCAGAGGTCAAACGGCTTTAAGCGCCAGATTACATGCATTATTTTTGCGCTTCATTCCCCGACGTCCAATGGCCAGTAATCACAAGATGATCCTAATATTGCATATTCGAATCAACCTTTAAAGTATCTTTCCATAAAACAGACCACGAAAATTGATACAAATTTTCGTTCTCCTTTCATTAAAAAAATCGGCTTCAAAAATATGGTCATCATTCTTTCCAATTCTTAAATTATTGCGTTTTTTAGATTTTTTTTCTTGGGAACTAGAAAAAAAAATAAAAAAGAAGAAATTGTTTAGATATTGCAGAGAGACTTGAAAAATAAAGAATTACTAGAAAGTAGAATAGTGAGTAGAAGTTTAAGAAAAGAACTATAAATTAGTAGAGGAATTATTGGTAGAAAGCAAAGTATGTAGTACTAAGAAATTTAAAAAAAAATTTAAGTAAGAAAAAAATTAATTTGAAAATTACTTCATTCACTATCTATGTTACTCCTTTCATTATAATTTCGAATTAATTCTTATGTATTTAAAAAAAAGGGGGGGTGGTAAAACACATACAAAAAACAAATTTCTTACTATTTATACTTGAAACGTTACTGTTCATATAATTTAAGTTTTTTACTTCACTGTACTTGTTAAACTATTTCAGAATAAAAATTTCCACTGATGAGGGCCAGTATTTTGAGCCGAAACGTCAGGATAATGAAAATTTAAAAAAAGAGTTAAATCTTGTTTTTTAATAACCTGACCCTAAAGCCACCAATACTTCTCTTTAAATAAAAAAAAATTTTGTCCGGGAGTGTATTCCTACGTATTTTTCTCTTCTGAATCCGAATCCAAATTTAAAATGACCAGATTAGCAAACATTTTTGAGATCATCTTAAAAAAGCGATTTTTCGTGTTTTTCATCAGTTTTTTTAGATTATCTCAAAAAGTTGAACCAATCTAACAATTTTGACTTTAAATTGAGATTTAACGAAGAAAAATACGTAGAAATACACTACTGCCTCTGACAAAAAAAAAATTTTATGGGGCTGTGTAAGCAATGAAAGAAGAAAAATAACCAGAAATTCGAAGAAAAACACCAAAACAATGAGAAAAAAATAACTAGATGTTAAAAAAGAATAACTGGAAAGTAAGAATGTCGCACTATAGCTATATAGAATTTAAAGAAAAAAATAAATTTTGGAATTCTAAACTAGAACATTTTAAAAATCCCTACACAGACATCTTCTGAAGAATAATGAAAAATAACTAAACAATAAAATATATATTAAAGTTTCAAAAAAAAAATAACTAAAAAAAAGAAAAAATTACTAGAAGATAAGAAAATGTCAAGTTGAGAGAATTACTAGAAAACGAAAAAAGAAAACAAAATAAACACAAAAAAAATTATTTTTCAGAAAAAACTAAGAAAAAACACTGGAGGAGGAATAAATAACTAGAAACGTAGATATATAACTAGCAATTAATGCGAAAGATCTAGAAATTGAGAAACATTTTAAAGGGAAAAAATTTAGAAACTGAAACAGAATAAACAGAACATATTTGTTCTGGACTAGAAAGGGGGGAAAAAACTAAATTTTTGAACTTACGGCTAACAAATGTTGCAATAAATAATGACACAATTTCACAGTTAAATAATATTTAAGTGAGATAATAATACATTTATAGCCCACACAGCACCAGAAATTCCCTGAATTTCCCCTGAATATTGGTCCACATTTCCCGAATATTCGAACCTAATATTCAGGGAAGTTTCGTGGAAGCATCAAAATGTCCGCCATAAAGAATATTGGATGCTAAATTTCCCTGAAAATGTATTTCTAATTTTCAGGGAATTTCCGCATCTAATATTCCTAGAATATTCAGGGAAAGTTAAAAAAAATTTCCAAAATTTTTTTGATCTGGTAATTGATAAAAATTGTATGTCATATTTGGCACCCGTAGGATTCTAGAACATTAAAAACTACTGCGCAGCCGTAAGTGTCACAGAAACCAAGTTCGACCATTGCGCATCATGTAAAGAAGATTTACGAATACTGTGAATATTGAAGGGATATTAGATGCGGAAATTCCCTGAAAATTAGAAATATATTTTCAGGGAAATTTAGCGTCCAATATTCTTTATGGCGGACATTTTGATGCTTCCACGAAACTTCCCTGAATATTAGGTTCGAATATTCGGGAAATGTGGACCAATATTCAGGGGAAATTCAGGGAATTTCTGGTGCTGTGTGGGAGAAAAGTACAACATGAGTAAAAAAAAAAGAACAAAATGAAAAAGTAAATTTACTAGGAGATGACAAAATGACTAAAAACTGTATAAATAATTAGAAATCTATAAGAAATAAATTAAAGTTTTAACAAATAACTTAAAAATAAAAAAAACATATTTGAGATAATTAGAAATAATTAGAAATTCATAGGAAATAAATTAAAGTTTTAAAAAAATAACTGAAATATAAGAAAAAAACATTTTTAAGAAGAGTATAAATTATGAGAAAAGTAACTAGGAAGGTAAGAAAATAACGGGCAAGTAAAATACCTTGATCTTAAAAAGGGTAACTAGAAATTAATTAAAATTGGCGTCAAAGTTACAAAATAAATAGAAAATGAAAAAACAATAAGAAAAAAGGCCAAATTAGTTTAGAGTAATAGAATAACAAGAAAATTGTGAAATTAACTTTAAATTGTTGAAAAATAATTAGAAAATGAAAAAGTAACTAGAAGTTAAAAAATATCTGGAAATTGAAAAATTACTAGACTGTTAAGAAAATAACAAGAAATTGAAGTAAATAAAAAGTAGAAAATGAATTAGATAATATCAAAATAACTAGAAAATAAAACAAAAGAATAAATAAAAATTACTACGAAGTAAAAATATAACTTGGCAATAAAGAAAAAATTTGAAAATTGATAAATAACACGAATTTAAGGGAAGGGTACACCCACTTTTTCGAATTATTTAATATGGTAAACAAAATTATTTTTATAGTAATTTTTGCTCGAAATTCAAGGGTCGTAAAAACATAGATGCCAAATAATTTTACGACCACTTACGAATTTTTATTTTCGTGTGAAAAATTAAATATTGCAAAATCCACACGTAATTGTGCAAAGAGTACGTTTTTAACAGAAAAAAATGGCGATAAAAAATAGAAAAGAATTAAGAATGCGGACTTATGATTGACATTTTGAATAGGAATTGCCTTTAAAAAGTGATTTTCTATTGGTGTGAAATTTACTTAATCGAAAAATTTTAGGTTATGTTATAAAAAAAATGGAATGATCAAATTGGAATGATTTAAATCTGAGATTTTTTAAAAAATTAAACTAATAATTAAAGACAATTCCTATTCAAAACTATTCAAAATGTCAATCGTGAATCCGCATTTTTAAAATGTCCGTTTCACAAACAAATTCATCAATAAATTTTTAATTCCGGAATATATCAATAATTTTATTAATAAAAAGGAAAGTGATATTTAATTATTCAAATAATACAAATAAATTCCATAAAATTCTAGACATAATATACAAACTTTTTATTTTTACGAAATATTTGAAACAACATTGTTTGTTAACGTATTGTATAAGGGTGAAGTCCCATGATTGCGTTTTAACGCAAGTTTTGTTACCAGACCATGAGTACATACAAGAGAGATCGATATATACTGTTGTCACTATCGCACTTATGGTCTAGTTACAAAACGGACGCTAAAACTGGTTAAAACGCAATCATGGGACTTCTCCCTAAAACAGATTTCTGGTTCGGGACCAGAGTTGTGAAGTGACCAGGGATGGGTAAATGTAGAAAATTCGAGGTTTTCTACGTATAATACATACGTGGTTTTCCACATTATGTAAAATACGTATTATACGTAGAACCCCCCCCCCACTCCCTCTTATTTTCGAAATTTTCACGTATAATACGTACGTATCATAATGTAGAAAACCATGTATAATACATCACTTAGAGCCAGTATCATTTTGACACATGACTTAATTTTAGATTGTTATATTGTACAGAATGGAAATGTTATTTTGTACAACTGCTAAATGATATTTTGTACAATTTTGAAAAATGAATTTGTTATTTTGTACAATTCTTTAAAAAAGCTAAAATATTGTACTTCCAATGTTTTATTGCTTTTTTAAAAAATTGTACAAAATAACAAATTCATTTTTCAAAACTGTACAAAATAACATTTAGCAGTTGTACAAAATAACATTTCCATTCTGTACAATATAACAATCTAAAATTAAGTCATGTGTCAAAATGATACTGGCTCCATCACTTATAATACGCACCCATCCCTGGCAGTGACGCGTTACTTGATGTTTTCTACGTATAATACATTTTTGAAAAAAACTAGGTTTTGCTCACAGTCACGTGGTTTAATGTACTAGTACTGACGTATATTACATTATGTAGAAAACTAAGCAGGTGAATTACATACGTAATATACGTAAAAAACATGTGTAATTTACCTCAGATTTTTTACGTGCATAACCCTGTTCAGTAATCCGGATGATACGAAATTTTACTAGAGACCGATTTTTTCAATTATATTTTTGAATAAATATTGTGAAGTGATAAATGCTCATAAGACATATGGCTGCTCGAAAAACTGTCGTAGAAATATTCTAATAAAGTTTCAAACACACCATAGGGAATAATATCAAAATGTGTTAAAAATGAATATAGCTTTTTCACTTTTACGCTTTTCTAACCTCAAATAATACTAATTCTAAATATGTGTACTAATTTTTTGTCCTTCATGACCGATAGAGGCGAGTCCATTTCCAATCTTCCCTACTGCAGATTTAATTAATAATAATTTTCCAGTAAAATTTTGATGCACATTGTTACAAAGCGGTAACCAAAGAAGTCATGCCATAGGCGATAATAAAGCATTGAAGTTGGGGAGAGATGACGGACGACGGAATACCCCTGGGAGCTTCAAGTGGCTGATCCATTGTTGTGCTATCTCTCTATTCTGCTACGCGTTTAATGCATAATCTATTACCGGCTTTTAACAATGCGAACCACCTTGTCGAGGAACTCGGTTCTCTACTCAGAGTCCCAGGGAATTGATCTTCCGTCGTCCGCATCCTCATATTTCACGAATGTTTTGACGTCTGCTTCGTAAGCATCCGCCGCAGGGGTGTCGAATACAGGATGCAAATACCGCGCCTCGAATCATGAGATTTGGTCCACAGGAAGGAAATTGAGAGACAATGACATGGGCAATATACTGAAGTTGACAGGCTTGACTAAAGCTTTCGAGGGTCTCTATCATTATGATTACTATTCAGTACAATATAAACACGGGGTGAATATTTCATTCGATTCATCCAAACTTATATTATGATTCTATATATACTTACAGTTTCGTTTACACATACAATTTAGTTGCACAAGTTTAGTTTAAAGATGTTTGCTTACCTAACCTCAAACTAAGTGATGGTTTTTAACATGAAAGTATAAAAAGTTTTTTTAACCAATTTTCAAAGAAACTTTGTTGTCAAGGGAAAATTTTATCGTATAGTAAAAGAATACACATTGCATCGACCGAAAGATATGGAATCTAATAAATTTTTCTTAAACTGGCAAAATATTAAATGCACACAAGTTATTGGAATAAATAAATCCGGTAGCATGCCAGTACAAGTTGCTACATTTTTAAATCTTTCGAAACCACAATCCTATACTGGACATTATCGAAGATTCATTGAAAAATAAACTAAAATATAGTAAATTAATTTTAAATTCTGTGATGAAAACTTCTACTACTTCTAATGGTTCTAACGACGAATCTATTATGCAAGAAAAAACGTTCTTTATTTTATTATGTTATTTAATAAGGCGAGTAAAACATAAATGTGTTAAAAAATGTTCGATTGTACTACGTAATGCTTTAAAAAGCTTCTTTATTGTATTAAGCAATTGATCTCGCATAAAAAAATCGTTAAGAAGTTGAGTATAAAAAACTTACACAGATTAAAATATCTTCTATATTCAGCGTTTATGGTTTTAAAAATTAAACTTAAACCTTGTATTATTTTTATAAGTTGTATTTTCCTAACGGCTGCATTTACGTCTTTTAATTCAAAAGTACTTAACAAACTTGATTTGCCTTACTTTAGCTTCTTTAGTTTAAATTTTACATAAGAAATATACAGTTAAGTTCTCATTATTAAAATAAATACCCAAAATAAAAAAAATTCTGCAATTAATTATTATTTATTGACATCAAGTTGTATATATGATGATTCGATAGTCACCATTTAGCTTAGTAAATTATCTAATTATTCTTTTCTTTTAAAATCTAAATTACTATTAGTTTAACTCGGTGTAAGTACCAAAATTATCAAAAAATATTTCTTAAAACCATCTTAAAATTCCTCCTGAAAACGGTCCTAAAATTGGTCTTGAAAAAAATCCTCAAGTGGTACCAAAAACAGTTTTAAAATCGCTCCTATGAATACAAACGGTCTAAAATGGTCCTAAGAACCATTTTTAAATCGATGCTAAAAACTGCCTTAAAACCGTTCCTGAAATTGTCCTAAACACCATCTTAATATTAATACTAAAATTGGTACTAAATTTTGTCCTAAAAATCGGTCTCATAAGATCGCTTAAAAAATTAGTCCTGAAACGATCCTAAAATTGTCCTGAAGACTATCCTTAAATCCATCTTAAAATTGATTTTAAAATTAATCATAAAATCGGTCCTAAAATGTTCCTAAAAATCATCTTAAAATCGCTTCTACAAGTAGTTCTAAAACCGGTTGTGAAATTGATACTAAAATGGTCTTAAAACCATTATGAAATGGTTCTAAAATTATTCCTGAAATCTGTCCCAAAATCGTCTTAAAATGGTTCTAAAACCCATCCTAAGATCGCTCCCAAAAAATTTCTAAAATCAATCCTTAAAACAGTCCTAAAAACTGAACACAACCAACTAACGTTTTTCAAATATGTTTTAAAAATTATTTTATCATCAGAAATCATTTTAATCAAACAAAAATGATATCCATTTTTAAATTACTAATGAAAATATGATCAAGATTCGAACATCAGGTTGTCCTTCGTTTCCCAGTAAATGTGACTGCCTATTAAGATTTTTATACAGAAACATGATTGCTTTTTAAGACGAGGGTAATTGTGCGAAAGTGATACTGGTGATATTGATGATAATTTTTCCTTTTTCTTTCTTCAATAAGGGAGGGAATATAATGAGAAGCGTAAATAGGGACGTTCGAGAACAAAGTAGAAATAAGCAGTGATTACGATATATAAACTGACAGTAAATAGCTTGTCGTTGTACAACTTTATCGTTAATGCTTCGTGTCACTAATTTTATTGCTCATAATTACATATGCGTCTTGAAACTCCCTTTCCCTTGTGTCTTTCCGAAGACCGGATGTCTAGCAGAACAGGATAATCCTCTTTTTGCAAGATTTTTTACCTGACCGCCTTGGCCTGATTTCGTGTCTCGCCTTTAATTAGCAACGTCTTTTCGTGATTAGCGTTTAACAGACACCTCTTCTTCATAACTGAATTATGGGTTCACCATTTATTACGTGCCTTTTTCAAACTGAAGCCAAGTTCGAAAATTGGAGATTTTTTTCATCGAAACAATTTTTGTAATTGTCCAAGTTTGAGGCGCGCAACTTTATTTATTCGTTTGTCAGAATTCCCAGTGAGAGTGCTTTTCGTGATTTTATTTTGAGAAGAAGAAGCTAGGAGTCGATGACAGGAGGGGTTTCGAGAGTTGAGGAACAGGATGATTATGCTATCTCACCACAATGCCAAGCCACAGCCAAACGCGTCTTCGCGGAGTCATTCCAGTAATGTCACGTCATTTCCCGTAATACGATATGTGGCAAAAGTTCGAGCATCACCCTGAGGCTATCAATCTATTGGCAGAATTCCAAGGCCAATGCACTTCCTTGATATACATATTCAACATCGAAAAACCCAAGCGGGTAATTGCCCGAAAGAGCTTTTCCTCCCTCGATCGATCTCTGGTCTTCTTCAGGAAAAAAGATATAGAAAACTCCCGATCTGGAAAACACCTATACCTTGTGTGATGATGTGAATTTTTTATTTAAAATATTACTTCTTATGATTTTTTTGTTTATTAAAAGTTTAACTTATTAATTTGTTTTCTAAAATTAATTGATTGAATTTATTAATTTTTCTGAAATTTCAGAGGTTAGAGCGCTATTCCAAGATTGAGAAACTATTACGGATTAGTCGAAATTGAAAATAAAGAAAAAGAAAGGAAGAAAAAACGTTTACGAAGTAACAAATATGATTTCGAAGTGTGCAATAAATATTAAATACGTAATTTTACGAAATGATTGGCCGTTTAAAGGTCCAAAATAAAGGCGAACGGAGAATGTGGACATTACTCGGAGACGCGAGGGAAGCGTGAAAGTGGTATCGGATGAGTTCTGCTTGGAAGAATGGTTGGCTATTATGTTGTAGCGTTTCGATCGCAGGAAGGGCAATATCGATCCGGATATTTATGAAGATTCGGAAGAATGGCAGGATGATCCGCATCTGCCGCGTCATTAACATTGGAACACGTCAGAGCTATAGCTGGGGGCGCCAGGTGTGACCTCCCTGGACTGCTCTAATGACGACCAACAATCCATCCTTTTGCTTGCCGGATCGTCCTGTCGGATAGTCCGAGAGATTGATACACCTTGTTAAAGAGCGTATACTGATACGCGTATCTCAAATATGAAGAAAAAATGTCTAGCCCCGAGGGCACGATTTTTCCAACACCCTTCGCACAGGCTGCCATGTTGTTCTGGACTGACGCGAGGCGATTAAAACGACCCAGCCGTTCCCAATATAACACCCAAGAGATTGTTCGTATCTTGTGTTTTGGGTCACTAGAACTGTTGCAGAGTAAACGATCAATACACAAATAAGAAAAAATAGTTTTTGAAAACGGAATTTTGATAATATTGACAATTTTAGAAAAAAGATATCAACAAGTACTTTACCTGACCTCTACCGGTGGGAAAGCAATAGTTAAATATGGAATCCGAATATGGGACGCGCGAAATATTCAAATGTGGTGATATATATACTGACCGATAGTTCTACTGATCCCTCGTAGTTCCTCACACCTCTAGATATTCGTCACGTTATTCCCTCACAATCCTCTCGGTCGATCTCAGCATCGAATTCTATCTTAATAGTCCCCGTTTCCAGTTTAGCCAAATACAATCGCCTTTAATTGTGATTACCCAAAGTCTACAAAATTTTTAACAATCTTTTAATAACTTTTTAAATCCAATATTTACATTAGAAATGGGTAATCCCGTGTGAGATACACCAATACCAACACCAACATCAACAACTTTGACAATACCAATCCTAACAACAACACCATTTAACCGACTATTTAAAAAATCATCAACAAATTCATTTCGTTATCTTCATCAACATGTGATGGATTATGTGGATGGGGCGTTCTGATAACGGACACACGGATACCAAATTCTAATGGACAAGTCAATAAATATATTTAAAAATTTATTGGCACAAAAATAACTTAAAATTTTATAAATTCAATTTCTTTTAATTTGGTTAAAAATGATTCTCCGTCTAAAAATATTTAACTTTCCAAAAAACTCAAATACCAATATCAATGGACACATTAAAGTTCACAATATAAAATACAATATCCAAATACCCTCCTTCAACCGATCACCATCAAAGAACCCAGAATTACCCCATCCTTATTGGGGAATCAGACCGGGCAATGCCATCAGGCGCAAAAATGGGATCACAATTTCTCAAATACATATACGCACACACGCACACAAATATTTCAATGTAACAATAATTAACAAAGTTGACAACAAAAAAACATACAATTAAGTCCCTATCGATTTGGTGTCCGTCTTCCTTGGCTGGTCCAGAGATCCAAGAATCCGTGTTTCCGTTTTTCTATTGTACAGGAGAAAGAAAAAAGAAGTATGGTTTTTAATCCTCGTATCCTCGTGGATGGAGAAACATATACTTTTCAATTTCTTCACAATAGTCCCTTTTTTTACTTGGTCCTGAATTTAGTGCTTAACTTCACCTCCGTCACCAACCACTTATTAAAGTTCGAGAATGGGTACCCAGAATAAAAATCGCTTAAACAAAGAATAAAAGATCACAAAGATGGTGTTTATAAACCACCTTTTAAATGAATTACAAAACAAGCCTGGTTTGAGGACCATACTTTCGATTTTGATAAAGAACAATTTTAGACAGACAAAATAATTCCCGAGGTCTCTAATAACAAAAGAATATTCCTGGGATGTTCTTGGGATAACCCTCTGAGGTTAGGGGTATCCTAATGATATCCCTAAGTTATCCTAAGTATCCCTGAGGCATCCTCCGGATATCTAAGTTTCCGCCTTAAGAGATGCCCATTCGAAGTGACGTCCTTCCGAAAAACATGGTTTGCGGTGACCAACACTATGGAAATCTGGTTCGTCTGAAAACAAAATTTGAAACGGATTAACATTTATTGAAAGACTATCTAGTATTTAATTAAAGGATTTAAAAAAATGTATGAATTATAATTTTGTATAGTTAAATGTATTTTAAGTTTACGACCCATCGAAAATTGTAACAGTTGGAATACACATTCATTTGTATTGACCCTAAATGGTCTATGACCGTGGGCTTATATTTTCTGCAAATAAAAAAAAAATCTTTATCCCAGAAACTATCTATAATTTGAACTGTTTGATATTAAACCAGAAATCAGTCATCAAAGTTAAAGAAAAGCAGGGGTTAAACGGATCTGAAAGGTTAAGAATCCGGTGGAATTAACGTCGTGACAGACTTGGTTCGAAACAGATAGATGATTCCGAGGCGAAGACGGTGGGAAATTTTATCAACGACCCCTAGATCGACTTCGTGCCAAGATTTTCGCAAATGCTTCATTATTAATCACGACGCTGCCATCTCCCAAAGCAACAGTAGCGCTCTCGTTAGCCTTGGGGTGGAGAGAGAGACGACGATTGAGGCAGAAATTCGAGGGGTGGTTGGCCATCTCTTAATTACTTCCGCGCCAATTAACACCGCCTCGATCGTGAGAAGGGGTATGCGACTACCAATCGCAGGTTCAGCTCCGAAAAAATGTTCATCGACCCTAAAGCACTTCTGGTTTTGTATGTTTTCAACGCTTTTCAACGTCCTCTTCATTATTAATTCGAAGCGAGACAAAGTTTGAAAACCTCTTGAAATCTGTTTCGCATTAATTAAGACCCACTAATAAGTTTATATATTCTTTTTTTGTTTTCAACTGTAATTAACTTGTATTTAACTATTATATTCTAACGTATAACTATTTATGAAGAAGTTGGACTTTATCTAGTCTTTCAATTACATTCGGCATTAGCAAGCCTTTTCCACAGTTTCTGGCGATTTGGTGCGGGGACGCTGAAACGAAATAAGCTGGTCACGTTCGATAGAGTTTGCTGGAGTCGAAGGGTCGAGAGCAAGATAGCCAAGAGGGATCAGCTGTGGTCTTCTAGAAGTCCCCTGGGAAGTCAATCAACCAGTCTTTCTTCGCTTCTCTGCGAAGGGGGTGATTTGAGCTTTCGAGAATCCTACCTCGGACAAAAGGCAAGCGTGCCTATGCCCACACCATCGATATTTATCCCTTTACTGTTGACACTAGCGCCACGTGTTTCATAGGTCAATTTTAGTCTCCTTTCATTGTTCCCACTTTTCAACGAATCACAAATGCTCGCCTCCAATGTTTACAGACATTTCGATCATCGTGACATCTCCACAAACGCTCTTATTAACCCTTCTATGGTATTTACCAGCCAAACCAAATAATCCGTCTGACAATTTGTGGAAAAATTCACTCGGCGTGAACTTCACGAATTAGGTGGGTCATATTAGAGAGTAGTGTGTATTTTTAGCAACCTTTTTTGGCTACAATAAAATTTTTCTGAATACCTATCAGTGATGCAAGTGTGGGAATTTTATATCCTTTCGTGCGTTCTCGTACGAAAATGACAGAAAATTAATGACAGGTTATCAGTCAATAAGGTGATACATTATTGGATTATAATTTAATAACAATCCGACATTTAGGACATACCGAAAGGCATTAGCATTGTACGCCATATTAGACTATAATCTGCGCAAATATCAAAAACACTCTGCGCGTAAGGAGAAACGTCACATTTCTAGGTTATGTATCAAGTAATTTTATGTGTATTTAAGACAGTGCGCCAAGTTGAAGTTTATGGAAAATAAAAAAGTGACATGATGTTTTGAAAATAACAAAATAAATAGAAAAAACATTCAATAACGAATTTTATTACCTAATAAATCACTATATTTCCTGTAACTTTGTGGTAGGGATAATTTTGTTCAATAAAATTGTACGAAAAAGTGCAAATAAAATGAAAGTTTGTTTAAAATGGAGGTCAACTAAATGGAAGCGTAATGTACGTGAAAAATCTCAAGTGACACGTCATTGCACAACCCTGTTTTTAAACAACCTTTATATTATTGAAAAGATTGTTTAAATTAAATTGACAAATAAGTTAATACACAACCTATACACCCATTGAACAAATATTTTCTAATAGTCAGAAAAAGAAGAAAAAAAATATTCGGATTTAGGTATACTCTATAAATTTAATATGTTAATCTGGAATCTGCGCAGATCGTTATTCAATGTATTTTGAGGTTATATTTATGATTTTCAGTAATATAAATCTTGATACAAAAGATACAAATACCGCGGCCAATTTGTACCTCAAGTATTTATTTGGTGTAAATAATTTTTGGTATTAATTTTTTTAAAAAACACTGCTTCCTCATAGAGATTACGACAAACATCACTAAGTTTTAATTAATAGCTCACAAAAAAATATTAAATAGGTCAATTGGTACATTTTTTAATTGTCTACAAAACGAGCAACAATTATTCTTCATAAAATTTATATAAAAAGCAAAAAAACATAAAAAATTAATTTTTTTAAAAACTTTCAAGTTTTGAAACCTTGATAACTCGGAACAGGATTACACTAGAAGGTTCGCAAATAGCTTGTTCGATGTATTTTTTAATCGCTTACATAATAAAGAAAATAAATTAAAGCTTTTGATAAAGGATAAAAATAAAATTATTTAAAAACAAAATTTTCGATTTTTAAAATGTTAATAACTTTGGATTAAGTTGCACTAGAGGCTTCGCTAATAGCTCAATCGATGCGTTTTTAAAAAATAAAACGATTAAAATACTTACCTTTTAACTTTTTCTAAAAAAATATACAATTTTGCAAAAAAACGATTTTTTTTTTAATTTTTGAAATGCGAAAAAAATATAGTTAAAATTGATTGATCGGGTTCAAACGTATATCATAATTTGTCTCCCTGAGGGACCTATAATTTCATAAAAAAGCATATGTAGTTCTAAGTATTATAGTTTTCGAGATATTGGGCCAAACGTAATGTGGACACACACACACACGGACATTTTTTAAAAACTTCATTTTTGACATGCTGAGGTCGAAATAAGTCTAGATGTGTCAAAGAATCGCAATCGATAATTTGAGGGTAAAACAATACTTCCTCTATGAGGAAGCAATATTAAGTATTAATAGAAAATGGGGGTAAAATGTTGTGACTTCGTTCTTATAAGGTATTAGTCGCGTAAAATGACTTTCGTCAGATTTTTTTAAAAATTTGTATCTGAATTTATTAGGTATTTATCTATGAAATGAGATCTATCCTATCAATTTTGACCACTTCTAAACTTCAAAATATAAATTCAAAGTTCATACCTTTTACATGCGATAGCACTAAATGCATGTAAAAAATTTCTCTTATATTCATTCATATAAAAACAAGTCGCCAGATTTTCAAATAAAACTACTAAGTTACACATTGAGATAAAATAAATCCTTTAAAAAAAAATTAACTTTATTGACCACGCCGAATAAAAAATACAATAATTTAAAAATTCAAAGTTTTTAATTTTTACGTGGTTTCATTGAAAAATGTCGTAAACGTGTCAGCATTACATTACGATAACTTATAGTACATGACTCAAAATCATGAAAATTACATACATTACATTAGAAGAGGTTACAAGGAAGCAAGTGAGTTGATATAAAATTTTATTTATTGTTCTTTTTATTTTGCGGGAGCATTTACGCGACTAATACCTTAAATGTAGAAAATAGTTTTTATACGTATGCATTTGAACATAACCTCTATTCAGGCTCGCAAGGACCCATTTTTAGAAACGAAAAATTAATTAATTTATAATCAACTTGTGAATATAATTTTTTTTAGTAATTGTCCAACATTTTCTAGTTATTTATTAAAATTTTCGATAATTTTCATCAAGATATAGTTTTTTCAAACATCTTATAGTTTTTCTGGTACTATAATCTGGTATATCTATTTTACATTTTTTTTTCTTCAAGATATATTTATTTATTTATCTATTTATTCTGGCTTACAAATATTTGCCCTTTCGTACAGTTGTACTTAAAAACACCAGGAAAAAAAGGGATAAATTGATCTAGTTAATATAATAAAAAAAGTATATCAAAATATTCAAAAATCACATTTAGCTATTTTTTTTAAAAATCTTTTTTGTTTCTCATTTCCAGTTGTTTTCCTTTAATTCAGATTCGTTAGTTTTTAGTGCTTTTTCTCCAGTAAAATTATTTTTCAATAAATTCTTTATACATATATTAACATGATTATTCTCGGCCCTGTATCATTTTGACACAAAATTTTTCGTAGTTATGTTGTTATATTGTTCAACCTATGAAAATGTTATATTGTACTCCTACTAAAATCAAAGATTATGAAGTCTTATTTATTAAATAATTTATTTTAATACATTAGATTATTATTAAAAGACTTAATTAATTCAGCAAGTTCAATTATTCAATAATTAAAACTTCTTTTGGTTTAGACAATTATTTTTCTTATCTAGGTACTTTTAAACACATTCTAGTTATTATTTTACTTTCTAGTAACTTCTCTTAATTTTCCAGTTATTTTTTAACACATTCTCGCAATGTTAATTTTTTTATTATTTTTTACAAGTGATATATTCTCGCTCGCTAAATAATTTTATTTTATTTTTTTATTTTAAGTATTAATTTTTACATTTTTTACTAATTTTTTATTTTAGGTTTTTCCTTCAATTTGTGATCCTTTTCTCATTTTTTAATAATGGTTCCCTCTACAGTCTATAGCTATTTTTAGCCTTCTACTATTTATTATAGTTATTATCTTTCTTTCATGTTATTTCCTACTATTTCTAGTTATTTTGTTATTCTTTAAACAAATTTTTTTTTCTTACCCATTGATGTCTTTCTTGAATTTACTTATTTATACATTTCTAGATAATTTTTTTATCACTTTCTCGATGTTTTCAATCAGTTTAGGAAATAATTATATAGAATTTATATTTTTTAAATATTTTATAAAAATTTTAAATAAAAATAATAAAATAATAATAATAATAAATAAAAATAATAATAATTTAAAATAATTTTTAAATAAAATTTCTTCCTCATGAAGGAAGCTATGTAATCGTTCCAATTTAGAAATTTTTCAAAATGCTTAAAATTAACTTTCCTCTGTCTAGAAATGTGTTATATGAGTTCCTGATCAAATTTCCGGAGTATGTATGTATGTATGTGTGTGCGTGTGTGAGAGTTAAATTCTTTAACGGATTTAAATAAAATTTGGTATGGTTACTTTTACTACTACAATCTGGAATGTGACACAAGAATTTTAAAATTAATCATTACAAAATTTTTATAAAATTTTGATTTTTTGAAAAATTTGTTTTCTACAAACAAAAAAAAATTTCAATCTATAAATTTCACTTAATATATATAAGAAATCATATTCCTAGCTTCAAAACAAATCGAATGATCTATAAAAAGTTTATATTTTGTTAATTTTTTAATTAATTTTCTAGGTATTTTTAATAATTTCTAGTTACCATTTTTGTTTCAAGTTTCTTACACCACTGCCTGAATTTAATTAACACAATTGCAAAAAATAAAATAATTTTCAAATACATGTTTAATCCCGTTCTATTGTAATTCTACAATTGTCACTTATTTGCACAATTTTTAAGTAATTATACGAAACAGTCAGTCAAGGTCGGACCTAGTAGTCAAGGTAGGAACACTGTTGAAAATGGTTGAATAAAAGAGGTAATAGATAAAAAATAACCTCCCGCAAATGTTACTCACACACACAAGTTGTGTCTCAAATTTAATAATGAAAAAAGTTTTAATACGAATTACATAACCTCTGTCCCTCACCTTTCGAGAAAATAGATAAAGTAGAGCCAAATCCGGAAGTGATTCGATCAACTCAGTTGGCAACCGTGAAAAATGAATGTTGAGAAGAGAAGAGAAATGTGATGGTATCGGGTGGGATAGTAATAAAGGTAAGCTCGTCGCATACCAGTCGAAGATGAAACGACTGGTATGAGGATATGAAATGGGGTATATATGGCGATGACGGTGGCGTTGGTTTGGGTACAAAGGGGGCGGATCGTCGAAGACCGGTGCACAGCAAGTAGAGGGTGAATCGAGTGCAGAAGGGGGTTGGCGATTGGCATTTAATTAGCGGCCGGATGACCGCCGCCGCCTCCGGATCAATACACCGCCCCTGGGGCAAGTGTGCAGGAGGCAGCACCCACCCAACCACCTTTTCAGCCACCCTCTCCCTCTTCTACCTCTTCTCTTGGCCACAACTCACCCCTCCCCTCACCCTCTCGTCCTACGATCTCCTACACCGTCTCACCCAAATCGTATCCCAACTGAACCGAACTCGTTTTACTTCGTTCGAGTACCGAACCCTTTGCTCCCCCGTCTAACTTTCACCCTCCACTCAACCAGTCCCCACTATCCCGTTACTTAACCTAACCTCCTGACGGTATTGCCACCGCGTGAGGAGAATGTCCGGAAGCACTCGTGGAAAATGAAGTGAACCGGCGACCGGATGTCGAGTCCTTTGATTCTAGATGGAAACGATTATTGACTGTAAGAAGTAATTGAAATCTTTTACTTTTTAAGCCATTTCAGTAATTATTTAGAATCGCGGATTTTTTGAATTTTTAAATTTTTTAATGTGGACTAAGTCTATGTGGTGGGTTTTAGCACCAAAACAAATAACCCGGAGTGGTAGGTTGACAAATTTACGTTGAAAACCTGCGCTTTTTAAGAAAACTTTATTTTTTAACTGTAGATCTTATATCTATATCTTTTTTAATCACTTTAAAATAATATATTATGATTATTCAACTTATTAATTCAACGAAAAATTATATATTGTCATGATACACAGAGGTAGGTAGCTACATATCAGTCTAAAATTGAACGTATTTACGTAACACGGAAGTATGGTTAGGCAGTAATCGTCACCTGACGTCAAGTGACCGATGACCGTCATAGGCCCGAAATAAGATAATAAGAATTATTATTTTAACTAAGAAATTTGAATTACTAAAATGAACCCTAGAAGGACTAACTTACTTTTCTCACCCTCTAAGGACTAACTGGGGTCCTCTGTTCCCCCAGATTTTAAACGTGTATATTAGGGTGGTCCAAAAATGTACAGTAAAAAAAAAATTTTGAAATGTTTTGCTGCTACCCCCCAAAAAGTTTCCAAATCGATAAAAAAATTACCCTTATTTTTTTATTTTGAAATTGGACAATATTTAGGGGTGGCGCAAACTCCTTGAAATTTCCCATTGATTTTACATGGGAAAAACGCACTTTTTCGAAAATTCGCTACCAAATCCTCAAAAATCACTCAAAATAGAGTTACAGCGAATCACATCTTGAAAAGTCCTCACACAACAAGATTCCATAATTTATTTAATAATTTATTAATATTAACTATTTTGTATAGGGTTATAAACAATCACCATAGTAACTATTAATTTGTAATTTAAAAAAAAATTGTCATTTTTTTTCAAATTACAAATTAATAGTTTCTTAAGGATTTTCAACAACATTGTTACATATTGTCAATTTACGAATGTTTATACATATTTTTCATTTGTTTAAACAATTTATTATTGTTAATTTACAGCTTTTATTTAAATAAACCTAGCGAGTTTCACTTTTTTTTACTTTACTATTTTTTACATTTACAATTAAAAAAAGTATTTAGTAAAGTTAACCACAACAACAATTTGCAATTGTTTAAACAAATTATTGTTAATAATAATTAACTTTTGACAAATGCACTTAGAAAGACACAACTTTTTCCTAATTTTACAAATTAATGGGCTCTGGTTAGAATAAGAAAAATTATTGACTATAAATTATTATTTTTAATTTTTATTATTGTTAATTTACAACTATTATTCAAATAAACCAAGCGAGTTGTAGTTTTTACTGACTTATCTATTTTTACATTTACAATTACAAAAAGTATTTTGTAAAATTAATCACAACAACAATTAGCAATTGTTTAAACAAATTATTGTTAATAATAATTAATTCTTTACAAATAAACTTAGAAAAACACAACTTTTTTCTAATATTATAAATTAATGGGCTTTGGTTACAGTAAGAATAATTATTGACTATAAGTTATTATTTTTAATTTGTTTAAACAATTTATTATTGTTAATTTTTAACTATCATTGAAATAAACCTAGCGAATTCTAGTTTTTCTGACTTACTTATTTTTTATATTAAAAATGAAAAAATGGATTTAGTAAAAGTTACTACAACAACCATTTGCAATTGTTTAAACAAATTATTTGTTAATAATTATTTATTCCTTACAAATGCACCTAGAAAGACAGAAGTTTTCTTAATTTTACAAATGAATGGACTCTGGTTAAAGGAAGAAAAATTATTGACTATAATTTATTATTTTTACTTTGTTTAAACAATGTATTGTTCATTTATAACTTTTATCCTAAAACTCCTAGCGATTTGTAGGTTTCTTACCTTAATCCCTTTTTTAATTGAAAGCACTAAGCTGTTCTGCAAAATTATCCGTAGCCACAACTTTTAAAATTGTTTAAACCAGTTATTAATAATAATTATTGATTCTTTACAAATGATCCTTGAACGACAAAATTTGTAAAATAAGGAAAACAATATGTCTTGATTTATTTGTAATTAATTAATGATTATTAACAACAATTTATTTAAATAATGACAAAGGGAAGTTGGAGTTAATTTTGCTAAATATCTTGTGGTATTAAGTATAAACAATTAATAGGATAGTAAAAATTAAATTTCGCTGGGGGTTTTAAGATAAAAGTTAAAACTTAACAATTATAAATTGTTTAAACACAGTAAAAATGATAGATTATGACAAATAATTTGCGTTATTCTAACCAAAGACCATTTATTTGTAAAATTAGGAAAAAGTTGTGTCTTCCTGGATGCATTTGTAAAGAATTAATTATTATTAACAATAATTTGTTTAAACAATGTCAAAATGTTAACTTATAGTCAATAATTATTCTTACTGTAACCACAGCCCATTAATTTATAATATTAGAAAAAAATTGTGTTTTTCTAGGTTTATTTGTAAAGAATTAATTATTATTAACAATAATTTGTTTAAACAATTGCTAATTGTTGTTGTGATTAATTTTACAAAATACTTTTTTTAATTGTAAATGTAAAAATAGTTAAGTCAGAAAAAACTACAACTCGCTTGGTTTATTTGAATAATAGCTGTAAATTTACAATAATAAATTGTTTAAACAAATTTAAAAATAATAATTTATAGTCAATAATTTTTCTTATTCTAACCAGAGCCCATTAATTTGTAAAATTAGGAAAAAGTTGTGTCTTTCTAGGTGCATTTGTCAAAAGTTAATTATTATTAACAATAATTTGTTTAAACAATTGCAAATTGTTGTTGTGGTTAACCTTACTAAATACTTTTTTTAATTGTAAATGTAAAAAATAGTAAAGTAAAAAAACTGAAACTCGCTAGGTTTATTTGAATAAAAGCTGTAAATTAACAATTATAAATTGTTTAAACAAATGAAAAATACATAAAAATATGTATAAACATTCGTAAATTGACAATATGTAACAATTTTGTTGAAAAATCCGTAAGAAACTATTAATTTGTAATTTAAAAAAAAATTGTCATTTTTTTGCATTTATAGGGGTTGTTTATAACCCTATAAAAAATAGTTAATATTAATAAATTATTAAATAAATTATGGAATCTTGTTGTGTGAGGACTTTTCAAGATGTGATTCGCTGTATTGCTATTTTGAGTGATTTTTGAGGATTTGGTAGCGATTTTTCGAAAAAGTGCGTTTTTCCCATGTAAAATCAATAGGAAATTTCAAGTGGTTTGCGCTACCCCTAAATATTGTCCGATTTCAAACTAAAAAAATAGGGGTAATTTTTTTTCGATTTGGAAACTTTTTGGGGGGTAGCAGCAAAACATTTTAGACTTTTGTCTTTATGGACCACCCTAGTGTATATAAGATTTACATTTTACCAAATATAGTGAATTTTTCTCGTTTTTTATTAAGGAAGAAGATGGTGTAATTTATTTTTTAATACAATAAAAACAAATCTAAAAATATTGTAAAAACAAAAAAAAAGAACCAAATTTTCTCAAAATTGGCATTTTTTACAAAAAATATTGTAGTTTTTCAACAAATTTACCAATTTACCAGAATGAACTATAAAAAAATTTTATTTTTACTCAAAATATTTTTGTTTTTTAAAAAAACTTTTTTTTACAAGTACAGTCATTACATTTTTGCTTTGTAGGTTTAATTAAACCGTTTTTAATAAAAAAACAGATATTTATTATCCTGACTTTTTTGAAACGTAAAGGACTAACTGGGGTATTTATGGACCCGAGACTTACTTTAACTGCATACTGAAGAGAGACTTGCGCACACAATTCGCACTAACCTACTAAAATCAACTTTCAGGTTACTAAATTGAATTATGGTTAGGATCTCCAACCGAAATTGACACTGTATAGGTCAGAAGCTTGCTTCAAACTTCGCGTGGGGTACAAAACGACCCTAGTTAGTGCTTCTAGGGTTAAGAATTATTATTGTTAAAGAAATCGTGGGGACCAATTTGCTACCGGACAGTGTTTAAAAAAAAGAAGATACCGTGGGGTGGGAGTAACACTAAAAATGGCACTCCAACCCCACGGTATCTTTTTATTTTATTATATTCTAAGAAGAAAATATGCATCGCCGCCCGGCAGGCCGCGTAACATGTCATATTCATATAATGTAATATATAATGGATTGAGATCGTAAGTCAGAATTACAATAAGGTAATACTATAAAGAAATTACACTGAAAGAAATACTCTAGCTTTATCAGCCATATGATTATTGTTGACAGTTTTTGTAGAACTTCGAATACTATATGAATGAATATCCCATAATGCATCGGTTCGCCACTGACAGTTCTTCTAACCTAAAAATATACATCGCAGTTTCACCAATCATATGGCTAAAAGACAAATATATTATGGCAGTATCTATATTAGCAATATATTATGGGTGATTTATCCATAATTATGTCAGTACCGTGGAATTATTTCTTTCAGTGTACATTGTAACGAATAAACATTATCCTTTGTAATGAACGAAAGTATTCTCACCAGGGTTGGGTGCATACATTTATGTTATAGACATGGAATAAAACAATATTTTGCTAGTTGATTTCGTAACTACCCACCTTTGTACATTAACTGTACAGTCATGAGCAGGGTTGGGTAATGACACGTCACTCGAGGTTTTCTACGTATGTTACCCCCGTATGTTCCCCCCCCTCACAAAAAAATGCATTATGTAACAAATTTGGCATGTAACTTACCTAGGTAACATACAGTAACAAACTATGTAACATATCTCTGGTATGTTACGTACACAACCCTGATAGATAGACCCATTGGTTTGGTTGGTTCTAGCGATGGGTTTGTGACGCTTACCCGGTGGTAAAGTAATACGTTACCGGTAATTACCTGAAATTACCAGTAATTACTTACTAAATTCTCGTTTTGGTAAACGTTTACTGGTAATTATTGGTAAAAGACTCGGTATTTCTGGGTAATACCGAGCACAGCATATCACTAGATAACTACTAGAGTTACAAGGTTCTCGGTAATTTAAAGGGTCCGTATCATTTTGACACAAATTTTTTCGAACAACTTGTTATATTGTACTCCCGAAGATGAATGTTATATTTTACTCCTTCTGAAATCAAAGATTTTTAAGTCTTAATTATTTAATAATTGAGCTTACTGGATTAATTCATTCTTTTAATATTAATTTAATGTATTAAAATCAAATATTTAATAAATAGGACTTAAAAATCTTTGATTTCAGAAAGAGTAAAATATAACATTCATCTTCGGGAGTACAATATAACAAGTTGCCCGAAAAAATTTGTGTCAAAATGATACGGGCCCAATTTAAAAACCAGTTACATTCTCGAGAATATAACCGAGAATATTCTCCTTCCGGAGAATTTATGAGAATTTTCTAATGTTTGACGGAACTCCACTATTATGAAACACAAAAAATTTATGTTCAAATAAAAATGGATAAATAACAAAATAATTATCATCACCAATTAACTATAAGTCAGTGAAGTATAAAAATTCTTATTAAATACAACAATTATGAACAGTGTTTTATATAAATTATTAAAATTATAATTTCTTTTACCTATAACTAGATTAAACAACGCGCGCTGTCGCGCGATTAATTTCAACACCTTCTTCTTAGAAATAAATTAAAAAAGTGAAAGTAATGAAAAATTTGAGAAAATAATTGAAAATTGAAAAAATGAATGATTGAAATTGAGATAAATAGTTAAAAATTAGGGAAATTAATTCAGAAATAATGAAAATGATTAAAAATTGGGAAAATAATGAAAAAATAATTTAAAATTGAAGAAAATAATAAAAATTTGAGAAAGTACCTAATTGAAAAAATTACATAATATATTTTAAATAAAGAAAAATTTAAGAAAAATAATTAAAACTCTTAAAAGTTAATTGCAAAACCAAAAAAAAACAAAAAATAATTAAAAATTAGAGAAAATAAATGAAAAAGATAAACATAATTTAAAATTGAAAAGAACAATTTTTAATTTAAGAAAAATAATTGCAAAAAAATACACAATATACGTACATAAATTAAATTAAATAATTGAAATATCAGATAAATAGTTTTCAATTTGGAAATTATGAAAAGATTTGAAAATGATTAAAAATGGAAGAAAATAATGGGTTATTGGTAAAATTTTTTTTAAAAATTTTATAAAATAAATAAATAAAATAAGAATAATTAAAAATTGGGAAAAATAACTGAAAAATAATTTTAAAATTTGAAACTTCATGAAAATAATTAAAATATGATAAAAACAATGATAAGTTGATGAAAATTAATGAAATTTGAAATAAATAATTCAAAAAATTGCAGAATTTTTTCAATATCTTTAAAAGCTCCATTTGTCGGTTTCAACGCCTAAATGTATGATGCATGTAACTCAATTAATAAAAGGTTAGGAAATGAATAAAAATAAATAAATAAAATAGAAAAAATTTGATATTTGAGTAAAATACTTGAAAACCTGAGAAATTAACTGAAAAAATGAGAATCATTAAAAATGAAAGAAAATAATTAAAGAAGGCTAAAAATAATTGAAACTCAAGATAATTCATAAAATTTTTTTGAAATTGCGAAAGCAAATGAAAATAATTAAGAATTAAAGAAAAATTATGAAAATTATGCAAAAATAATTAAAATACTTAGAAATTGGAAAAAATAATAGAAAAATTACAGAATTTATTTTTAAGCAAAAGAAAATAATTGAAATATCGTTTAAAAAGTTGAAAATTGAAGACAATAATCTAAATTTGAGATAACAGCTAAGAATGTAGGAAATTAATTGCTATAAATTTAAAATTTGAGAACATTTTGAAAATGTGAAATATGATGTAAATTTTAAAACAAAAAAACACCTAGAATGAAAGAAGCACCCGGGAAAAAAGGTTTAGATATAATCAGATATAATTGATTATATATAATCATATCTCGATTTTGTCTCTATCTGACCAGATATAATTAGATCTAACCAGATTGAAAAATTTTAAATAAATAAATAAATTTATTGAAAATTATAAATATTATTAAAAAATATGAAGTTGGGTGATATAATTAATAAACATTTGTAATAAATAATAATAAAAAAAAAAAAATTGGCTGACCCGAGACTCGATCCCGCACTCCCACGACTTTTAGTCAAGAGCTCTAACCACTGCTCCACACTCGTACTTAGAAATAGTTCTTGTTAGAATGTATATGAATCAGTATGAGCGAGATTAAATATAAATAAAACTACATCTAATCATATCTAAACTTTCATCTGTGCTTTAAAATTATTAGATTTCAACACATATTTTACTTTATATACACATCTTATATATCTATATGCATATTTTAGGTATATTATTGTTCAATTTTAAATTATAAATTAATTTGATAATTTATTTATAAAATGAAATTATGTAAGCGGCAATGTCAATTTAATGAAAATTTGAAAAAGTCCAAACTATATTATTTATATATATTATAAATAAATTATTTTTTTATTAGATATAGTTTGATCTGATATTATGTATGATTAAATCTGTTAACAAAATGATTATATCTGACTTCATATCTGACAATATCTAATTAGATATAGAAAGGTATAATATCAGATTTGACTATGTTAAAATATATCTAGTTAGATATGACCTCACATCAGGCGATATCTATCTAGATATAAACAGATATATAATATCAGATCTGATTATATCTAAATATATCTAGTTAGATCTGACATCATATCAGGCGATATCTACCTAGATATAAACAGATATAATATCAGATCTGATTATACCTAATATATGTAAGCAGATATATGTTTAAATAACTGATTATATCTGATTATATCTGAATAAATCAAATCATATATCATTAGATCTGAAATATATCTGATTATATCTACAATATATCTGATGATATCTGAAATATATCTGATTATATCTAAACCCTTTTTCCCGGGCACACTCAGAAAAAAATTTGTTTGTGACAACCATACTTCAGTTAAAAAAACAAATTTTGGTTGAAACAACCAAAATTTGGTTAAATCGACAAAATTATTCTATTGTTTCAACCAAAATTTGGTTGTTTTAACCAAAATTTGTTTCTTTAACTGAAGTTTGGTTGTCGCAAACAAATTTTTTTCTGAGTGCATATAAATTTTTATATATAATTATACTTTTTACATTGTAATTTAAATCATTACTAATTAGGCAATATGAAATAAATTGTTTTGTATATAATTTTATATTATCTATGTAAAATGTCCTTAAATTGCAATTCGCATTTAAAAAAATACTTAAATCATGAAATCACAATTGACATAACCTCACTAACTTATACAATACACAAATATGACAAATGCTTTCATGGTCATAATTTTATTATTGTAGATTTGTTTAATTCTAAAAGATAGAATAAAAGCTAAAGATAAGTTTATTTTACAAATGCTAATTTTTTTTAAATTTATTGGAAAATACTATTTTTTCTCTTTTCCGATTTTAAAGAAAAATTGTAATAAATTAACGTAAATTAATAACTTTCACTATAACTCTAATTTAATTCACTTTTTTCCATACATCATCGTAAAATTTTTAATTATTATTAATTTTTAACTACTTTTTTTATAACTTTTAAATGATAATTTTTATATTTCGTAATAAATGATTAATGTTTCTAAATGTGCAAATTATATAAAATTTTTTTTTTTATTTATTCACGTCAAGCAATTCTATAAAAAAAAGTTTCAAAGAAATGATAACGAAATTTTTCCAAGAATTCTTACAAAGTTTTTCTACAAATTTCAGGCAAAAAACCTTAATTTTAATTAAACTGTTTTTTAAATAAAATTGTGTCTATAAATTCGATTAATTAGGAATTTCAGAAATATAACCAAAACATTATTAAAGTTTCCTAGTAAGACAAATAAGAACTTTGGAAAAAAAAGGAAAAAAAGATACTAAACTGTAAAATTAAAAACTAAAGGATGTGAAAAATCCCTGGTGAGAAAAAATCGTCTAAAAAAAAGAGAACTAATAAAATATTAAAATTTTAGTTAAAGGCGAAAAAATTACCAGAACTTGAAAAAGTCAATTTGAATTGAAGTAAATAAAGAAAAATTAAAGAAAAATCTGCTAGAGATAGAAGTAAATAACTAGAAATTGTCGAAAGACAACTTGAGAATCAAGCAATAATAAGTGTATAAAAAAATTATTAGAAATAATAATAATGCTAATAATGCTGAGAGAGGCCAATTGGAGCCGAGACATTACGAAGGAAGTCGAAAGTTTCCGAATGTAACTCAAAATTTCCGCAAATTCCCGAACAGTACCGAAAGTTGCCGAGTCGAGTCGAAAATTTCCTCTAAAGTTGTAAAGAGTATTTGAATAAAACAAAGAATTGAGGATAGTAACAATTATTGGAATTTTTCATGATTAATTTATTTTTTAAATAACTTCCATAATATACGTTTCATATAAAACACAAAAAGTAGGAATCTAGGAATCTATGTTTTGTACGATTAATAAATATCAAGTATATTTATCTAGCAACTGGTATACTGGTATAATATCGTAGAACAATCACAAATTCAATTTCACATAGAAATTTAAAATTTCAAGAGAGCGACATTTTTCAAATTAGTGTAAAAATTATTGTCTTTAGTTTAGATGGCTCTCGCGATATGTTAGCAGTAATACGATTATTGCAGGGATCGTTTCGCGTAATATAACGTGAACTTAATTTCCCACATATTTCTGCTGTAGTTCCTTCAGGTCATATAATTATACAAACAAATTTTCCTTGTGTTTAAAGTACATCTTGAAATGCCAGTAATTTATCATCGTCTATTACTAGAATTACAAAATGATCACCGTGTTTAGCTACATCGGCCTTCGAAATACCACACAAAAGTTAATCACACTGTAAACGACCGTCATTGTTCTACATCAGGATTGCAGAATGGCATCAGTTGCTGTGTCTGTGCCAAAACACTGTTTATATTGAAAATTATGGCAGCTTCAGTAACAAGCTTCGAAAATATCGACACTGAGGTTCTCAACCTGCATTTTCATCGGAATTGTTTTACACTTTTCTTTTATACTTTTAGCTAAAATTTGTTTCTTCAAACGCTTATATTTGATATTAGTTAAATAGAAATTTATCAAATCTAACCAAAGTTCCCTTTCTTCAATTGTATTCCCTTATTTTATCTTTAATAGAAACTAGCTCATCACAATTCGATTACAATTCATCATCATCATATTTGACAGAAATGACGAACGGATTATATTATTCCATTCATAACAATCTCGATAATTGTAATATTCAGCTGTTATACACAAATTAATGCCAATGAGAAAATTGGATATTCTGATGAGATTTGACAATTAAGGGAGTTGTAATAATCTAAGGCAACATTTACAAATGACGTCATGCTTTGAAGATGGGAAGGTGATGTTATATGTGCGAACGTTCCCTAAACATAAACATAAATAACGAGATAAACTATAAATTACTATAAACAGTTTTTGAATTCTGATTACGATGTGCACGGGAAGAGCACCACTGACACACGTTAGCATTAAGAAACAACAAGGAGCGTATAAAATACGGAACTTGTTAACAATGTTCGCACCTCTGAGCGGTGTGAGAGGGCGCGTATTGGTACACGTATATCTGTAGTCGGTTGTATCGCGGGTTCTACCTTTTGCAAGAGCCCTTTCGGCGATGACGACCTTCGCCCTGAGATCCTCCAGAGATATTTTATTCCCGAGGATTTTAACGAGCCGATATATCACACATCGACTCAAGAGAAACGCGACGGGGTTGGCATTATGCGCTGTGTGCCAAGCCGAAAAGGACCAGGGTGTGATCTTCTTTCTATCTTACCTCATATCCTCGAGTCACTCTCCTTTTTCATTCTAATTTTCTTCATCTTTATTCCAAAAGGCGTGTCATGTTTTGAATAATATTTAACAAAAGCAACAGGATATTAGTAGGTTATTTGAAAAATATTAAAGATAGAATAGTATAATTAGGAGTTTTCCAAACATTAGTATTTTGTCACTCGGATTTCCGCTATTTGTTATTTCGGCTTGTAGAATTCAGTTATTTTAAATTTCGATAGCTCACATTCCAGATCCCGTAATTCCGCAAAACCCGCCATCCCGGAACCAATATTACGAATTCAGATATTCCGGATCCCGTGTCTTAGCTGACAATCTACCTTCAAGGTCCCGTCATTTAGTTCCCACTGTCGCGAATTCCGCATATTGATTCTTGAAATTTATCATCCCGGATCCCAACATTCCACATTTCGAAGTTGCGGATCTTAAAAATTCATATTACAGAAACCGTCATTCCACATCCCGCTATTCCGAATCAAAGATTTTGAATCTTAACATTCCGCATCTCGGAAATCGCAGATATATTTTATTCGTGATTAGGTTTTTTACCAGATTCCCTTATGTCACAATCCCGCACTCGAATATTCTAGATCCCACCATTTCATGTTTAAAATTCCGCCATCCTATAAAATTTTACACTCCGACATCCCTGGTTCCTCGAATCCTGCCATTTTACATTTCGATATTTTGGATCACACCAACCCATATTTCTGATACCGTTAATCCTTATCTTAAATTTCGGGTTCCACATCATAGATACCACAGCCAAATTTCACATCCCTCATTTCACGGTTTCTCATTCCGATATCCAGAATTGCACCATTTCGTGTTCTGCTATCCTAGAATTATTTGTTCCAGATTTAGAAATTTTGGATTCCACGTTTCAAATCCCGGATCCCACATCTCGAAACTCAACATTTTAATTTAATTCGGGATTTTTTTAACTTTTTCTGGATTTCTACAATCCGGCTATTTTGAAGTTCATTATCCTGATAACCATGATTCCATCATCTCTTATTCCTAATCCTTTTATCTAATTCGCTCATATTAAATCGCGACATTCCACATCCCGAAACCTTCCATTTCCAAATCCTATATTCTAAATCCCAGCAACCCACATTTCGGAAAGCGTCATACTAAATCCCACTATTTCACATCTCGGATCTCGCGGCGCTATTCCACTTCACAATATTACCCATTTCCGCATCCCGCTACTTTAAATATCCAATTTCGAGTTCTAAAGGCTATAGATCACATCATCATGTCACCAATCCACATCCCGCATTCCATATTGTTCACTTTAAATAATATTTAATTACGCCTTTCCCCTGGATGTACAAATTCTTCAATTCACATTTCTACATTCCTTATCCCATCACCCCACATTCTCAAACCTGCTATCCCCAATTCCAGATTTCAAATCACGATCTTCGTAAAAGATAAAAAATACATGTGTACTTTCTAAAAGTTTTGATACCGATTCCTTCATTCAAAGAAAATTCGGAACCCCAATTTTGGGATGGTTGGATCCGGGACAGCCTAACATGAATTGTCTGAATTGGAGATGGTTCAATACAAAACTCTGGGTTCTAGGACTTCAGGATACGGGAAGAAGAATGCTAGAATATGATTTCCGGATTGTAAGATCTGAAATTGTAAAATTTTAAATTTTGAAATCAGGGATATTAGATCTAGATAGTAGGATGCAGGAATTAAGGTTTGCATAAAGTATATAAAGAGGTAATTTCCATGTCTTGTATCCTATAGGATACAAGACATGGAAAAGTGAAATTCGAATTACGGAACGAAACATCGTGGGATTTGGAATTCCCGAATGTGAATCCAGGGTCTGAAATGACAGGCTGAGGTATGATGAAATTCAAAATTTTGATATCTGGGTTGTGGGATTGGATTCGGGATTGTAGAATGTTAAATAGCCTTCTGAATTCATCCTTGGGATGGATAAATGGAAAATATCGGAATACGGGAAATTGAGATACGGGAGTGAGATTAGGAATATGAGGTGGCTTGTTGGGTTTGCAAACGTAGAATGGAAAAATTGGAAATGGTGATATTCGGGAACGATATGGGATGACGGGATATGAATTTTGGCATAGGAGTTATGATCGAGAAGTTCTGGATTACTAAATGTGAATCCGAGATGGAGGAATCCGGAATGTTCAATGACTGGATCAAGGATGGTGAAATCCAAAATGTCGACATCTGGGACATAAGGATACTGTATGTGGGAATTAAATGGAATAATAGAATCCGAGTTTCGGAATGTGGGATTGCGGAATGTGAACTTAGGATAGGGGCAGCCATAATGTGGGACCAGAAATTTGGGCTGTACGGGATTCGGGTTCATTTAATGTAGACTGAAAAAATCCGGAATGGTGGAATATGAGAATGATTTAGAATTTTTGAATTCTAGTTTCAGACTGTGGGATTCAAAATTGCCAAACATTAATTCAGGATGAAGGAATCTTCAATGTGTAATGATGGGATGCGTAATATATATTGGCGGGATCGGGGATGATAAAATGTAAACTGTTGATATCCAGAACATAAAGGTATACATAATGTGGAATTCGGAATTGTAGAATATAAAAAAGGGTCATCAGTATCTGGGATGGACAAATTGATAACTTCAAAATTCGGGATGATGAGATACAGGCTTTGGGGTCCAGAATATGAAATTCTGGATTTGGCTTGCATGACGTAAAAAGGTAAAATTCAAAAAGCTGGAATCCGGGAATAATGTGGGATGATGAAATCCGCGTTCAGGAATTAAGGATAGTGGGACTCGTGATTGCAAATCTGGAATCGTGCGTCCAGGACGTAAAGGGAATAGGAGGTTGGAATACTATTAAATAATAGGATCCGTTTACGTAATGTGGGATCGTGAGATTCTGTATTTCCGAATGTGTGATCAGAATAGTGGAATCCATAAGGTAAATGGGAAAGTCCGGGATATGTATTGCCGAAATCTGAGATGGTGAAATATTAATTGTGAAGACGGAAACGTACGAGATATGGCATGTCGGGATTACAGAATGTGAAATGATGGTATTCGGAATAGATGAATAAAAAGTATAGGAATTCCAGATGATGGAATTATATATTCGGGAATTGTGCCCCGGAAAGTGAAATCCCGCATTTTCGAGCTCATATGATAGGTTTAAAGTTACAGAATGTGAGACATAGGATTGCGGAAGGTAAATTCAGAGTAGGGGGAATCCGGATGTGTAAAAGCGGGATCAGGGACATCGAGATGAAAAATATCAATACTCGGGATGTAAGGATGCGGGATGTAGGAGGACGGGATTCGGGATTTTATAATTTAGACTGGAGGCATCTGGGAGAACGGAATACAGAACATGGAATGATGTTATCCGAGTTCCGGAATATGTGATCGTGAGATTTGTGACTGATAATTAATTATGGTATTTAACACTTATTTATTTAAATATTATTGCACTTTACACAATTTACAAAACAGGTTGAATTAATTGGTTTAAAGACTATTGGAAATTAAAATTACAAGATTGAAAAGAAGTTTACAAATTTATCTAAAGCGTCTTTTGACAGTAACAAGAGATTCGTCACGCCAATCCGGTTAAATGTCCAGATTAGGACTGATCTTTGTGCCCATTGGTACCTAGCCCTTCCGTTACTGTCTAAGTGTCCGGTTCTCAACTTTTATCAGTTTTATGCAAGAGTAGTGTAAGATTCAGCAACTTAGATATTTTCGTCGGTAGAGTAAGGTATACATAAAGTACATTGCTTTTAAATGAAATATAAATATAATAATAGTTGCAGTAAACTATACAGACATTGATCTTTAATTAAATGTTTTGAGGTTTGGATAGAAAGCAAATAATTGTAGGATTCATTATCTGGAATATCACATATTAGTATCCGGGATATCTGTATGTGAAATGGGTGAATCCGGAATTAAAAGATCCAGTATGGAATGGCAGTATCTTGAATGGTGGGATACAATATATGGAAAAGTAGAATCCGAGTCCCAAAATGTGTGATCGTAAGGCCCGTAATAGCTATTAAAGGGAGTTCTTGAATACCTAATGGTAATTATACAGAAAACGTCTTTAGTTTCTAAATCATCCTAAATATACTTCTATGATACCTTTCTGATTTGATGAGTTTCCTTTTCCACTCTGTATCTCCTTCTTCCTTATTATCATTATCCGTCCTTTTATTTTTTTGCCCTTATTTCTTTCTCTTCACGGACAGAGCTTTCTGGCGTATGTAACTACATAAGTGCCACGAAGCAAGAGCTGCCTTCATAACTCACTTTCGGAGCCCGTTCTCCACCCCCTTCCCTTTTTAGATAATATAGTGCAGAGGCGCACGCCTATATAGCTTATGGGAAACTTATTGGATATACATGGCTTTTTAACGAGTCATCGTCAAAGGAATCCGACAACCTTTTCAATCCTCCGTGCTTTAGACTAATTGGTTTCGACGGTTTTCTATCATCATGAATTGCCTGGTTTAAAGGGTACTGTGATTGCAAAATTCCACTAAAATTGCCTCTAGTTGTCCTACTTTCCATTTAAAGGATCTAAACTAGCACTCAGCCTAAGTTGTTACACTTTATTAACTACCAGTTTTACCCACTTTTCTCCTTTTTTTATTTCAAGTTTACTTTCTGCTTCCTTTGTTATTTTCTAAATTGCTCAATAGCATGTTGTTTCTTCAACTAAATTTTATCAAGTACCAAATGATATTTCTACTAATTTTACAAAGGTTCATGAAAAAATTTTCATTTCTTTCAGAAAAAGACAGAGGTCAATTGTTGCATAAGTGGACGGTCATTCTTTATATAATATGCCTTAAAAAGACGAAAAAATGAAGTAATAATATATATTGGTTCAGCCTATTTTGATAAATGGATGAATACCACGAAAAATGACAATGAATTGAAAAAAAAAACACGAAAATAATAATAGTCATTCCCTTTGTTCAGTTTACGTCACCGATTGTTCTTGGTCAACGACAAAATTATAAATTTCTCGTGAACTCCGCACCTTGACGCCTCCTTTTGAACATTCATTCGCAGGATCACGACCTTCTGTCACGAAATAGTCTCGTCGTTACATCACGCCCCTTTCGTGGGATTTATTATGGGTCCTTGCACCAATGGTCACACGACTTTGTCACGAAACGAACAGCCGAAACTCGAACCATCATCAGTAAATTATTGTTTTCTAACGAAAGCTTTTTTTCTGGAAACAAAGGTCTGGCACGTCCTACGTGGTCTGGGAAAAAAATAAAAGAAACTCGAAGACGAAGGTTAAAACTTAATTAAGGATCCGAAAATGAGTAAAAACTGTGTTTCTTTCACGACAAAAGGATATTATTAGAGATACCTTTTAGAATATCTTGAGATTTTTTTTAAACAGTAAGACAAGAAGTTCACGTAATAGTTTATTGAAAATTTTATAATTTATTGATACTTTGATTATAATATAATTTTTAACAGGATTTGAATAAGAGTATATTTTTTAGGGTTGCCTTTATTTGGGCGACGTTTTCAAATCTTCTGTCTCCACCTGGAATTTGGAAACATCGCCCAATTGAGGGACACCCTAATATTTATATTTATTAATTTTCAAATGTTGAGACAATATTACACATTATTTGGGTTTTGAATAAAAATGGGATAAAATTAGATTTCAGTTTTGTTACTTGTTGCATGCACCTCCTGAGCCATTCAAAATTAAACAAGCCCTAACCTCTTTCAACTCGTGACCTCTTTCGTTGAAGCACAAATTCAAGAGTGGACGAAAGACAGAATTGGAGAGACGGAGGCATTTGTGGGGAAACGTTGTCCCGTGTCAGAAAGCCATCAGGCCACGTAACGGGATGCCTGAATTTTAGGACGAATGCAAATCGTGGGAGGTCCCGACGATCGCGTGTGTCACTTCATTTTGAAACGTGATGTCTCAGAGTGTCGTGGCTTTCAGTTTCGTCTTTAATGAACGAAAATATAAAAAGGGAAGATAATGGGAAGGATAAATCGAATGTAAAGAGAAACTACAAATTTTATTTTGTTTATAAAATATTGTGCAAAAAAAAGAAAAGATAAATTGGAAATTGAAAAGAAAGAAGCGAAAAATACACATTTAAAAAAAGTGAGAAAGAGCATTGCAAATAAAATGGACGAAATAATTGAAGAGGAAATAAAAAACAGAAAATAAATTGTTAGAAAAAGTGAACTGTGGAAAAAGAAGGAAAATATGCACTGGGAAAAGATAAAAGGAAAATAAATAAAGTTAGGAAAATGTCAGGAAGAAATATAATAATGAAAAAAGGATGGAGAGACTAGTAGAAAGTGGTTAAAATTATGATCTAAATTAAGTATATTTTAAGAAATTTAAAAAAAACAAAATTACAGAAAAAGGGAGGGAAAGTTGTAAAAAAAGAGAAAAATAAAGTTATACAAGATAAAAAGAAAGAATTATGAAAATTGAAGGAAGAAGTCCTAAGTTTTAAGCCTATAAGCCTAATGTCTTATGGCTTATAAAATTCCTAAGTCTTAAATTCCAAGTTTTAAGTTTGAATCTCAAATCTTAAACTATTTAAATAAGTTCAGCGTTTTAAGTACAAAGTCTTAAGTCCGCAGTTATAAATCTAACTTATTATACTTAATTTTCAAATCTTAAGTCTTAAGATACAAGTTATATAAATTATCACGAGTACTAAGTCTTATTCTAATTTTTTATATATTTAATCCCAAGTCTTAAGTTCTAAGTCTTATGTTGACAGTTATAAGTCCCTTGTATGATAATTCATTTTTAAATCTTAAGTCTTGAGATGCAAGTTATTAGTCACAAATGATAACTTAAGACTTAGCCTTGGGACATATAAAAGTCTTAAGTTCCAAATCTAAAGTCCTAAGTATCTCAAGTATTAAGTCTTAAGTTCTAAATCTTAAGTTCTAAATCTTAATCTTAAAGTTATAATTCAAAGTAATAAGTCCCATCAATTATTAAGATATTAATCAAATATTTAAAGAATTAGAAGAAGAGTTAAGACTTATTTGAGATATAAATAACTAATAGACTTAAAACTTTTAATTCTTAAGTACCAAGATATGAGTCATAAGTTTTATATTTTCTTAGTCTTAAGTACTAATTCCGAACTTGTAAGTCAATTCCAAGTTCTAAGTCCTTAATGTCTTTAGTATATATTAAGTCAATTAAATACTTTAACGACCAGAATTTTATTCCTAAATATATATATATTAAGTCTTAAATCCCAAATTTCAAGTTCTAAGTCTTAAGTACCAAATTGTAAGTTCCAAGTATGAAAAACCAATTCTTAAGTACCAAATATTAAGCTCCAAGTCTTAAGTACCAAATTCCAACTTCGAAGTCTTAAGTTCCAAGTCTCATGTTAGGTTATAAATCCTAATTTATAAGTACTAATTATTGAGTTCTAAGCCTTAAGTTCCAAGTTATAAGTCCCAAGTCTTAAGTAACATGTTTGAAGTTCCAAGTCTTAAGTCCCAAATATCTTAAATGCTAAGTCTTAAGTTCTGAGTGTTAAACTTTAATTTATAAGTACCAAGTCTTATGTTTCAAGTCTTATATTATATTAATCTCCAAGTTGTAATTTTAAATAATATGTCCCGAGTAGTAAGTCCAACATCTTAAGCTCCAAGTCTTAAGTTCAAAGTTTCAAGTCCTAAGTCTTAACTACCAAGTCGTGTATCTTATGTCCTAATATTTTAATTCCAACTTTTAAGCTCCAAGTTATATTTTTCTAGACTGGACGCCAAAAAGTCCTAAATCTTAAGTTCAGAGTTTTATACTTTAAGTCTTATTTTTTAAACATTACGTCTAAATTGTAAATCCCAATTTTTGAACTTCCAAGTTATATTCCCACAGGTTATAAGTCTCAAGTCTAATGTTTTAAATCCGAAGTCTTATGTCTTATGTCTTAAGTCCTAGAAAAGGTCAACGACGAACAAGAGGACCCTAAATAAAAAACTTTTAAAAGTTTAAAAAAGCATCAGAAAAACGAAATCAATCGAATTTAAAAAAATAAATAGAAGAAAGAAACAAAAAATAGACAATGAGAGGAGAAAATTAATGAGAAAAAAGGAATCTGAAGTGAAGGAGTAAAGAAAAGTCGAGAGAATGTAAAATAAGAGAAAAGGAAAGTCTGACCGAGGCAAGACTAAATGAAAAAAGGGATTACTACACATCCATAGGAAAGGCATTGTGAAAGAGTGACCATTAAAAGAGAGACAAATAAAGGACCTTCCTTCCATTATGTGCCATTATGGTTCATTTTAGCTTAACGACAGATAGATCAACGTTGACGTTAGAAAGGTGCGGCCGTCGCGAGCAGGAGTCATCGGCTAGACAACACCGATCGATGACTTTCTGACGACCCAATCGGAAATTACCAATCAGTCATATGACAAACCATCCTATCAATGTCTTTAATCTATATTCAGGTAAATAATGTATTGCCCATAACCTATAAATTCAATCTCACTTTTCATTACTTAAAATGTCAACATTGTCAAATAAAAGCAAAACAATAAATTGTTAAAAGAAGCTTTGCTGACCATGCTATGTTGAGATATTGATTTTAAATTAGCATGTGTAAGTGTCATATATCGAATAGGGTTGCGTCACTTCCAATCAATTAATTTTTATGAAACTTGGTATTAGGTAGTTTTTTGCGTATCTGAATATGAACCTTAACTAAAATTTTCAAAATTTATAAAGGCAAATCCAATGTGATCTAAATTTTAAAAAACCAGATTTTAATTTCGATTGTTTAGTTTCAAAAAAAAAAAAAAAAATTTAAATGTCAACAGAATTTATTTTTCAATTTCTAACAATATATAAACTGTAATTCTAGATAAAAAATTATGCCAGGAAAAAAATTGACACCTTTCAGCAACAAGTTGAAATTTTGTTGAAAAATTTTTGAAAATTGAATTCCTTCCACAATTCTTACTTTTTTTTAACGCCAATTTTTTAAGGGCTTTTTTACAATTTTGAATATTACGTATGAAATTAAAAAACTTTTAATTTAAAAAAAATTGAAAATTCTAAAACCCTGGAAATTTTTATTTTTTATTCTATCACTGTAGGGTAATTTAAAATTCAAACTGTTGCAAGAAAAAAATTTGGAATCTCTTAACAACGCGATTTATAAACTTTTGTAATTTAACCAGTGCCTTCCTTTGACAGTTTTGAATAGTTTTGAATGAATTATAAATAGTTTAGAACCATTTCTTGTAAGTAGTAAACTATTTTTAAACTGTCCTAATTTATTTCGAACAGTTTTCAGAAGTTCAAAAATTTTTTGAACCAGTTCTACAGTATTTTAAAGAAGTTTAAAGTAGTGTTAAGTAGTTCCAAACCGTTTACTATAATTTTGAACTAGTTATAAATAATTTTAAACCATTTCTAGTAAATCAGAAACTAGCTCTAAATATAATTAATTTCTAACAGTTTTAAAAGTTTCAAACATCTTTGAACACTTTTTAAGAAAATTTGAAACAGTTGCAAATAGATTGTAAACAGTTACCAGTAGTTCTAAATATTTTCAAACCATTTTGAACGATTTCCAACGTGTTAAAGCAATTTTGAAAACGTAAATTTTATACCATAAAGAATTTTAAACAAAAGTTATAAACAGCTTTGAGTATTTTTGAACTTGTTTTGAACAGTTTTTAGTACTTTCAAATAGTTTTGAACATCTTTGAAGTAGTTCTTAATAGTTCTAAAAATTTTTTAATAACCTTAATCAGTTTAAAAAAGGTTTGAAAATGTTATAAATAGTTTTAAGTCGTTGTAGATAGTTTTAAACATTTCTGAACCGGTTTAAAATTATTAAGGCATTTCCCAAAAAAAAATTTTACATTATAAACAGTTTTAATTTAATCAAGTTATAAACAGCTTTATGTACTTTTGAACTTGTTTTGAACAGTTTTTAGTAGTTTTAAATAGTTTTGAACAGCTTTAAAGCAGTTTTGAAGAGTTTAAATGGATTTTAAATAATTTTAGGCAGTTCTTAATAAACAGTTTATCTACTTTTGAACTTGTTTTGAACAGTTTATAGTAGTTTTAAATATTGTTTTAAACAGCTTTGAAGCAGTTAAGCAGATTTCAAATTAGTTATAAATAATTTTAAGTAGTTCCTTAAAGTTTTAAAAAATTTAAATAGCGATAATCAGTTTAAAAAATTGTTAAGCAAGTTCTAAACGGTTCTTAGTAATTGTAAACAGTTTTAAACATTTCTGAACCAGTTTAAAAAAATTAAGGCCATTCCAATAATTTTTTCTTTAAAATATTATAAACAATTTCAAACAAGTTTTAATAGCTTTATGTAGTTTTAATCATGGTGTAAATAGTTTTTAATAGTTCTGAACAGTTTTGAATAGTTTTGAAGCAGTTCTTAAGAGTTTAAATTAGTTCTGAACAGTTTTAAGTAGTTCTAAACAGTCGTAAGTAGTGCTATACCATCTTAAACAGTTGTAAACGGTTCTGGTGCCGTTTTTATTAGTTCTAGGTAGTTTTAAACACTTCAAACTGATTCTAAAGTTCCAAACGTACCAAAAAATTTTCAATATTCCCTATCAACTTTAAAATATTTAAAACACGCTCTCAGCGGTTTCGAAGTGGTTCTAAATAGTTATAAATTTTTTTTAACCAATTCAACAGTATTTTAATCAATTCCTAAAACGTTTTAAACACTTTACAAATAATTTAAAACATTTTTATGCAGTTTTAATAAAAACATTTTTAATGCACACATTTTTTTGATAAAACCTATCTTTATGTTGATTAATTTCTACCTTAAAGAATCTTTCAATTCCCTTAATTTTATTAATTTACACATTTGAAATTGTTCAAGAATTAAAATTGCAAAGATAAAATTTAGTAACCTATATATCGACGCCCCCCGTTGATAACATGTTTATTAAAAAGCAAATGAAATAAAATGTTAATTTAAAAAACAGTCGAAAATCATTTTTATTCATAATTTTGTAAGATATGATTTGTATTCAATTGTTTGTTTAATTAAATGTCTGTTGAAGTTGTGTGCCATAGAATGTTAATTGGACCGAACGTACACTATAATGTTTATTTAATCAAATATATGCAATAACATTCTATTTCAATCTTCAAAACTATATTATAAACTTAATACAAGGCTGTATATGTAAAAGAAGTATTCTTTTTTAATCTTGTACCTAAAAAGTACAATTCTGCTCAAATTTTTTATATTGCTTTAATTAATATTTTTTTAGTTAAAAGTATTAAAACCTGAATTAATAATTAAATATAATTTGAAATGAATTAATAAAAATATTAAAATAAAAAACTTGAATTTATCTACTAAAATTTCTTTTTTTTTAAACTTTGTCATTTCATTAAAATTTAATATTATTTTTCAAAAGTTAAACATATTCTTTTTTGAGAAATTTATTATTTTTTCCATTAAAAAATTATTATGTGTCGTATAACAATAACAATAATAATGATGATAATAATACTAATAAAAATGTAAGTTCATACTTTTTGCTTACCTGTATATTTTAAAGTTCATAAGTTAATTATATTAAAAATTATCATAATAGCTACTAATTGTACAATTTATAATATTTCTAAAATTATGTTCTAAATAAGAAGTTTAGAGTTCTATTTGATAATTTTATTTTGATTTGAAAAATAATCAAACACTGATTGTTCGATAAAACTTATGTGGTTTTTTTGTGTTTTGAAATAAATAATATATTTTTTACAGTTTATACAGTTTGGAATCTTTTTAAGTTTTCATATCTTTGTTTCAAGAATAATAATAATAATAATAATAATAAAAATGTAAGTTAATATTATTTGCTTACCTGTATAGTTTAAAGTTCGTTAATTAAATAATAAAAATTGTCTTTAAATTATATAAAATAATTTCAAAAAATAAATCAAAGCATTGAAAATCTGTTAAATTTAATATTATTCTTTTAGGAATTTATTTAAGCGTGTAAAATTCGTCGTAATCATTGTAATGTTATCTAGTCCATTAAAAGGATCTTATATGATTGTTCTTCACAAATTTAAATAAAATTAGGTTTAAAATCTGTTTATATTTATTTCAAACACACCAGTTTAAAGAAATGATCGAGACTTCGATTAAACATAATTTTGAACGCCGGCGGTTCAATTGCACTATTTAGTAGCTTTGAAGACAATTTTTATTATTTAATTAACGAACTTTAAACTATACAGGTAAGCAAATAATATTAACTTACATTTTTATTATTATTATTATTATTATTATTCTTGAAACAAAGATATGAAAACTTAAAAAGATTCCAAACTGTATAAACTGTAAAAAATATATTATTTATTTAAAAACACAAAAAAACCACATAAGTTTTATCGAACAATCAGTGTTTGATTATTTTTCAAATCAAAATAAAATTATCAAATAGAACTCTAAACTTCTTATTTAGAACATAATTTTAGAAATATTATAAATTGTACAATTAGTAGCTATTATGATAATTTTTAATATAATTAACTCATGAACTTTAAAATATACAGGTAAGCAAAAAGTATGAACTTACATTTTTATTAGTATTATTATCATCATTATTATTGTTATTGTTATACGACACATAATAATTTTTTATTTCAAATTTATTAAAATATATTATAATTTAGATAAAATTCACTTTGAATACAATTTTTTAATGGAAAAAATAATAAATTTCTCAAAAAAGAATATGTTTAACTTTTGAAAAATAATATTAAATTTTAATGAAATGACAAAGTTTAAAAAAAAAGAAATTTTAGTAGATAAATTCAAGTTTCTTATTTTAATACTTTTATTAATTCATTTCAAATTATATTTAATTATTAATTCAGGTTTTAATACTTTTAACTAAAAAAATATTATTAATTAAAGCAATATAAAAAATTTGAGCAGAATTGTACTTTTTAGGTACAAGATTAAAAAAGAATACTTCTTTTACATATACAGCCTTGTATTAAGTTTATAATATAGTTTTGAAGATTGAAATAGAATGTTATTGCATATATTTGATTAAATAAACATTATAGTGTACGTTCGGTCCAATTAACATTCTATGGCACACAACTTCAACAGACATTTAATTAAACAAACAATTGAATACAAATCATATCTTACAAAATTATGAACAAAAATGATTTTCGACTGTTTTTTAAATTAACATTTTATTTCATTTGCTTTTTAATAAACATGTTATCAACGGGGGGCGTCGATATATAAAACTTAAATCTGGATAAGTTGACGGTGCTTTAGGTAAAGTTGCTTAAATCTGAAGTATCAATTTAAGAGAAAGGCGCAAGTGCCTATTTTTCGTGGCGATATTTCATTAGACTGCTTCCCCTGTTTGCGGGGCAAATTTATGTTCGAAATGAGCACAATTAGTTCTGGCAGGTTGGTTCCCACGTCGACTACTGAGATATTTAAGCTACCTAACGCCCAAAGGAGATTCCGTGAGGCACCTCGCGCGGAAAGAAGATCTGGGAAAAAGTCCTAACATGAAAAAAGGGATCGAAAGCGAACACAATATCTTTCAATTATTAATCGAAAATTTCAAAAAAATTTCCCCATTTAGCACAAAAGAAATTAGTTTTTCACTGTCGGAATTTACGGAACTGTCTGTGACACGGGTCCAGGTCAGAGGATTGGTATAATTATAATCTTAGTTAATTCATCTCTTGCCGAAAAAGGAAAAAGTACACTTTGAGAAAGTTAGTGGAGTATTTCATAAATAAAGAAATAAATATAATGTATGAGTAAATAATAATGAAATAAGAAATAAACATATAATTATAAATCTACCCGCACTGAACTGTCAAAATTGCAAAATAAGGTTTTGCATGAAAATGAATAAGTCGCCTAATTGAAAAATCAGATTTACTCGAAAGCCGAGGAATGGTGTGAGGGACGAGATGAGAAATAAAAGCGAGCCAATTTAAAAAGAGGAAGAGAGAGAAGGCGGAGTTAATCCAAAGGCTTAGCCTTTTCAAGCAAGTCCAATTGCCTTGTACCCGACGTTGGGTTTCGGTGGGTCGGGCACGCGTTAGAGATTTTTTTAAATGCCAGAAGAAGAACAATACGACCCTGTTAACGCGTTAATACGCCGCTATGTCGACGGGGAAGGCCTTTTTGGAATTTAATAAACGGCACGGGGCATTTGTTACTCGCAATGGGGTGATATCATCCTCATATGTATGACTGCATGTGTCTGTAAAAGTGTGTGCCTATAATGTATGATATTTTAATTTACCGGAGCGCCGAACAAACTCCATTCCGCTTACCATATTCACCTCCAAATATGTTTATTTTATTAAGCTTGTAACTCGTAATTCGCCATTAATCAGATTTTTACTAAAACTAAACAGCTCTTGTCAATAATCTTGCTTTAAATATACTAAAGCTGATCTTAGATTCATTTGAAAACACTCGATATTGTTCGGAAGTTTTCGGCTCGATTCGGAACCTTTCGGGTACGATCGGAAGCATTCGGTACCGTTCGGCAGTTTTCGACTTCGTTCGGAAACTTTCGGGTTCTCTCGACCAGACTCGGAAATATACAGCTATTGACCGTTGACGACGGACGGACAGACGGACATCAAAGTCCTTAGTCACGAAACCGTGAAAAATATTCAAAACTGTTTAGATTATTATCTACTCGTATCCAAGCTTGATATTAAAAGTTGCAAATTAAAAATGTCGAATTTAAGATAGCGACTTAAAATTCTTTGGGATCCTAACTTTAAAATTTAACTTTCGAAATTTTCTGACTTTAATGCAGCGCAAATATTAAGATAGTGACACATAAATAAGGATAAATATAATAACATAATAGAAATAAAATTTGATGAAGATGACTAAAAACTAATTCAAAATGACTAGAAAATGATAATATTTAAAAATTGAATAAAAACGTTTAGAAAAAGAGAAAATGCTCTCAAATAAAGTAGAGTTCTAAATTTTATAAAACTCAAAGTGGAAAAAATTACTAGAAAGTGAAAAAATACTTAAAATTTTAAAAAGTACTTATAAATTACTGTAAAAATTACTTGACTAAAAATAACTAAAAAATGAGAAAAATAACTAGAAATTGATAAAAAAAATTCGAAAACTAAAAAAGTTACTAAATAACGAAGAGAAAACTGTGGAAAGTGACAAAAAACTATAAATGAAATTAAAGAACTTAAAATTAAAGATAAATTTTTAGAGACAAAATAATTCAAAAATAAAAAAACATTTAGATATTAAGAATGTTAACTAAATAGCAAGAAATCACTAGAATATGAAAAAATAAATAAATTTTGATTTAAATATAGAATTGAAAACTAGAAGAAGTTAAAAAATCATAGGAAGATAAAAACATCTACAAACTATAATAAAGGATAGCTAGAAAGTAACAAAATAACTAGAAAGTTATAAAAAGTTACTAGAAAGTAAAAAAAAAACTTTTTAAGAGGAATAATTAAACAGAGAAAAAATTATTAACAGATAACAAACATCTAGAAAGCGAGGAACATCAACATTATAAAATAAGAAAAAAAAATTAAAAACAAAGAAATAATTAACAAATGAAATAAACTGGTAGAAAATAAATATAAAACTGATAAATTCACAAAAACTGATGGATTATTAAAGTAATTAAAAAAATTAACTACTGACTAGAACGTAACTAGAGAATAAAAAACTTAATTAGAAAATAAGGTGAAATTTCTTGATATAAAAAATTAGAATTATTAAGAAATTAATTACAAAATGTAAAAATAATAGAAAATTAAGATTTAATCAGGAGATTAATAAAAGTTACTAGGTTGTTACAAAATAACTAGCCAATGAATTTAGTAACTAGTTAATAACTAATAGGTAATATTCAAATAAATGAATAGTATATAGAAAATAACTAAAAATTTTGTAAAATAAACATGAAAAAGTAAATAGAAAATAAAGAAGCAACTTTAGTGCGAATAAATAACTAAGGATTAAATAAAACTAAAATTAAAATTAAATTAATCAGAAAATTAAAAATAAATACATTAAATTTAAAAAATAACTACTGTAAGTTGCAGGAAAATAAATACAAATTGATGAAAAATTTACCGAATTTATTATCCAATAACTTAAAATTGAAAAAAAAATCACTAGAAAGTGAAAAAAATATCTGGAGTCGGAGATATTAACTAGGGATCAAATTTTATAACTAGTAAATAAAGGAGACTTAACTTTAAATAAAAAATAACTAGGGAGTAAAAAATTCCTAGATATATCAAAATTAACTAGAAACTTAATTATAAATAAAAACTAACGAGAATATAAAAAGTACCTAATGTAGAGAAATAACTTGAATGTGATAAAATTAACTATAAAGTGAAAAATTATTTAAAAAGAAAGTAATCATAAATATAAAAAAAAAAATTATTAGAATTTAAAGAAAATAATAGAAAATGAAAATAAATTACAATGATTTAAAAAAATAACTTAGAGCTGGAGAAAAATAATTGAAAATTATAGAATAATTCATTGGTAAGTCAATAAATGACTAAAAAATTGAAAATTTCAATTTTTAAAAAATTTGAAAATTGTGATTTATTTTTTAAGATCGTGAAAAAATATAAACTTTATATAGTGTAATCGATTTTTTTTAAAGCAAGGAACATTATTTTTTTTTATATATTAAATTCAATATATAGATTAAAAATTGTTTTCTGAAAAACCGAATTTTTCAAAAAACCAAAATTCAATAAAAATGTTTGTAATTGTTATTTTTAAAAACTCTTGTGTCTGATTGCAGATTTTAGTAGTAAAAATAACCATACCAAATTTTATTTAAATCCCATAAAGCGTTTTCGTGTTATCGTGTTCACAAGAAAAAATATATCCACGCACACACGTAAACGCACACACAGATACATACACACATCGACATCGGGACATACATTTAAAGCATTCTAAAATTTTTTTTAATTTGAACTGTTACAAAGCTTCCTCCATGAGAAAGCAAAAAATACTGTAAATTAAGAAAGTCAGGGTTTTTTTCTAACCTCAAAAACATGTCTAATTAAACAAGTAACTCAAAATTTTTGTCGCCTTAGGTTTTAGGGGTTTTTGGAGTCGCTGATTATAAATCCGATGTCAGATTTTCAAAATACAAAATGGCGGATGCAACATGGTGGACTAATTATTTTTGAAAATTATTAGATTTTAATGAAAATCAGAATCTAAGGATTTTTGGGGTCGCTGATTATGAATCCGTCGTCAGATTTTGAAAATTTAAAATGTCGGGTGCAATTATATGGAGGAAATCCTTTTTTCTAATTTTCAAAATCTGACGACGGATACGTAATCAGCGACCCCAAAAACCTCTAGAACCGAAGCTTACAAAAGTTTTGAATTATGTGTTTAATTAGACATGTTTTTTGAGGTTAGAAAAAAATTCTGACGTGATGGAACAAATTGGTTCTTCTGGGAGAAAATTCAATTTTTTTGTGGTTTTGTGTAATATTATAATAATATGATGCGTGTTTGTTTTTGTTTACAATAAGACAAGTTTTATAATAATATATTTTTAATCAAATGACACAAAACAGATTTTTATAGAAAGTTAATTTATTCCAATTTAATTAGGAGTTTAAGCAAATAACAAAAAATTTTTATTTAAAAACACTTCAATTCTGTGATTAAAATCTATATTTGTAAAACAATTAATAAACTTATTAATAAAAAAAACAGCATCAAATCAAAGTCTATAACCTAACGTCGAAATCGATGTACTGTTGATTATTATAAAAGGAAAACTTTTATTAACAAAGAATTTTCAATTCACAAATGTCACGATTTTTTTTCGAAATAACAAAAAATTACACATGAAGATGTTAATAATAGGGTACTCAGTAGCTTACTTTTTTTTAATTATTGTTTTTTATATCTATAACCAACAAAATGTTTGTTCATCTTAAAAAAGTTTTGTTGGGACTACTAAATTTTTTTGTTGAAGTTACAAAAAACCTCAACAAATAACTTTGTTGTCACAACAAAACAATTTTGTTGCTCAAATATCAACAACAAAATTTGGCTAAACCAACAAAACTTTTGTTTTACATTCAAAACCTTTTTTTCACTGTACTTTGTCTAAGAATCAAATAAAACGCAAAAAAGTCAAAAAAAAACCCTTTTGTTGATTTAAAGAAATCTTTTTCTGGACATAAGTCGAGAACGAGACAAGATTTACAAAAGGAACAGTTGTTGCTTTTGTACAAATACCATGTTTGTTAACTCAACTTGATACCCAGCTCAGTTTAATATGCTGCAAAAAAGAACCCAGGTTTTTCTGTACATATTAATTCAAGCGACAAAATATATGTGAATGAAATACTGTTTCTGACTTACAAGCCAATTCCCTCTCTTTCTCTGCGCGTATATCCCAATGTCCTCGGGTTGATTTATTCCAACAACCGGAAGAGTTGTGCAATCCCACACAGAAACATCTAAGTGTCGACTATGTAGAAATAACGAAATGCTAACAGCCACCGGTTTAGCATATTGTCGCGGCCACAATGGCAATTTGTATGATATATTCTCACCCATTATCGCTATACGTTCAAATGTAGCGGAATTAACTGGTTGGTTTCCAGCAGAAAACCCTGTTCTCGATGATAAAGAACCTAAGTGTTGGAGCAATACGTGCTGCAAAAAAACTGCCGGGACGATTATGTTCGTGCTTTTTTCAGCGTGAGGATAAAAAGAAAAGCGCTGAAAGAGACAAGAAGATAAAGAGAGAAAACGAGGGGACATCGGGCTATAAATTTATGCGAGGCGACAAAATATCGCGAAATAAGAAAGGATCTCAAGGGCTGACGGACGACACCCCCAGGACCACTAAGTCACGGCTTATGCTAACGTGGGTCCCGATGAAATAATATCGCCCGATTGCCCTGCTCTGACCCTAGAACCGTGAAAGTACTGCTGATCTGAACTAAAAAAAAACCCAAACTGGATTTTAACGGCTTTTTTAAAATTATTTTCAAAAACTTGCAAAATTTGCGTTAAAATCAAATCTCACCGGAAAAAAATTGTTCTCGAACATTTTGTGAAAGTTTGGGGAAAGTTTACCGAAAGTCTGCAAAAAGTTTGAGAAAAGTCAACAGAAAGTTTTCGGAAAATGTGTGGAAAGTCTGGGCGAATTCTGCTGAAAGTTTTGCGGAATAACAGCGACAGTTAAACATAAAGTTTTTAACTGCAAAAAGGGAAAAAAATGGGTTTCGAAAAATACGCGAAATGTATGCAGAAATGCTAAGGAAAGTCTGCGGAAAGTTTTCAAAAAATTTGCGAAAAAGATGCAAAAAGTTTGAAGAAGTTCCAAAAAAGCATGCGGAATGTCTGCAAAAATATGAGCTAAATCTGGAGAAATAAGTCAGTAAAAATATAAAGAAAAGTGTCAAAACGTTTTAAAGAGTGTTTGCAGCAAATTTGAAAAAGACTGCAGGAAGACAAAAACATTTAAAAAATTTAGCAACATTTTGGACAAAAACTTAACAAGAGTAAAAGAAATATCATTTTTGCTGCGTGTTAAAAAGAGACAAAACGGGCTCTTATAATTTCCCAGGAATATCCAGGGAGTTTCCAGATATTTTCCAGGCTTTTCTAGGGATTCCCAGGAATTTGAGAATAGTTTTCAGAAATTTCCCAGCGATTTTCAAAAAATTCCAAAAGATTTTCCAGAAATTCCAAGGGAGTTTTTAGAAATTCTTAGGGAATTCCTATTATTTTCCAGATATTTTCCATTTATTCCGAGGGAATTTCCAGGAGTTTTCCAGGATTTACCAGGAACTTTCTAGGAATCCCAAGTGATTTATTAGAAGTTTCAAGGTATTTTCAAGAAGTTTCCACGTATTTTCCAGAGGTGTTTAAAGATTTGTAAGGAATTCTCAGGGATTCCAAAAAATTTCACAATTCTCAGCAATTTCCCAGGGATTTTCCAAAAATTTCAAAAAATTTTCCAGGAATTCCTAGGAATTTCCTCAAGGTATCGAGAAATTTGCAGGAATTTCCTAATAATTTGCAAGAGTTTAATGTATTTTCAAGAAGTTTTCAGGTATTTTCCAGGGGTGTTCAGGGATTTTTATGGAATTCCCAAGGATGTTCCAAAAATTCTAAGAGAGTTTTCAGGAATTCCCTGGTATTTCCTATATATATCGAGAATTTTGCAGGAATTTCCTAGTAGTTTGCAGGAATTTTCCAGGGGTTTTCAGGGATTTTTAAGAAGTTCTCAGGGATTCCCAAAAATTTTACAATGATTCTTAGCAATTTTCCAGGGAATTTTCAAAAATTTCAAAAGAGTTTCCAGAAATTTCGAGGAATTTCCTAGGGATTTTAAGAATTTTTCAAGAATTTCCTAGCAGTTTCTAGGTATTTCGCAAGGGTTTCAAGGTATTTTCATTTAATTTCTAGGGACTATCAGAAATTCACAAGAGTTCTAAGGAATTCTTAAGGATTTTCCATTCTCTTCCAGGTATTTCCCATTTAATTCCAGGGATTTTCCAAGAATTCCAAAAGGAAATCCAAGAATTAATAGGGATTTCCCAGAAGTTTCTACATATTTTTCATGATTTCCCGGGATCTCTAGGAAATTCCCAGGGAGTTTCCAGAAATTTCTAGGGATTTCCTAAGAGTTTGGTGGAATCTCCAGGGGTTTTCGGGGATTCTTCAGATTTTTCCAGGGATTCCTAAGAGTTTCATAACAGTTCTCATAAATATTCCAGGGATTTTCCAAGAATTTCTCAGAATTTCTATGACTTTGCTTGAAGTTTGCGGGAATTCCCAGTGATTCCCAGAAATTTCACAATAATTCTCAGCAATTTCTCAGGGATTTTCCAAAAATTGCAAGAGCGTTTCCAAGAATTCTTAGAAATTTCCAAGGGATTTCCCAGAATTTTCCAGGAATTTCTAAGGATTGTCAATGAGTATCTAGGTATTTCGTAGGGATTTTCAGTGATTTTCTTAATATTCCCAGGAACCCTGAGGATTTTGACAATAGTTCTAGGGAATTTTTAGGCATTTCGCATTCTCTTCCAAGTATTTACCAGTTTATTCCCAGGGATTTTCAAAAGGTTTTCCTGAAATTACTTGTATTTTCCAAGGATTTCCAGGGATTGTCCAAGAATTCTAAAAGGGTTTCCAGAAATTAACAGGGATTTCTCAGAAACTTTTGGAAGTTCCCAGGGAGTTTTCAGGAATTTCTAGGGATTTCCTAGGAGTTTCCAGGAATTCCCAGGGGTTTTTCCAGATTTTTCCAGTGATTTCCACGAATCTCACAAGAGTTCTTTTAAATGTTCAAGGGATTTTCCAAGTATTTCCAGGAAGTTTCTAGAAATTTCTAGGGATTTCCTTGGTGTTTGCGGGAATTCCCAGTGATTCCCAGATTTTTCAAAATAAATCTCAGTAATTTCCCAGGAGATTTCTAAAAGTTCCAAGAGAGTTTCCAGGAATACTTAGGAATTCCCAAGGCATTTTCCAGGAATTTCTAGGGGTTTTCAAGGAGTTTCTAGGTATTTCACAGGGTTTCCAGTGATTTTCTTTATATTCTCAGGAATTCCCAGGATTTTTACAAGATTTCCAAGAATTTCTTTTGGATTTCCCATTCTCTTGCAGTTATTTCCCATTTATTCCTAGGGAATAAATTACCAAGTTTCTAGTCATTCCAAGAGATTTTCTACGAGTTTCCAGGTATTTACATAGGGTTTCCAGGGATTTTCAAAGAATTTTATGAAAATTTTCAGGAATTCACAGAGATTTTCCAAGAGTTCCCGGAAATTCGCAGGAGTTTTCCAGGAATTTTTGGGGATTTCCTAGAAGTTTACAAGAATTCCCAGTGGTTTCCAGGGATTGTCCAGTAATTTCTAGGGACTCCCAGGAATTTCACAAGTGTTCTCAGGAATTTTCTAGGGATTGTCTAAGAATTCACAGGGAGTTTCCAGGAATTCTTAAGAATTTTCTATTAGCTCCCAGGTATTTCCCATTTATTCCCAGGGATTTTCTAAGGGTTTCCCCACGAATTTTCAGGGGGTTTCTAGAAATTCCTATGGATTTTCTAGAAGTTTCCAGGGATTTCTCAGGAGATTCCAGGTATTTCCCAAGGTTTGCCAGGAATTTTTGAAAAGTTTCTTGGGCTTTTGGGTAATCTCCCAGGGATTTTCAGGTATTTCAGAAGAGTTCCCTGGAATTTTCAAAGAATTCGAAGAGAGTTTCCAGGAAACAATAGGGATTTACGAGGAGTTTCCATTGACTTCCCAGGAGTTTCCAAAAATTGCTGTGGATTTCTTATTTATTCCCAGGGATTTTTTAGAAATTTTCCAGGGATTCCCAGGAATTTCCCAGTGACTTTTAGAAGTTCCCAAGAGTTCCCAGTAATTTTCATGGATATTCCAGAAATTTCTAAAGAGTTCCCAGTAATTTTCCAGAAACTTTAAGGGATTTTCTAGAAATTTTCCAGTTAAAATACTTTCCGCATACTTTCTGCGTATAATTTCTGCAAAATTCCAATAGATTTTTTTCCATTTTTTCACAGACTTTCTCTATATATTTCTCTTTTTTCAAAGGAAATGAACCATAACAAAAAATTTCTAGTGACAAACTTCAGACGAACTTTTAAACCATGCGCATAAACTGACTTATATTCAAAGTCACGTGATCAAAGATGGCGGACCGAAAAGCAGCTGATCCATATTTAACACTTAAATTTCATTACAGAGCAGGAAGCATAAACTATCGTTATAGTTAGTGACTTGGAACGAGAACTAAGGGATATAATTTTGCAAATTTATAATCATTTGACGTTTACTTTATCGATAAATCGCTTAATGAATCCTAATAGAATCGAGAAGACATCGGGTGCCTGTTTTTGTCAAGCAACTGTCGCCGTGTGGTATTTTCATAAACTATCTATTTGGTATCGAGCAGTATCGAGGATCCCAAGAGCTAATAACATTTTTACGAGTCACGAAACATTTATTACCGGTTATGCCTCCCGGTCAGTTTATTATATATCGTGTGCAGTTTAAGGATGCACAGGTGCCCAGGCGGCTTTCCGCGTCCCACCCAATCACTGCAAAGTGCCACGCGTTTCTTTAATCAGAGCCGTATAAAAAGTAACAGTAATCATTTTTTTACAAGAATCAACTGCACAACAACGCGAATGAGCGTCCTCTCGCGATTCCAATGCAACAGTGCAGCTGCAGACTTAACGAACTTTTTCACTTCCGGTCAAGATATCCCAATCGACTGCATACTTTCACCTTTCTCACGCTCTCGTTGACAGAAATTACAGGGCTTTTAAGTTTTTATTGAATGTGGAGTGTCAGTTAATACGGGAGGATTATTAGGTACAAGGACTTTCGGAATCACTTATCCGCTCTGGCGGCATACTCGAATTGTAATTAAAGGTAATTTTATTTTTTCGACATTGAACCAGGAAGGGTTTCTGTTGAATTAAAAATAAACTTTTCTGGAATAAGCGCAGCTTCCATCCATTGAGGTTGAATTTTGTAGCATTCTGCACTGTATAAATCGAAATATTCGAGCTTAATAGGCTCGAGCTAATCTTCTGATACGAAATGCAGTGTTATTAGCGCCACTGCCCTACACACACATCATTTCAAATTAATTTGACCAGCACGAATTAAACCTCAAGTATAAACCTAAACGCGTAAATTCGCCTGGTCCAAAGCTCATTAATGTGATCAAGGATTAGATTCCCAACGTGTTTCCACAATTTAAACATTTCTGCACTTTAATTTTACGAATTTCAATATAGAATTTAACTGTTGAAATACGCGGAGAATTTTGGTATTATAACGGTTGCCAAATTGGGAGAAAATTTAACGACGAGAGGATCTTGAAATATACGACAAAGTAAATATAATTTTAAAAATGTTTCCTGAGAAGTATGTTCACTGCTAATATTGTTTTATAATGTATCATCGTTTCGAATAAGTAAGCCACAGTGAGGTCATAATAAAAGTCACCCTCTGCAAATTATTGTCCAACTTTAAGCCAAACTTGAGCCAAAGCTAGGGGACAAAAAATTTTCTTCTCACCTTCATGATGCAGAATTTCTGTATAAAGACACATGGCTATGGGGGATGTTTCATTTGTCTTTATATTAACGCCACACGCCTTCGTAACATTCAAACGAACCGAATCATCCTCTTTTTTCCTTTCTAATTTAAATGAAGCACAATTTTAGAGAGTTTTACAAATATTTCAGCAATTGAAATTTATTATTCAAATTCTTCGTAAAAAGAGTAAAATTTAAACTCTCAGTCACAAGTGACAAATGCTTCAAACATTACTGCAACTTTTTTTGTAATTTGTTTGGCATGTCAGATTTTGTTCCGAAAAGATGTATAGCCTTGCATAGACAAAAGTTTAGAGAGCGCACTTTGTTCTACTTGGTGGCAAAATTGGACGTCTCCCAAGGGGTTAATTTCGAGTCGAAGGGTAGAAACATTCACGGTTCCTTAAAATCCGTAGATCCCCTTTCCTTACTGACTTCTTTCTCTCTGGGGTGGTGTTATACGAAACGGTCACTCGAAATACCAACCTCCTCTGCACTTGCCTCAGGAAATACTAAACATCGTACGATTTTGCTTTATCACCCCATTCAATACAGAAAATTCCTCTCGACCGTTTTTATCACAATATCCCAGAAAAAAATTTTAATTTGCCGTAGCTTTTTTTATAATCAAGAAATTTATTGTCTTTTTCAGTCCATCAGTTGCACGGTCAAGGGATGTTTTTGTGAGTCTTTCGTCCCGGGAAAACGTCATTTGCGCTACTGCGACAAGTGTCATCATGGATGGGTTCCACATGGTAAATATTTTTTCTAATTTTCTACTTTATTTTTTTTCCATTAATTAATTAACACTATTAATCGTTTTTAAGATTAGTTATTTATTTGTCAAAATAGAAAACAATCAAATGTTTTCTTAATATCAGCCGATGCACATATTGTTGAATCCTATTCAGAATCATCTCCACTCCATATCCTTTTACGAAATTCAAAAAGCACCAATCACATTTTCTTTTGTTATTTAGAGCTGTAAACCACGTACCAGGAATGAGTTACATTTAACTCAATTAATCTACGGTTTATAGGAATTCTTTTGAAGAAGATTGTTTAGGGAATATTTTTAAATTATTTATTAATGGTTAGCACAGATGTAGGCTCCGGAAGCTAGGACCACGAAAATTCCTTAGAATTTCCGATCCCCTCGCAACTGGAGGTGTACGTTTATTTATCCTTCCAACAACACCAGAAGGATTCTTTTATTTTAATTACTTAAAGGTTATGGGGGCTCAAGGAACTTGAATAAACTTCAATAACAACTTTAATTAAGATAATTTTAACAAACCGTATTTGGTCCCTTAGAAAGCCATCTCTGCTCTCCTGATTCACCTTATACCTTATCCTTATTCTTATCCTTATCCTTATCTTTATCCTTATCCTTATCCTTTTCCTTTGGTTAAAAATGCCTCCTTGTCCAATTGAAAACTGTCCACTTCACTGACGGCAAATTATCACACACTCGCGCACAAATTCCATTTTCTATTTTGATGTTCTTCTCTTCACTCTCAATTTCAAACTGAACTTTTCTTATCTGTCTAGCCCTCTCATTCTCCATCCTTTTCTTCTATTCATCTCAAACACCTTTTCTCCGCCTTTCATGGTCATTGTCCCAAAACCTTGACGCCAGGTTGTTATGTCAACAAATAGTCATTGTCTCATAGTAAACTTGAAACTCGAGTTTAAATCATAAGGCATTAAATAAAGACATTATTTTAATCTCTCAAATATTACATTTATTTTGGTCGGCAACAAGAGCGTTTGACCAGATTTTCTACTCCTGGAAAATAAACTTTGTTTGGGGAACAACCGACAGATTTCTGGAAAAACAAAGTAGATTATTATAACCAATTTTTCAATGTATCTGTTTTTCTCTATGGATTAACAAACTCTTTATAAATTAATTTTAAAATTCGTTTACTATTTGGTAAAATGAAAATAATGAAATGTTTTCTCAACAGGAGCCGATGTACCTACACATTACGGAATCCTAATCACAAGCATCCTCACTTCCACTATTTTGCAAACTTTTAACTTTACGAAATTCAGAAAGCACCGAACTATTTTTCTTTCGTTATTTAGAGCGTTTGCCCAGATTTTCTACTTCTTGAAAATAAACTATGTTTGGGAAACCGCCGATAGATTTCTAGAAAAACAAAGTAGGTTATTATAACCTATTTTTCAATGTATGTATTTTTCTCTAGCAATTAACTCTCTATGAATTAATTTTAAATTTCATTTACTATTTGTGACAATAAAAAAATAATAAAATTTCTCCTCAATAGCGGCCGAGTTATTTTATTGAGAAATAATTAAACAACAAAATAATATAACAATTGACTAATGAAATTAATCAAATCAAACAAAATTGTAAACAATAGGCCACGACTAACTAACTTTCCGGAGAGTGGGGAGTATCACAAATACGAATTTAAATTCCATTATAAATCAACATTTATTAATTTTTGATGTATCGAAAGGATTACAAAAATAGTCGGCCGCATGGCACGGCCATTAGGAAAGACGCTCACTGAACACTGACTCCAAATTCTACAAATTTTGGTTGGAGAACCGACGCCACCATCGACAAAGAAAGTCAATAGTTTAACTAATGAGCTTACCTGTGATGTCTCTACAACCCTGAGTTGAGCCTCTTCCAGACATTGGATTAATAAAATGTTTTTCAAAGTCGTTAATCAGTTCAACAACACACGTGCCGCATATGCACACCAGTACTGGAATGACGACAGGTTGAACATGTCGGCGTCAAGCCACACTTGTCTACACACAATCACCCCCTACCGCGACAAGCCAGGGACACAATCGTTCCAAGTTCAGATTTACGCCAAGATCCGTCGCCGTTACGTAGCAACCGCGAGCGGCCGAACTCTATCGCGCGGCGAAGTGGCGGCCTCGTCCGCCCATCCCTGTATCTCCGTCGTCAGCAAGTTTGTGTTGACAGGTGAAAAACAATCACCGTCAACATTTCAGAGTACAAGCTCAAAATAATAAGGCACAAGTAGCCAAGTTTACACCTGACTTTACAACAGTCAGAACAAAATGATTTCAGACTCGTGTGTTAATTAATGTTTTTAGACTAATCTAGAAACTTTGTGCGAGGTAACATTTTATCTCGTCACAGTACATATTACGGAATCCTAATCACAAGCATTCCCACTTTCACTACTCTGTAGTCTTTCCAATTAACGAAATTCAAAAAGGACCGATCACATTACCTTTCGTCCTTTTGAACATTTTCCAGAATTCCTTCTCCTTGAGAATAAACTTTGCTTGGGTAACCGCCTCACAGATTTCTAAAGATAAAACAGATTATTATAAATAAATTTTAAATAAATGTCCTTCGCTTCCGTTTCCGGTACCGTAGAGTAGTGCACACGTTTATAAAGGAAAATTTGTTTTTTGTGCGAGAAGGATAGAGATTGTTAGGGATATAGAAGAAAGAAGAGATAGGCAGTTTTAGGTAATAAAAGAGGAGATAGGTGGGATTAAAAAAAAGTTGAAAAAGTGGGAGGAAAATTGAAAAAAGGAAAAAAATATGTGGAAGGGAATGAACAGGTTCGTAAAAGAAATATCGGATTGGAGTAAGGAAGATGGGAAGAATAAGAAGGGTGGATTGGAGGCTAAAGATATAGGGAAAAAGAAAGGAAGTAGAAAGAAGAATGGAGAAGGTAAGAAGAGAGAGGAACATCGTTATTAGAGGTTTGGAAGTAGGGTACAGGGAAGGAAAAGAGGTAGCAGAAATATTGATTGCAGGATTTAGTCAAAGGTAAAAATTAAAAAGGTTAAGGGAATTAAAGGAGTATATCAGAAAATAGCAAAATTGTGGATAGTAGAGTTGGAAGATCAGGAAGACAAATATAAAGTAATGAAATTAAGGGTAAGGTTAAAAGGGAGTGGGACGAGAATAGATGAAGATAGAAATTCACGAAATTCATAAAGCAACAATCACCCTTCATCTCATCATCTAGAACATTCCCCATAATTCCAATAATCTACGCTTGAAGAACCACGTAACTAAATTCCGGAGAAGCAAAATAGACTATTATCAATAATTTTTCCATACGTGTCAATTATTCCAGAATCAACTCTTTCTGCACTCTAAACGATTCTACAACTTTTTTTTCCACTCGGTACTATTATTGATCGAAAAATAAAAAAGCCTTGGGTGTAGAAAAAAAACATTTGGAATATTTGCTTGTCAGTTAATACACGCGAGGTCGGTCAGTGCAAAATCTGCAGCTGCATCTCATCTGTATTTGAACACGTCGAAGCCAGAGGTGCGCTTATTCGGTAGGGCGAATTTTCCAAGTGTCAGCATACTTTATCCCGGAATACTTAGGGCAGTCCTGAGGGACAGGATTCAATTTTCCAATGATGACCAGTGCCATTCCCCATAGTCTTGAGCCATACCCGATACCACGGTATAAGCAATAAGACTGCGGACTTTATGCGGTCATAAGTTTTAGAATGTATAGAAGCGATCAGCCGTTCCACTCGCGAGCTTCCAATAGACACCCGATCTATACTGGGTGTTGAAATAATAGCACATATACTCTTAATTTAATTATTTTCACACTTTTTTCTGATTATAATAAATACCTCATAAAGATGCAATTTTTTAATTAATTGGGCCATTCTTTGCGAGTTATAAGCCGTGAATACGACGTGATGTTATTATCGGGTGAAATTTACATCTGATAGTGATCAGAAAAAGCAGATAAGAATAAATAATAGGGAATCAGATAATTATTTAAGAAGGTTTCGTGTTAAAAAAAAATTTTAAAATGATTTCATGCCAATTTATTTAGTTAACGAAATCAACAAAAAGTAATTGATTATAATTTAATTTGAATATAAAGTGCTTTACGGTAAAAAAGTAGGGTGAATTGAAGTTGTATTGAAATTTCGAGGACAAGAAAGATTTATTTAATATAAAACAAAATTAATCTATAAACACTTGGAAATCTTAAAAATAAATTGCCTAATTCGGAATTACAGATTTCTGGGAATTCGCAAGAGATAGAATTTTTTTTAAAGTGGGTTTTTAACCTTAAAATAATTACTAAACACGCTATAGAAGCCATTTTTGTCCATATTTTTGTGAAATCTATCTTAACTTAAGGGAACCGTGACTGAAAATGTTTCTTTAGCGCTACCACACGTTGCTCTTGAAGTTAAGATAGGAGTCACAAAAATGAGACCAAAAGGACTTCTATAGCATGTTTTCTAATTATTTATAGGATACAAATCCATTTTAATTCAAAACGTATCTGTTCCCATTTTCAATAAATCTGTAATTTCGAATTACGTAATAGATTTAATGTTAATTCGCAGTTACAGATTTCTAATAATCAGAAACGGATAGAATATCAATTAAAACGTATTTTTAATTTTTAAAAAATTACAAAACGTGCTACAGAAACCGTTTTTGTGCGCACATATGTAACACCTTTTTTTCTTCTGTGGAATAAAAAATCTTAAAAATCTGTTACGCACTACGAAATTACGGATTTCTCGGAAACAGTTGAATATTGGGCTACATTCAAAACAGATTTTTAACCTCAAAATAATTACAAAACATGCTACAGAATTCATTTTCAAGTAAATTTAATTTTTTTTCTAGCATTTATTTGCCGCTGCACAGTTTAGATAATTATAGTCCCAACCAGTTTGAAGTCTTCTTTTGAATCGAAGCAATTTTATTGAGTCACCCTGTAGATTTGTTGAATTTTGGAGGTTGAAAATACACCCTGTTAGGTATATAAGCATATACATCAAACACACGATCGAGTAAAAAAGTCCGTGTACGTATCGCGCTTAAAATTCCGCCTGCTTGACCTGCGATAGATTGGAGGCAGTATGGAATACATATCAATTTCGTCCGGTTTGTCCCTTGGGACAAACTTTTCTCTTTTGGCTGCAGTTTCCTCTCTTCTAACCTCCATTTTATCCTTCTTTCTTCTGTTTACTACAATAGCCGCTGGCAAAATACACCATGAATATATTTCCAATTATTTCATCCATTCTCAAATTGTTAAAACTTCATGCTAATTCGATGGGTTGATGCAATAGTTTATCGGGATTTTTAGATTTAAAAAAAAACTCAAAGAACTTTTCAGATTAGAAGACATTTCCATATTTGGGTTTTTTGTCTGTTTTTTACAGATACCTAAACACTCATGTTTAGATTTAGGATCAGATATTCGTGGCTACTGCACGCCTGGTTGATTTTCAAACTCGGCGAAGCGCAACCACCAATAGCCAATGGCGTTTTGTGGACTGCTACCGATTCGGTAGCGGAAGTAGCTCAAAACCATCGACACACCTTCTAAACTCAGATTTTCCACCCCTAAACGATTATTAAAGAAAATCCTTTCTTCTATTGTGTGTCCGTCATATTTAAAATTCTGTTTACAAAGTTTTCTATTCTCTGACTCCTATGAAAATTTCTCAAAAAGAAACCAAATCATCTTTTTAACAAAAGCTTATTCTTATGTACACACAAGGCTACGACCTCCTCATATTGTCCTTTTAAGGACATGTGATGGAGTATGACGTCACAGGTATATTTAAAATTTACCCGTAAACTTTCTCTTAAAATAATTAATATTTTGTCCCAAAACATAATTTAGTTAAAATTAGGTTATTCTACGCACCCTTAAGGAAAAAAATAATAACATAAACACAATTTTTAGACACCACATTTAAGTCGAAAAAAATTAATAGTTTTGAGCGTCAGAAAAAGCATTTTAGAAATTTAATGCAGAGAGTCATAAAAGTTTTAAGAGTTGAGGGATTTTGTTGGTTCGGAGTATGATTAATGGTCAATACGATATTCGAAGAAATCTGCGAAGAGGGAAACGCGTGACATGGATGTCGTTCGGGTGTGCAAGAAGGTCGCTTCAGACGTGAAAAAAGATAGTGTTCGCGGGGCAAAAACACGAGTAATGCGCTGACAAAGGCCTTTTTAAATTGTAATGAGCTGCCAAAGAGTGAATTATGTGCCGTCCGAGTGCCATCGGGTCCTCACAAAACCCCCGTCTCCTATATAAAAGTCCATATATCGCTATGGCCCCTAGCCACCCTACGTCATGAATATATTTACATTGATCGTCGGTCTCGGCATTTTTCATTTGCCGTTGTGTCAGCCGTCCGTGGAAGTGTGTCTATAACCCTCGATATGTATATTCTTTATTTATATGTCGCTTCAGGACAAGTCGGACACAAATTCTCAAGTATTCTCGTCCATCAAATCTCATAATCTCTGCCCTTCATTTCTCTAGATTATTCAACACTTTAATTCAATCTTATTCATTAATTTTTTTATAACGTGACTTAATTAAACAAAATAATTTGAGCTTTTGGGTCAATCAAAATCAACAACAGATTCTTTAGAAATTTATCTAATACGATTTAGCTTGTCTTGGATCGATAAAACTAAATTTTAACCAAAACAAATAAACAGTAGAAAAATAAATTCCTAGCGCCAAGTTATTTTAACGATAAATAACTGAACAAAAACAATAATTAAATAAAAGACTAATCTATTTCATTTAATTCATTAAAGATTATTTAAACAGAATTACAAGGACACGCGCACTGAACACTGACTCGATTTTCTACAAATTTTGGTTGGAGAATCGACTTTAACAAAGACAAAGTCAATTAATTATTAAACTAGCTCACCTGTTATGGGTCTGCGCCCCCGGATTGTTCTTTTATCAGACATTATTATATATTAAAATTTAGAAATGTTTATCAATTTTTCAATGACACACAGTGCTATCAATGCACACCAGAACTGAAATGACGATAGGTTGAACGCGTCGTTGTCAAGCCACAATTCTACACACAATCATCCCTAGCGCGACAAGCAAGGAACACAGTCGTTCCAAGTTCAGAGTTACGCCGAGATCCGTTGTCGTTACGTAGCTACCGCGAGCGACCGAACTCTGTCGCGCGTCAAAGTGTCGGCCTCGCCTGCCCACCCCTGTATCTCAGTCGTCTGCAAGTTTGTGTTGACAGGTGAAAAACAATCGCCGTTAGCATTGTTTTCTGGTCCTGGCACTCTTGTCAGGACGGGACTCACATCCGCGCCTACTAAGGACTCGAACTCCAGGAAACGATGATTCTCACTATAACTTTTTAGCGAAATAAAAGTGGAGAATTCTCTACTTTTGCAAATAGAGGCGAGTCAGGTTCGTGCAAAAATAAAGAACAGATATTTGTAAATAACAGTTGTTGTCAACAATAACAATTCCGGATTGGCAAGTTGGCAGGTAAAAAATAAATACAATATGTAAATTGTAATTTAGTTATTGATCCTTTAACAGTAAATAAATAACCCGTTGAATTAAAATTAGAAATTAGCGATTCTCGGTGATCTTAATACAAATTTAAATAAACTTTAAAATAATAATTAATGAAATAAAAGAGAGAACAAATCGTAGTACGAACTAAAGCACGACTTTGTGAAAAATGTGTCATTAAAGAGAATATTAGAGGCGAAGAAAATTTGCCGATTAGAGTTGGTAGACATTGGTTCTGAGGCAACGGGTTGTAATTCGCTTTTATCGAAGTGCTCTTTAATCATCTACCAATATGGCCGTCGATCGATTGAAATCCTCGAAGCACGACGAAACGACCTTTCTTTTTTATTTATTACAAGCGGCTATACGAGCAGTTAAACAGCGCGCGCGCGAGTATAACGAGCAAAATAGGATTTTAAAGAGTTCACCTCGACATCCCTATACTTTACGTGCCCAATGCAATTAAGCGGCTTTTTTTTAAAGACGCAAGGGCTATCTATAGTATTTAGTTTGCTTAAGCGCTTTTTAATATGCAGAGAGTATCAAGCGGAACCTGTCTTAGTGGCCCGCATGTTTAAACCTTTCATTACCCTCGCAAGATAATAAGAAGTATCTTTTGACGCCAATATCAGCGTCTAAGTAAACACTCTTCGGTGAACGAGTATGCGAAGGCCACCGAGGCGATTTCCTCAAGGTATTTAATAAATCTCTTATCTTCGGGGTAATCCTAGTCTGTCTCGCAGAATTACAAGTCTGTGTTTATAATAAACCTCGCGGAAAATTGCTACATTAAATGAATTTCCTGAGGTTGTTCTTAAGAAAGGATACCGGAACCTAAATGGAACAAAGAAGGAGAAAAATTGATACTTGATCATCTTGGGGATTAGATAAACTTTATTTAAGTACCATCTATGGGACATTATTCTCTTAGATAATCTTGTGCGTGATCCGATAACAGTAGTAGATTGTAAGATTGATTATCGTTAACCTAGATGTTTAGTTTAATTAATACCTATCCAACAATTTATGTTCAAACCTCTTCAGTTCCGGTGCTACTTCATCTCACTTTTTTTTTAATTTCGTTTCTTTCGTTTCATTAATGTGTACCATTTCAACAAGACAATTTGTCGGGCAAAATGGTTGTTAAAGATGTTTTTTAGCGTTTCATCGCCTGTGACTAAGAGAGCGCGTGTTGATGCGTAAAAATAGATGCGATTAAAGTGAAAATTTCGCTGTAGCGACAGAGCAAGAGCTGGTATGAAATATATCTTTAGTAGAGGAAGGGTGACGCGGTTGGTGGGCCACGACGTCGCGCTGTAAACACCAAGGCGCCGCGGCGCTTTACGACGCCTCCTGGCATGTTTAACTTATCTGAGACTTTCTGGCACTATAGCCATTTTCACTCTGCAATATAACGACATCGTGTACGTCGTCTCCTTGACGTATACACCGGTTACACTGTCTTCCGTAAACGAATCACCCTTCGACGCTCGACTTTAGAATAATCAACGATGTCCCGACCGCGATCTCCGCTCTTTGAAATTCATCCACGTTGTTGTTTATTTTACAATGGGATCAAAATAGGAGCACGAAAGGAATGTATTTCTTCAATTAGAAAAATCTTGTTTAACTTCACCGGGACGGAGGGTCACGAGAAATTTTAAATTTACTCTTAATTTTAGAATTTTTGGTCTTTAGTAAATAAATCTTTATTCGTTGGGAATTGCTCCTCAATTTGTTTAAGAAGTGGTTTTATCGTAATACTGAAAATAAAAGAATAAATTAATTTTAAAGAGTTATGTCCCTTAAATTTTACCATTCTTTTGTTTATAACTTTTAAATTATTAGAATTAAGTAATAATACATTTTGTAGCAAGTGTGAACAGAAGGCGTTTTTGAAACGAGTTGCAAAAAGTTAAACAGAAACGTCAAACCGTGCCAAAAGAGTTCGTATTTTTAACTACTCAGACTGATGTACCGAAAAGCGACACTTTACGTTAATTTACGGGAGAACAAATAAACCATTTTTATGACTGACTTATGAAAAGATGTTTATAAGAAGAGTTATAGATAATATTATTATCTACATCATACAAAACTTTTGTCAGATCAATACTTATTGCAATATTTCAAAAATTAATTTTCACCCTTTAATCCAAGATGGCGGCTAAACAAACCAAAAAGTTCAAAAAAGATGATTATAAAAGTGTTAATGGGCAAAATGGGGCAGTGCCCCAGGACCCTTAAGCTCAGAGGTCCCTAAAAGACCATTTTTAGAAATAAAAAATTCTAAAAACCGTACTAATTGTAGTAATTTAAAGTTTGACTAAATTAAACAACGCGCGCTGGCGCGCAATTAGTTTCTACACCTTGTGTTATCAACAATTATAAATATATTACATATAATATTTAAAAATAAATTTATATCTAAATTATTACTGAAGATTATAAAAAATAAATAAAATAATTATTTACTTAGCACAAAATTTATAAAATTTTAGAATTAAAAACAATTGCAAAAAATAATTGAAATGAAACAAAATAATTCCAAATTTTGCAAATTAATTGAAAGAAAATAATGAAAGCAATTAAAAATTAGGGAAAGTAAGTTTAAAAAGCATAGAAATGTTTTAAAAATAAAGAAAATAATTAACATTTCTTGAAAATCTTAAAAAGAAATTGAAAAAAATTCAATAATGAAAAATTAGAAAAAATAATTGAAACTTGAGGCAAATAATTTACACTTAAAAAACAATAGTTAAAATTTGAGAAAATAATTGAAAAAATTAAATAATACATTTTAAATAAAGGAAAGTTAAAGAAATTTTCAGAAAAATACTTAAAACTGTTAAAAGTTCATTGAAGAAAAATGAAGAAAGCAATTAAAAATTACAGAAAATAAACGAAAAATGATAAACATAATTTAAAGCTTTATGGAAATAAATTTAAAAAATAAATGATATTTGAGTATAATAATTAAAAAAATTACAGAATTTTTTTTTAAATAAAAAAAAATAATTGACATTTGAGAAACATACGTGAATATTTTAGAAATTAATTTAGAAAAATGAGAAGAACTGAAAATAGGAGAAAAGAATTGAAGAAAGATATAAATAATTGAAATTTACGATAATTAATAATAAATTTTTTAAATTATGAAAACAATGGAAAATAATTAAAAATTGAAGAAAATAATTGAAAATTTTGAAAAATACTTTAAGATTATTATGGGATCATCCATAAAGAACATTTCACTGTTGGGGGGGGGGGGGCTCGAAAAATGTAACCATTTGTAACAAAGGGGAAGGGGGGAGTTGAAATTTGGAACGTTTGCATTTTTATTTTTTTATTCTGACTTGTTCTAATTTTGTTTTCGTCTTTGAGCCTTTAATTTGAAAAGTCAGCAATATATGTCACAGCAGAAGGTTGGGCCATTTTTTACTCTTCGTTGTTTAACTTCCTTAATATACAATTTATGAAAACCTTATCTTACAGGACTCCTGCTCTGATATTTCAGCTTTCATTTAAAAAAGAAAAAGTCCCGTTACTACTTTTAGTTTTTTTGGGAGAACATTGTTTTTGGAGAAATCCAAAGTGACCCACCCGCCTCGGCCCGGGCAGACTGGGTCATGATTAAAATGTTACTGTTTAATTGTTAAAACATTACTTCATATAATAAACTTAGTTTTTAGAGTTATTTTATAATAAAAGAAATTGAAAAATAAATATATTTAAATTGGAGCAGTGAAAGTATATGATTATAAATTTAAAAAATTGCTTATATTGAAAAAACGTATTTTTTAATTCCTAATTGTTAAAAAGTATTACCATTAGTGTCAATTGACTGAAATAAATTACTGATAGTGAAGTTTAATTAAATTAATGTAGTTTATTAATGTAGTATAAGTATATAGTAGATTCCTCATGCATTTGGGCGACCCAACTAACCCCGGTCAAAACGAGCACACTAAACCCGCCTATGTTTTTCAAATTTTTGATTTTTTTCTATCGATACTGCAAATATAAATTAAAATCTCTTCATTGTCCTTTAGAAGGAACTATTTAATGATCAGAATTTGATAATTAAACTTTTTCTAAAACTTTAACTCAGGAAGCTATAACAAAAAAACGAAGTGGGTAAAAATTTACTTTGGAGTATCAAAATGAGTTTTTCTTATATTTACTCCACATAAATGATGATATAATAATGAAACTTGGCACAAACTTGCATCTCACTATGTAACATAATTTTTGTGTAGAGAGGAATTTATTCGACTAATAGCCTTTGAGTAAACTGCAATGACCCACTCTACCCCTGACCCAACTAGCCCCGGTCTCCCCTATATTAGGGTGGTTCAAAAAAAAACTAAAGTCAGAAATGTTATGCTCCTGCTCCCCAAATTTCTTCTAAATTGGAAAAACATTAATTAATTAAAATATTACATTATTTTTTTATTTGGAAATCGGACAATATTTAGAGGTGGCTCAAAGCCCATAAAGTTTCCCATGTATTTTGCATGGAAAATACGCAATTTTTCGTAAATTTGAAATAAAATCGTAAAAAATCTCTTAAAACATTAATGTACCAAGCCAGTTCTTTAAAAATCTTTAAAAATCAGTATTCTATAATTTATTTATTAATTTGTTGATATTAACTATTATTCATTTTTTTTTTTAATTTTTGTGGTTTTTTTACAATTTTATTACAAATTTACGAAAAAGTGTATTTGCCCATGCAAAATAGTTGGGAAACTTCATGGGCTTTGAGCAACCTCTAAACATTATCCGATTTCAAAATAAAAAAATAGAGGTAATTTTTTTTTCAAATTGTAACAAATTTGGGTGATAGGAGCATAAAATTTCTGACTTTTGTTTTTTATATACAAAACATGTATTATCATAAAAGCCCGTTATTATGACAAAATAAAAACAATTTGATTTAATTAATATATAAAAAAAATTTTTATTTTTGAGGGGGGGTATAAATAATTTTTTAACGTTCCATTTAGGAGGGAGGGTTGTCATTTGTAACCAAGTGGAACAAAAGAGGGGTGGTGGGGGTCTAAAACCCAGAAAATTGGAGAAACTTTCTTTATGGGTGACCCGTTATGGAAGGACAAAATACAGGGGGGTTGTGATGCCTACTGATAATGGAATGTAGCCAACGGTGGAAAAACCTATAGTTCTATTGATTTTTATTGTATTTATCATAAAAATGATCAAGTTGACAATTTTTTTAAAGATGATTTTCGTAATTAGTGTATGAAATTACTTAATTGAACCCACCGCGATCAAAAGGGCATATGAACGAGTGCGCAGGTCCCCTGGCGCAGCCGTAGACTCGCTGTACGAGAGGCCAACGAAAGTCACGCGTAAGCCCTTTTGATCGCGGTGGGTTCAATTGTACGTAATTACGTAAGTGTGCGTAATTGTACGTAATTGCGTAAGTGTGCGTAATTGTACGTGATAACGTAATTGTATGTAATGAGCGCTATGTTACATAATGTAATAACGTAATTACTACTGTGGGTAATTTAATATTGATATAATGTGAGTATTTGGTCACATTTATGGTGTTTTACATTATTTGCAATTATTTCGTAAATTAATTGGTTTTACTAAGAAGTGCATCAATCATAAAATATGTATTTTTGTTAGAGGTACAACTTTTGTATAAAGAAATTTTTTATATTTGTAATTTTTAAAGAAAAAAAATGCAAAAAACCTGAATTTAAATTTTTTTTTATACATATTTTTTGACCATGAAATTCAAATTTGCGGGTATTTTTACAATGATTTTCGTAATTAGCGCAATGGAATACATAAGTATACGTAGTTTCAAAAAAATCCGAGGTTGGCGCTTTTTTCGGAACTGCACTCAATATATAAAAGACCCAAGCACTATTTACAAAAGAAGATTAATTACACTTTATCGAATCAGATGATTTACACAAACAAATTTTTATTATTAATTGTTAATTTCGTGAAAGTAAATAAGTTTTAAAATCAAGATGCCTGTATATACAACTTTTTTTCAGCGCCTTTTCTGAAAGAAAGAAAATTTTCTAAATGTTCACAGAAACGTTACGAAAATAACTTAACTGTCACAGGGAATGCCGCGGCTTTAATTGAAAGAGACCACGACTCACTAAATGTACAACTTTAGTCTTATTGTCAGTAACACAACCCGCCTGTTGAAATCTGAGCAGATGATTTTTCGATGAAGCATGACTTTGACGAGCGTGGATCTCACATTATCGAGAATGACGAGTAAGTACTCGATGGTGTTTCTCCTCTTTGAAGCGCGCATTGTCTTTTTGGCAGTGAAAGGAGTCAGGGTGACAGGGTTGAAGCGTACCATCTGCGCCTCCATCTGCAGCAGCTGTAGAATAAGATCGACGAAGAAGACGTCGAACGCTGTTGCCCCTTGGCCGTTGCGTTGTAGCTGCTTCACCGTGTGCATAAATCATAAAAGGCGTAGTCGAAAGTGACACACTCGCCCTGGCGTTAATAAACGTCCGCTTTTAAATTGTAAATTACCAATGTCAGGGTGTTTCACCCCCCGCCACGAGGAAAGCGGTCAATGACTTGGAGAATCTAATAGGACTTGTATTATCCACCAAAAGTTTCATACATTTTAGACCTGTTAGGGTGACGATGTAGTTCTCTTTTTCCACCCGCATTACACCCCATTAAGACGTCGACTCTCCCTCTTTTAGAGCCTAAAACACGAGCCTATTTGTTCTAATATGAAACCAATGTTAATGGCGATATATCACGAGTTCTTCATAAGGTCGTGCACCCCCTCGACTCGATCCCGTGACCCGCGTCACTATGAATCATATCCGAGATGCTAATGTATCAATTTATCTTGGTTCGCTTTATTAAGACTCCTTTTCTTTTTAATGGGTGACGCTCGTAAATGGGAAAAAGCTGTATGTCCCTCTCGTTCCTTTGCCTTGGGCGCCACAAGATATTTATTTCCTTTGTACTTTGATCGACGATCGATCCTGTCGCTTTCTTACACTCGAGATCGATGAATGGGGATCAAATATTAAAATTAGTTATTTATTATTTTACCTGTACTGTGTTCCATAATCAAAATTCAAATAGATTTCTTCAACTATAATTTTAACACCGTCATTTGAAAAAGATTTTGGATAGTCTTATACGCTTTATGGTGTTTATTTATTTACCTTCTTCATTTAAAAAAAGGAAAAACAAATTAAATGAATTAAGAATGTCAATTAGCCAAAAAGCTAATCAAGTCTAAAATAATCAGAAACGTTCTAAATGGAACGTGGTAAGTCAGAAGTGTTTAAAAGAAAAGGAACAAGAAAGTGATTGAATATATTTGAAAAGGAACTAAAATTAACTGGAGTGATCGAGAGAAGGCGGGAAATAATTGGAAATGTTCCAGAGAGTGCGGGAAATAAATGGCTGGGATTAATAGAAAATAATTCGAAATTAATTGAAATTAATCGAAATGTGACTAAACAAAAGACAAATTAATAAACAAAATTTAAATTTGTTGCGTTATTATTGTGATGAACAAGGTATATTTTTCAAAGATCAATTAAACATTTCATATTAAACAAGACTAAATAAAACTCTTAAAATTATAGTCGATATTTAAATAGAGATTTTATTAAAATCAGGGTGTCTACTAATTTCGTCCCAAAAAATTCCCGGTCATTTCCCGGTTTTTCCCAATTTTCGTTCCTATTTTTCCCGGCTTTTCTCTTGTTAATTTAAATTTTATTTTAAGTATAAATAGACCTATACAAATGGCTACAAAAATTGAAGATAAGAGTTGATAATTGAAGAAAATAATTGAAATTCAAAGAAAATAATTGAGAATTGAAGAATTAAATATTAAACTTTACAAAAAATAATTATTAAGAATTAAAAGGAACAATTAATAATGGAAAGAAATAATTGAATAATGACAAAGATATTTGACAATTAGAAACAAAATTAAAAAAAAAAGTAAATATTAATCTACAATTGAACAATAATTGAAAAAATTTAACAATGGTTATTAAATTCAAAGAATATAATTGAAAATTGGTCAACTAGACAGAAAATCAAAAAAAAAAGAAATTTTTAAATTTAAGTTAATAATTCAAAATTAAAGAAATAAATTGGAAATTAAATAATGAAATTGAAATCAGAAAAACACAGAATTATTGAATATTAAAAAAAAACAATTGAAAATTGAGAAATAAAATTAAAATCTGAATACAATAATTGAGAATTAAAGAAAATTATTGAACAATTGGATTGAAAAAAGAAGAAAATTATTAATAATTAAAAAAAAAAAATGAAAAAGGCAAGGAATTATGTAATATTGAAGAAAACATTAAAAATTGAAGAATAGCATTGGTATTTGAAGAAATTAATTGAGACTTGAAAAAAATAATTGTACAATTAAATTGAAAATAAAAAAAATTATTGGAAATTGAAGGAGATTTTGAACCATGAAATAAATAACTGATAATTGAAAAAAAATAATTGGAAAAAGTCGAGATTACTGAATATTGAAACAAACAATTAAAATTGGACAAAATAATTAAAAATTAAAGAAATTGATTGAAAATTAAAGAAAGAACTTAAAAATTAAAGACAATATTTAAAAACAGCAGAAAAATTTTGAAATCGACGAAAATAATTACAAATTAATAAAAATAATTTAAAAATTATCAATTTAGATAAAAATTGAAAGAAAAACATTATTTAAAAAAGCTGAGAATTCTTAAATTTTGAAGAAAATTGAGAAGAAATTGAAAATTAAAAGAAATTCAGAAAATGAAAGAAATATAAAAAAATAATTGAAAATTTAAGAAAATAATTGAAGTTTAAGGAGGAATCGGACAAACAATCGGATCAAAATTTAGTCCAAATGAATAATTTTTATTTTAGATTTAGAAGATACATAAGTTAATGTAATTTTTTTTAGTGAAAGTGTGGACACCTGTATTTTTTACAAAATGAACCGTTTAAATTTGCAATTTGATGAATATTAAAAAAATTTGAAGTTGGAAACGAAAATTCAATTTGGGTTAATTTGAACCTCAAATCGAATAATCGTTTCCAACGTCAATTTTTTTTAATATTCATCAAATTGCAATTTTTAACGGCTCATTTTGTAAAAAATACAGGTGTACACACTTCCACTAAAAAAAATTGCATTAACTAATGCATCTACTACATCAAAAATAAAAATAATTTATTTGGACTAACTTTTGTTCCGATTGCTTGTCCGATTCCACCTTAAGAAAAAAATTGGAAATTGAAGAAAATAATTGAGAATTTGAAAAAAAAATCATGGTAAAAATCCTAGAGTTCTTGAATATTGAAAAAACAATTGAAAATTAAAAAATGGAATTGAATGTCGAAAATTATAATTGAGAATATTAAAGAAAATATTTCAAGAATTGAACAATGGGATTGAAAGTAGAAGAAAATAAGTGATAATTGAAGAAAAAAGAAATTTAACAATCCAGGAATTATAAAATTTGAAGAAAACCATAAAAAATGAAGAATGTAGTTGTAATTTAAAGAAATTAATTAAAAATTGTAGAAAATAATTTTTTGAAATTGAAGAAAATGTGATTTTATTAAAATTGTTGAATAATAATTGACAAATTGAATTAAAGTTTCAAAAACATAATTGATAATTGAAAAAAAATGAGAATGAATGATTATAGAAGAAAATAATTGAAAATTTGATGAATTATTGAGATGTGAAATAAATAAATCATAATTGAAAAAAATAGTTGAAAAAAGTTGAGAAATTAATGAAAATAATTCAAAATGGAAGAAAATAATTGAGAATTGTAGAAAATAATTGGAAATTGAAGAAAATAATTAAAAAGAAGAATTGTCAGTTGAAGAAAATAATTGTGAATTTCTGAAAATAGTTAAATAATTGAAGAATTGAATTGAAGCTTCAAGAACGTAATCGATAATTGAAAAAAATATTGAAAAAAGCCGAGAATAATTGAATATCGAAGAAAATAATTGAAATATGATGAAAATAATTGATAATTGAGAGCACACAATATCTACATTTTTTCATAATAACTTGACTTTTTCATATTTAATGTCTTTCATTGTTTCTGCGATATTGTTAGCGTTAAGAAAAAAGATAGTAGACAAACATCTATATTTCATGAGTATATTTTATATTATATTTTAATTTTTAATGTATATTTTTTATTTTTCAATTGCATAATTGTCGCATAATTACACAAAATTTAAACGCATACCAGATTGGTTCAAAATGCATAAAGTTATTACCTTTATTTATAAAACAAATTGAAATATTAGTCAAATTTATTAGCCCAGAAAAAAATTCCCGGTTTGACGGAAAATTCCCGGTTAATTCCCGGTTTTTCCCGGTCAATTTAAATTCCCGGTTATTTAAAGGTTTTCCCGGTTAGTAGACACCCTGTAAAATGTTGATCAAATATATCTATTAAATTACAATATTTCTTCTATTTATGATTAATTTGTATTTGTAATTCTATTTCAATAGTTTCGCACATAAATTAATTCCTCTGAACTTTGCCTGTTTTTATTAATTTCTTAATTGTTGACTATTTATTTATGAATTTAATTTATTTTGCCGTTATAACTATATATTTTTACATTGATGGTAATTTTTAAAATTATTGTTCGTTATTTGTGATTTTCATAATATTTAATAATTTTTCTTACTTATTTTAAAATCATAAAATGTTACATCTATTTATTGATAATGAATTTCCAATTGTTGTGTGATCTTTACATCTTTTTCATATATTTTTTTAGTACGTAATAAATAAAAATTATTTTCTTTAATTGTTGGATTTTATTGAAAATTCGAACTTCAAAATAATTATATACTTATCTGTTGCCGACCAAAATAAATGTTATATTTGAGAGATTAAAATAATGTCTTTATTTAATGCCTTATGATTTGAACTCGAGTTTCAAGTTTACTATGAGACAATGACTATTTGTTGACATAACAACCTGGCGTCAAGGTTTTGGGACAATGACCATGAAAGGCGGAGAAAAGGTGTTTCAGATGAATAGAAGAAAAGGATGGAGAATGAGAGGGCTAGACAGATAAGAAAAGTTCAGTTTGAAATTGAGAGTGAAGAGAAGAACATCAAAATAGAAAATGGAATTTGTGCGCGAGTGTGTGATAATTTGCCGTCAGCGAAGTGGACAGTTTTCAATTGGACAAGGAGGCATTCTTAACCAAAGGAAAAGGATAAGGATAAGGATAAAGATAAGGATAAGAATAAGGATAAGGTATAAGGTGAATCAGGAGAGCAGAGATGGCTTTCTAAGGGACCAAATACGGTTTGTTAAAATTATCTTAATTAAAGTTGTTATTGAAGTTTATTCAAGTTCCTTGAGCCCCCATAACCTTTAAGTAATTAAAATAAAAGAATCCTTCTGGTGTTGTTGGAAGGATAAATAAACGTACACCTCCAGTTGCGAGGGGATCGGAAATTCTAAGGAATTTTCGTGGTCCTAGCTTCCGGAGCCTACATCTGTGCTAACCATTAATAAATAATTTAAAAATATTCCCTAAACAATCTTCTTCAAAAGAATTCCTATAAACCGTAGATTAATTGAGTTAAATGTAACTCATTCCCGGTACGTGGTTTACATTATCTGTCAAACTAATTGTATGAGTAGTGAATTGCCTCTTTAATAGCAGCCGATCTACACATTGCAGAATCCCATTCACGAGTATCCCTACTTCTACTACTCCAAATTTTTTTCAATTTACGAAATTCGAAAAATACCAATCACAATTCTGTTAAACTCAAGTTAAGAGTTGTAATCCTCAAAGTTATCTTTAAAAAGATCAGTTGTTTTCAAGATGGTAATCTGACAAAAATACTGAAGACATGAAAATACGTGAGATTTTTTTTAACCCTTTGCAGCACGGCAGGTCATAAAGTTAATATTTGTGCCAGAAAAAAAAATTTATATCGCAGGTCTTTTTCACTTAATCTTAAAAGAATAGTAACGCTTTTTTTATTATTATTATTATTCTAAAATTTGTTTAATTATGTCCAAATATTTTCCTTCCTAAAGCACAAAGTTATTTTCCTAATAACAGCAGAAAAGGATCAATAACTAAATTTCAATTCTTATTTATCATTACCAGAGTGCCTGTGTTAGTGTTTTTTTTTTACCTCAATAAAATTTAATCCCTAAAAATAGAATATGTTTAAATTATCTGAATACTTTGAACAAGGTGATTAATTTTTCTTATAATTCCGAAAATGTTTGTTATAAATTAGAAAAATTATAAGTTTTTCTTAAATCGACATTACTCTCGACAGAACCCATAACTCAACTTTTTGCTTCCATCCTGAATTGCAGGTATACACATAGACTCTTGGCAATCAGTGGATTACGATTAAATATTGATAGCGTCTGCTGATACAGATTAATGTGCGTTCACTTGCTCCTCGATCTATGTTCTGGCCCGTGGGAGCGTTATTTGTCTCTTGTCGTACGTCCCTCAGTCTCTGAGGACGAGTCGACAGAGATAGAGAGATAATGTGGAGGTATAGAGTTAAACAAGGAAAGATGCGAGCAAACAGAGACAGAATGTTTGAAAGAGAAGAAAATAGAAAACGAGCGTGAAGCGAGTTACAGGGGTTGATGGGGGCAAGGGCGAAGCAAGAAAGATTTCTGATTGCCACCTCGGACTTACGGATTGTCGGTCCTCTTATCTCCTTCATTCTTCTCTTTATCTTCTCTTCCTCTCTTGTCTCTTTTCCTGCACCTCACCTCTCGTCACGTCTTACCTACTGGTTTTCGGATATGATGAACGGTGTCGTTGGGGGAGGCATTTATCCCGAGATAGCATCCGCAGGGAATCTATTCACCCTCCGAATGGATACTAGTTTATTTACATTTCTCGTAAGAGTGAAGAGAACAAATTATTTTTGACTTTCTTAATTCGTACATAATTTTTTTTCTTAACTTTGCTACACAACTTGATTAAGGAGGCACTGGCAGTTGTAACTTTCAAAAAATCGATTTTTTTTCTTACATTTCTTTAGACTATATGTTTTCAGAAATGTGTCTACAAAATTTTAAGATGATCCGGTGAAAATTGAATGAGATAAACAGACTGAAAGGGAGGCGCTTCAGGTTAGTCGAGAACAGGCTAACCGCGAGGAAAGAATGCTTCGTCGACAGCAGCAAATTGGGATTTTGGAATCAGCTTCATCTGCGGAAGAACTACTATATGGCTCCGGAATTGATGACTTGATCTGATTAAAAAAAAAAAAAAATTCATCTTCATGTAGAAGTAAGTTGAAACTTTAAACACGTTTTTCTCAAAACTACATTTTTTAAATCGGTGACCACTCTTACTTGAAAAACTAGTGTTGGTCACCGCAAACCATGTTTTTCGGAAGGACGTCACTGTATAATATCTTTGTCACTACGATGGGACATAACTTTGGAACCATTTAATATTTTTAATTTTCTTTTTTTTTGAATTCATGTTTAAATAATGTACTTTTAGATAATAAATCGATATTTTAAAAAAATTTAATAGTTCATGAGAAAAAAATTCGTGAAAAATGTCTATTTTTTGGCGTTACAATTGCGAGTGCCCTCTTAACGAAGAGTAAGAAAAAAATGACACTATCCTGTTCCAATTTTTTGTTGCAGTTTCATAATTACTCTCTTCGATGATAGGTTGGCGTGTAAGAAACTGAAAAGCAGTGCTTCACTGAAAGCCTTAAATAGTATTCTCATAATTGAAAAATCAACTTTCAGTAATTCTGCTGCGATTATAAGTACAGCCCTGAAGTTGTATTTTCTATTTCTTGCTTCATTCTGCACTTTGCCTTCGCTTCACGAAATTGCACGTACCGTTTAAAGGCTATTATACAAGTTCCATGGTTGCTTTTTCCAAAACTGATTAAAGGCCCTGATTAAGCGGCATTCGGTAGAGACTCCTCTTCTTTATCCCCGATGCTTTTGTATCCATGCAGGCCGATTGATCCTGCGTTCGATATCGGCAATCGTTGCTTAATTGGCTCGGAAGATTAGAAATATCGCTCATCGATACTAATCGATGGAACGCAATAGCGAAAGGATCCAACTTATAAAGCTCTTTCTTAATGAGGATCGGGAAAAACTCAACTACAACTCCAAAACAACTACATGCTTTTCTTTCTTCTTTTTATTTCCAGTCGTAATTGGTATTTAACTGAAAAATATTAAATAGAAGTTAACTTGTTTTTCCTTTAGACCTACTTGGAATATGAAAATACGAGCATATTTAAAATGACTAATTAGAGATAAAACAAAACGAAATATTATTTTCATCTTTGTAATTGAAAAGTGACTAAAATATTCTTTATTGAAATTTTTATGTTTACAATGAAAATAATATCGGTTGATTGTGAAGGTGCGTGAGGCGATTAAAGACTTGCTGCGTAACGAGTGTTTCGTTCAGTCTTTCGCGTAATTAATGACGAACGGTGCATCGGGACAGGCCCGCCGTGTAATAATTGGTAATTATTTCAAGTAATTAAATAATTCGTTTATCGCGTCGAGATCGCCATCGGACTGGGTGGCCCCGAGGTGACTGCAACCGAGCAGGCGCCTATCTTTAGCGAGAGAAACATCTCGGCGACAGTCTCGATAAATCTCTGATCGAAATTTATTATACTCACTACACGTAACAATATCTACTTATGACTCTTAACTTTAGACCTAATATTTTACAAAAGTTCTGTTCGGAAATAATAAAATTTATTAGTGATGCACGATGAGACAAGAATCTCAGTAATCTCGATCATTTTTGCTGTATGAGAAGTATGATCGAAAATGAGAATCTCAGTTTTTCATTTGTTTTGATCGTCTCATATCGTCTCAGTCTCGTGTAAATTCTCATTTTCTGATCTGTCAAATCAAAAAACAAAATCAAAACATAACTCTAAAGTAAATAGCGTAAACTATGTGTTATATTTTTTATGAATAGATATAAATCTGTTATATTATAATTCAAATCGTGTTACAAAGAATTTTTAAGTAAGAAATGAAGTAAGTATAAATTTTCATTTACTAAATATTGTATTAGTAAAGCAAAATATTGAATTTGTATCAACTTAACCCTACAATTTTTTGTAGGATGAAGCTGAAAGTGTATTTTTTTTAAATATTTACATGAACATTATTTAAACTAGTGTAAATTTAAATTTTGAAAAAGTATCGTAAAACTTTTTATAGTATTATTTAAGGGTAATAGTTATTTAAATTTAAAAATTGTTCTTGTAGGTTAAAGTATTCAAGATTGGATCCCTTCCTGACAATTAAACTCAGAAACACAATGTTTTAAAAAATTTTAATCCATAATGTATTTTATGGCTAGAAGTCAAGATAAAAAATAAGGAACCTATTTTCGACACTTTGGAGTATCATGTTGTTTTAATAACTGTCATTCTTATTTTAACATTAAACTTTTTAAGTTAATATGTTTTTAATATTTTCTTAATTCTTTATAAGTTAATAAGTTTTTATTATAAAATAACTCATTATGTAGGTATGATTGTGATATTGCAATAAATGTAATTATGCATATTTATAGTGTTTTCAATAAATTAAGTATTTTCTTTTAGTCTCAAATATTTAAATTGAAATTTTGTTTATGACAAACATAGTTTTAACTATAATATCATTTCCACTTACAACATTTATAGTGTAAGATTTAATGAGAAACTTTGTTTACAAAATAAAAACATACATTTATTTTGAAATCGGTCAATGTTTAGAGGTGGCGCAAAGCCCATGAAGTTTCCCATGTATTTTTCATGGAGGAAAACGCACTTTTTCGTAAATTTGCAATAAAATCGTAAAAAATCACTTAAAGTGTTTCCAAAAAAAATTTCCTTAATTTATTTATTAATTTGTTGATATTAACTATCTTTTTTGCAATTTCAAACAACCAAAAAAATTCAAAAAATCAAAAAAATTAATAAATAAATTAAGGAATACTGTTTTTGAAACACTTTTTAGAAACATATTCAGTGCATTTTTCATTTAAGTGATTTTTCATGATTTTATTGCAAATTTACCAAAAAGTGCGTTTTTCCCATGCAAAATACATGGTAAACTTCATGGTTTTTGCGCCACCTCTAAATGTTGACCGATTTCAAAATAAAAAAATAGATGTAACTTTTTTTTCAATTTGAAACAAAATTGGGGGTAGGAGCATAACATTTCGGACTTTTGGTTTTTATGGACCGCCCTACTGTTTATATTATTTTGTTTACTGACAGTTGGTGTTAGTTTGTTTAAGATTTTTTGACTTATCGTAATATACAATCGTTTCATGTGTTGGTGCGATATATGACAGTTGCTCGAATAAAAACGATATTTTGAGAATATCGTTTAAATGAGACGAGATGAGATGATATTTGAAACAAATGAACGAAATATTATCTCATTACAGCTCATTTCTCAGATTTCTCGCTCAAGTGCATCACTAAAATTTAAAAATAATGTTTCTTTATTTTTGGAAACTTTCGATATTTCAAAAAATTTTGATATTGTAACGTTCCGTACGGACTGGGTAAAATTTATCCGAACGTAAATTTTGAACAATACCAGCTTGAAGAGCAAGCGTCGATTGGCTCTGCCAATTTGCCAAGGAAGCTACCTTCGGTTGGTAACTCTAAGTTTTTTCCCCCTCCATCGACTCGTTTAGAAATGGCGCAAAATTCAAAATTCGCCTGGGTTACGCTAACTCAATTTTAAAGTGGGACACCGGCTTGAATAAAATCCTTGGTTCCCGCTATCCGGCGTAAATCAAGGGAGAGGACTGGTTACAGATTTGAGTCACTGTGGCATTTTTGTTCACAGTCGCAAGCGAAGGTCGATAATGGCGAGTATTCTGAGCACAATAAAATGTTACTAGGTGCCTTATAAGAGTATCGGTACTTGAAGAGTGAGTACGTCGGCATGCGAGAAAGGTCGTAAGGTCCGTTTAACCGCAGAAAAGACGATGTGGTCACGAGGTCTCCGTAAGATTAATGTGTCGCCTCCTATCACCGGTGATTGACAGCCGCCGTGACCACGACAAAGCACCGACATCTAACCCCTTCTTTCATGTTTCTCGGAGACTACGTAAGCTCCTCTTCGCGACGTCAACATCGCCGACATTGTCTTGGGGGTCCTCACTGGAATCACTGTTCGCATAATCGCCTTCATAATCGTCCTCTGAATGCCTCCACGGGCGGCCTCTTCACAAGATGTCAAACAAAATGAAAAAGTCGACGCTATTTTACACGTAGCTATAAACAAGATATAGCTGCGCATTAACATTTTAAATTTCTACCTTAAACGCTCAAATTGAATTGTTGTAATTTTCATTCACTTTTTATTATCTGAACTTTCACAGGGGATGTCTTCAGCTTGGAATTTTAAAAAAGTAGATTGCTTTTGAAGTCATGACAATTAGTCGGGCGGTCGCGATATAATTAGATGAGCCACGTAATTGCGAGAAAGAATATGATTCTGTCTTCGTCTCTGAGGTGCAATTCTGGGGTATTTACATCCTCCCTGGGACGAAGGGATGAATTCCGTGGACGGGACTCCGGTAAACGGAAGGCGGAAGGCCAAACCCTTTGTATGGTTTTACCGCTCCCTTCGGCCGTCTCGAAAGAAAGGGTTAATTAAAAACAACAAAAGCCATCCGCGCCATTAGCACCCGTTTGTATGCGCCCCGTTACGATTATATCCGGGCCCTTTCAACGCTCCTCGCCTTCTTTGCTAGTCGTGCGTAATGCGAAACGAGTTTAACGAGACGCCCAATAAGAAAAAGAGCTGCTCTCCTAATGCAGTCAAATGGCTTGCTTTAAACCCTTTGTTTTTTAGCATCCTAATCGCTCATTTATTATTGAAATTTATTATTCACTGTGTCATTTTTAAATTTATGCTTCCAGTATCAAAATTTATCTCCTTAATGCAGTTTGTTGGAGTTGCAACTACATTTGCAAGGTTTTAAAGTAGATTTTGAGTATTTAAGGAAAAGATGAAAATATCGTTTATGACCTCCTCACTAATGTACTTTTACGAGTAGAAAGGTTTGTCATCTGCTTTCAGGTCAATTACGAATAGTCCTTTCTTAACCTTCAGGGTACGGACTGGGTTGGCGTAACTTAGGCGAATTTTGAATGTTGCGCCATTTCTAAACGAGTCGATGGAGGAGGCTCGGACCGGAGGGGGAAAAACTTTGAGGTACCAAACGAAGATAGCTCCTTTTGCAGAGCTATTCGATTCTTGCCCTTCAAGTAGGTGTTGTTGAAAATTTACCTTCGGGTATCTAATTTTGTTGAAATATCGAAAGTTTACAAAAATAAAGAAACATTATCTATAAATTTTATTACAATTCATTAAAGTGTGAAGCAGAAGTGTTTATGTAAAATTGGACCTTCTTTGTAATGTTTTCAAAGGACTTTTTAGACACTGTTGTTGACTGGTATGTATATTTACACTTTTTGCAATGTATTTACAAATGTTACATTGAACTTATTCCAATGTTTCTTTCTTATAGTAATTGTTAAAATTTTTCCCTAAAGAAGCCAAATCCGAGAACTAAAAGCGTAGCTGCTCTAGAACAGCTTTATCGTGAGGTTGAAGAAGATGAGAAAAGAGCAACTGATAATGAAAATAATGCTAGTGACTCAGACGACGAAATTGACGAGTTAGCTGCCTCTTCACATGACTCTGAGCCAATGTGCATGTTACAAAGATTTGCTGCAATTGCGCAAACTGAAATTCATTTTCTTTTTGTAATTTAACCATTTTTATAAAACCTTGTCACGTTTAAGATTAAAAATTTTTCTAATCAATTTCTGTCGTTTCCTTATGTTATAATCATCAATTTTGTCCGTAATGAACGGTTTTTACATTATAGAAAACAAATTCACAATATTTTTAATGAATTGCTTGATTGACTTTTTTTTGACATTTCAAAAATAGAGCATTTTCAAATCTAAAAAAAATTATACTTTTTGTAATGAATCATTGACATTGATTGCAGAAATGGAAAGAAGTTTTGTCACAAAAAGTTTACAGTTTGGTATCTTGAACGATCTAATTGGATCGCGGATCATTACCACGCCGGAAATTTGATGCCCGGAGATATTATCCTTTCTGGTCTTCTCTCTTTCTTCCATTCCATCTCCCTCGACCCAAATAAAGGGATACGACGATATTATTTAAATTGGCCGTTATTACCCTATCGTATAATTATATTAACTCCCGTGAACCGCACGGTTTTTAGCTCTTGTATTATAGTATATAGATACACTCTGCATGCGAGACCAAAGCAAATGGTGCCTTCCAATTCACAGAGACGGATGATGACAAACTACAGGTTTCGTTTTATTGAAACTTGTCTCAAAGAAGAGAAAGTGAATCCCTTTTTTCTATTCTGCTTGATGAGTTTTGACATGTGTCTTTTTAAAAACTAATCTTTTTTCTTTTTTGTTCAGTTGGAAATATACAAGACAGATAAAGGCGGGTATTAGAATAATTTTCCGGAGAATTAATTATGATTATGCAATTGAAGATAACAGTTATTGAAATTGAAGTTGCTCGGACTAAATTTGTTAAGTAAACGATTCTAGACAGGGATGACGATGTCCAGAGTCCATGGACAAGACGCGACGGTTTAATTGCCCGCGAGTTAAACCTCGACGGTAAATCTCTTTCATGCGCTTGTAAATCGGACTCGATGCCTCGAGGACGTATCCGTATGTATATATGTATATTCATACACGCTGTATACTTGCTGGATTGTTGGTTCACTTTAACCTGTGGGTGGTAACGTTCAAGACCGAACACTACACATGCTACTTTCCGTGTTCGGTCCTTACGTCCATGATCTCGATAACGATAATAATAGCGCGTTATCATCATGATAACTTCTTCCCAGGCTATAGTTATTTTCTAATGTTGTTATTCAAAAATAGCTTAAAAATAACTGCTCACAGCATGGAAATAACTCACTTTGCATACATTTAAACATATTACCATTACTTCCCACAATTTTTATGAATGTCTCAGGAATTTCTGAAGCGAAAAATAAATACAAAAAGACTTATATTTTCTATTTCTTTATATTTACTGATTTGGTTATTTTTTTCACATTCAATATTTGTGTAAAAAATATGTATTTAAAGAAATGATTATCTGAGATATATTTATGAAATTTATAACATCACAAAAAATAATCATGTGGAATTGTGTATTGCGTATTTCATTGTTTTAATTCCCTTATTTAATCATGTCGAAACCAACCCGAATACAGAACTTTATATATCCCATATCTTACTCTCCCGTATTCTGAGAATATAATCTTTCAATGTTGAATATCGCCGATCCTTATCCCAGTTCCCGTATCCTTCTATTCATAATACCATTTTAGATTCCGACATTTCATATTTCGTTATTCCCGAATTATAGTATTCCACATAGCACCACTTCAGGATTACCAATTTATATCCCATATATTACCTTTTAGTAGAAATAATTAATTTCCTGATCTTGTCAATTTCACGTTCTGATTTCCCTACCACCATCATGATAAATCCCATAATCAACCCTCCCGGACTTTAACATTCCGCCAATACCGAAATTCTTCTTAACATCATCCCAAATCATACCAATTAAGATCCCGTATCTAATTACTTTCCCATGTTTTAACATATTAAATTCCGCTATCTAGGATCTCGTCATTCCCCGTTTCACATTCCTTATCCTATTACTCTTAAACACCAATTCCAACGTCTCGAATCCTAACAATTATTATCCTGTCCCTTATTTTCCTATTTTTTAGCATATTAATTTCCGCTATCACAGATCTCGGCATTTCGCGTTCCGGATCCTGCACATCATCATTCTAAATCCCATATTCAACCATCATGGATTTTGTCATTTGACATTCTACGGGGCCCGATTCACCATTCTACTTATCTTCATCCCGAATCCTACCAAATAATACCCCACATCTTATTCTCCTATACAGGGCCGGCGGAACAAATTTTTTCGGGGTGTGGAATTGTCAAAAAGATTGGGGAGGGGGGAGGTGAGACCAAAATATTAACAAATACTTGTAAGTACTTTGGACGATTCGGGGTGTGGAATTCCACACCCCGAATATTTTGGGGTGTGGAGTACTCCACACCATCCACACAGTTCGCGCCGGCCCTGCTCCTATATTTCAACATATTAAATTACGCTATCTAGGATCTCGTTATTTTAGTTCCCGATTCCCGTATCCTTTCATTCTTAATCACTAATTCCAACATTTCGAATCCTAAGAATTAATATCCCGTACCTTATCTTCCAGTATTTTAACATATTAAATTTCTCTTTCTCAGATTTCGACATTTCCCTATCCGGGACCAATAATTCTTAACCCCATAATCCACCCACCCGGATTTTGGTATTTGACATTTTACCAATCCCGATACACCAATATTCTCCTCAACATTATTCTAAATCCTATACATTAAAACCGCCTGTATTTTAAAATCCTGTATTTGAACATTTTAAATTCATTCCAGTTCTTAAATCCCGTAACCTATCATTTTTAACCCCCTATTCCTTCAGCCCAAATCCTACCAATTAATATCGCGTATCTTATCCTACTGCATTTTAACAGATTAAATTACGTTATCTAGAGTCTCGACATTTCAGTTCCCGGATCCAATATCCTATCATTCTATACCCAATATTCTTCATCCCGAATCCTACCATTCTTAACCCCCTATTCCTTCATCCAGAATCCTACCAATTAATAACCCGTATCTTATCCTCCTGCATTTTACCATATTGAATTATTTTATCTAGGGCCTCGTCATTTCAGTTCACGGATCCCGTATCCTATTTTCCACCCCTATTTATCCTATTTTTCCTATATTTCCTATGTATCCTATTTTTCGCGAATCCTACCAATAAATATCCCGTATCTTATCCTACTGCATTTTAACATATTCAATTACGTTATCTAGAATCTCGTCATTTTAGTTCCCGGAACCCGCATCCTACCATTCTTAACCCCCTATTCCTTCATCCCGAATCCTACCATATAATAACTCGTACCTTATCCTCCTGCATTTTACTATATTGAATTATTTTATCTAGGGTATCGTCATTTCAGTTCCAGGATCCCGTATCCCATTTTCAACCCCCTATTCTTTCATCCCGAAGCCTACCAATTAATCCCGTATCTTATCCTACTGCATTTTACCATGTTAAATTACGATATTTAGGATCTCGACATTTCAGTTTCCGTATCCCATATCCTATCATTCTATACCCCTTATTTTTCATCCCAAATCCTACCATTCTTAACCCCCTATTCCTTCATCCAGAATCTTATCAATTAATATACCGTATCTTAGCTTTCTAAATTTTAACATATTAAATTACGATATTTAGTATCTTATCATTTCAGTTCCCGGATCCCGTATTCAATTTTCCACCTCCTATTTTTTTTATCCTGAATCATACCAATAAATATCTCGTATCTTATCCTATTGCATTTTAACATATTAAATCACGTTATCTAGAATCTCGACATTTCAGTTCCCGGATCCCGTATCCTACCATTCTAAACCCTCTATCCCATCATCCAGAATCCTACCAATTAATAACCCGTACCATATCCTCCTGCATTTTACCATATTAAATTAAGTTATCTAGAATCTCGACATTTCAGTTCCCGGATCCTGCATCCTATCATTTTCAACCCCCTATTCCCTCATCCCGAATCCTACTAATAATTATCGCGTATCTTATCCTCCTGCATTTTACCATATTGAATTATTTTATCTAGAGTATCGTTACTTCAGTTCCCGGACCCTGCATCCTATAATTTTCAACCACCTATTCCTTCATCTCGAATCCTACCAGTTAATATCCCGTATCTTATCCTCCTGCATTTTACCATATTGAATTATTTTATCTAGAGTATCGTCATTTTAGTTCCCGGGACCCTGCATTCTATCATTTTCAACCACCTATTCCTTTATCTCGAATCCTACTAATTAATATTCCGTATCTTATCCTCCTGCATTTTAGCATATTAACTATCTCGTATCTCGGTTTTTCGCTTTTCGGATCCTGTATCATAATTTGAAATCACTTATTCGGTCATCCTGAATCCTACTAATTTATTTCCGATATCTTACTTTTCCGTATTTTAACATATTTAATTTTACTATTTCAAATAATGGCATTATGCGATTCTAAATTCCTTATTCCATTATCCTGAATTTTGGCATTTGACATTCCTCCAATTTATATCCGTTATCTTACTGTCCTAAAGTACCGGTTTCCGGCATTTCATATTCAACTATCTCTGATACTGCGATTGCGCATCCGGAATTTCGGATCCTATACCATTCTAAACCCCTTATACCACATTATCCATATTTTAACATCCCGAAATATTACCTTAATTTCTGATACCCGGATTTCGACATTCCTAATCCCACTATTTATATTTTAGTTCCAGATTCAGAGGCAGAGAGACCTATCCCTTCAAATTGCTCTAACAGAAAAATTTTAGTTTCAAGAGTTCCCCTTTTTTAAAGACAATGGAGAGTAATTAAAACAGCTCGGAAACAATTAGTAATGCAAAATAGTGAAAATTATAGTGAGCGTTTAACATTTAAATGAAGATATTAAACAAATTTCAGTGAAATTGTTGCCCATTGCTAACTAGTACCAATTTTTTTACATTTTTTAACATTGACAAAGTTTTGAACAAAATATAGATTAAGCAAAGAATAGTGAAATATTTGCATTTTTACATATTGTAAATAACTTCTATCCTAATTTTTACTATTTCTGAAAGAGAATAAAAAGAACCGTAAAAATTAATGTGTGACAAATTAAAGATTGGAAGAGACTTTAAATGGCTTTGTTAACGGTTTCTAATATGATGTTTCAACTATCTGTTATTAAAGGAGCGACAGATCTTGCTCAGCCCGTTGTCAGATGTTTACATTTACTAGCTTTCCACCACATTTGAATTGCTAATTTATTCATGCCTAAAGATCCATTTCGTATTCGGAAATACTCCCTTGCGATATTAATAGATTACTATAACAGATTATTACAGGTCTAGCTTATCGTAACTATACCACTTCATCAATCACTGCAGCGTCTTACTTTTCCCAGACTTTCTTATAATCATACGTTTTGATTCTCGCTTTAAAAAAGAGTCCCTTTTTAAAGAAAAAAGTAAGCTATATTTATTAGGTTCTCTTTTCTTATTCCATTAAAAAGAAGTCTCGTCTTCTTCATTAAAACATTCCAGATCGTTATGCAACTGTTAAGGGACACTCCTCAAAAGATGTAAAGTCTCAAGATTCCCATCCTTTTAATGTGACTGGATTCCGTAATTTCTGATTAAAATTATTTTCACTTTCATATCTACCCAGACTTTATTAAAGGTCATTAATATTTTTGTATTAAGAATCAAGTACTAATCATTTCTTTTTAATAAATATGTGTAGAAGAAAGATTATAGAAAAAAATGATGTGCAATTTTTGTTTTTTAACAACTTTCTGTTTTTTTATTAACCCTCAGGGTACGGACTATAAAAGTCTAACGGTTTGTACGGACCTGGGTTAGCGTAACCCAGCAACTTTGGTCCCCTGTACCGTGGGCTGTAATTGATGAATCTAAACATTTTTTTTAAATCCATTACAAATTTTCTTAGAAATGTGATGGCTTTGTCAGATTTATGATATTTTTTTATTTATGAAAGTTATTATTAAAAATACAGTAAAAATCACGTATATCGGATTTCAAGGGACTGAGAAAATTTTCCGATATAACCGGGAATTCGATTTATCCGGGTAAAAATACACGATATATAATTTCAAGGGACTAGCAAAAATATCTGATGTAGGCGGGAATCCGATATATGCGAGTCCGATATACGTGGGTTCTACTGTACTAACTAAGTTCATAATATTTTTCTGAAAAAACTTGTTTTTTCAAAAGCTGCTATTTCTAATTAAAAAAAAGATATAAACATTTTATATATAAGAGTTTTGAAATGGTAAAAAGTTTATCTTTAAGATAGCGTTAAAATTAAAAATTTTTATAAAAATCGTAAGATTACAAAAAAAATCAATTTCCGTTTGCGCAATTGCAGCAAATTTTTGCAACATGCTTCCTTCATATTTTAATAATTAAATTGTAATAAAATTTATAAATAATGTTTCTTTATTTTTGGAAACTTTCTATATTTCAAAGAAGTTGGATATTGTAACGTTCCGCATGGACTGGGTGAAATTTACCCAAATTTAAATTTTCAACAATTCTAGCTTGAAGCTCAGTGTTAAAAAAATCTAAAAATCGAGTATTAAAAACCATATTTCTGTAGAAAACCTGGAAAATGTAATGAATTGATTTAAAATAAAGAAGCAACTGAAATTACAAACGAATCATGTAGATTCTGTTTCTGGTTTCTATTTTATTAATAACACTAGAGTAATTTTCATTTATATCATATTACCTATGAATACTTTTTAAATCACACTGGCAAAAAATTTCTTAGAATAAGGATGATCAGTCTTCAAGTATACATATTGGAGTCTAATATAGATTTTTTGGTATTATAAATGCTTAGTAATATTTCAAATTCTACATATGTTATAAGTTATTATAAATATAAATTTGATGAACTCGTGTTATGAACGATGGATGACAAAATAAATAGTTGTTTCTGATTTAAGACTCTTGAATGGTTGGTGATTTTGGAGATATTGTGGTCGAGTCCAGTTCTCGTCTGGATTCTATTTTCTTCGAACCATATAACGTCGAGGAGTTATCTCCCCCACAAATATATATTAATGCGGGTGATATATCAGCAGGCTCGCGAGGGACAAAACCTTAAATATTGGATAAGTTAGTCCGCGGTCGACCCATCGGGACCAAATCTCAGTGATGGATGACCCACTGCTGACTGTCATAACAACTTCGCTTCTGCCTAAAACCACTGCCTCGGATTCGTCTAATCTGACGTATTTGCGAAAAATCTATTTCCATTAATAATCCTCTCACAATAAAAGTGACTTTCGTGTCCGGTCGGTGCACCACAAAAGAGTTCAGCTTTCACATTCTGTTCAAATTCTTTTCAACTTTTATTAATGGATCCCCTCTTTGTTCTAATATTGAAATCGTTATACTTACAAACGACTGTGTAAATCATCAAGTAGTTTTTTCATTTTTTATTATTATTATCAGGCGTTTACTAGAAAATGTTATTTTTACTCCTTGTAATCCAAAAAATTAATTTAATTTCTTATACATTGTTTGAATTTATAATATTTTTTTCTAGTTTAGAATTTCAGAAGTGTTAATTTGGATTTCTACTGGCATAGGGATAATAACCAAATTGATGGAAAACAATAAAGAATTTAAAATGCTACTAAATAATGGAGAATAATTACTGGAAAGTAGAAAATGTACCTAATAATGAAATAAACTGATAATTTTGATAATTTTTCTGACTGTAAATTAATTAAATAAACTGTTTAGAAATTAAAGAAAATCATGTAGAAAATGAGAAAAAAATAATTGGAAAGTTTTAAATATTTACATACGTATAAAAAATGTAAAAAGAATAAAATAATAAGAATATGAGAAATTAATAGAAAGTAAAAAAGTAACTAAATTTTGAAATTGAAAACTAAAAGATGTTAAAATACCTTAGTAAATAAAATTCCAGAAATTAGAAAACATATCAAAAAATTAAAGAAGTAACTATAAACAATCAAATTTAGGGAAGTTAACCAACTAAAAAAATTAAAGAAAAACGTGAATAAAAAACTAGAAATTTTAAAAATCATCTTTAAAATGAAGTGCAATTATAAAAAGTGATTAAGTTATTCAAAAAAATTAAAAAGTTACCAGTGTATAGAGAAAATAACTAAAACTTTATGATAAATTATTATAAAATGTAAAAATTAACTTTAAGATAAAAAATCTGACGTTGAAAACGACTAATTCTAGAAAGTAAAGAAAAATCATGAAAAATTTATTTTTATAACTTTTTAATTATTTTTCTTTACTATTAAACTATTAAAAACGTAAGCTTCTGCTAATTCTCAATAATTGTCTACTAAAACTTAAGTTAAAAAGGCTAAAACTACTAAATGAAATAGTGGAATTTTACCAGAAATAACTAGAAATATTTAATAATTTAAATTAGTAATCAACTTTTCACTAATTCAACTATGGGGTCATTCACATATTACGTGATACAAATTTTGGCTAATTTGAACCCCCTCCCCCCCTCGTGATATTTTTTCTATTGTTAAAAAATTTAATTTCCATGGAGACAATTAATTATTTCTAGTTTATTTTTATTTTTTTGCACTTTATAATTTATTGCTTCTTCTATAAGAAAATGCATGTTTTTTTACATAAAAGAAAAGTATTCATGAACATTTTAAGTTAGAATCCTTAAAAAGTTAAATATCGTGTAACAAAAATCAGCGCGAATATAAAGGTATTTCGTGGTTATTATATAGATTTATTTCTCTTTGGTTTGACATAACAATTCCACTTCAAATCCACTTTATTTTCTCTTCAAATACACTTCACTTTCACTTCAGATCCACTTAACTTCTGTTTAAAGTACACTTTAATTACACTTCACTTTCACCTCATTTCCATTTCATTACCACTTCAAGTTTACTTCAATTCCACTTCACTCCCACCTCACTTCCATCTCAATTCCACTTTAAATTTACTTTACTTCCACTTCAAGTCGACTATACTTTGACTTCACTTCCGCTTAAAATCTACTTCAAATCGACTACACTTCCATTTCACAACCACTTCACTTCCACTTTAAATCCACTTTACATCCTCTAAATGTACATTTCAATTTCACTTTATTTCCGCTTCACTTCAACTTCATGTTAACTTCAAATGCACTTCATATTCACTTTAATTACATTTCTCTTCACTTCAAGTTCACTACAACTTCACTTCAAGTCCATTTCAAGTACACTTCATTTTCACTTCAATTCAATTTCACATCCACTTCAAGTTCACTTTAAGTCAACTTCACTCCCACTTCAATATCACTTAAAAACTACTTTACTTTCTCTTCAAGGACATTTCACTTTCACGTCAATTCCTTGTTAAGTCAACTTCAAGTCCAGTTTACTTCCACTTCACCTTCACTTCACTTTCACTTCAATTCTCCTTTACTTTAAATTCGATTCCAATTCAAGTTCAATTTAATTCGACATCACTACCTCACTCCTATCTCACTTCCATTTTAAATCCACTTTACTATCGCTTCAAGAACACTTTACTTTCATTTCAAAACCACTTAAAGTGTATTTTAAGTATACTTCAATTCAACTTCGACTACACTTCAGGTCCACTTCATTTTCACTTTAAATTAATTTTAATTCCTCTTAAAGTACACACCACCTTCACTTTATTTCCATTTCACTTCCACTTCAAGTACACTTCATTTTCACTCTATTTCCAATTCGCTTCCACTTTAAGTTAACTTTAAGTCCACTTCACTCCCACCTCAAATGCACTTCAAAACTACTTTACTTTCACGTCAACTCTGTTACTTCCACTTCAAGCACACTTTACTTCCTTTTAAATTCCACTTCAATTCTACTTTACATCCACTTCAATTCAACTTCAGGTTCACTTCATTTCCACTTAATATTCAATGTAATTCCTCTTCAAGTACACTTTACTTTCGATTTATTTCCATTTCACTTCCATTTCAAGTCTACTTCATTTCTACTCTAAATCCACTTTACTTCCACTTCAAGTACACTTCCTCTTGACTTTATTTATATTTCACTTTTTCTTCAAGTTCACTTCAAGTGCACTTCACTTCCACCTCACTTCCACTTCAAATCTACTTTACTTTCGCTTCAAGTACACTTCACTTTCACGTCAATTCCATGTTACTTTCACTTCAAATGCAATTTACTTCCACTTCAAGTCCAATTTACTTCCACTTCAATTCCACTTCACTTTCTCTTCAATTCTACTTTACTTTCACTTCAATGCAACTTCGATTCCACTTCATTTCTACTATAAATCCATTTTAATTCCTCTTCAAGTACACTTTACTTTCAATTTATTTCCATTTCACATCCTCTTTAAGTTTACTTCAAGTCCACTTCCCCTCCACTTCACTTCCAATTCAAATCTAATTTACATTTATTTTAAGTTCACTTCACTTTCACCTCAATTCAATTCAATTTCCACTTCAAGTACTCTTCACTTTATTTCTATTTCACTTTAAGTCCACTTTACTTTCACTTCACTTCCACTTCAATTCTACTTTACTTTTGCTTCAAGTACACTTCACTTTTATGTCAATTCCATGTTACTTCCACTTTAAGGTCAATTTACTTGCACTACAATTCCACTTCACTTTCATTTCAATTCTACTTTACTTTCAATTCAATGCAACTTCGATTCCACTTCATTTCTACTATAAATCCATTTTAATTCCTCTTCAGGTACACTTTACTTTCAATTTATTTCCATTTCACATCCACTTTAAGTTTACTTCAAGTCCACTTCCCCTCCACTTCACTTCTAATGCAAATCTAATTTACATTTATTTTAAGTTCACTTCACTTTCACCTCAATTCAATTCAATTTCCACTTCAAGTACTCTTCACTTTATTTCTATTTCACTTTAAGTCCACTTTACTTTCACTTCACTTCCACTTCAATTTTACTTTACTTTTGCTTCAAGTACACTTCACTTTCATGTCAATTCCATGTTACTTCCACTTTAAGTTCAATTTACTTGCACTACAATTCCACTTCACTTTCATTTCAATTCTCCTTTACTTTCACTTCAATGCAACTTCGATTCCACTTCATTTTTACTATAAATCCATTTTAATTCCTCTTCAAGTACACTTTACTTTCAATTTATTTCCATTTCACATCCACTTTAAGTTTACTTCAAGTCCACTTCCCCTCCACTTCACTTCCAATTCAAATCAAATTTACATTTATTTTAAGTTCACTTCACTTTCACCTCAATTCAATTCAATTTCCACTTCAAGTACTCTTCACTTTATTTCTATTTCACTTTAAGTCCACTTTACTTTCACTTCACTTCCACTTCAATTTTACTTTACTCTTGCTTCAAGTACACTTCACTTTCATGTCAATTCCATGTTACTTCCACTTTAAGTTCAATTTACTTGCACTACAATTCCACTTCAGTCCACTTCATTTCTACTTTAAATCCACTTTAAATATTTTTCAAGTGTACTTCACTTTCACTTTATTTCCATTTCACATCCACTTCAAGTTCACTTTAAGTCCACTTCACTTCCACTTCAAATATAGTTTACTTGTACTTTAAGTTCACTTTCTCTTTCACTTCAAGTCCACTTCACTTCCATGTCAATTCCTTTTTACTTCTTCTTTAAGTCCACTTCAATTTTATTTTAATTCCACTTCAAGTTCTCTTTACTTCCACCTCACTTTCATTTCCTTTCCACTTCAAATTTACATCACTTTAACTTCAAATACATTTCACTTACATTTCAATCTCAAATGCACAACTATTGGCTATACACTGTAAAAAAAGAAACTTGTAATTTTGAAAAGAAGATTTCGACCTTACCGGTAAAGCGACATCTATTACTCGATGCCTATTAAGGTACTTTCTCACCTCAGTAGCTGCCATGGGAGTGAAGGGTTGCGACAATTCAAATTTTCATTGTCTGAACTCTTCACTCTCACACGTTACCATAGCAACCTTCAGCCAGCCAGCCAGCCAGCCAGCCAGCCAGCCGAGGTGTGAAAGTGCCATTACGCTCTTGGTTCGAGCTTTTGGTGGTAAATTTAAATTTAAATTCGATTGGTTTTTCGAATTTAAATTATACTTTAAAATTTTGTCAGGCATCCATTGGCAGGGGTTCGAGTCCTCTCGGTTGCACGGTGTGCTCTTCCACGGCTTATTTTTTCAGAACAAAATTTTAAAGTATAATTTAAATTCGAAAAACCAATCGAATTTAAATTTCAATTTACCACCAAAAGCTCGAACCAAGAGCGTAACAGGCATCGAGTAATAGATGTCGCTTTACCGGTAAGGTCGAAATCTTCTTTTCAATTACAAACCGACCGGGAATTTCCTTCTTAAAACTTGTAATTTTACCACTTTCTACTTGGGTCCGATTATTACCTACTATTAAAGTGGTATAAATGAAGTTTTAATGAATTATGCTTCTTTGAACTATATAATATTACAATGTAGAAACTGTAAAATTATACTGAATTAAAGTAGCTTTTTTAACTTTTAGAAATGCCCCTTTAAACTAGCAAAAATTAACTTTACAACTTTATGTACTTTTATTTTATATTTTAAACTTCAAAGTAGGTCCGAAAATTACCTACTTCGAATGCAACATTGTGACAGTTTCATTCTGTACTACTACCACGCCGCGTACTTTTACCACTCTCAAACTTGTAAAATTACATGTCTACTTGTACTTTTAACCTTAAAAACTGTGTTCTCACCCCACTGAAAGCAGTAAAATTACACATATTTTTACATGTAATTTTACGATTTCATACTGTAACTTTTTTTCATTTTTTACAGTGTATAAACAACTGACGGACAACAAAGTCTCATTATAACCACTAAAAATCGAGTTACTCTTAATATATATCATAAAACAGTTTTTCGATATATGATTACCGCTTATTACAATAGTGATTCATTGTTGTATTACTTTTGTCAGAAAAGTAACTGAAATCATTTACGTTTAGCCAGAAGACGTTACAAAAATTATAAATGCCTTTTTATTAATCTTTTCGATTTGAAAAATGACTCGTGTCGTGAAGATAATGGCCGTTCTCGAAGTGAAATAAATAACATAATAGGTCGTATTTCAAGAGACTTGAGCATATATGCATATATAGTGTATGGTCCTTGATCTTAATTTGCCGCGGGACAAATTTCGCGGTTCGCGTTATTGGATTCAGTCTTGATAATTCTCTCCTAAATCATCAGTGGGTGCAGAAGAAGGTCGGATCGGTGAAGGGGCGTCTCTAATTTTGCGTCGGTCTCAACGGGGTCGTGGATTATGCAAGGGTGAGCAAAGGGTTGATCCTCACGGGAGGTGTGCGTCGACGCGACACTACTTAGCCCGTTGCCTTAATAGAATACAACCCACCTTCCGGTAAATGCTTTTCACGAGGTCACTGAGCCTTTAAACGAGCGTCTTTACCTTCTTTATTAACATCACAGTCATAAATCTCTATTAATATTTATATTAACCCTTTCAAGACTTTCATTTTTAATTGGAACCGTGTTTTTAGGTGGCTCGCCAGAAATAAAACACTCTCCCTTATTTAAATTAGAAATCTCTTGAGGTTTTACTGCTTTATTGAAAAAAGTACACTTTGTGAATTTGTTTCTTATTTTTTTTAAATAATTTGCCGATTTACAAATTTCGAATAATTTTGTAAATGTTACTTTGTTATTTATGGCTATAGCTTTACAGAGTTGTGAAAGACTAATTAATTATTCATATTGAGACATTGTTTTATATCAGTGACATATCTTCTGACTTTATAATAATCATTAAGTGTCTTGACACAAATTTTTCATGTATAGTGTCACCCAAGATAAACTGAGATGACATTATGTACACTCTGGGTAAAAATTTAATTACTTATTATTAATCGGAAATTTAGTTTTACTACTGACTTTACAAGTATTGAGAAACTTGTTAGAATGTAATTGTTTTTTATCGTTTAATTGTGTTCTTTACATATTATATAATGATGTGTATAAAATTCATGCTGTTTTTGAATGAACAAGTGCAATTTTGAAGGAATAACATTCCAAAGTTCAAATCAAGTAAAACTTGTTTTAAAATGCTCTTTTTGTTGACATATGAGAAATGGACAACGATAAAAAAGGTACATTTTTTGAATGTCATTATTCAGAAAAAAATGTATATGATCATGTATTAAAAAAAAAGTAGAGTACGAGCGTATGAAGGAGCGATAATGTCAAGATGTCACGAGAAGGGGTTATCGTAAAGACAACCGGCCTATGACATCGATCAGTCTGTGTCATTCTCATGAACTCGATATCGTATAACATTAATTATTATTGCCTCTTCGACACTTGTCGACTAGAAGCTAAAAATGATATTTATATTCCTGATAACTTCTTAGTAATAAATAAGCTAGTCGTTCACTTGTGCTGTCACATTTTGCGTTGTGAAAATCAAATTGCGACTCAATTCCAAGTTAACTTATCAAATCTAAACTGACAATACCATTAAATGTAATAAATGTTTCAGGGTTTTCGATAAAAAGCGAAATACGATTTTAGATGTATTTTAAACTCTTTCTCTTCTTGTCAAGAATTAAGAAGATCCCTAAAAGTCACCTTAAAACAATGTAAAAAGAGTCAACTTTCGGTACACTCTCGAAAACTTATTAAAACTATTACAGTTGCGATCATCCTTGTTTTATTCTATTACAAATAATTAATTGACTCACATCTTCGTTTACATGTCGCGTGCACTGAGAAAATAAGCCTCTAGCCAAGCAGCTTTATTTCTAGGTTAGGGTTCCTCGGGACAAAACAAACAAAACACCGGCGATGCCAATCAAACTTCTAGGATACCGGAGCATATGCACTGCTAAAATCAATTAAGTGCTTTGCAGGTGCTATATCAACAATCTCTCTCTGCTAAATTTAATCAAAAATTGGTTGTATTTAGTCAACTTATTTTCTCAGTGTGGAATGACTTTCGTCAGATTTTTTTAAAACTTTGCATCAGTATTTCTGAAGTATTTATTTATGAAATAAGACCTGATAAATTTTGACTGTTTCTTAGCTTTAAAGTATAAATTCAAAGTTCATATTTTTTACATGCACTAGCGCTCAATACACGTAATTAATGTCTCTTATATTCATTTATATGAAAACGAATCGTAAGATTTTCAAATAAAAACACTAAGTTGCACATTGAGTTAAAACAAATGCTTTAAAAGAAAAGTCAACTTTATTGACCGGACAGAATATTTTGAAATATTAAAATCCAATTTCAAATTCATGATTAGCGACCCTGGAACCCCCCGAGTAACAGGTTTCAAGCGAATCCGATAATTTTTCAAAAATTTGTCCGCCATATTGGGATCGCCATTTTCAATTGTTAAGTCATGTAAAAAGTTAAATATATTTTAGGACAAAATATTCAATCCTACGTATTCTAAAATGAAAAATTTTTATTACTGAGGAAAGTCAACTTTTCTTTAGGGGTAAAAAATTCTTCCTTTTGAGAAATAGATAAACGTTTTTGAATTTAAAAAAAGAAACATTTTTTAAGAATTATGAAAAAATTAATGGGCGGGGGTGGAGTGGGGAAATTTTCAATAATTTTTGGAGAAAAGAGTTCAATCTAACCTATTCTAAAAAAGTCACCTTTTTGTTTTTACCGTTCCTAACCTGAAAAAGACAGTTTTATTTACAAAGAAGAGTCCTTTGGGTTTAAAAAAGCCAACACTTTTTAGGTGTAAAAAATCACTATTTTAGAGGTTGGAGGGTTATATAATAAACTTTTTAGGTCTACAGAAGGTTTTTTTGGGTAAATTAAAAAGTCGAAGGGGAATTCAGTATTTTTTTGTAATGAAAGAATTCAACTTGACCTAATTTAAAAAAGTCAAATATCTCGAGATTCCAAAAGTCAATTTTTAAAATTCGTCGAGGAAGAAATAGTTTTTCATATAGATAATTTACAGTAATACTCGCAAAAAATGTTCAATATAATTTGGATTAAAAATTTTAGGTTATGTTACTCAGTAATTTTTAGAAAACCCAAACCGTTCTGCTTGGGTTTCAGGTTTTAGTTAATGCAAAATGTATATCTTCAGTTTTCACAAAGCCAACATTCCCTCAACTTTGTTTGTTGCAGGGCATTAATTACATAATCCTAAAAACACTTTTAAAATAGTCGATATTCACCTCTTTTTTTTCTCTATTTTCGTTTCGAATCGGCTTACAATTTTTAAAATATTGCTTGCCTATTTGTTTTTCTTTGTATACTGCCAGCAAATATGGAACATTGGTCGAATAAGCTCCTAGTCTCTCTTTCAATTTTTTTTTTTTTTTTTTTTTGGTCACGATCTAACAGGGAACATTCGTGGCACCAATTACGGCCAGAAGGGTGGATATCGAAATGTTTTCAGAAAATATTGATGGTTCGTTTTGAATCAGTGATTTTTCTGCCGATTTCAATTGAGCGGCGTTTGGAGCATAGATATATATTCATGAGAGAAGCGAGTGTATGAGTGCGTGTACTGAACGCGTACATGCGAAAGGAGTTATGAATGGAGGCAGTGTGCGGTCGGTCACATCAATGCGTGAAGCGTGCGTGAGGTTAGTAACGCACCGCTTGTCTGCCCCAGGGGTGTTCACCGACGGGTGTACTAACTTACACTCATAGAAACAATTTAAGTGCGCCATCATCACGAGAATCCTTTTTTCTTTCATAAAATCCAAATAATTTCTTAATTACATCCAACAACGTATTTGAAAAGAATATTACATTTTACTTGAGTAATTACATTTTTATACAATTTATTCATCTTCTGCTTTCTTTACACTGAGAAAAATATTTTTTTGATTTAAATATAAGTATTTGTTTGAATAATTTTGGTTGAATGAATAATGTTTTTAAGTTTAATTTCAATATATTAGAAATATCTGAAGTTTTGATTAAAATATATTTTATGTTTGAAGATAATTTTCTGTTAGTTTGATTAAAAACTAAATTTTATTCAAATTAAACCAAATTTGTATCTGAAGTCTTCATACTTGAAAGAAATATATTTTATGTTTGATTCAAACATATTGAATGCGCAGAGGTCTTTGCGCATTCAATATGGCGTCGTTACTGTTCTGACATGAACGCGTCGCGTCGTTTCAAGTGTGTTTGTCGCTTTTTTGGAAAAAAAAATGTTTACAATCGTGGTTTTGTTTTTATTAAAGTGATTTCTTAAAACTTAAAAGTGTAAGTGTTATCATTTTATCAAAAAATTGAGGTATATCTGAAGTGATTAAAACTTTTGTGCACAAGTGAGTTTACTAAAGATATTGTTTCTTTTGTGCATTTTTCTTCAAAATTAGACTGATTCAAAGTTCCACATTTCCAGAATTGTGTGCAGTATAATGAAAAGTGTAATTTTCTTCGGTTTTTATAGTTTATATGTAAACACTTAAAGTAATCTCAAACATAAAGGATGCTTTATATAAAAGCAACAAACAAAAATTAAACTATCGCGGAACATATTTTGAGTTTAAAATAAACAAATTTTGTGTTAAAAATAAAAATGATAATATTATAAGGATAAAAATTTCTTTTATTTAAAATAAAATTTACTTTGTTTAAAATGAAAAATTATACTTTTTTTAAAGTAAATGAAATTTTTGTTTGAATCAAACAAAAAATATCTTTAAATCAAACATAAATGATCAACCACTAAATTTGTTCAAATCAAACTTAATTATGTTTGACTGTATAACAAAGTGAAATTAAGTTTAAATCAAACATATTATGTTTGATTCAAACAAAATTTTTTCTCAGTGTAAACCTACCTATAAAGTTTCTTTTACTTTTGTTCAAATATTATGAGTTTTTATTTCTCCATGGCTCATACACTGAGAAACTTTTCCCAGCAGGAAATTGAAATTCAATCGAATTCAAATAAATTCAAATTTTCACCTAACATAATTTTTAGGTTACCGAATTCATATTTATCCGAATTTTCATTTAAAAGGATTTCAATTTAAACTGATTTTAATTTACAAGAATTTTCATTTTGGGGCTGTTAAAAAAATACGTAACGCTTACAGGGGGGTCAGAAAAAATTAACTTTTGCATATAACATCCCATTACAAAGGGGGAGAGGGGGTCAAAATAGTTCCAAAAAAGCGTTACGTATTTTTTGAACAGCCCCTTTACAGAATTTTAAGTTAATAGAATTTTTAAATGGCAGAATATTTATTTGAACGAATCTTCACTTGTCCGAAATTGTATTTTTGACCCCCCCCCTCCCCCCTTTGTAATGGGATGTTATATGCAAAAGTTAATTTTTTCTGACCCCCCTGTAAGCGTTACGTATTTTTTGAACAGCCCCAAAATGAAAATTCTTGTAAATTAAAATTCGTTTAAATTGAAATCCTTTTAAATGAAAATTCTGATAAATATGAATTCGGTGACCTAAAAATTCTGTTAGGTAAAAATTCGAATTCCTTTGAATTCGATTGAAAACAAATTCGAAAATGTGAAATTTCGGCTACAAGAAAATTCTACCTCATGAAATTTTATGAAATGAAAATTCTAAATAATAAATTTTAGAACTTAATCATACGTCCCCTTGTATTATATCACATTGAAAAAATAGAATTTAAATTTTTCTAGTTGACAATTTTTATCTTTTTAACTTTTCAAAACTACTACATATTCAAAAAAATATAAAACAAATTTTGTGAACTAAAAAGTTTCTAAAAAGTCACTTTTTTGTTGTTACCTTACCTAACCTAAAATAGACAATTTTTCTTCCAAGAAAAGTACCTACTATTTCTTGGGGTATAGAAAATTTAACACTTTCATATGTGTAAAAAATAACGAGCTTTTTAGGTCTAATGAAGTTTTTTTTTTGGGTAATTTAAAAAGTAATTTTTATTTGAAATTTTTGGAGAGGTTTTTTCAAAGCTAACGCGTGACGTAATTTAAAACCTTAAACGTCTAAAACATTAGACGTCCAAAAATGTTTTGGACTCCCAAAAGTTTGATTGTTTTACATAACCTCAAAATAAAAAGTTAATTTTAACAGCAAAGGAAGCCATAAATATAATGATTTTTCCCAATTTTGATGGACGTATTTGAATTCGCTTATTTTTCTTCGCTGAATGTGAAATCTAAGTCAGAATTGCTAGATCTCTTTGGATAACCTCAAAAAACTGTTTTTTGTCATGTTTTTGAGCAGTTGTTTTAAATTATCTAAAAAATTTTAGCCAATTTTGATATTCTGACTTCGAATTTGAATTCAGTAGAAAAATTATGCAAAAATACACTATCGTAGTGTCCCGGATAACATAAAAAAATTTTGGTGGTTTTTAATTGATGTTTTTTAACGGCTTTTGAGATTATTTCAAAAAATTGTAGCCAATCTGGAAATTCTGACGTGGGATTCATGTTCGTTAGAGAAAAATAAATAAGAATTCATTAGTGTATACTGTATAGTATCTCGGCAAAAAAATGTTTTTTTAATCGCTTTATTGGTATTTTTAAAAATTTTGAGATAAGTTTTTTGAGATTATTTGAAAAATTTTTGCAATCTATCATTTCTAACTTCAGATTCAGATTAAGCGGAGAAATATAAGTAAACAGAAAGAAAATTAATTATAAATTTTATAAAAGTGTTATACAATTTAGGGAAAAAGGATCAGAAAGAGAAAATTTCAGATGTATAATTTCACATTTTAAAAAAATTATATTAAATCTGCTACAGACTATTTTAAAGTTTAAAATTACTTAGTAATTATTCGAATGATTTTTCTAAAGTTTAAAATTTCTTCTATGGAAATTCCGCTCTCTGGCACTTTTTTCCTTAATTATAAAACATTTTAATAAAATTTGTAATCAATTTTCTTTCCGTGTAGAAATACACTAGTGTAGTGTCCCGGACAAATAAGTTTTTTTTTATGCCTGGTTTATTAGAAATAATTAGATTAGAACAAAATTTACTGTCAAATAACAGCCCCCCACCCCCAAAAAATTTTTTTGTCTAAGCAATATACTAGTATACTAGTATTTTTACTTATTTTTCTTCGCTGAATTTGAATCCTAAGTCAGAAATTGCTAAATTAGCTAAATTTTCTCAAATAACCTCAAAAACTCATTTTTTTCGTTTTTTTATCATTTTTTAAAAATTATCTCATAAATTTTAGCCCAATTGATGATTCTAATTTCAGATTCGGATTCAGTGGAGAAAAATATATTGGAATAAACTAGTGTAGTGTCCGGGTCAAAAATTTTTTTTTGGGTTTTCAATTATGGTGTTTCAGTGGTTTTATAAATTGTTTTAAAAATTTTAGCCAATCTGGTAATTCTGACTTAGGATTCATATTCGTCAGAGAAAAATACATAGAAGTACATTAGTGTAGTGTCTCGAATAAGAAAAATATTTATTAGAGTTTTTGACAATTTTTGACGTTTTTTTTTGGGGGGGGGGGGGATTATTTAAAAATTTAAGCTAATTTAGTTATTCTGACTTCAGATTTGGATTTAGCGAAAAAAAATAGGTAGAAAAACACTAACGTAGTATCCCAGCCAAAAAAATTTTCATTTTTTTTTAATTTTATTTTTACGCTTTTTAGAGATTTTTTAAGATTGTTTTGCAAATTTTAGCCAATCCAGCAATTCTGAGTTCGGATTCGGATTCAGCGGAGAAAAATAGGTAAAAATACACAACCGTAGTGTCTCCGGTAATATAAAATTTTTTTTGGGGATTTGAATTAGAGTTTTTTTTGTGGTTTCTTGAGGTTATTTTAAAAATTTTAACCAATCTGGTAATTCTGACTTCTGATTCATATTCGTAGGAGAAAAAATACATACGAGTACATTTGCGTACAGTGACTCGCTAAACAATTTTTTTTTTTCTGTTATTGGTGTTTTTAAAATTTTTTAAGATTATTTTTCAGATTATTTCAAAGAGTTTAGCCAATCTAGCAATTCTGACTTCGGATTCGGCGAAGAAAAATACGTAGGAGTATACTAGTATAGTGTCTCGGACAAATTTGAGGTTATGTCAACTAGTTGAAACTATTTAATATTGCCGACAAAATTCGGGATAAGGGAAATCGGTTTAAGATGGCCAATTTTTAATTAAACACTCTGAAAACATGGTCTCTTAATAATTAATCTTAGGTTCGTTTTTGTAAACAATTCAGTACCATTTTAAAGTTATTTTAGTTCATTCTAAGTAAATAAATGAATAATTGTAACAAAAAGAATTTATCCCTTCCACTGCCTTCCTCTGATCGTTCCTACTAAATAAATGAATAATTATTATCAACTGCCGAAGCATAGAATATTTTCCCTACTTTTTCCGATTTCAAGACTTTCTTGAATCATTTTATGTTCTTCAAAAGTATAGACCTCTTTTTGAGAAAATTATAAAGTTTGGAAGGGTCTTGATGTCGGGCTTTCGTACTATCGAATTACAGAAAAACCGTAGCACTTGGGGTCGATCGCTGTGTGAGGGGCCTTTCACGCATTCGTCGGCCCCGTCAACGAGCTCATGACAAAAACAGGAGACATGAGGATGGACAGACGGATGGAAGTGCATAGAGGCTCGTTTGTCTCAGAGCAAGTTTAATATTATCGTTATGCGCGACCGGATAGTGATACGCTTAGAGAGAAAACACAGGGTAAATACACTTTCGATGTCAGCGATAAGGTTTTCAAATTCGGAGAAAAATTCCCCACTCTTTCATTATCCACCATTTTACATTTCACTGAAAAAACGACTAAATAACAGTTTTGGACTAAAATAAAAATACAGCGTATCGGAAGATACACATCATAACCGAGCCATGATTATTTTTTTCAGTGCTGATATTAAAATTTAAAAATAAACGAGAAAAGTAAAAAAAGTGCACAAAAGAAAAATAAAACTAGAAAAAAAGAGAGGAAATAAATTGTCGGATATGCAAAAATTGTTTGCAGTAAATTATAAGCAGTTTAGGGTCTGGTATTAGCATAGATAGTTTTCGACTGGAATCAATAATGGAGGCCTATGGCAATGAATCACTGGCAGTCTTGGATTTAAGAGGCGGGCGACCCTATAAAGCCGGATGCCTGCAATTCGTGGCACGCGAATGCCAAACATGTGCTACCGGCAGATAAGAAAAATTATCGTTAAAAACATTACAGCGTCCAGTCACCACCCTCTTCATCCCTCCTTTTCATTCCTCTTTTTCTTCGTCGTTTAATGTCTTTTAAATGCCTCTTCTTCAGTTTTTGTATCCAGAGAGCACGTGGACACCGAGTCGACACAAAGAAACCGCTTTAGAACTCGACTTTATATCTGATTTTAACTCGATGCAAATTAGTATCATTACTACTTTTCTGAGATTTCAAGAAAGTCTGATTTTACGAGAATTCTAGTAAATAGTTCTTTCAGTCATTAATTTTTCAACAACTTTGGAAGTTTGAGTAAATTTTAATTAAAAAAAGATGGATTGCCAGTTCGATGCTCTATGTTCATACAATTCTTATTGAAAAACAAATGCAAGACAATTCTTATTGACTTTATGGTGCAATAAGATTCTTATTCGTTTTTTAGTGCAGTATATAATCCTTATTCAAAGTTGCGTGCAAAACAATACTTACTGAAGCTAGCGGTCAATATAATCCCCGCATTCAAAAATGCGATAATATTTAATATTATGACGAGATAAATAATTTTCAAATTTAAGTTGAATTTAAAATCATAATAAAGGTAATTAAGTAAAAAATTGAATATTAAATTCGAATTACTTGAAAATAATTTATCAACTAAGTTTATTAACTTTTTCTACCAAAACCATTTTTTAGTTTTGGAGATCACATGAATATAAATAATTATAATTTATATAGGTTAGTAAACATTTAAAAATGCATAAAAATATAAGATTCTTTAGTCGATTTACTAGTAATACTAAAACATTTTATTACTTACCGTAAAAAATATTCCATTTACGTTTACTATTGCTAATTTTTATTAAAGAGAATTTATTTTAAGTTTAACTTTATAAAATTAAGCATCTTTTCATTAGTTTCAACAACAAGTAGTTATGTTTAAAGTTTATCATAATTATAACTGGAGCCATTGTTTTTTAAAAAAAAATCTTGAAAATATAAAATACTTTAGCAAATATACCAAAAAAATCGTTTTTACAAGTATGAGATGAAAATTTTATTGATCAAAACTAGTAAATTTTAAATCTAAATGTGAATTCTAAAATTTTTTAAATGTCACGTTCTAATAGAGTAATCGTTTATCTACACAATCTCTGTGGAATCCAGGTTTAATTTTCAATCTAAATATATAAAATTTTAAATTAAAAAAAGGTTTGTCGTTTGGGGCAAAGACGCTTGGAAAATATTTTATAAAAAACAATTGAATATTAAAAACTGCATTAGCATGTAATTTTAAATGATGCAAACTTCATTCTGATCAACTGTTAACCTGCATTTTTTCATCAAAACAAATAAGTATTTTTGTCTGTTAAATTTATTGTTATTATTATTATTATTAATTCATTAAATTATTGATTAGCGTTTACTTCTAATTTGAAAAAAAAAATTATAAATTTTGAATATTAAATAAGCATTATTATTTAATTATATTTTTGCATGGTTATTTAAAAACATTCTATTTTTGAAAAGTCGATAAAGTAGATTGTAAAACAAAATAAAAAACAATTAAATTGGAAATATGAGGTTAAAAATAAAAGTCGTTATTATTTTCAATAAAATCGATTAAATCTCTTTAAAAATCTGTAAAATATTTATGTTTTATAATTATTGCACCAATAAATGTTATTTAGAGTATATTTTAGATCATTTATTATATTTGCTATAATAATATTTGCAAAAACGTCTTTACCCCAACAGTTGGGGCAAAGCCGCTAATTTGAATCTTTCTAAATACAATTAAATAATGTAATTATGATTATGATAAATGTAATAACGACTATTAAAATCTGTTACTGGTTAGTTTTAGTCGTGTAACAAATCAAAATGACTCCAATTGAATGTATAGTTAAAAATTTGTGCATCAGTAAATTTAAACCTAGCGGTTTTGCCCCACCTTCCCCTATTGTAAATCTTATAAAATATTCATCCGTTAAAAACATTGTATTTACCAGGAGTATTTTTTAAAAAATTAAATGTTAATTGTTTTGGTGGTTATTAATGAAATATTATAGAAAGAAAAAAAACACAGCCAAGATTTTGAAAGTATTAAAATGTTGTATAAAACACTGTTTATTAATCCAATTTCAACTTTACACTATTGCGTTATAATATACGAGTTTATTTATTTTGAATTGATTATCTAAGGTAACTTTGAATAGGTTTGAACAAAGTCGCGTCGGTTTGTCTGTAAAAATGTATTTGTCACGCTTCGTCGCGTCTTGACAAGTAGCTGTCTAAATGTGCACTGTCTCCTTGTACCCCTTGCGGGTGGTCCTTTACCTGAGTCGTTTTCCTACTGTATCTTGTCTATTTTCAAGTCGGTAGTGTAAGATACACTAATGTCCTTAATTTTGTCTCTATAGTACAGTAAAGTAAAGAAAATGTCTGTCGAATTCACTACTTATAACTATGATTCTATACAATAAAAAGTCGTCGAATTGAATTTCTATGAATTGACATAATCATTAAAGTTAAAAAATAACTGTTTCTATATGCGTCCACAACATTCCCCCTCCTGTATATCTAGTACAGATATACATTTAAGAGATTTCAAGGACGCATAGTCTGGCTGACGACCTCTTCAGTGTCCCTGTTGACGTTCGAACATCAGCCACCCTTACTCGTCCATCCCGGCCTGGATAGACTGTTGATACCCGCCCTCGCTTCCATTGATTGCGGGGAGCATTTTCGTCCCAGATCACGACAAGATCGCCAACTTTTATATCTGGTCGCTCTCTGTGCCACTTAGTACGCCGGTTAATGGAGGGTAGGTACTCCTTGATCCAGCGTTTCCAAAAATGGTTTGCAAGCCACTGCGAATAGCGCCATTGCCTGCGTAAAGCGTCTCCATCTGAAACATAAAGCAGACCCGGCCCATGAGCTTCGCGCACGGCCCCTGGAGTTAACCCGAGGAAATCATTTGGTGTTAGGCTTCGGTTGTCTTCTGGATCGTCGGATACGTATGTCAGTGGTCTGCTGTTAATCGAATATTCAGCCTCTGCAAAAAGTGTTTGTAGTACTTCCTCTTTCGGCGCACGTTCTTTCAAAGATATACTGAGAGCTTTTTTGACTGACCCAATGAGTCTCTCCCAACAACCTCCCATATGTGGCGTTCCTGGTGGTATAAACTTCCATTCTATTTTTTCCATAGCAGTCTGTCTGATTATTTCCTCTTTGTCGAGATTAAGGATGACTTTCTTCAATTCTTCACTGGCACCTCGAAGATTCGTTCCGTTGTCCGAGTAAATGCGTTCTGGTTTTCCTCGTCTTGCCATCATGCGTCGAAGAGCCATGATCATTGAGTCCGTATCAAGAGAGGCGGCTATTTCCAAATGAACAGCTCGTATCGTTAAACAGGTGAACAGAACTCCATACCGTTTTTCACGCCGTCGTCCTATGGTGATTGACATAGGTCCGAAATAGTCTATTCCGGTATTAGTAAAGGCTACGACATTGTCCTGTAATCGTGGTGGTGGCAGAGGTGCCATCCTCGGTACTGTAGGATTGGCTCGTCTGTGTCTGCAGATCAAGCAATCATTCCAAGAACGTCGCACTGCCATTCGTAGATTGGTGATCCAGTAGTGTTCTCTCAGATCGTTGATAACTCGTTCTCTTCCTTGATGTCCAGCTTTTCGGTGATAATGTGAAATTAATAGTCTCACAATGTTGTTTTTTGCATCCAAAATTATAGGTTGGAAAGGTGAGCCTTCCTTGTTGGTTACGCGTCCATCCATCCTTAGAAGTCCTTCCTTGAGGATCGGCGTAAGTGTAAGAATTTTTGAAGTCGATGGTACTTCACTTTTGATGCGTAGTATTTCCCACTCATTTGGAAATGATTCTTTTTGTGATTGTTGAATCACTTGTTTCTCTGCTCTTATAATTTCAGTTGCCGTCAGTTCTTTCGTATGTGATGTTTCCGATTTATTCTGACAACGATCTATAAATCGTAACATCCACGCGGTAACACGTACAAGTCTCGTCCATGTCGAGAATCTGCTACTATCTATCGTCGTTGATTCGACGTTAAACATAAGACAATATTCTTTTTTCATTTCTTTTGTAATTTCGGCAGACTGGCTGTCCGGTATCTGTTGTACAGGCCACTCTTTCTCTTCTTTTCTCAAGAATTCGGGTCCGTGATACCAACGGCTCGATGTCGTAAGTTCTTGTTGGCCTCTGCTTCTGGTTGCGTCATCTGCTACATTTTCATTCGTTGGTACCCATCTCCAGTCGTCGGGATTTGTAGAATCCAAAATTTCTGCTATTCGGTGAGCCACAAATGGATGGTATTTTCTTGCGTCTGATCGTATCCATCCTAGAACGGTTTGCGAGTCTGACCAGTACACAATTCGCTTCAGATGGAAATTGTGTTCTTCTTTTATGAAAGATGCCAGTCTCACTGCCATTACTCCACTTTGTAGCTCTAGTCGAGGAACAGTAAGCATCTTAATAGGAGCCACTCTTGTTTTAGACATAACAAGAGTAGTGTGAATTCCATTTGTTCCGGTCATGCGCAGATAAGCAACTGATGCGAAGGCTTCTATACTTGCATCACAAAATATGTGTAATTCTATGTCTGTCAATGTCCCTATGGCTCCAGCGTAGTATCGTGGTATCCTCAATTTTTCCGTTCGATGTAAATCTTCCAACCAAGTTCTCCACTGCTGGGCTATTTCTGGTGTTACCTTTTCGTCCCATTGCGTTCCTTCTTTCCAGATATTTTGTAATAATATCTTGGCTCTGATTGTCAGCGGAGAAAGAAATCCTAATGGATCGAATACGGACATTATTATCTTCAACATCTGTCTTTTAGTGGGCGATGTCTCGTCTGCTATTAATTTTTTGTCTAAGTTTGGAAATTTTATAACAAAAAAGAAACTGTCTGTTTCTGGCGTCCAATTCACACCTAATATTCGCATATAATTTCCTTCTACAATTGTGAGATCCTTTCCTGTCGCTGCTAAGAAGTCTGGATTGAGAGCGGCTTTCACTTCCGGTGAACTAGTCATCAAGTTCCGTAGTTCGAAACCTCCCTTTTGGTGCACGTGTGAAACATCGCGTATTTTTCGAATAGCGTCTTCGACAGTGTCTTCACTATCTACATAATCATCTACATAGTGATTATTAATAATTGCATTACATGCTGACGGATATAAGTCTCGAAACTCCTCCGCATTGCGGTTCTTTACCTCATGCGCTATATAGGGTGAAGATATAGCTCCGAATATCATGACGGTCATCTCAAAAACTTGAATCTTCTTGCTTTCTTGATCTCTCCACAAGAAACGTTGGCTCGAATAGTCTTCCTTTCTGATTTGTACTTGGTGAAACATTTCTCGGAGATCCCCACATATTGCAATTCTTTTTTCCCTGAATTTGAATAATACCCCAGGCAGAGGTTTTAATAGGTCTGGACCCTTTAGTAGTCTGTCATTTAGGCTGAGACCATGGCTTTTCGAGGCAGCGTCGAAAACCATACGCAATTTTTCTGGTTTTTGAGGGTTGCTAACTGCAAAATGTGGTAAGTACCACGTCCTGTCTGTTGTCCGTTTAGATTGCTCAGTCGTGAGTTTACGCGCATATCCTTTTGTTATGTATGCTTGCATATTTGCACTATATTTTTGACAAAAAACGGGATCTTGAGCCATTTTTTTTTCTATAGAGAAGAGTCGTTTCTCAGCGTTTCTATAACTTTCCGGTAATACTTCTTGGTCCGTCTTCCAAAGCAATCCTACTTTAAAATGGTTCCCGGCTCGTGTTATTGTCTTATCTAAGATTTCTTGAGCTCTTTTATCTTCTGCGGAACTTAGGGTTCGTTGTGAAGGCGTTACTCCAAAGGATTCCGTTGTCCAGAACTGGCGTACAAGATTGGTCAAGTCAGTTTCATCATTTTGTCTGCTCACGAATAATGTGTGTTCTCTGTCTGCCCGTTGAGAATCATCGGGTCCGTGTACCATCCATCCAAGCGGAGTCAAAGTTGCGAACGGTTTTCCCACTTTGCCGGTGATCTGCTTCACTATCCGTTTTAAATGGAGATTGTCTTCTCCAATCAATATTGTTGGAACGGCATTATCCAAATCTGGAATGTCCAGCTCTTTCAAATGTGGCCACTTGTCAGCAGTAATGACCACTGATTGTCCGGGCATACTCATCTTGGTTGTGCGTACGTCCTGCATGCTGTAAGTTTTTCCATTTGATCCACGGATCTCCAAACTTACTCTTCGAGATTCCTTGTCCTCTTTAGTTGTGTCGTCGTACCAAGAGGCGATCAGAGGTTTTACTGGACCTTTTAGTTGGAGACTGTCAGCTATCTCTTCGGCTATTAAAGACACTGTTGAGCCGCCGTCCAAAATGGCGTAAGTGTCTATTTTCCCCCCTGGTCCTTTCAGGGTTACAGGAACTATTTGCAAGTAAACGCGCTTGTCCTTTTTTCTTGTAAAGGTCACTTGCTCTGGTTGTGCAACTTTGTCGTTTGTTGCCCTTTCATCTAACAGTTTTTCTTCTGCTCGTCGTTCTTGCATCTTTTTTAAATAGTCGTTGTGTAAGGTGGGGTGATGCTTGTAGTTACATCCGTCTTGACCACATTTTCCTCGTTTGCATTCGCTAATATTATGCTCTGAAGATAAGCAACCAAAACACACCTTCTTCTGCTTTACCCAGGCCCAACGATCATCAACCGATATTTTTAAATAACCGTAACACTTTTCGGTTTTGTGCGATTTTTTGTCACAATAACCGCACTTTCCGATGTTATCTTTTTCTCGCACTGCTAATACGCGTTTATCGTTAATATCTTTTTCGGATGACTGCGGTACGTAAATAACACTCGCGGCTTCGGCTTCATATTCTAACCACGTCGCGAACTGTCTTAATCCATCAATACTGTATTGAGTTGCACTGTACTTTCCCCAATTCATTCGCGTACTCGCCGGCAATTTATTTACGAGTTTTCGAACCATAATCGGATTTGTAAGATAATGTGGCTGATTTAGAGATTCAATAGTCGCGATCAAGTTGGTCACTGTTTCAGAAAATTTAATTATCGTTATAGGACGATCTTCTTTCACGTTTGCGCAATTTAAAACCTTATTCATAAGGTCTTCAATAATATAGTCTGATCTGCCGAAACGGCGTTTTAAAACTGCCATAACCTTATCAACATTTGTCGTCATTAATAAAGCTCGTACGGCTTCCAAAGCTTCTCCTTGCAAGCATTTTTGAAGCCGGATCATATTTTCGGCTGCCGAGAATCCGCATGCCTCTGTAGTTTGGTAAAATAACTTTTCAAACAAAATCCAATCTGTCGTAATGCCTTTAAAAATAGGTAATTCCTTACTTATGGCCTGTCTAGCCATATATTTTTGTTGATTGTAAGGCATACTTGGATTAAAACGAACATTGTTATCATACGGTTTTTGTTCTCTAAAACTGAAATTTTCAAACGGTCGCGAATCGAATTCAGAATGTCTTTCTGTATTATTGTGGGGTCGCGAATTGAATTCAGAGTGTCTTTCTGTATTATTGTGGGGTCGCGAATTGAATTCAGACTGTCTGTCTCTATAATTGTGTTCAGACGGCCTATTTTCATTGTTAAATTCTCTACTGCTGCAAGCGCGTCCAAATTCTCTAAACTCGTTTCGCGATTGTTTTTTCCTATGATCTCGTACTACCGATGCATTGTCATTACCGATTTCATTATCTAACCAATTTATAACTTTTTCATGACTCGTTATACTACTCGACGATTCATTTGCTACCGATCGTTGACCCGAATTTATTTTTTCTATCAATTTTGCTTCGGCCAGTTGAGCCCGTAATTCAATTATCTGCCTGTCGCGATCGGCTTGTTGCCGATCTATTTCAGCCAAATCTTCCCTTCGTTTGAGTTCAATTTCCAGTTGTCTACTGGCTAACACACTCGAACTAGTGGAACCTTTCGAGCTAATTGTTCGTGTTCTTTTCGATCGCGGTGATAACTCTCCCGAACACAAGTTAGATTGATCTCGAAAATTCGCGGCATTTTTATTATAAAATTGGTTCTGTAATTTTGCATCATACCTAAAGGGTGCTACCCCTTTATTTTCCCTTTCGCTGCGTCTCAAAGTTGGGTCCGCTGCATCTGCGACTGCGTTGTCTGCGCCTTGTTCGAGCGGCGTCTCATCCCTTTCTTTGGTCATGACGGGTGGGGGTGTGCGCATCATTTTGTTCACCATTATAATACACTACACTGTCTTCGTTCCTTTGCGAGTATGCGTTACGCGCCAATCTATAGTGTCCACGACTAAGCACTGTCTGTACCTCACGTCACTGTCTATGTCAAAGCACAACACACACCCCTGTCTATCTCACCACTTACGTGATGCTTTCCTTGTCTGGCCTGCACCACACTGTCCACGTAGTCACTTTTCTATGTAGTGATGACTACCACTGTCCTTGTCTATCTCACGCCACACACCGCTTGGTTCGGTCGCACTACTGTCTGTAACGCGCCGTCTCTGTGGTTGTGTTAGACGCTTCTATTCCTTGTCCGTGCACTACACTAATACAGTCACAAACACGACGCCACGCTCGGCTTGGCTATGATGCTGCGTCACGAGCGTCCTTTTCTATTACACTAAAAACCACGTTTGTCGCGTAGCACACACAGTCACACATGTGATGTCTTCACTATATGCCGCGTAGACGTACACGAAGGATCCATCGCGTTAGGATCCGGCTCGAAGGACCAATGTTTTGGTGGTTATTAATGAAATATTATAGAAAGAAAAAAAACACAGCCAAGATTTTGAAAGTATTAAAATGTTGTATAAAACACTGTTTATTAATCCAATTTCAACTTTACACTATTGCGTTATAATATACGAGTTTATTTATTTTGAATTGATTATCTAAGGTAACTTTGAATAGGTTTGAACAAAGTCGCGTCGGTTTGTCTGTAAAAATGTATTTGTCACGCTTCGTCGCGTCTTGACAAGTAGCTGTCTAAATGTGCACTGTCTCCTTGTACCCCTTGCGGGTGGTCCTTTACCTGAGTCGTTTTCCTACTGTATCTTGTCTATTTTCAAGTCGGTAGTGTAAGATACACTAATGTCCTTAATTTTGTCTCTATAGTACAGTAAAGTAAAGAAAATGTCTGTCGAATTCACTACTTATAACTATGATTCTATACAATAAAAAGTCGTCGAATTGAATTTCTATGAATTGACATAATCATTAAAGTTAAAAAATAACTGTTTCTATATGCGTCCACAACATTAATCATAAAAATATCCAATTCAGTTTTAATATTAAATTTAATAATTCAAATTTATATTTTTTCTTTATGAAAAAAATTATAATAATGTCAGTAACAACATTATGCACCTTTTATTATAATTAACACAGAATGCATTGTTTATTGAAACGAATATATTTAAACAGTTGCAACAATAAACTTGTTATTATTTTTTACTTTTTGTTACTTAAGTTTTTTTTTATTAATAATTAAATAACTTTAAGTAATTTGTTATAATTTCTTTTGTGCCTTTTTTCAAATAAAATAACCTTATTATTTTTTAAGCAATATAATCACATCCCGGATTTCAAATCCTAGATTTCAAAATTTACGCCGGAAAAACCACGTTGCAAATTCTACATCAAAAAGTTTATATTCTACATTCTATATCTAAGATTTTACATTCAGGTTCTGCAACCTAGACTCGACATCATCCCAGTTTTCACATTCCCGTTGCCACGTTCCAAATTGAACATCGAAAAATCGATATTTTGGATTCCATATCCCAGATTCAATCACTCCAGAGTTCAGATTTTAGATTCCTCGTAGATCTTAGTTCGCAAAATCCTAGATTCTAAATCCTGAATAATCCATTATATTAAATTCAGAATGTGTGATTCGGGATATGGAATCTTAAATGAGAAATCGGAAATAAGAGATTCAGAATGTAAGATAGGGAATGGGGAAATCAGGATTCGAAATGTGTGATCAGAGATAAAGAATCTGAAATGGGGAATCGGGAATGTGAAATACAGAATATAACACCTGGAATGGGGAATTTAGAATAAAGAATCGGGAATGTGGAATTCAGAATGTAAGATCTGGAGTGGAGAAATTAGGTTTCTAAATGTGTGATCTGGGATATGAAATTTGAAATGGAATGTCGGGAATGTGGAGTCCAGAATGTAAGATCGGGAATGGGGAATGAGAAATGGAGAATCGGGAATGTGTAAATAAGTATGATAATTCTCAAATAAGAAAATTAAGATTCGAAATGTGTGACCCCAGAAATAGAATCTGAAATGGGGAGTCGGGAACGTGAAAACCAGAAGGTAAGATCTAGAATGGGGAATCTAGAATAAGGACTCAGGAATATGTACTTCAGGATATAACTTCTGGAATGGGGAAATAAGGTTTCTAAATTTGTGATCCGAGATATGGAATCTAAAATGAGGAGTCGGGAACGTGGAATCCAAAATGTAAGATCTGGAATAAGGAATCTGGAATATAGAATAGGGAATGTGAAGTTAAGAATGTAAATTCTGGTATGGAAAAATTAAGATTCGAAATGTGTGACCCCTGATATGTAATCTGACATGTAAAAACAGGATTCGATATGTTGTGATCCGGGATATTCAATCTGGAAAAGAGAATCAGGAATGTGGAATTAGGAATGATAATTCTCGAATGGGGAAATTAAGATTCGAAATATGTGACCCTAGATATGGAATCTGAAATGGGGAATTGGGAATGTGGAATCCAGAATGTAAGATCTAGAATGGGAAATCTGGAATAAGGAATCGGGAATGTGGAATTCAGAATATAACTTCTGGAGTGGAGAAATTAGGTTTCTAAATGTGTGATCCGAGATATAAAATTTGAAATGGGTAGTCTGGAATGTGGAGTCCAGAATGTGATATCTGGAATGGGGAAACTGGAATATAGAATCGGTAATATCGAATTAGGAATGATAATTCTCGAATGGGGAAATTAGGATTCGAAATGTGTGACCTCAGATATGGAATCTGAAATTGGGAATCGGGAATGTGGAATCCAGAATGTTAAATCTTAAATGTGGCAACTAAAATGGGGACATTAGGATTCAATATGTTGTGATCAAAAATATTGAATCTAAAATAGGGTTCGGGAATGTGGAATCCTGAATGTAAGATCTGGAAGTCGGCATCTGAAATGGAGAAGCGAGAATGTAGAATTCAGAATTGAATATCTGGAATGGGAAAATCAGGATTCGAAATGTGTGATCCGAGATATGGAATCTGAAATAAGAAGTCGGGAATGGGGAGTCCAGAATGTATGATCTGCAATGGGGAATCTGGAATAGAGAATCGGGAGTGTGAAATTAACAATGTAAATTCTGAAATAGGTAAATCAAAATTCGAATTATGTGACCCCAGAACTGGAATATGATTTGGGAAATTGGGAATGTGGAGTCCAGAATGTAAAATCTGGAGAGGGGCATCTGGAATAAAGAATTGATAATGTGGAATTCAGAATGTAACTTCTGAAATGCGGAAATCAGGATTCGATATGTTGTGATCCGAGATATTGAATCTAAAATGGGGATTCGGGAACGTGGAATCGCGTATGTGAAATCTGGAATGGGGAAATCAGGATTCGAAATGTGTGACTTGATATATGGAGTCTGGAATCGGGAGTTGGGAATGTGGAATCCAGAATCTGAAACCTCGATTTTGGACTCTGATCTGTGGTATCAGTTTATTCTGGATAATGAAATTCAGGGTATGGAGTCCGATATTTGGTTTCTGGAATCTGGAACAAGGAATTCGGAATCGGGTTTCTCAAAAGTGGAAGTTGAAATTTTAAATCTGTAATCAAGAACATGGAATCTAAAACATGGAATTCGGGATTTTGTTTCAAGGAAGTGGAATCTGAGATTCGAAATCTGCATTCCTGCATATGGAATGTAGAATTTAGAATTAAAATTTTGTAATATAACGTAACTTGGAAAAGTTTATACACGACTAACTGTTTAAAATCATATCCTCACTCGACAAAATTATCAACATATATCCGCTGATGGGGGCCACTGTTATACTTGTCGCTACTGTTTTAGATTCAGTAAACCCTATGACGAAATTTTCAACAAGTTACATTACCTCAAGATTTAATCAAAAGAAGCTAAGATTTTTCAGTGAATAGTTAATTGGCTTTTTTGCGAGAGAAGGCAAGTTGTGAAGTTATTAAAATTTAATTTCGTCGAAATTTCTGAAAAATCTGTGAAGCTTCCTAATGGATCAAAATGCAGTGCTTAACTTCAAAGAGAGCGGGGATCTTGGCGTAATCTCCAGTAATCCCGAACACTTTGCAGAGAAGGGGGAATTACTTTGCTTCTTCCCAAGTTTGTCCGATAATCGAGGGAGACTCGTCCGGGCTGCAAAAACGGACGGGTTCCATAATTGATTTTGTTCCCCGGAAGTTGGCATGCACTCCGACGTCGTACGTGCAAGACGGAGAGGGCTCGCGGTAACGCCAAAGTTACTGGAGAGCAGAGAGCTTCGAGCCCGTTAAAAGTTCTCCACAATTCCTTCCGCAGTCTGCAAAATCACCGGAAGTTTCAAGCGATTGCCAAGCCTCTTCCACTTTTCTTCTTTCTCTAACCAGGGATTCTAAAGTCTTGCACTTTTTAGACATCTTTATGTATTAATGTAGGTAGTCAATTATTGTTTATTTATGTAAGGGGTTGAGTTTGAAATAATTCAGTGTTTTTTAATTTCATTGACATAGGAATAAAATTTATTGAATTCGTGTTTAAATTGTTTTAAGGGAAAATTGTAATTTGAACGCCAAGAGGAGAAGTCTTACCTGCGGAATCTTCCATCTCCACTCAAGGAAGCTTCCTCGCTAAAATTTAAACATTTTTAATAGGTTGTTTATTTAACAACACGTTCTACTTTTTATGGCACCCCAACCCCAAGGTATTTCTTCCAAAAATTATTTTCTACTTTTTATGTCACCCTAACCCCCTAGTATTTCTTTCAAAAATTATTTTATACTTTTTTTTTTAGACCCAACCCATGTCTGCTCTCTCTCTCTCTCTCTCTCTCTCTCTCTCTCTCTCTCTCTACCGTATAGAGCTCGAATCGTTGGTAGGAGAAAAATTATTTCCTACTTTTAATGGCACTCCAAATTCCCGGTATTTCTTCCAAAAATTATTTTCTACTTTTTATGGATCCCCATACCCCGGTATTTCTTTCAAAAATTATTTTCTACTTTTCTGGCACCTCAAACCACCGGTATTTCTTCCAAAAATTATTTTATACTTTTTATCGAAACCATACCCTGGTATTTCCTCCAAAAATTATTTTCTACTTTTTATGGCACCTCAAACCCCCGGTATTTCTTCCAAAAATTATTTTCTACTTTTTATGGCAGTTCAAACCCCCGGTATTTCTTCCACAACTTATTTTCTACTTTTTATGGTACCCCAACCCATGTCTGCTCTCTCTCTCTCTCTCTCTACCGTATAGAGCTCGAATCGTTGGTAGGAGAAAAATTATTTCCTACTTTTTATGGCACTCCAAATTCCCGGTATTTCTTCAAAAATTATTTTCTACTTTTTATGGATCCCCATACCCCGGTATTTCTTTCAAAAATTATTTTCTACTTTTCTGGCACCTCAAACCCCCGGTATTTCTTCCAAAAATTATTTTCTACCTTTCATGGCTCCCCATACCCCGGTATTTCTTTCAAAAATTATTTTCTACTTTTTATGGCACCTCAAACCCCCGGTATTTCTTCCAAAAATTATTTTCTACTTTTTATGGAACCCATACCCTGATATTTCTTCCAAAAATTATTTTCTACTTTTTATCGTCTCCATACCCCGGTATTTCGTCCAAAAATTATTTTCTACTTTTTATCGTACCCCAACCCATGTCTGCTTTTTCTCTCTCTATCTCTCTCTACCGAATGGATATCGAATCGTTGGTAGGAGTTCTCCCTCCCCTTTTAGTCAGTCAGCGAGAGCCTGATAAGATAATGGCGTCCAGTTTCGTTTTGGTTTTTATACAGTTCACATTAAGCGCATTTTCCCTTGCACTTTAACCTCCCGGTATTTCTTTCAAAAATTATTTTCTACTTTTTATGGCAGCTAAAACCCCCGGTATTTTTTCCAAAACTTATTTCCTACTTTTTATGGCACTCCAAATCCCCGGTATTTCTTCCAAAAAATATTTTTTACTTTTTATTGCTTCCAACCCCCTAGTATTTCTTCCAAAAATTATTTTCTACTTTTTATGGTACCTCAACCCATGCCTGCTCTCTTTCTCTCTACCTGATGGAGATGATTTCTCGACGGATTGTTGACTGGTTCTCCATTTTGTGTTCATAACGGTTGTACAAATGTGACGTATTCAAAATTGAAATAACAATAAACTATCCTTTTAGAAACTATAACGATGTTGTGAAATTTTGTAAAAATACTGCATTAAACATTTCTAACAACTGAAGAAGATTAAAAATGTATCAACTTCATAATAAGTAACTTATTTTTGTATATCGTTATTTAGTTGTAATGATTGAATAAAAATGTCTCTTTGAAGCCAAATTTCAAGCGATAATAAAATATTTAGACTGCATCAAAAGAATTTCATGTCAAAACGATGACTTGGTTTGTTTTAGGTCGCTTCAACGCGAATATTGAACATGTCCAATCTGTTGCATAGTCGCGTGGGCGTATTCCGAGCACGAGAGGCGTATCGTTCTTATTATAAAATTCTTGCATAAATCTCTGAAACAATAAACTGATGAAAGGCACGGCTCGCATTAATAGTTACCATAAAGCTTGAGATCTGACTCTCTACCAGCAAGTTCAAGTAAACACGATCTCCATGACGTCGTTTGTCAAACGACAGTAAAATTTACAGTTTTATAAAATCAACTCTATTTAAAAATACAATTTACCAATGTTTATAAACAAGTTTATCGTTAAAGGTTAATTTCACAAGTTGATCCTATTATAAAATCAGCTAAAAGACCAATGGAAGTATGAACATCAAGAAAAAATTCGAAACAATAAATAAAGCAGTGGGAAAAAATTGAAATCTATAAGTTTATATAAATCTTCGAGAGTAGAAAGCGAAAAGAGGTTTATGATCGAAAAGCAAACGATAAGTAAAATAAAAGTGTAGTAAATTACTTTAATGAGAAAAATAACGTCACTAAATTGAATCTTAAAAGTTGCTGTTAAGATCAATATAAATTTGATAAGCATCTGATAACTACTTGGTGATTATACATAATTGACCATAAAGAGACGAAGTAATGAAACACGTTTCGCCTGTGAATAATTATCGCTATTAATATTTCAATATTTTTCGAGAGTCTTCCGTAGGTGGATTGCCGGATGGGACCGAATATCAGCAAACCCGGCTGGAATTGAGTTGACGTTAAAACTTGATATATAACGACAGAAGTAGCAATTATCGAGTATTACCGCGATAGGCGTGTGTACCCGTCATTGGTATTACCATATACTGTTATTTCGAGTCTACTTTATAGTCAGGACTAATGATAGTGACCATGAACAGGAAAGAGGGGGTAGAAAAATCAGAAACAAAAACAAAACGCACTTGTCCTAATCGCACTAACAACGTGTCGTTTTTTATAAAGTGAAATACAAGAGTGATTCGATGTGTATCTAAAAGCAGGGGTTAGTTTAGTTAAAATAAAAAATTAACAGAGGAAAAGACCTAGAAAAAAATCTAGTATATTTTGAAAGTTTAGTTATGAAAAAGGTTTGAAAATAAAATAATTGAAATAACAATCTTAAATGGTCCGCAAACATTCCTAGAAGTTCTGATTGATAAGATACTGGGGTTCGATTAGGTACTTTTCCCGGATTTCCAATACCGGATTTTACATTTTGGGTTTTGCATCCTGGATTCTTCAACCTGAATCCAACAAGTTACACTTAACAATCCGAATTTTATTGTTCGAATTACACAACATAGATTCCTCATTCCAAACTAAAAAATTCCAGATACCTCATCCCGAAATCTAAATCCCAGATTTCACAACCCAAATTCTGCATTTCGGATTTTAGATTCCGGATACAACAAACCAGACTCCACATCCCAGATTTGACAACCCGAATTCCTTAGACCGCAAATAACAACCTGGATTTCACATCCCAAATTCTACATTCCGGATTCAACATTTTCGATTCAACAACCAGGATTCCACATCCCAGATTTAACAACCCGAATTTCATACCCCGAATATAACAACCTGGATTCCTCATTCTGAACTCAAAAATTCCAGATACCTCATCCTGGATTTCACATATCAAATTCTACGTTTCGGATTCCTCATCTTCGATTCAACAACACGGATTCCACATCCCAGATTTAACAACCCAAATTCTATACCCCGAATATAACAACCTTGATTCCTCATTCTGAAATCAAAAATTCCAGAAACCTCATCCTGGATTTCACATCCCAAATTCTGCATTCTGGATTTCATATCCCAAATTCTGCATTCCGAATTTTACATCCCGGATTCAACAAATCAGTTCCACATCCCAGATATAACAATGCGAAGTCCATACACCGAATATAAAAACCTGGATTTCACATCCTAAATTCTACATTCTGGGTTTCACATCTCCGTTTCAACAACCTGGATTCCACAAATCGATTTCCGAAATCACGTATTACTATTCCAAGGTTCCACATTCAAAATTCCAAAAGCCTGCTTCCATATCCGGAATTTCTAAATCTGGATTATCCTGAATTAAACAACCCGAATTCTGTACACCGGATACAGAAACCTGAATTTCACATCCGGAATTCTACATTCTGGATTTAACATCCCAGGTTTCACATCCCATATTTAACCATCCAAATTCCATACTCCGGATTTAGTAACCTGGAACTGCAAACTAAAAAATTCCAGTTGTGAAATCCCGGAATCCAAATCCTTGATTCCACATTCCAGACTTAAAAATTCCAGGTACCACAATACAACTCGGATTTTTAATTACGAATTCCACATGCTGTATGTAAAAACTCAGATTTCACATCCCGGATAAAAACTCAGATTTCACGTCCTGGATAAAAAATCGGATTTTAAATCCCAGATTCCAAATTTAACATTCCGGATCTCATTTTTCAGATTTTTACATCCTGGATCGCACATGTTCTCGATATCTCAATTTTCAAATATTGATTCGCAGATATCAGAAACCACATCTGTAATTTTACAACATGAATTTAAAATTCCGGATTCCACATTCCGAATTTAACAATTCGGATTCAATACCCGTATTCCACCATAGCGAAATATATTTATGGAATTCCACATTGCGGACTCTACATCCCATATTTAGGGCATTCCACGTGACATTTTCATTTAAAAATTTTTTTGTCTGGAATTAATTATTTTCTGATTCTATATAAAAAATAAGGAAATACGTATTTTTTATTTTTATATTGAATGAAAATTACTGAAGTTATATATTTATGAAGTTTAACTTTTTTAGAGACAGAGCATTTTTGACACGCGTTTTTCTCCATTATTGATAGAAAATTTAAAATAATGTTCTGCATAAAATTTGCTCAGTTTTTTAAAGCTTTTTGGACATATAGTAAAAAATAATGTATTTGCAACAAAACTACATAAAAATTGAATTTAAGCCTAAAAAGTGACTTTTCTCAAAACTGAAGTTATCGATTTTTTTCATTCAACAAAGTTAATAATTAATGAAATAATTTTTCTCATAAGTCTAAAAGTGGTTCTATTTAACGTTTAAATAATATTTATTATTATTTGTTGTTGTATAAAGTTTTAAATTATGGATTTCAGAAATGAAACAACTTGAACTTACAATTTTCTTTGTATTTCATTTTTTTTGTTTTGTGAATGAAGGTTAAATATTTAAAAATTGTACACGTAAACTAAAAGAATGTAAAAATCATTGAAATGTTAAAGAGCGCCACTTTTGAACTTATCAGAAAAATTAATTAATTAATCAGTAACTTTGTTAAAAAGAAAAAAAATCGAAAATCGATAACTTCAGTTTTGAGAAAAGTCACTTTTTAGGCTTAAATTCAATTTCTTATGTAGTCTAAAAATATTAAGTAAAACTAAGCAAATTTTATGAAAGACATTATTTCAAATTTTCTAATACTAACGGAGAAAACTGCGTGTCAAAAATTCTCTGTCCCTGAATACGTTAAGTTTCGTAAACACATATAACTTCTATAATTTTCATAGAAAAATAAAAAAATACGTATTTCATTATTTTTAATATAGAATCAGAAAAAAATTGTTTCAAGCCAAAAAAGTTTTTGAATAAAAATGTCACGTGGAATGCCCTATTTATTATTTAGAACATCTTAAATTTCTAATCCGGTTTTAAAATCACCGATTCTACATTCTAGACTTAACAATTCGGATTTCGTATTCCAGATTTTAAAATTCCTCATCCCTTAGCCTAAAAACTAAAAAACGGATTTTATATCTTGTATTCAAGATTCGGTGATGTGACATCTGGAATGTAGAGTCTGGGTATGTAAATTTCCGAAAAAAAATCCGAGATATGGATTTCAGGATGTGGAATCCAAGATGTGGTATTTGGAATATAGAATTCAGGATGTGAAATTTGGAATTTAGATTTCGGGATGTAATATCTGGAATTTTTAATCTGGAATGACAAATCTAGGATGTAAAATCCGGAGAATGAAATGCGGGATGTAAAATCTAGGATAAATGAAATCCGTGTTGAAGAATCCGGAATATGGAATCCTGGATGTGGAATCTGAGATGTGGAATCTAAGATATAGAATCCGGGATAGTGAATTCGGGGTATAACATTTTAAATTCGGTTTGTGGGATGTACAAATTGAAACTTGGAAATAGAAAACATGGAATCGGGAACTGAAATCTGGGATTCGCAATTTTGAATTCGAAATGTGAAATCCGGGATGTAGATTCCGGGTTGTTGAATTGGGAATGGTATAACTTCGCGATATAAAATTCGAGATGTGGAATCTGGGATATGGTAACTGGAATGGGAAATACGGTCCAAAATGAGAAATTTAAAGTATGAAATCCGGGACGTTAAATTTTAGATTCGGTTTCTGGGATGGGCAAACCAGAAATTGGAAATTGAAAAAAAGAAATCCAGGTTGTGAAATCTGAAATTTGGAGTACGTAATCTTTAATTTAGATAGAATATGGAATTAGGAATAGTAATTTTAACCCTTTCACACCCAAGCAAAATTGAGCAATTAAAAAAACAAAAGTAAAGTGGTTGTTATAGTTTTTGGGGTCGCTGATTACGAATCCGGTGATAGTTGTCAAAAAGTTCAAAATAGCGGATTGAATATTCAATATTTTAGATTCGCCTGAAATTTGTTACTCGGGAGTTTTTAGGGTCGCTGATTACGAATACGGTATTAGTTTTATAAAATTCAAAATGGCGGATCCAATATGGTGGACAAATTTTGAAGAAGTGTTTAATATCGCTTAAAATTGGTTACTCAGGGGTTTATGGGGTTGCTGATTACGAATCCGGTGTTAGTTTCTTAAAATACAAAATGGCGAATTCAATATGGCGGAAAAATTTTGAAGATGTGTTTAAGTAAAGTTTTTTATGATCCGTATTTAAAATCCAGGTTCTTAAATTCAATTGTTGAATCCGGGTTGTTAAGTCCGTGATACGGAATCATTGAAATAAAATTTGTGATCTAAAATCTGGACTCTGTTATATCAAGATTGTAAAATTTGGAGTAATAACCATCACTTTTGAATTTCTTTTAAATTGTACTTTAGAATAGTCCTGGAAATAGCTGAAGAGAAAACTTCTGCTCCCTAAATTTTTCTTTGTGATAGATCGATGCTTAATTTTAAATTTTACACTTCACGCACTGAATTGCTCAAAGGCCCTTTCTTAAAATTAGTCACCTGTATAGAAAGAAAATTCCGTGACTTAAAGTGTCTAACATACTATACTCTTCTCTCAGTCTAAAAGTCAGCGATTTTTTTTCCTGGCAACATACAATTTTCGTACCGACATAATACCGATTTAACTACTTAATTCCACCATAAGAGAAACTTAGCAATGAAAAACTCTGTCAGCAAAAGTGATTCAGGCATTGTTATTTTTTTTTTGGTTTTTGTAAGTATCAGTAATTAAAGTGACACTAGAAATGAAGTATGTGCAGAATATGTTACTCGCGAGTCTACAAATGGCATAAATCATTTTAATAACCGTGCGGTTCCACCTGCAGTTTACGAAAACGTATCCGAGTGTGTATTTCGACTGTGACGGTGCAAAGCCACATGCATTATTCAGAGTTCCAGGAGACCATGGTAGATTTTTGCATAAGCGCTGACGAGGACCTAGCGTTATACGATAGCACTTTACTCGATGCATTTACGCACCGCTTCCACTCACGACTTACGCACAACTAATGCGATAACTGCCAACAAACTGTGTGGGCGGAAAATCAGGATATTGTCCTCTAACACGCGCTCTATAAACCTTCAAAAAGCCTCGTTCAATTTTAATAACACACATTTATCGACACTGTTCGAAATAGAATTTTTTCAATTTCGTACACCAGTCTAGTTATAGATTAAATTATTATTAGGGCAATGTCACCTTGAGTGGACCGCGCAAGCTTTTTTTTCGAATAAATTTTTTATGAAAGTAAATTAATTGTACTTCTCTATTCCAAACTGTAGTTTAGATCCCTGGATAAAAGTTTATAGCTTGAGAGCTTTGATTTTGTTATTTAGGAAAAATAAAATTAGCTTAAAAAAATATGCGTATTTTTGAGGAATGAAAAAATGTAACCTTGAGTGGACCACTCCTAAAAAGTTGCAAGAAAAGGTCAGAAAATCAATAAAAACTCTAGAAATTGCAAAAGTTGTTCAAGATTTTTATTTTATTTTGGTAAATTATCTAGTTTTGACTCCCTGTTTTCTGAATACAAGTTTACTGAAAGATGGACTTAATACGACCTCTTGATTATCAAGTTGAGTTAATTTGTGGTCATCTTCTTTGTCTGGGCATTTTTTTCGTAAAAATGAAGAAGGTGAATGGCATGGTTAGCACGTGTGTAGGCTCATGGCGTAAACACGAGATCATTGGCGGTTACCAACAATGACCGAGCCAGCATCCCGAGACGTTGTCTCTTGCTAATCGAGCGGCGCTGCGCTAATTACCCGGTGCTAATTGAACCGCAAGTTTACAGCTTGCTTCACGTACATGTGATACACACTTTAATACCACATACATTATACTCACAGCATATATATATATATATATACCGAGCCAGATCCAAAAAAAACTTATCTTTTGCAATTCAATTATCAACTTTCATTAGTTCAAACAAGATTTATAATAATATTATGCGCTATAAATTTTTCAGTGTACATAAGCTTAATATATATAGAGCATTTAGTGTCATTATACTGCTTTATGTCTTCGTTAAACTCAATCTCCTTTCTTTATGCTGTTTCATGTCTTTGTTAACTTTATTCTACTTCCTCTACATTGTTGTTAGTGAAAAAAAACAAACGTACTGCTCAATGATTATATAATGGTTATGATAATTATTGTTCTTTGTTTTTCATTTTTAAGTGAATGTATTTTCATTTATATACTTTTCTGATGGTTTGTGTGAAAATTACTTTAGTACAACATAGTGTTTATCAGAACATTGCAGCGTTACATGTCATCATTATTTGCCAACATTATACAGCAACATTACTTGACAACATTGCAGCAACATCAAGTGTCAACTGTAACGCATTATAGAAGCATTATTGTAAGTCAACGTTGATACAACATTAAATAATAATTAATTTTGAAAATAATTAAATAATAATATTGCAGTGACATGAAAGCGTTACATGACAGAGTTACAGAATCATTACATGGAAACATTGAGGCAACATTAAATGTAAACTTTACAGCGATATAGAATAACAATATTGTAGTAACATTTCGAAAGCATTACATAGAAACATTTCATGTCAATACAACATGGTAACATTACATAACAACATTACTTGACCACATTACAGTAACATTAAATGTCAAATTTACCGCATTATAAGAGTATTGGAAGTCAACGTTGATGCAACATTAAATAACAACATTGCAGTGACATTACGAAAGCGTTACATGAAAACATTTTATGGCGACTTTAACTGGCAACATTACGTAGTAACATTACAACATTACATACATTACAATCAACTTTACAGCAATATGGAAGGAGTGCTACAAATCAACGTTGACGCAACATTAAATATCAATATTGTAGTGACATTACAAAAGCAATACATGGCAGAGTTACAGCAACATTACATGGGAATATTTCATGTCAAAGTAACAGCAAAATAACATGTTACAAATGTTGTATTACATATTATCTTTACAGCAACATTGCGTAGCAGCATAATATGGTAATCTTGTAGAAATATTCAGGGCCGTTTCGAGAGGGGGGCCAAGGGGGCGACCGCCCCGGGCGCCATGATTTTAGGGGCGCTAAATTTGGAACTACAAAATTTTAAAGAAAAAAAATTTTTAATTTGGAACATAAAATTATAATGTTTTAATATTTGCACAAAATGGAGCATTGTATGTATTGTAAAATAAAGATTAAAAACATCGAAGTTTTTGATGTGTATCAACAAGTAATATATTTTTTTAAAAAAATTACGATGAATTTACATTTGTTCAAACACATTATTGTTGTGTTTACTTACTTCCTACACACTAAACCTAGAAAAATGCAGTTTTTTTTCTAAATTTTGCAATTAACCGAACGTTATACAATAGTGGATAAAGAATACAAATGATATTATTATTTAAACAACTTATAAACAAATTTTTAATGTTATATATAATCTTCCGTAGTTATAAGAAGTTTGGTAAATTGCAAAATTTGACAAAAACTGCATCTTTCTAAATGTAATGAGTAAAAAAAGTTTTTAAATAACAATAATTTGTTTAAAACTTGTTTAAATAACAATTTTATTTGTATAATGAAATTGTATAATGTTTAGTTAGTTGCAAAATTACAAAAAAAACTGCATCTTTCTAGGCGCACTGAATAAAAATTTGGCAGATAGCAATAATAATTTGTTTAAAAAGATTGTTTAAATAATAATTTCATTTATTATCTTGAACTGTTATTGTGTAATGTTAAAGTATCTACAAAATTGAAAAAAAACTGCATCTCTCTAGAAGCACTGAATAAAAAATTGGTAAATAACAATAATAATTTGTTTAAACAACTTTTTATTTATTTTGATAACTATTTTAATTCAATATTTTAAATAATTTAATGATTTAGTACAGAGTAATGCTTAAAACTTCACAAGTTTATTGAAGTCGGATACTCACTCTGTTATTAGCTTTGGAAATGTTATAAATTTGCAATAATAAATAGTTTAAACAATTACAAAATTCATCGTAAAAAATAAAATTTCTTTACTAACTAATAGAATTATTTAAATTAAATTTTCTTTTTTAAAATCCTAAAATTCACAACTGTTCCAACTGACCTCGGCTTGTGTATCAACTCACCTCGGTACTAGGTGAGTTGAAACGCGGTAAACTGTTTTAGATTTTGCAAATTTTTTTATAGACCCTTATAACTTTTCAACATTTTTATTTTTGATTTACATACTACATAAAAACAGCTATCTTAAATTATAAAGCTCATAAAAATAAGACTATTTTTGGCTGAGTTATACGCGATAATGTAAAAATCGTTTCAACTCACCTTGGTCTCCCCTATACACTTGAGAAATTTTGCCCCATAGACTAAGAAAACGCTATTAAAGCTTCGATTTATAAAAAAAACTTTTAAATTAAATGCATTCTTAAGTTTTACAAATAAAAAAAAGGAAATTCTAATTTGTATAGACTGCATATTTTCAATCTAGAATATTAGATACCATTTAAAACATGTATCTCTCACAAAAATGTCAAGATATCCCGGCTCTAAATTATTTTAATGCAAAATTTATTGCACAACTTTTCGTAGTGTACAGTGTACAGTTTTATCTAAACAAAATAAAATATTTATGTTTTTAATAAGGTGAGTAAATGTAAAAATTTAAAAACAAAATTTTATTCGAATTGGGGAAATAGATGAGGAGGGGGGGGGCGCCGATTGAAAGTTTTGCCCCGGGTGAAAATTTTCCTAGACACGGCCCTGGAAATATTAGACGAAAAGATTGAAGTAACATTACATCGTAACATTGCAGTAGCATTACATACGTGGAAACCTTGAAGCAACATTAATCAGCAATATTATAACATTAAACGTAAATCCTGCAGCAACATTATACTGCAAGCTAGTAGCAATATTACAAGCAGCAATGTTACATTAAGGTTACATAACAACATTGTAGCAATATTATATTGAAATATTTCAGTTACATTACATAACAATGTTGCAGAAACATTAGACAGCTTAGCACACTGCAAAAACAGATGTCTTAAATTGTTCAGAAATGTCTTAAAATAAGACATTTTTCGTGTCTTAAACACCAAAAGTATCTTAATTTAAGAAATTTTTGGCCAATTTAAGACACCATGTGTTTGCAGTGCACTGAAAAATTTTCTGCCCCAAAGAGCAGTGATATTATAGCAACATTGCAAGCAGTAATGTAACTAGGAGGGCAAAAGCCCTGGGGAAAAATCTCAAAATTTAAATTTATACCAATTTTAATTTCTTCAAATTTCAGTTAATGTGAATTTGCATTGATTAAAAGTTCCATTTAATTCACGTTTCAAATATACTAAATTTAAAGTGTGTTTTTTTTTAAATTTATGCATTTTTTAATAATTCTTTCCTATTATGATTTCAATTACTTAAACTACAATTTTGTACTATTTTTATAATTTTTTAATTATTTCCTGCAATTTTTAATTATTTTAAAATTATTTCTCTAAATCTGACATTTTCCTCCTTAAAATTTCAGTCATTTTGTTTAGTTTTTTCAATCACATTTTCAATTTTAATTATTTCTCCCATCACATTAGATTAATCTAATTATTTATTCCTAAATTTTATATTATTCATCGCAAATTTAAATTAATTTTTTAATTTACCATTATTTCTGTCATTTTGCAATTATTATTTTCAATTTTTAATTCTTTTAATAATTTATGAATTAATTTCCTGAACTTTCAAATATATTTAAAATTTGAAATCTGTGAAAAAATATCGGACACTTAGCTCCACCGGGATTCGAACTCGGGTCTTTCAATTTCCAGTTGAATGCTCTAAACCAACTAAGCCACAGAGGTCCATATCAAATATAAATCAAATATAATCAAATATAATCAATTATTTTTACGATTTTTTAATTATTCTCTTAAATTAAAAAAATTTAAGTAATTTTGTCATTATTTTCTTTTTTTAAACATATATTCTATACTTTTTTTCAATTTTTTCTCTCAAATTTTATTTATTGTTTTCAATTTTTCATATTTAAATTATTTTTATCATATTTTAATTTTGTTTCTCAATCTTAAATTATTTTCAGCATATTTCAATCATTTGTTTCAGTTTTCAATTAATTTTTTAATTTTTTAATTATTTCCCTCGATTCTTGATTACTATTATTGCTTCCTCATAGAGGAAGCTTTGTGATCGTTAAAATTTTCGATTTTCCAAAAATAGTCTAAATCGACTCATTTTTATCTAAAAAGCGAAAATTTTCATTCCTAAGCAAATGTCCAGATGTATGTGTGTGTGTGTGTATGTATGTATGTGTGTGTGTGTGTGTGTATAGCGTTTTTTGTGTACAAGATAACTTGAGAACGCTTTAACGGATTCCAATAAAATTTGGATGACTTATTAAGCTCATGAATATCTAAATTTGGACACAAGGATTTTTGAAAATACCCAACCAAATTTTTTTGAGCACCTTTTTTCATCGAAAAAAATTGTTTTTTGCCAAAAAAATTTTTTATGATAAAAATACAACTTAATGAATACAAAAATCATATTCCTTATCTCAAAACGAATCGATTGACCTATATAACTTTTATAATTGATCAAGAATTCGTAAAATAATTCATATTTTGACATTTTTTTGCATTAAAAAATTTTTTTAACAACTTCCCCAATTAACTTATATATTATTAATTTCTTGCTTCTTCTATGAGAAAGCAAATTATTTGGCTTACTTGGAAGCGAAATGTCCATGAAATGGACATAATTCTCACCTAGTTCTCATTTTCTAAAATTATTTTCTTAGATTTTTAAGTCTTTTTCTAAAATTTCAATTATTTTCAATTGTTTTCATAATTTTCCAAATTTATTATTAATTATCGTAAATTTTATTTATTCATAGCTTTCTTCAATTCTTTTCTCCTACGTTTAGTTATTCTCATTTTTTTTCAATTGATTTCTAAGATCTTCACGTATGTTTCTCAAATTTCAATTATTTCTTTTTATTTAAAAAAAAATTCGGTAATTTTTTCAATTATTTCACTCAAATGTCATTTATTTTTTACAACTTATTATTGTTTGTGTATAATACGTCAATTATTTTCTTTAAATTTCAAATTCTAAAAAAATAATTTCAATTATTTTCCAAAATTTATTTCCTTAAATTTTCTGTTTTTTAATTTCTTTTATTATAATTTATAATAAAAAATATTTCTAATATAATAAGGTCCTGAAAAATAGCTACTTTATGTTTAATATTATTTATAATTTCAAAAATTTTAAATTATTTATCTGCCTTTTCAATTATTTCATTCAATTTTCAAATTATTTATAGGTATTATTTTCTTCAATTTCACAGGTTTACAGTGAAATTGACAATTGGAAATTTCTTGTTTACTTCGTTTAATTTGAGTGTTCTGTTTTTATAGTAAAAATGACACGTAGGGAGAACAAGTATAGTTTAATTCCAATGGGTAGAAGATCGTTAAAAAGGCAATTAAATTAGCTTTCAAACCATCTGTTACCCGTTTAAATCGAATAAAAAACGGCTGAGTTATAATCAAAGTTTAAATTTCACTCAAATTTGTGTGTCAAAGTTTCCGAAAATTTACGAAATTTGAACTTTGATTGACTATAACTCGGCCATTTTTTATTCAATTTAAACGGGTAACAGATGGTTTAAAAGGCAATTTAATTGCCTTTTTTATCGATGTACATTCGTAGAAATTAAACTACTTGTTCTCCCTACTGACCATTTTCACTACAAAAAACAGAAATTTTCTGTTTCAGCAAAACTGCACGAGGGGAAAACAATATAAACCATTTTTTCTCTCTTAGAATACTCAAATTAATCGAAGTAAACAGGAAAATTGTTATTGGCAAAAAAAAGTTTGAAATTTGTAAACCTGTGTTTTCAATTACTTCCGTTCTTTTTCATAATTTCCATAAAGTTTTTGAATTATTTTCTTCTTTTTTCTTCAATGAACTTTTAAAAGTTTTAAGTATTTTTCTGAAACTTCCTTTAACTTTCCTTTATTTAAAATATATTATGTAATTTTTTCAATTATTTTCTCAAATTTTAATTATTGTTTTTTTAAGTGTAAATTATTTGCCTTAATTTTCAATAATTTTTCTCTCAATTTTTAATTATTTTCTCTAATTTTTCATTATTCAATTTTTTTCAATATCTTTTTAAGAGTTTCAAGTACTTTTCTCAAATTTAAATTATTTTCTTTATTTTTAAAACATTTCTATGATTTCTATCATTTCTATGAACTTACTTTCCCTAATTTTCAATTGCTTTCATTATTTTTTTTCAATTAATTTGCAAAATTTAGAATTATTTTTTTGCAATTTTTTTTTAATTCTAAAATTTCATAAATTTTGTTCTAAGTAAATATTTATTTTATTTATTTATTATAATTTTTAATAATAATTTAAATATAAATTTATTTTTGAATATTATATTTAAATATATTTATAATTTATAATGTATTTACTACAATTAGTAAGATTGTAATAATTTTTTTTTTTAAAAAAAGGTCTATATAGGGTTGACCAAAGCCCCTGAGCTCAAGGGCTGCGGGGCACTGCACTACTTTGCCCCTTAGTAGTTACGCCAATGATTGCAAGGAACACAAAGTTTTATTTTGACCCCTTTTTGTAGGGTCAAAATTACTCTTTGGGTTACTGTTGACCCCACAAAAGTGGTTAAAAAAAACTTTACGTTTAACTGTATTTATTATGTATATATATATACATAATAACAATATATATACATAATGCCCTTGCAGTAACATTACTCGGCAACACTGAAAAAAATTTTTGTTTATTTAACTCTTAGCTGCAGTGGTCAGTCCCACTGACCACCTATTTTTTTGAGTTTTTCGTAGATTATTAAAGATTATTGGAATACAGTCACTATTTTACATTTATAGACCTAATTTTGAGGTTCCTCGGTAAATTTCCGATTCCAAACTATGGTTTTCAAATAAAATATGTTTTTTAGTTTCCAAGAAAAAAATTTGAAAATAGCAAATTTTTTTCGATTCTCTAATTTTCATATTTTTATCTTCTTTTGATTGTAAAGTACCTATTTTAATTGAAAAAAATTATTTTTCTACTTTTAAAAAATGTGTGCATGTAAGGGTTAACATATGATTTGGGTGAAAATTTCATTGCAGCAGAAAGTCAACCATATGTGTAAATTTAACATCAAAATAAAGAGACATTTAACAATGATCTAAGAGTTAATCTTAAGAATTCCATTCACCTGAAAATCACATGCAGCAAAAATCACAGATAGTTTTTTCTGTGAATATTGCAACATCAAACAAAATGCTGCATCAACATGACACTGCAATATTTTTAGAAATATTTCCCGGTAATGTAGTAGCAATATTACATGCAGCAGCATTACATAACAACATTGCAGTAATATTACGTTGCAATATTGTAGTTAAATTACATTCCAACAACATTACACAGCAACTTTGCATCATTGTTACAGAACATCATTGCAGCAGTACTGGATAGTTTGCTGCCCAAAATAATAGAAAATTGTAGCAACATTTTAAGTCAACGTTGACAATATTGCAGTATAATGTTTTTGCAATGTGTCATTAATGTTGCCAATATGTCCGCATTTCCACAACATTACTTAGCAATGGTGCAGCAACATTCTGTCAACATTGTGACTACATTGCAACAACGTTACACAGCAACGTTGTATCAATATTACATAACATCATTGCAGCAACACTACGCTGCAATATTGAAGCAACATTGCATGTCAAGTTTACATCAACATTACACAACATTGCAGCACAACTACAATGTTGTTTTAATATTACTCTCTATTTGAAAAGTATATAGATCTTTTTTATCATTCCAAAGTCGCAAGTTGGTTATAGTCCTAGCATTTGATAGAAATCGGTTTGTTATTGTTCTGCACGTGGTGGGTCGTTGTAGGATGGCAGTCCTGACTAAGGCATGACTGAGTTCTTTCGCCGGCGTAATAATACACGTACGGCACACAGCCGGCGGCTCGAAAAGCGAAAACCGCGAACCGAACGAACCAAGAAAGGAACGAACGCCGCTGGAGAAGAGCGGTAATGCATGCGATTATGCGGATCAATGAGCTATAGCGCTATTTATGGCTCTATCAGCTTCGCGCTACCACCACATCAATACTCTTCTTTTCCGTCCTTTTTTCCCAGACTCTCACTTATTTTTAATTTTTTACCATCCCTCAAGCGCACGAATCAAACATTTTTTTTCTTCTTTCAATTACACCACTTGAGATATTGCACTTCAAAATCACAATTAGCACGTAATGTTGAGGCAACTTGACAGTAAAATTGCATTGCAATTCTTCCAACATTGCAATGTAATGTTGCTGCAATATTGACTGAATTTTAGCAAATTCACATTGGGGAAAGATTGCTCAGCAATATTGCAGCAACTCTTTGGGATCAAATTTTCATAACCATGGATTGTTCAAGTAACGACAAATTTGTAAAGATAAATTTGCCTAAAGAAGCATAAATCTCTTGCTTTTTACACTTGTTACGTGAGAGTCGAACTGTGGACACTTGGACAGACAGGGGCGAAAAAGACAAGAGGCATTTCTCTTTCTCTGAAGAACATTTCCATCGAGAATAAAGAATGCGTTCACGTCGACAGGTGGACTAATGACCTCGAGAGAATGATCCAACCCCATGTGGTTTTTATGTCGGCTTGAACAAAAAGGAATCAAGGTTGACTCGAACTGGTCGATGTGGTCACCCCCTGGCGACATTTCCCATTCTTCTCGGCACGCTATTACCCCTTCAAAGTGACCGCCCCCGCGGGATGCCACAACCTCTCCTCAAAAGAACACTTTTCAGATCGCTTTCCCATATTTCTACCCTCCTTGACTTTTCCCCCTCGGTTCAATTCGACAACAGGGGATTCCCTCGTGTAGGTCAATTCTTCATTGTCTTTTCTCATGTTCTTCACTAAATTTTACCAACTTTCAATAAGTAATTAATGAATCTTGAAAAAATTTCGAAAACTTCTCAAATTAACAGAAAATATACAGGGTGTCTACTCACCGGGAATTCCGGGAAAACCGGGAATTTGTCGGGATTTTACTTCGACCGGGAAATTGCCGGAAAAAAAAAATTATATCCGGGAATTTCTAAAAATTTCAGCTAATTCGTTTTCATATAATTCGTCAAATTCGCTTGAAACTTATTACTCGTTTTCGAAGTCTCTGATTGTGAAAATGATGTCAGATTTACCAATTTTTCAAAATTCAAAATGGCGGATCCAATATGGCAGACATATTTCGCAAAATTGCTCAAATTCACTTCAAACTTGTTACTCGGTTTTAATCCATGTTCCTGGTTACTAATCTGAAGTTAGATTTTCAAAATAGTAAAAGTGTAACAAGTTTCAAGGGAATTTGAGCATTTTCAAGGCTGCCAGTGACTTACTTTTCTCATTTTTATTCATTTTTTTTAAATCACTCACTATTACTCAATTTAAAAAAAATCACTTTTTTCACTTTCTTATTAAAATAATAATAATTATTATTATTATTATTATATACAATTATGTTCTTCAAATTTCAATAAATTTTGACATTGTTTGATAAGTCTCCTCTAATTTTCATTACTTTTTTAATTTTTTATTTAATGTCTACAAATTTTTAATTTTTAAACCAGTATTGTCTATTAATTTCGTCGTCTTTCAATTTTTCCATCAAATTTCAATTATCACCAATAGGCAATTAGTTTTAACAAGTTTAATTTTTTTTCAAATTTAATTTTTTTTTGCAATCCTACATTATTTTAATAGTGATTTCTCAATTTATTTTCTTCAAATTTCAACTATTTTTATCATTTCTCGACTATTGTTTCCTATTTTTAATTAGGGGAGACCGAGGAGGAAAGTAACAGAGGTGGAAAGTAACAACGCTTATAACTTCTAAACCAATGAGCGGACAGACATAGTCCTTAAATAATTTTAAGTCAGTTTTGACCCCCTCTACCTCCCCCAAATTATGTTAGGGGTCTACCGGAAGCTATATATCTGATACTGACATTTTGTGCAAAAATTACGTCAAAAGTAAGTTTTTGCCTAAATTTTCAAAATATCATAATTTTTTGATTTTATAGATATTTTAAATATGCTTTTCGTTTTTTTGAAGCATTTTTATTTATCTTTAAGTCGTGCTAGTGCATAATTAAAAAATGCAAAATACTTTTGTGTAATTTAAACTTGTTTTTTGAAATCCAAGGAAAAGAGGGGTGAGGTGAAAAGTAACACGTTGTTACTTTCCTCCTTATCTAATGCTTTATTTTTATAAACCTCCTCCTTTTTTATAACTATGTGATTTTATATGTTTATTTTATATTTTAAAGACTAAATTTTGGACTTTTGATTGGAATATATTTTTAAGAAACGATGCTTTTTTAATGTCACTCTTATTCAACGAATACTAAATAGATAAAAAAAAAACTTGATTTCAAAAAAGTGCAAAAATATCTGCCAATTATGTACAAAATGTAGTTAATATCACTTTGTCTTGTTATATGTTCATAATAAAAATAATTTAAATTAATAGCAGTTTTATATTTGAAATGCTAGCCTTAATTTTAAAGTGTTACTTTCCTCCTTCGTGCTGTTACTTTCCACCTCAGGGGTGAGGAGGAAAGTAACAAATAAAGAACTGATTAAAAAGTCCTGCAGTGAACTATCAAATTATTATTAATGTTTATTTCCAATTTTATTTAATAGGTGAAAGTCCAAGCTTTCGATTAATATGTTTACAGAATTTATCCGACAAATAGTTTTAATGCTAGCATCAAAAAACTGATTTTTGTTACTTTCCTCCTCGGTCTCCCCTACTTATGTCATTTTTTAATTGTTTTTTAAAAATTTCAATTAATTTAGTAATTTCATAATTATTGTCAATATTTTCGACATTATTTATTTTATTACTTTCTTCAAATTTTATACTTATTTTCTTATATCTTTAAATTATTGTCATGAATTTTTTAATTTTTTTCTTTAATTTTCATTTATTTTTGTCATTTCTCAATTTCTTTTCAAATTTTAATTATTTTTATCATTTTTCAAGTCATTCTTCAAATTTTTTATTTTTTACTTAATTTTTAATTAGTTTTGTCATTTTTCAATTATTTGTCTCAAATTTTTCATGTCATTATTTATCTCAAATTTTTATTATTTTTCATGTATTACCTTCAAATTTTTTGTGATTTCTCAATTTATTTTCTTCAAATTTCAACTATTTTTATCATTTCTCGACTATTTTTTCCTATTTTTAATTATTTATGTCATTTTTTAATTGTTTTTTAAAAATTTCAATTAATTTAGTAATTTCATAATTATTGTCAATATTTTCGACGTTGTTTTATAACTTTCTTCAAATTTTATACTTATATTTTCTTATATCTTTAAATTATTGTCATGAATTTTTTAATTTTTTACTTTAATTTTCATTTATTTTTGTCATTTCTCAATTTCTTTTCAAATTTTAATTATTTTTATCATTTTTCAAGTCATTCTTCAAATTTTTTATTTTTTACTTAATTTTTAACTAGTTTTGTCATCTTTCAATTATTTGTCTCAAATTTTTATTATGTTTGTTTTTTTTCACGTATTACCTTCAAATTTAAATTTTTTGTGTTTTCTCAATTATTTTTTTCAAATTTCTGTTATTTTTGTTATTTTTCGATTATTTTTTCCTATTATAATTATTTTTCGCATTTTTTAATTTCTTTTAAAATTTTCAATTAATTTAGTCATTTCTCAAGTATTATCAATATTTTCGACATTCTTTTTATTACTTTCTCTAAATTTTACTAATTTTTTTATATCTTTAAATTATCATGGATTCTTTAATCTCTTACTTCAATTTACATTTAATTTTTTTCATTTTTCAATGATTTTTATCATTTTCCAAGTATTTTCTTCAAATTTCAAATTTTTTGGGATTTTGTAATTATTTCATCATTATTTAATTATTTTCTTTAAGCGTCAATTTTTATCTCAAATTTATCAATTACTGATTTCTAATTTTTATTTTGTTTCTCCATTTTTCAATTATTTTTGTCATTTCTCGACTATTTGTTCCATTTTTTCATTATTTTTGTAATTTTCAATTATTTTTGTTATTTCTCAATTGTTTTTTTTTAATTGAAATTAGTTTTATCATTCTTCAAGTATTTTTTTCGAATTTCAACAATTTTATGATTTTTTAATTACTGAATTATTTTCTTCAATGGTCACTTTTTTTCTCTCATTTTTTAATTATGTATTGACATGAAATTTTTATTTTGTTTTTCCATTTTTCAATTATTTTTGTCATTTTCCAAGTTTTTTCTTCAAATTTTTAATTATTTACTTAATTTTTAATTAGTTTTGTCATCTTTCATTTTGTTTCTTCAAATTTCAATTATTTTTGTCATTTTCCAATTATTTTCGTCAAATTTCTATTATTTTTGACATTTTAGAATTATTTTCTTCAAATATCAATTTTACCTTAAAAACTTATGTATTAAGCACTAACTTTTTTTACTATTTTAATATTATAGCTATTAATCATACATAAAAGAAATCCGGGAAAAATTGTGATTTTAGATCCGGGAAAACCGGGAATTTGAAAATCCTGTTTCAGTAGACACCCTGTTATTAATATATCATCCATAATTTTTCTCTTTCCCATCCCTTTTCCAAAATTATCAAAATTATACACCATGCGTTTTTTAATTGCATAATTTAAATAATATATACTGCACTATAAATTTAAAGAATAATTATTTTCGGCTTTCTTGAGGTCCCCAAATTTAGGGAAATAACTCAATAGATTAGTTGGAAAGAAAGTGGGAGGAGTTGGTCCGATGAAGAATGAAAGAGAGAGAGATTATTGCCGAAGCTTTGTAGATCGTTATCTGTTGCGTAGCACGCGTCCAAGCTAACAATTACAAGAATTCTCTAGCTTAAAGAAAAGACACTCGTGTTTTGGGCGCTCCTAATGGCATCGTCGATCGGTCCCCCGATCGTAAAAAGCAGTACCATGTCAATGAATACAGAACCTAAAGAACTGTCGCCCCGGCAAATAAAGTCCAAAGTATGGACCTCGTGCTGTGGCTGGTTTCTCGCCCAGAATCGTAAACATGAGGCGCACAATCGATTCTGACTAAGGGGCCGAGAATCCGAAGCGAATTTATTGAAAGCGATGATCTTTCGCAGATAACGACATGGAACATGAATATTATCCCTATAGTGTTTGAAATGATAAAATAATCGCCATTTTTTCACTCTGCAATTTATCGATCTTGTAGATACTTTATAATTCTTTCACATTCCTTGGAGACAAGTTTTTTATTTATCGACTTCTGTATTACCAAAGCTGACTCTCGACGTAAAGCAGAATTGTGTCGATAATTCAAATTGAGACACAACAAAAATGGTACTGATTATGCTCATTTTAAGCAGTGTATTAATTTTATTAAACTGAAGTAAATCGTGCAGTGCCGTCTGTGCCGTAAGTGCCTCTGCACTTATTTTTCTTATTAGGGTAAAATATAATTATATTTTAAACGATTTTACTACAACTTTATTTATACGAAAATAATAGCAAATTTTTGAAAATTGGCTGCCATGTGGATGAGCTGAACCGCATCCTTTTATTGTCAATATATTGTACAAAATAAAAATTTCTTCTTGATATTTTGCTAAAACGAAAATAAATATTAAATTAATAAATTATTTTATATTCTAACAGTATTTTAGATATTAGTTAACATATATAAAATTTTATAAAAGAACAGCAAATACAATATTTAATAATGAATATTTCGTTTTATTTTTTGGATAATTTGAAATCGAGATCGAGCAGTGTAATCCGGGATTGCTAAACTACTTTATAGAATAATATTTTAAAATAACCACCACAGATAAAAAAGTTTCTCTGCATGAAGCACAATGAACACTTCACATAGGCCATGGAGCTGAAATTTTACGTGATACCATGGAGCTGAAATTTGACATTTATTCTAACCTCACTTCTACAATATTGCAGAATAAATCTATTCCTTCTGCAGATTGCTTTTTTCACATGAAAACTTAAAGAAAATTGTAACAATACTATCAAATAGTTGTTACAGTAATATAACAGTAATGACATGGAACTGAACGCTTTTTTTGTACACATGCGATTTTCACAAAAATAATTTTTTTTTAAGTAAAAATTTTTCTTTTTTAAAACTTTTTTCACATGTGATTTAGTGCTAATGGATCAAAACTGAGATTTAACTTATTAAAAGGCGTAATAACTAAACACATGACACCTTAATTATAAGTCTACAGATTGCGTTCAAAAATTGGAAAAATTGAGGGACAAAATATTTTTACAGATTTTTAAGTATGAAAAGGGTATTATGAAGTGCAATATAAACCTAAATTGTTCATAAATATAGACACTTTATGCTTGAAAAAGGCTGAGTTATAATAATGATATTTTCACTGAAAATTATTAAATTAAAGTTAACATTTTGCAAGAGGGACACGCCACGGATCTGAAATTTCAGCAGTTATAATGCAATATAATAGAAGTTATAAAATATATATTTATGTATATTTGATTTTCAGTTACTCTCATATATACCTTTAAAATTCACTAATACACTTTAGAATATATTTTTAATTTAGGTGTATTTTTTTAACGCCGCCAAGTAGGGCAGTTACGTAAGGATCGCCCATATATATTTTTTTTAATAAAAAAATTATAAAACCAAAAAAATTAGATTACTTTTTTTAGTCAGTTCGAAGTTAATTATTATAAATGTTACTAATTATAAGTACTTTATTAGACAAAAAGTGTTTATTTACTGTATATTTAAAACATCATTTTAATGAAACTTTTAAAATCAATGAATATAAAAATTATTAACCGGAAGGAAATAATTCGTTCATTTAGTAAAATTTAGTTTTTAAGTAAAAATTTCATCAATGAATTTATTTGAAAAATTTAAAGAAAATATTTGAAACTTGCGGAAATTGAATTTATAATTTAGGGGAAAGAAGATAATAAAAATAATTAGAATTGAAAGAAAAATTTAAAATAATAATAAAAATGGATAAAAGTTGTAGCAAATAATTAAAAGCGTAATAGAACAGAATTGTTAAAAATTGAAGAAATTTTTAAATAATTTTAAATTTATTATTCTCAAAGCGAGGATTAATTAAATTTTTAATCAATGAAATTTCAAATTAATTGAATTTCGAAGAATTATAATATACCTATAATTGTAATTGAAGTCTTATTATCTCAGATATATTCCGTAATTCTTTCAATTATTTTTTACAAATTTTTATTATTTTCTTCAATTAAAAATTATTTCTATCAATTATTTATTAAATTTATCTTTCAATTAATTTTTGTCTCTTTAAATTATTTTTTGATTTATTAAAAATTTTTTTATATTATTTGTCTTAAATTCTAATTATTTTTTCAATTTACAATTATTTTCATCATTCTGCAATTATTTTCTTTTATTATTTATAACTATATGTTGTAATTTATTCAATTATTTTTAACAAACTGAAATTATTGTCTTCAATTTTTCATTATTTTTATTACTTTGCAAATATTTTCTCGGATTTTTTAATTTTTTAGATTTTAAAATATTTTCTTAAATTTTAATAATTTTTTTCAGTTTTGAATTAATTTTTTTATCATTTTGCAATTAATTTCTTCAAATTTTAGTTATTCTCAAATTTAATTCCTCAATTAAATTCCTAAATTTTCAATTATTTATCTCATTTTTCAATTATTTTTTTTCAATTTTTATTCTCTTTTTTATATTTTTGCAATTATTTTCTCTACCTTTTAATTAGATAAATTAATTATTTTTCAATATCATTTTGCAATCCATTTTTTCAATTTTTGATTATTCTCAAACTTCATTCCTGAATTAATTTCCGTAATCTTTAATTATTTATCTCATTTTTCAATTATTTCTTTCAACATTCATTTTCTTTTATCTTTTTGCAATTATTTTCTCCACCTTTCAATTAGATATATTATTTATTTTTGAATTAATATAATAAATTTTTATTTATTATCTCAAATCTAAGTTACTGTATTCACTTTTAAATGTTTTAATCGTTCTTCAATTTTTTTTCTCAAATTTCAAATACTTTGTCAGTTTTTAATTTTTTTTTTCATTTGCATCATTTTTACAATATTTATATTATTTTGAATCTTTGTTGTATAATTTCGAAAATTTCAATAATATATCTAAAATTTTCATTTTCTTTAATAAATTTTCGATTATTTTTATAATGTGGTAGCTATTTTCTTGAATTTAAAATTCTTGAAATAATTTTGTAATACTTTTAATTTACAAACATTCTGTATTTTTTAAAATTATTTGTTTATGATTGCAATTAATATCTACAAATTTTAACTATTTTTATCATTTTTCAAAAATTTTCTTCGTTGATTCTCTTTATTTTTCAATTTTTCCCCTAATTTTAAATTTCCAAATTTCTGCAAGTTTCAATGATTTTTTTTTTAACTTTTTCAAATAAAACTTTTTCAGTTTAAATTTTTTCCTTCAATGTGAAATTAGTTTCATTATTTATTAATTAACTGTCAATTTCTTTTGTCTTTTTTCAATTATTTTTACAAAAAATGATTTTTGTTTTTTGTATTTTTCAAATATTTCAATGATGTTCTTGGATTTTGAATCACTTCCTTTTACATCAAATAAATTTTGTAATTTTCTCAATTTGTGTTCTTAAATTTCCATAATTTATTTTAGTTTCCAATTATTTTTATCCTTTTCCAAGTAGTCTTGTTTATTTCAAATATATTCTGTAATTTTTACAATTACTTTTTCACAAACTTTTTTTAAATTCTTAAATTTCAATTATTATTGTTATCATTTGCAATCAATTTCGTCACTTTTTAGTTATTCTCAAATTTTATTCTTCAATTGAATTCCTAAATTTTCAATCATTTATCTGATTTTACAATTAGTTTTTTTAATTTTAATTTTCTTTTATCTTTTTGCATTTATTTTGGCCACCTTTTAATTAGATATGTTAATTTTTTTTCAATTAATATCCTAAATTTTCATTTATTATGTCAAATCTAAGTTATTGTGTACACTTTTCAATGTTTTAATCATTTTTCAATTATTTTTCTCAAATTTCAATCAAGTTCGTCAATTTTTAATTTTTTTTTTAATTTGTAATGATTTTTACAAATTTTATATTACTTTGATTAAACATATTTTTTAACTTCTATTTTTCTAAGGAATATATGGGGAGGGGGCGCCAAAATTTTTATCACGCACCGGGCGCGAAAAACCCAAGTTACAGATCTGAAATGGAGAAAAGGATAAAAATAATTTAAAATTAAAATTTATTATGGAAATTTAAGAACAAAATTAAGAAAATTACTAAATTTATTTGATATAAAAAAAATGATTGAAAATCGAAGTACATTGCTCAAATACTTGAAAAATACAACTAAAATATAAAAACAATAAATAAATATTTAATAAAAATTGATGGAGCATGAAACATGTTTTTTAATATTCAAAAATATTTGGAAAAAGATTATGGAAAATGATGAAAATATTGAAACTGATAATTAAATTAACAAAAATGAGTTATGTCCTTCGATTATTTGACATTACAAATTAGCATTAATAATTCGACATTGATAAAATTAATTGTAATTTGAAGGAAAAAATTACAATTTAAAAAACAAAAATCATACTTTGCAAAAATAATGGAAAAATGACGAAAGAAATTGAAAGTTAATTAATAAATAATGAAACTAATTAGATATTGAAGGAAATAATTAAAACTGAAAAAGTTGTATTTGAATAAATTAAAGAAAATAATTTAAACTTGTGAAAATTTTGAATTTAAAATTTAGAGAAAAAATTGAAAAATAATTAAAATCATTGAAATATTTTTTTGAAAATTGATAAAAATAGTTGAAATTTGTAAATATTAATTGCAATTTTAGAAAAATAATTTTAAAAAATACAGATTATTTGTGAAATAAAAGAAAGTACCTTATGACAGAATGATTTCAAGAATTTTAAATTCTGGAAAATGATTACAACATTATAGAAATAATCGAAAATTTATTGAAGAAAATAATGGAACTTTGAGATAAATAATTGAAATTTTCGGAATTAATCAACAAATATTCAAAATAATATAAAAATTGTGAAAATAATAGCAAATGAAAAAAAAATTAATTAAAAATTGACGAAAGTATTTGGAATTTGAGAAAAGTAATTGAAGAATGATTAAAACATTGAAAAGTGGATGCAGTAACTTAGATTTGTGATAATAAAAAAAAATTTAGTAAATTAATTCAAAAATAATTAATATATCTAATTAAAAGGTGGAGAAAATAATTGCAAAAAGATAAAAGAAAATGAATGTTGAAAAAAATAATTAAAAATTTAGGAATTTAATTGAGGAATGAAGTTTGAGAATAATTAAAAGTTGAAGAAGTTGATTTTAAAATAATAACAATAATAATAAAGAATTGAAGAAAATGATTAGAATTTGAGAAAAATATTTTAAAATCTAGGAAATTATTTCAAGAATATTGAAAGTAATAAAAATTTCGAGAAAATATTTGCAAAGTAATAAAAATAAGTAAAACTTGATGAAAAGAATTTTATATGTTAAAAATAATTGAAAAAGTTACAACATATATTTGTAATAAAAGAAAATACTTGCAGAATGATGAAAATAATTGTAAATTAAAAAAATAACTAGAATTTGAGATAATTAATGAAAAAAATTAGAAAATAAATCAAAACATAATTGCAAATGACAAAAAGTAATTGAAAATTAATTGAAAATAAATTTAAGGAAAAAATCATTGATATTAAAAACTTCTTCAATTGAATAAAAATTTTAATAAAATTTTTTAAAAAAATGTAATGTCCCTTGACAATAAATCAATTCGATTATTTATTCCTTAATTTTATATTATTCATCGCAAATTTAAATTAATTTTTTTAATTTACAAAATTTTATTACAAAATTATTGTCATTTTGCAATTACTATTTTTAATTTTTAATCATTTTCATAATTTCTGAATTAATTTTCTGAACTTTCAAATATACCTATATCTCAATGTTCAATTCTTTGTTTAATTTTAATTTCTTTTTATTATTTTGCAATTATTTACTCCACCTTTTAATATTGCCATTATTATTCAACTAATTTTCTAAATTTTCAGTTATTATCTGAAACTCAGATAATTGTCATCAATTTTCTATGTTTCAAACAATTTTGCAATTATTTTCTTTTACTTGAAAATAAATACTGAAAATTTTCTTTTATTTCCTTCAATTTCGAATTATTTTCATTATTTTGGCATAATTTTCTAAAATTTCAATTATCTTCATCAATTTTCGATTATTTCTCCGATTTTTAATTATTCTCTTTAATTAAAATGTTTTAAGTAATTTTGTAATTATTTTCATTTTTTAAACATATATTTTATGATTTTTTCAATTATTTCTCTCAAATTTTATTTACTGTTTTTAATTTTTCATATTTAAATTATTTTCATCACATTTCATTTTTTTTCAATCCTAAATTATTTTCAGCATATTTAAATTATTTTTTTCAATTTTGAATTAATTTTATGACTTTTGAATTATTTTCCTCGATTCTTAATTATTATTCTCATTTTCTAAAATTATTTTCCAAGATTTTAAAGTATTTTTCTAAAATTTCAATTATTTTCTTCAATTATTAATTATTTAAATTTGTTTTCATAATTTCCGAAGTTTTTTATTAATTATCGTAAATTTCAATTATATTTAGCTTTCTTTAATGTTTGTCTCCAATTTTTAAATAATCTCTTTTATTTCAATTATTGATTTCTAAGACATTCATGTATTTTTCTCGAATTGCAATTATTTTTTTTATTGAAAAAAATTCTGTAATTTCTTTAATTATTTCACTAAAATGTCATTTATTTTTTACAACTTATCATTGTTTGTACCATTTTTTTTTTTTCAAGTTTTAAATTTTCAAATTATTTTTCAATTATTTTGCAAAATTTACAAGTAAGTATCATTTTGACTCAAAACTTATCACAAAGATTGTCATATTGTAGAAACCTTGGTAAATGTTATTTTGTACAACAGGTAAATTTTGAAGGATTTTTATTTTCTAATTATTAAATATTTGATTTTTTAAATTAATTAAAGGGTTTATTATTTGTTTAAGTTATTTATTTTAATTGATTAATTTTAAAACCTTCAATTCTTTATTTCAGGTTTTGAACAAAATAACATTTATCCATGTCTGTACAAAAAAACAATTTCCAAATTAAGTTTTGTGTCAAAATGATATGAAGCTTATACTCAAATTCATTTTCTTCAATTTTCAATTTTTTTCATTTGTTTTATAATTTCAAAAATTCCAAACTATTTATCTGACATTTCAATTATTTCATTTAATTTTCAATTTTTTATATAATTTCAATTCAATTTTTAATTACTTTCGTTCTTTTTCATAATTTCCAAATTTTTTAAATTATTTCTCTTTAATTAAAAATTATTCTCTTGATTCTCATTATTCAATTTTTCTCAAATTTAAATTATATAATCTCTTTATTCTAATAAATAAACTAAAAATTGGGGAATGTAATTTAAAAAATGTTTAAAAAATGAAAATAATTACAAAACTAGGTATTTAAAATATTTTAATTAAAGAGAATAATGAAAAAATCGCAGAAATAATCGGAAGTTGATGAAAATAATTGAAATTTTTGGAAATTATGCCAAAATAATGAAAATAATTAGAAATTGAGGAAAATAATAGAAAAATTGCAGAATTTATTTTCAAGTAAAAGAAAACAATTGAAAAATAATGACAATATTAAAAGGTGGAGTAAATAATTGCAAAATAATAAAAGGAAATTAAAATTGAACAAAATAGTTGAAAATTGAGTTATATATTTGAAAGTTCAGGAAATTAATTCAGGAATTATGAAAATGATTAAAAATTAAAAATAATATTTGCAAAGTGACAAAAATAGTGGTGAATTAAAAAAATGTATTTAAATTTGCGATGAATAATATAAAATTAAGGAATAAATAATCAACCGTCAAATTTTGTATTATGGTCCAAAAACCGCATTTTTCGTATTCTATGCTTCACCAAAAATCAGAATTTTATACAAAATTTTTTTTTACTAACTAGTTACGTTGTTTACATTGTTCTAAAAGTTTACTGTAAGTTTTACCATAAAAAACATTTTTTCTTCGAGTTATAAGAACTCAAAGTTTGTATTACAATAATTTCGCAGTCGGGGCTATTGTTGTACAAAATTTATTTTTGTTTATAAAATAAAGTAAACATTTTATTTTTTGCATTAAACTATGTAAAAACCTTTTCATAGATATCCCAGAGAAAATTTTTTTAAAAATCGTCAAATAGTTATTATTATTTTAGAAATTATTTATGAAAATAAAAAGTTAAAAAATGAAATTTTTCAAAATTTGTATTTTATGTTATTTTAATAATTAAACGACTTAATATAGTCCATAATATCGTTATGAGCTATTTAATGTCAAGCAATATTGAAATTAACTTAAAACCCTTGAAAATAATACGATATTAATATAAGTGGGTTTTGAGATTATGATGCACCCTTTGTCAAGTTTGACAAATTTGACTTATTTCCCATTTTCTGACAAAAAATAAAACATTTACGTAACAAAAACAATTAAACCAAAGCACAGAAACCTTTTTCACTGTTCTAATAAAACAAATTTTAATAAATAAATTAAAATAGTTTTGAACCAGAATAGCCCCGTTATGTGCTGAACTTTCAGTTTTTAAAAAAATAAATAAAAAAATAAATAAAAAACAAGTTTTAGGCCATTAATTCCACATTTCTTTTAAAATTTACAATATTTTATAAAAACGACGTTTCGGCAGCTAACGCTACCCTTATCAAGTTTATTATTATTTTTTTTCCTTTCATAAAATGCTAAAAATAAAATTTTTTTTTATATTAAATTTACATAAGTGTATATGTGTAATTTTGCCACCTTAAATCAAAATGCAGGAAAAGCCGTACTTACATTTTGAAAATTACTACAGCTGTTATATTAAAAAGATTCTTATCTTTCATTTTTTTTTTATTGATATTAAAAATCATAAAATAAATCAATTAAAAGATTTTTATACATGATGATGATTTTATTCATCATCATGTCTCAACTGTATGACACTGTATGACTTAAATTCTAATACTATATTGTGTGCAAATTATAATGTCGATAATTATAATATCAGAATTTAAGTCATATAGTGTCATACAGTTGAGACATGATGATGAATAAAATCAGCATCATCATCATGTATAAAAATCTTTTAATTGATTTATTTTATGATTTTTAATATTAATAAAAAAAAAATGAAAGATAAGAATCTTTTTAATATAACAGCTTTAGTAATTTTCAAAATGTACACGGAGAAAAATGGATTATAACAGGTATAATCTGGATTATACCAATTATAATATTTTAACACTGACGGTGAGACAATTAACAGGATTATAAAACAACTCATCCTAGTATTATAGTTTTGAAATTATACCTGATATTAGTTTGGCTTATAAAATATGAGTTAGTTTATTTATTAATCAGTAGGATTGAACATCTAGCAACAAAGATAACTTTAAATACCTACTAACTATGGTTAACGGTAATAAATAAAATAATAATAAAAAACCCGGGGAAGGGTGCCCCACATGGAAATTAAAATAAAAAATTTGAAAACTTATTTTTGTTAACAAATATATCGTCTCAGGATGACCCACTGGAGGTCATTTCTATATGGGGAGGGGGTCGCCTTGCACCCACGTAAAATTTAAAATCAAAGAATTGGAAACTTATTTTTATCAACAAACATCCCGTTTCAGGATAATCCGACGGGGGTCATTTTTATGCGGGGGGAGACTTGTACCCATGTGAAAATTAAAATAAAAAATTGAAAATATACGATATACTTGTTGACAAAAATAAATTTTCAATTTTTTAATTTTAATTTTCACATGGGTGCAAGTCTCCCCAGCATAGAAATGACCCCCCGCGGATCATCCTGCAACAGGATGTTTGTTGACAACAGGGTGAGGAGCGAAAAAAAAAGTTTTCAATTTTTTGATTTTAATTTTTACGTAGCCCCATGTGGATTTCAATTTCCCTACCCCGGGGAGAGGTGCCCCACATGGAAAATGTTCCTGGCGTCATACTCCCGAAGTGGTTAATAAATTAACTTTTGAATTTTAGTATTAAAGTATATAATAAAAAAATAGTATTTAATTAGTTTTTAAAAAATTAATTGTTTAGTTTTCTAAACTTCATAAATTTCAACTTGATTTAATGTTAAGTTATAGTTAAGTTGTATGTTAAATTTAGACTGTTAATAATCTGGAATTGTACATCAATTGAATTTAAATTATAATTCTTATAATCCATTATTTATACTTGGTATTATTTAAAAACAATAAAAAGTAGATATTATAAATGGTATAATACAAATTATATTCAGTATGATATTTCTTTTAATAATCCAAGACAATGACTTTTGTATAATCCATTTTTCTCCGTGTAAGTACGGCTTTTCCTGCATTTTGATTTAAGATGGCAAAATTACACATATACACTTATGTAAATTTAATATAAAAAAAATTTTTATTTTTAGCGTTTTATGAAAGGAAAAAAAATAATAAACTTGATAAGGGTAGCGGTAGCTGCCGAAACGTCGTTTTTATAAAATATTGTAAATTTGGGCCCGTATCATTTTGACACAAATTTTTTCGGGCAACTTGTTATATTGTACTCCTGAAGATGAATGTTATATTTTACTCCTACTAAAATCAAAGATTTTTAAGTTTTAATTATTCAATAATTGAATTTATTGGATTAATTAAGTCTTTTAATATTAATTTAATGTATTAAAATCAATTATTTAATAAATAAGACTTAAAAATCTTTGATTTCAGAAGGAGTAAAATATAACATTCATCATTAGGAGTACAATATAACAAGTTGCCCGAAAAAATTTGTGTCAAAATGATACGGACCCGTAAATTTTAAAATAAATGTGGTATTAATGGTCTAAAACTTGTTTTTTATTTAACATACACAAATCCACAAAAAAACTGACACTTAATAATTCAAAATAAATATTTTAGAAATAAAAAACTAACTTGTACCACAATAGCCCCCGGTGTACCAGAATAGCCCCGTGTTCGACGGAAATTGATTTAATGTCAAGGGACATTACACTTTTTAAAAATGTTAATAAAATTGTTATTAAATTAAAGAAGTTTTTAAATCACTTCTATAGGTGACTCGAATATTTCATTAGAATACTTGAAATTTCATCACGGGACATTACATTCTAATTATTTAGCAGCACTGCATGTCAATGTTGTCTCAACATAACGTTTTATTTGAGTTTATATCCTTCGAATTATAACGCAAATCATCAGCGATTTCTTGGTACCTATTTCGGCAAACGAGGCGACGGAAAGGAGCAAAACAACTAGGCAAAAAGGCTGTCCCTCGTCTACCCGAGGCGCGGGAAGATTAAAAAAAACAAAAGAGATGGCCCACTCTAAAAGCCAATCAAAGAATGACAGTCCAAAGACCGCCTCGTAACCTTCAAAAGGGCTGCCCGAGGGCTGCTGCTGGATTGGACACACGGCTACTCCATATTGATGAGTTACAGGCTCCAAGAAAGAGACTTGGTCCAACTCCGAAACAATTGCGGCGCCTATCTGTAGTGCCAGGGTGACGCGAGCGATCGACAAGATTTCAATAATCACTGAGTCACCCTGTATAAAGGTACTTCGCCCTTTCAAGGCCCCGGACACGCCCTCCTACTGATAATTGAATTGGATTTCTTCGGAGACAACAGGACATGGTCAGGCCCTGCTCTTCGCACCATTTGCATTTCAAAGGTTCAGCGCCCAGATTCATTTATAGACAAGAGCGCTAACGTGGGAAGGTGTTGCTTCGCATACATAAATATTTCTGTTCTTAAAAACTCTTCCAATTTTTATTATTTGCTGTGTAACAATATTTTTTTAAGGATATATACTTCCGAAAGCAACAAAATTCCGATTTTTTTAAACTTGGTATACTTACGTAATTTGATGCGCTAATTAGGGGTCGTCCATAAACTACGAAGCCTCATTTTTTGGAAAATTTGACCCCCCCTCCCCCCGCGTAGACGTTCTTACATGTATTAGCGCCATTTTTTTCTCTTATCGTAGACAATAACTTGACCCCCCCCCCCCTCCCTCTTGAAGTGCTACGTAGTTTATGGACGACCCCTTACGAAAATTATAGTAAAAATTGGAGACTAGATCATGTTCATGGTGAAAAACATTTAAAAAAAACCATAAAAATTGCGTTTTTTCCATTGATCTTAAATAAATACATGTATTTAATCTTTCAACTTGGATTTTTGTTAAGAGGGGGTCTTGCCCCCCTAACCCCCCTTGAGTTTTTTCTCCTACCATGTTTGGGTTGTTAGATTTAATATAAAAGAATCCTCTGCTAATTTTCAGAATTATACAAAATACAGGGGGGTTAAGATAATATAAGATATTAACCCCCCCCCCCCCCGTATTTCGTAGGACTGTACGACTACAGTCCTCAGTGGCGTAACTATTAAGGGGCAAAGTGGGGCAGTGCCACGGGGCCCTTGAACTTAGGGGCCCTCAGTTAAACCTAATAAACCTTTCTTTAGGACAAAATTTATAAAATTTTAAAATTAAAAAAAATTGCAAGAAATAATTGAAATTAAACAAAATAATTGCTGATTTTTCAAATTAATTGAAAAAAAATGATATCAATTAAAAATTGGGAAAAGTAATTTAAAAACTCATAGAAATGTTTTAAAAACAAAGAAAATAATTTCAAATTGAGAAAATAATTGACATAATTAAGTAATATATTTTAAATGAAGGAAAGTTAAAGAAAATTTCAGAAAAATACTTTAAACTTTCAGAAGTTCATTAAAAAAAAAAGAAAATAATTAAAAATTAGGGAAAATAAATGAAACAAGATAAACATAATTTAAAATTGAAGAGAATAATTTTTAATTAAACAGAAATAATTAACAACTTTTTGAAAATTACGAAAACGAACGAAAGTAACTGAAAATTGAAGAAAATAATATAAAAAACCATATGAGACTAGGAAAGGTAAAAGGGACCTTACGTCAAAAAAATCGATTTTTTGCTGTTTGGTTCAGTCAAAAGAGTGAACTTTTCTCTTTCAGAATCACCTATCAGTAAAAAAAACTTGATTTTTTGACGTAAGGTCCCTTTTAACTTTCCAAGTCACATATAAATAATTTTAAAAATGAATGAAATAATTGAAATCTTAGATAAATAGTTAAAAACTTTTGGAATTATAAAAGAAATTGAAAAAATTGAAAATTGAAGGATTTAAATTTTAGAAAATAATTGAAAAATGATTTTACAATTTGAAACTTGATGAAAAAATGGAAACATGAAACAAACATTAAAATTAAGAAAACAAATGAAAATAATTAAAAATTGAAGAAAATAATTGAAATTTTAGAAAAAAAAATTAAAATATGAAGGATTAAAAACATTAAATAACATTTGAGAGAAATAATTGAAAAAATCGTTGAATATATGTTTAAAAAAGGAAAATAATCACAAAATTACTTAAAAATTTTAATTAAAGAGAATGATTAAAAGATCGAAGAAATAATCGAAAATTGATGAAAATAATAATTGAAATTGCAGATAAATAATTGAAATTTTTTAAAATTGTGCCAAGGGAATGAAAATAATTTAAAATCGGAGAAAATAATAAAATTACAAAATTTATTTTTAAGTAAAAGGAAATAATAGAAAAATATTTTAAAAAATTGAAAATTAAACACAATAATTGAAATTTGAGATAATAACTAAAAATTGAGGAAATTAATTGAAAAGTATTGAAAATATTAAAAGATGGAGAAAATAATTTCAATATAATAAAAAGAAATGAAAATTGGACAATAGCATTGAAAATTGAGATATATATTTGAAAGTACAGTAAATTAATTCAGAAATTATGAAAATGATTAAAAATTCAAAATAAGATTTGTAAACTGACAAAAATAAAGGTAAGTTAAAAAAATAATGGAAAGTTAAAAAAATAAATTTAAATTTGCGATGAATAATATAAAATTAAGGAATAAATAATTAATTTGATTTAATGTCAAAGGAAAAATAATTAAAATTGAAAAAGTGATTGATAAAACTAAACAAAATAATTAAAATTTGAGGAAGGTAAATTAAGATTTAGGGAATCAAGTTAAAAACAATTAAAATAATTAAGAATTGTAGAAAATATTTGGAAAATTAAAACTCACTTCAAATTTAGTATTTTTGAAAGGTGGATTAATTGAACTTTTAATCAATGCAAGTTCACATTAACTGAAATTTGAAGAAATTAAAATTGCTATAAATTTAAAATTTGAGAACATATCAAAAGGTGAAATATGATTTAAAATTTTAAAAGAAAAAAATATCTAGTGACAAATATCAGACGTAGACAGAATGAATGAATTAATTAATTTAACTTGTAAATTATTATATATAATTGGGGCCCCATTTTACTTTTTGCCCCAGGGCCCTTGCACCCCCAGTTACCCCACTGACAATCCTACAATTTTTGTCTAAAACATTTTTATACATTTTTTTTACAAGTTAATTGTAAAAAACCCTTATTTTTATGGGTTTACTTTCGGAAGAGTACCCTCATTTTTTAGTAAAATGGAAAGAAATTGTAAAAATGTTGTAAAAAGAAAGGGGAACAGAAAAGAATAAATTTTTTTTTTAAATTTATCCTCTTCTTGTAATTATTGCAGTTTTTCAGCAATAGGGCCAATTTTAAAAAATCTAACGGATTTTAAAAGATAAATAGAGACACATTAAGAATGAAATATTGATTTTTTGGATTATTTAAAAATATTGATTTTTAGAAAAAGTAAGAAACAAAAATTAAAGAAAATTGACCTACCATTGTTGCTCATTGTTACATTATTGTTTGATAAAATTTTAAATTTGAAGTATAAATATTAATTTATGAAATTAAATATATATTAAATATTTATAAAATACAAATTTATAAATGTCATAACAATTGATAGAGATTTAATTAAAATCATTATATCAAATTTGGTTTAATTTGAGACTATATATTTTCAATATAATTTTTATTGTTAAATTTGTCTGGGATAAAAGTTTAACAATTTTGCTGAATTTTAATCAATGACAAATTTATCATTACTAGAAAATGATTAAAAACTAAACCAACAAACAGCAAAAGAAATAAGGATTTTTTATAATTAAAAAATAACTTAGTATAACATTACAGCTCTCAAATCAAGTACATTGCGCCGCGAAAATATTATTGCTTATAATTTTGCCTAGGATAATTTTAATTTAAATAAAACTTTCCTGAAAACTTTATTGGATATTTGTGAACATTTTAACATATGACACTCTGTGTTTAGTAAAAATTTCCTCTTTAAACGAAGCAGTTGAAAACTATCAAACCATAATGAGCAACAAAAAAATTAATACCTTTTTTTAAGTTAAATAATTAAGCATTATTACAAGAATATCATCTTAAGAATACTTTAAACTACAACTCCTATAAATTTCATGTAAAAACTAGCGTAACAACCCTCGCTCGCTAACGCTCGCTCGTTTTTTATTTCTTTTATATATTTCTTTACTTTATGTATTCTTGAACATATATATAAATCTATAAATTTATAAATTTTAATAATCTATATTCTAATTCATATTAAGTCGATGCGGCCAATTTTTAAAAGAATATGATAATTGAATAACTTAAAAAGTAGTAAATTGTAATATGTATTATGTAATAATAATATATATTTTTAAATTGTTTTATAATTAATTATTAATTTTTTTTAGAAATATAAAATTAATTTTTAAAATTTTATTTGCTTTATTTTAAAAATAATATCTAGTATTCTCAAAAAGATTGTTTTGAAAAATATTGCCAGTAATAATGATAATAATACTAAATATTAATTAATAACAAATTATAACTTCCTAACATTAAAAAAAAGGCGTTTGAAAAAAGTATAAATACATAAAATCGATTGCATCTATAAACAACTAATTAAAAAATATCTTGATAAAAAAATTATAATTTAAAAAGCAATATAATAGAAAGGTTCTAAAAAATATATTTCAAATACAACAAGAAACAAAGAAGTAATAATAATAAAAGATGAAAACATATGTGCAGTAGCTTTTTAACAGACTTATACATGCGCAAAAGCTCCAAAAGGCAGTTACGCATGCGCAGTACTTTCCTATGAACGATACTTGTTACAGTAACAAAGAAAAATTAATGTCAAAAAATGTAATTGTCAAAGCAAATAGAGAAACAAGTTAACAAAAAAGTTAAAAACATTGCGTAAAGTATATAGTAATGCGCAATAGGTTCCTATGCCAGTAAAGCATGCGCAGTAGTTTTCTATGAACAAAAAACATGCGCAGTTGTAAAAATGTGAAGTATAAATGACATTTTAACTATTCTAAGGTAAAAAAATGTAGAAAAATGTGTAAACAAAAAAGTTCCATGTAATGCGTAAAACCTATAATTTATAAGAGTAAATTGCACAAAACGCAGCTGTGGTGCACTACTGCGCAAGTGCAACAATATGTTGTGCATAAAAAAATGTTCAGTTTAACATGTTTGACACGAATAATGCCAGTGCGCATTGTTACAAACTCTAATAACATGATAAATTGAACATTTTTGTAAGTAACCTATTGGAAAAAGTAGGTGAACTTTGAAGTCTGTACGACGATGAACGAAGTTTTCTCGGTATCATATTAATATAATAGAAGATTACAACGTACAATTTTATGAATATTGGGAGAACTTTCAAACTCTTTATTCTCAATAAATAAGTAAATTTTCACAAAACTTTTTTAAACACTAATTATATGGAAGATTTTCTGACAGTATGTTAAATATTTATTACCCCCCCCCCCCCCCGGTACCCCTAGAAAATGGTTTTTAAAAGTATGAAAAATTGAAAACTTTCAGATCAAAATTTGTTACATTTTATAAATATTTTAAAGAAAAAAAGAATAAAATTAATAAAATTAAATACACTTTTAATGTTTTTATTATTTTTTATATTCAATAATATAAATTTTTCTATTAAATTTCTTGAATTCCAATATTTAGATTGAATTTTGAATATTCTTTTCTATTGTGGGTCATTAATTACAATAATAATGAAAAAAAAAACAATTTTAACCAATTTTTTAAAGAAAGGTACCTTTGCACATGTGCAGTTATCATGTTACCGTGTTACGCATGCGCAATAATAAAACGGATTTTTACTGCGCACTAATTAAAAAAAGTATGCTATATGTACTGAAATTGTACTTATCTGGTAAAGTACCGCACTGCGCATGCGTAATTTTTGAATTTAATTAGAGCTCATGTGTGACTATCACTGTGCATGATTGCGCATGTGTTACAGCAATACAAAACAACTGCGCATGTGAAATGTTTGTTAAGTAGTGCGCACGTTTACACAGCTGTGGTGCACTACTGTGCATGTGCAACAATATGTTGTGCATAAAAAAATGTTCAGTTTAACATGTTTGACACGAATAGTTCCAGTGCGCATTGTTACAAACTATAATAACATGGTAAAATGAACATTTTTGTAAGTAATCTATTGGAAAAAGTAGGTGAACTTTAAAGTCTGTACGACGATGAACGAAGTTTTTTCAGTATCGTATTAATATAATAGAAGATTACCACGTACAATTTTATGAATATTGGGAGAACTTTCAAACTCTTTATTCTCAATAAATAAGTAAATTTTTACAAAACTTTTTTAAAGACTAATTATTTGGAAGATTTTCTGACAGTATGTTAAATATTTATTACCCCCCCCCCCCCGGTACCCCTAGAAAATGGTTTTTAAAAGTATGAAAAATTGAAAACTTTCAGATCAAAATTTGTTACATTTTATAAATATTTTAAAGAAAAAAAGATTAAAATTAATAAAATTAAATACACTTTTAATGTTTTTATTATTTTTTATATTCAATAATATAAATTTTTCTATTAAATTTCTTGAATTCCAATATTTAGATTGAATTTTAAATATTCTTTTCTATTATGGGTCATTAATTACAATAATAATTAAAAAAAAAAAGCAATTTTAACCAATTTTTTAAATAAAGGTACCTTTGCGCATGTGCAGTTATCATGTTACCGTGTTACGCATGCGCAATAATAAAACGGATTTTTACTGCGCACTTATTAAAAAAAGTATGCTATATGTACTGAAAATGTACTTATCTGGTAAAGTACCGCACTGTGCATGCGTAATATTTGAATTTAATTAGAGCTCATGTGTGACTATCACTGTGCATGATTGCGCATGTGTAACAGCAATACAAAACAACTGCGCATGTGAAATGTTTGTTAAGTAGTGTGCACGTTTACACAGCTGTGGTGCACTACTGCGCATGTGCAACAATATGTTGTGCATAAAAAAATGTTCAGTTTAACATGTTTGACACGAATAGTGCCAGTGCGCATTGTTACAAACTATAATAACATGGTAAAATGAACATTTTTGTAAGTAACCTATTGGAAAAAGTAGGTGAACTTTGAAGTCTGTTCGACGATGAACGAAGTTTTCTCGGTATCGTATTAATATAATAGAAGATTACCACGTACAATTTTATGAATATTGGGAGAACTTTCAAACTCATTATTCTCAATAAATAAGTAAATTTTCACAAAACTTTTTTAAACACTAATTATATGGAAGATTTTCTGACAGTATGTTAAATATTTATTACCCCCCCTCCCCCCGGTACCCCTAGAAAATGGTTTTTAAAAGTATGAAAAATTGAGAACTTTCAGATCAAAATTTGTTACATTTTATAAATATTTTAAAGAAAAAAAGAATAAAATTAAATACACTTTTAATGTTTTTATTATTTTTTATATTCAATAATATAAATTTTTCTATTAAATTTCTTGAATTCCAATATTTAGATTGAATTTTGAATATTCTTTTCTATTATGGGTCATTAATTACAATAATAATGAAAAAAAAACAATTTTAACCAATTTTTTAAATAAAGGTACCTTTGCGCATGTGCAGTTATCATGTTACCGTGTTACGCATGCGCAATAATAAAACGGATTTTTACTGCGCACTTATTAAAAAAAGTATGCTATATGTACTGAAAATGTACTTATCTGGTAAAGTACCGCACTGCGCATGCGTAATTTTTGAATTTAATTAGAGCTCATGTGTGACTATCACTGTGCATGATTGCGCATGTGTAACAGCAATACAAAACAACTGCGCATGTGAAATATTTGTTAAGAAGTGCGCACGTTTACACAGCTGTGGTGCACTACTGCGCATGTGCAACAATATGTTGTGCATAAAAAAATGTTCAGTTTAACATTTTTGACACGAATAGTGCCAGTGCGCATTGTTACAAACTATAATAACATGGTAAAATGAACATTTTTGTAAGTAACCTATTGGAAAAAGTAGGTGAACTTTGAAGTCTGTACGACGATGAACGAAGTTTTCTCGGTATCGTATTAATATAATAAAAGATTACCACGTACAATTTTATGAATATTGGGAGAACTTTCAAACTCTTTATTCTCAATAAATAAGTAAATTTTTACAAAACTTTTTTAAACACGAATTATATGGAAGATTTTCTGACAGTATGTTAAATATTTATTACCCCCCCCCCACCCCCCGGTACCCCTAGAAAATGGTTTTTAAAAGTATGAAAAATTGAAAACTTTCAGATCAAAATTTGTTACATTTTATAAATATTTTAAAGAAAAAAAGAATAAAATTAATAAAATTAAATACACTTTTAATGTTTTTATTATTTTTTATATTTAATAATATAAATTTTTCTATTAAATTTCTTGAATTCCAATATTTAGATTGAATTTTGAATATTCTTTTCTATTATGGGTCACTAATTACAATAATAATGAAAAAAAAACAATTTTAACCAATTTTTTAAATAAAGGTACCTTTGCGCATGTGCAGTTATCATGTTACCGTGTTACGCATGCGCAATAATAAAACGGATTTTTACTGCGCACTTATTAAAAAAAGTATGCTATATGTACTGAAAATGTACTTATCTGGTAAAGTACCGCACTGCGCATGCGTAATATTTGAATTTAATTAGAGCTCATGTGTGACTATCACTGTGCATGATTGCGCATGTGTAACAGCAATACAAAACAACTGCGCATGTGAAATGTTTGTTAAGTAGTGTGCACGTTTACACAGCTGTGGTGCACTACTGCGCATGTGCAACAATATGTTGTGCATAAAAAAATGTTCAGTTTAACATGTTTGACACGAATAGTGCCAGTGCGCATTGTTACAAACTATAATAACATGGTAAAATGAACATTTTTGTAAGTAACCTATTGGAAAAAGTAGGTGAACTTTGAAGTCTGTTCGACGATGAACGAAGTTTTCTCGGTATCGTATTAATATAATAGAAGATATTAAGAAATTTTTATTTTAGAACAAGTTGAAGTTGAAATTTTAATGAAATTTGATTTTCAGAAAAATTCAGCTTTTCGGTTTTTTCTTTCAAAAACGATAAGAGATAGAAAAAATATTATCAAAACACAAAAGATACGCCAGAGAATTTCCCACAAGACAGTAATTACAAAACTTTGTTTCTTAAAAATCAATTTCAAGGTGGTGGGGGAAAAGAGAACACGACTGTTGAAATTTTATGTGCCCTTATTGAATCCACAGGCTTAATTGACGATTTTTTCTGACTCAATTTTACTTTCACGTATTGAAATTCTTTTAACAGAATACTTTAGAATGAATGGAACAGCTCTTTGAGGAAATGATGACAACTGAAAACGACGAGAGCATGTCCTCATTTTTTGTGCACATTTTTACATTTGAATGAAATCTAAATACTATCGATGGAATTACGTAAATCGAAGATGATACCGCCTTTCTTGTCAATCAAACGTCACAAGATAAGATTTTTCTTTATTGCTCTTTATATCCTGAGAACGATCATATTCACTTAATCGATCACTTTCGCTACTATTAGTTGAGTGGACACTATAGTAATGTGAATAATTCAACATTTCAATATGGCTTTTTTATAAGCTTCCATTTTTTGTTAACTTCACATTATGGGAGTTAAATATATTGTTCATTATGTTGATGTAACATTTACATATTTGAAAAGCGTCTACTTTTTAATCTAACTGACTAATTATCATATACAAAAAAAATTAATTAATTATACGGGTAGATTTGTAATTATTGATGTGAAAACTTTTGATTATAGTTATATACAAAATTGGACAATTATGTAATTCGTTAATTTTTAAACATTGTAACATTTGTAACTGCGAAATTGAGAGATTTTTCTTTTTAGGCTTTGTATAATATTTTTTCACCATTGATTTTAGTTCTCTATTGATTAAAAAACTGCCTGATGGCAAAATTGTATGGTATTGGCATAAAACGGTTTTTACACTAAGAATAACGTATGCATAACTCTGTAAATAGCAATATTGATACAGGCTGTTGTTTTCGAATGATCAGTGATCTCAAAAAGAAAAAATATCGCAGCAGTTCATCGTTTGAGGTTATCGGAGAAGACAAAACTAACGGCATGTCATTCGTGTTTCCATCGCGTCAACCGCATGTCACACTTATCGTTTACGACTCGCTAATTAGCACTATCTCAGTCTTTCAGAAAAAGTATTGTACATTTAAACATTACACATATTATGCAGTTTAGAAACTATTCTAATTAAAGCGACAAGATTCCACTTTTCTGAATTATTTAACATTATACAATGTAAATTACTATAGTTACATTACTTTAAAAATGTAGGGCATTTAACTTTGAAAAATAAAATAAGAGACAGAAATTCCTTCTGAGAAAGATTTTGAAAGTTTGGAAATTTTGTTATACAATCAAAGGTTCATTGAATAAAGCCTTGTTTTTGTTTTTTTATGCAAAGACAACACACAAAATCATATATGCACTCATATACATCAAATATTTGTACATAAATGCTCATTTGTACCTCATATATAATATTCCCATTCATCATAAACCTTTTCTGAATTCCTAAATGATAACACAATGGAGTCAATTACACAATTCGAAAAAAAAAAATTTATCCGAGACACTATACACACTAGTATATTTCTATGTATTTTTCTTCACTGAATCCGAATCCGAAGTCTAAATGATCATATTAGCTAAATTTTTTTAGATAATCTAAAAAAGCGATATTTTCGTGGTTTTGATCAGTTTTTTGATATTATCTAAAAAAATTAAACCAATCTAACAGTTCTCACTTCGGATTCGGCGAAAAAAAATACGTATAGGAATAAACTAGTGTACAGTGTCTCGACCAAAAAAATTTTTTTTTATGGGTAGGTATTAATTAACTTTTTTTGGATTTCCATCCCAGATTCCACATTCCGTATTCCAAAATCCCTGATTTCAGATTTTAGATTACACATTCGGAACCCACATTGCGGTTCCCGAAATCCCGGATACTACATCCCAGCTACAAAATTTCCATATTCTATATAAAAAATTCCACACCTCAGATTTCACATTCCAGATCCTACAATCCAGTTTCAAAACTCCGGATTCTACATCTCAGATCCCAAATACCGATTTTCACGTCCCAGATTCGACATTCTGGATTCTTCATCCCAGGCTCCACACATCCCGCATTCTGGATTCTAAATTCCGGATTCCACATTTTAAATTCTGCACTCCAGATGTTGTAAACTGAATTATACTAAATTCTAAAAGTATAAAATTATACTAATCTAAAAGTGAAATAAATTTCATATTCTGCACTCCAGATGTTGTAAACTGAATTATACTAAATTCTAAAAGTATAAAATTATACTAATCTAAAAGTGAAATAAATATGCGGATATAACAGATGAATAACTACAAATTAAGAAGCATCATTAGATTGTGGGAAAAAATATGAATTTTAAATTCCACATTCCGGAAGTCCGGTATGCAGAATTTTCATTCTAAATCTGAAATAGTTAAAAATAACTAATTTAAAAGCAAAAACTCAGCTACTAATTCAAATAGTTATATTTTTACTAATCATTTAGTTAAAAATAATTCATTATTAATCACATTCATTTTTTAGTTGTGTCAAATAATTTATATTTTCATAAAATTCGGTTTGCTAATTAAATTAGTCAAAATTTAACTATTATTTAGATATTTTCCTACTAATAATTAGTTATTTTTCACTAATATCTGAAATAAAAACTCAGCTAAGATTTTACTACGAATTAGTTATTTTTAACTAATTTAGAGTTAGAGAGTTTGGTATGGAATCCTTTGTCTGTTATACCGAGATGTGTAATGTGAGAATTTTAAATCTGAGATGTTTCGGAAATGCACTCTTAAAACCTGAATTAGTTAAAAACTACTATTTTAAGGGTGAAATCTCTTTTAACATGTCTAACAGTAATTTTTTACTAATAATTCAGTAAAAAACTACTAATTTAATTAGTCAAAGTAATTTTTAGGTTATGTTAATCTACTAAAAGAATTAGTAGATTTATATTTACTAATTACATTAGTTATTCTTTACTATTCAATTGGTTAAATTTAACTACTTAATTAGTATAGTTTTCTACTAATAATCAGTTATTTTTTACTAAATGAACAAGAGAAAACTCATTCACGATTATAACCTCTAAATAGAAGTTTTTTACTAATCCACATTTACAGAGCAGAATTTGCATCTAGTAAGTGGAATGTAGGTTATGAAATCTGGGAAGTGGAATTTTGGATGTGGAATTAGAATCTGTTATGTTTAGGATCCCGTTCTCTAAATCTGATGAATTAATGGTTTTCTACTAATAAATTAGCAAAAACACGGTTACTATTAAAAAGTAAAAATTTTCACTTTTTTTAGTAGAATACTACTAATTAGAAAGTAAAATGTCTATTAAGATAAATAGTGAAAGTTTACTTTTTCAATAAGTAGGTATTTTACATTCAAATTAGTAGTATTCTACTATGAATCACAAATTTAAGAACCAAAATGAGGAATCTGGGATATTGGGATTATGTCGGGATGGAACATACGATAAATGGGATGTAACCTATTATATATATGGAATTAAGATAAATGTAATCCAGAATGTGAAATTCGAAATAGGAAATCTGCAATGTGGAATCGGGAACGTAGAAATCCAGGATGTGGAATGTTGAATGTAAAGTCCGGAATGTGGAATTTAAGATTCGGAACCCGAAAAATGTTATCCAGAATGCGGAAACCGGAGGTATAAAATTCGGGATTTCAAATCTAGGATTGTTAAATCCGGGATTCGAGAGAACCAAAATTTGAGTTTAGATATGTAAAATTTAAGATTTGAATTTTTGGACTTAGGAACCCGGATAGCGAGATTAAGAATTAGCATTTGGCATTTAATATTCGAGATATAAAGTTCAGGATGTGGAGCGTGAGATGTGGAATCCAAAAAGTAGAATCCAAAATGTATAAATGTATAAATATGTGACTCGAGAAATAGAGTCCGGAATTTTTAACGTAGGACTTCGCAAAATGAAAAATAGGATACGATATGTAAAATTTGAGCTCTGATACCTTGGAGTTAAAAATCCAGAACACGGGATCCAAAATGAAGAATCTACGATGTAAAATTCAGGATGTGAAGTCCGAGATCCAGAATGGGATTTAAGGGATGTAGAATTCGACATATATAATCATGATTGTGAAATCCGAAAATCCTTGGTTTAATATTCAATATTACATTTATTGGATTTCACAATCTCAGTCCCAAATGACGGTTAGCACAATTCGTAAATCCTATTCTAAATTTCAAATCACAAATTGCAAATTCTGGATTACACTCCCCATACTTCAAATCCTAGACTCCTCATCCGGGATTTGATATGATCGACTCAACTTTCTACATTCCGTTTATAGGATTGAAGAATCTCGATCCTATTTGACGGATTTCACATCCCGGAAATCCTAGTCTAGATCCGCATTCCGTATTCCAGATTCTGTAGTACACCTGATGAGGAGTCCATGATTTGGACTATAGGGAGTGTAATTCAGAATTTCGAATTTGATGTGAAATCCAGAATGCGATTTCCGGAATATGAAATCCTTTAAATGGGATTGAGATTGTAAAACCGAGGATGTTTAATCCCGGATGAGGAGTCCAGGATTTGAAATATGGAGTGTGTCATCCAGAATTTGGAGTTTGTGATGTGAAATCTAGACTGGGAATTTCTCGATGTAAAATCCGTCCTGCGAGATCGGGATTGTTTAATCCAATAAAAGGAATGCAGAAAGTTGAATCGGTAATGTCAAATCGCGGATAAGGAGTCCAAGGTTTGGAGTTTGGGGAGTTAGTCCAGAATTTGGAATTTGTAATATAATTGTATTGAGATTGCTAAAACCAATAAATGGATAATGGAATGTTAAATCGAGTATGTTAAATTCTAGTTAAGGAGTCTAGGATTTGGACTATAGGAAGTGTAATCCAGAAGTTGGAATTTGTGATGTGAAATCCAGAATAGCATTTCCGGAATATGAAATTCGTCGTATGGGATCCGGATTGTTTAATCCGATAAAAGGAATGCAGAAAGTTAAATCAGTGATGACTAATCCCGGATGAGGTGTCCAGGATTTAGAGTATGTGTAGTGTAATCCAGAATTTTAATTTTGTGATGTGAATCAGCAGGATGGGGTTTCCGGAATGTGGTATCCGTCATATGGGATCAAGATTGTAAAATTCGTTTAATGGAATATGGAATGTTAAAGCAAGGATGATAAATCCCGTATAAGGAGTCCAAGATTTTGGCTATAGGGAGTGTAATCCAAAATTTGAAATTTGTGATGTGAAATCCAGAATGGGATTTCCTGAATGTAAAATCCGTCATGGAATGGGAATGGGAATCCCGATAAATGGAATATGGAATGTTAAACCGAGGATGTGAAATATTGGATGAAGAGTCCTGAAATTGGACTATAGGGAGTGTAATACAGAATTTGAAATTTGGGATGTGAAATCAAGAGTGGGATTTACGGAATGTAAAAATTCGTATTATGGGATTAATATTGTGAAACCCGATAAATGGAATATCAATTTTAAACTGAGGATGTTAAATTCCGGAAAAGGAATACTGAAATTGGACTATTGGGAGAATAATCCAGAATTTGGAATTTGTGATGTGAAATCCAGACTGGTATTTCCTGGATGTAAAATCAGTCGTGCTGGATTGGGATTTTTTAATCCGATAAACGAAATTTATAGCATGTTGATGCCACATCCTGGGCCCTTATCACGTAATTTTGAAAACGAAACCGAAAACGAAAACGAAAACGCAAGTTCGATTTTCAAATTTTTTTGTGAAATGTCAGTTTGCCTTTGTGATTATTATGATCATTGTTTGTATTATGAAATCGTCACTATTTTGGGGTTAATAGAATTTCAAAATATTAAAAAATTAACGACTTCGGCGGTATGACGCCAAAATAGAAAAATAAAAAAAATGATTCAAAATGGCGTCATAACTATTTCTCGATTAATAATATCTGTTGTGATTTTTTATGTGTGTAAACATAGTATTCTTATATTTTAGGCTTCCGTGATCACGAATATAATACTAAAATTTAATTTTTTGAAGTTTTCATTGTTTTTTAAGAAGTTAAATATTGATGATTTTCAATCATTTTCGCGAATGTCGTCATACGTTTATTTAGTTATTATCTTTCATTTTTGGTTTATTTTCTTTAAAAATGTTTGTAACAAATATATCGTCTCAGGAGGACCCAGCGGGGGTCATTTGTGTGTGGGGGGGCTACTTGCACCCACGTGAAAATTAAAATCAAAAAATTGAAAACTTATTTTTGTCAACAAATGTCCCGTTTCAGGATGATCCGCTGGAGGTCATTTTTATGTGGGTAGGGGGACTTGCACCCACGTGAAATTTAAAATAAAAAAATTAAAAAATTATTTTTGTCAACAATTATCCCCTTTTAGGAAGATCCGTAGGGGGTCATTTCAATGTAGGGGGTGATTTGCACCCACGTGAAAATTAAAATCAAAAAATTAAAAACCTATTTTGTCAGCAAATATAGCATCCAGCATTACCTGTCCCCACATAGAAATGCTCCCGCTGGCCTTTCCCCCGATTGACAAAAATAAGTTTTCAATTTTTTGATTTTAATTTTCACGTGGATGCAAGTCACCCTCCGCATAAAAATGACCCCCATCGGATCATCCTAAAACGGGATATTTGTTGCCAAAAATATGTTTTTTAAAAAAAATAAACTGAAAATTAGGAACAATAACTGAATAAACATATGACGCCATTTTGCTTATTTTTTACAGCTCTGGAACACTTTACGCATTACGCCAATTTTGGCGTCATACCGTCGAAGTGGTTAATTTTATAATCTTGTAAAATTCATTTAACTCCAAAATAGTGACGATTTCAAATTATAAACAATGATCATAATGATCACAAAGGCAAACTGACATTTCACAAAAAAATAGAAAATCGAACTTGCGTTTTCGTTTTCGTTTTCGGTTTCGTTTTCAAAATTAGGTGATAAGGGCCCTGAATGAGAAGTCCAAGATTTGGAGTATGGGGAGTGTAATCCAGAATTTGGAATTTGTGATGTGAAATCTAAACTGGGATTTCTGTAATGTAAAATCCATTATATTAGATTGAAATTGTGATAACCAATAAATGGATAATGGAATGTTAAACCGAGAAAGTAAAATTCCAGTTTAGGAGTCCAGGATTTGGATTATAGGGCGTGTAATTCTGAAGATGGAATTTGTGATGTGAAATCCAGAATGGGATTTCCGGTATGTGAAATCCGTCATAAGGAATCGAGATTGTTTAATCCGATAAAAAAAATGCAGAAACTTAAGTCGGTGGTGACAAGTCCCGGATGAGGAGTCCAGGATTTGCAGTATGTGTAGTGTAATCCAGAATTTGAAGTTTGTGATGTAAAATCCAGGATGGGATTTCCGGAATGTGTAATCCGTCATATGGGATCGAGATTGTGAAATTCGATAATTAGAATATGGAATGTTAAACCAAGGATGATAAGTCCCGTTTGAGGAGTCCAAGATTTAGGCTGTGTAGAGTGTAATAAAGAATTTTGAATTTGTGATATGAAATCCAGAATGGGATTTCCGAAATGTGAAATCCGCCATATGGGATTGGGAATGGGAATCCCGATAAATGGAATATGGAATGTTAAACCGAGGATGTGAAATATTGGATGAAGAGTCCTGAAATTGGACTATAGGGAGTGTAATACAGAATTTGAAAATTGTGATGTGAAATACAGAATGGATTTCCGGAATGTGAAATCCGTCATATGAGATTGATATTGTGAAGCCCGATGAATGAAATATGGAATGTTAAACCAAAGATGTAAAATATACTATATGAAGAGTTCTGAAATTGTACTATATGGAGAGTAATCCAGAATTTGGAATTTGTGATGTAAACTCCAGACAGGGATTTCCTGGATGTAAAAACCGGTCATGTGGGATCGAGACTGTTTAATCCGATAAACGAAATGCATAATGTTGTATCGTTGATGTCAAATGTTGAATCGGTGATGTCAAATCCCGAATGAGAAGTCCAGGATCTGGAGTATGGGGAGTGTAATCCTGAATTCGGAATTTGTGATGAGAAATCCAGACTGGGATTTCCTGGATGTAAAACCAGTCATGTGGGATCGGGATCGTTTAATCCGATAAACGAAATGCACAATGTTGAATCGGTGATTTCAAATCCCGAATGAGGGGTCCAGGATTTGGAGTATGGGAAGTGTAATCCAGAATTTGGAATTTGTTATGTGAAATCCAGAGTGGGATTTCCGGTATCTGATATCTGTATTATGTGATTGATATTGTGAAACTCGATAAATGGAATATGGAATGTTAAATCGTGGATGTGTGATCCGGAAGAAGTAAAGTAAACAATCCTCTATTTCTAGCTTATGTAAAGACACCAACAGATTTTATTCTCATCGTGTAATTTTAATGTTCACAAGTGGAAGATTTACAAAAAAAAATATTGACAAGAATCTACATATTCTACCAAAATGTATTGAAATCAAAGTTTTGTGATTCGGTATCTGTGCTCCTGGCTGAAGCGCAAGCAAAGATGGAGATACTCTTCTAATTCAGAACTCGGTTGTGTACGAAAACTGCCTCCACAGATGTCTCGAGTGCTTGTCCAAGGTACATATCTTCGTAAATTGCACCCACGCGATTCATACCAGGAGATCAAAGAAGGTGCGGTAAGAGTCTCCACAGGACGCTGGACGTCGTCTTTATTCCCGAAGGCGCGAAGCTTCGAACACCTTCCCTGGTCCATCCCTCACTTTGCACGTTCGGCTACAATATTCCTCGGTATATATATATGACTATATATACATGTGATACGAAAGCATCGCATCGTACTTTGCGTCCCACGCGTCTGAATTAAAGCCTGCGCGGCTGGTTAGTCTTGATTTATCCCTGAGCATCGGTCTTTCTTCTTCTTTTGTTTCGTTTCGTCCCCACTTCACCTTTTTGACTCGGATCTTTGTAATAATCCTATACACGGAAGATACACACTCGGAAGATGACTCGTGGTCATCTCCACTAACAAATGTGCTGTTTTGAACCGGCCCGTCATTCATCCCAAGTCCAAGGCGTTTGATGAGGCAACATTAGTTTATGAAATGGCATCGTGGACCCGGCAACAAACACTGTTGTGACTTGAACGAGGTGAAACTGGGGATCCGTCATGCGGCAGCTTCCACCACAATCACCAAGGCATTGTCGAGTCTAAGATATTACCTTCTTCGACGAAGAATTATGGCTAAGTTAGAATCGCTCTCCTCGCTTGTCAGCCGGCTGTCATGTCTCATACCTGAGAATAGAATCCGTATATTGCCGTATACAGTTCTAGAATAATATCTCGAGTCTAATGTCTAGACAATCTAGACTTTTGGACTCTAGCATGATCCAACACTGGTTCTTTCTGTCCTGTGGCACTTTTTAAATTACACGGGCCATTGTCCGAGTACCGATTTAGTGGCGTTCAAATTACACCTGGACCCTCGGGCGTATTAGATTCTAATAAGCGACGATCCGGTTCGAGCAGCACTTTCGGTAAAATCAGAGACTGTTTTAAGATTCTGTGATTAATTATAGGGTTGTATGCTCTGATAATCATCGGACCAGTTGCAAATGCCTATTATATAAATGACAATATTTTATCTTGTGATTAGTAAATTTTTATCTGTGTAGAAAAATATTTTGTTTCTGTATTGATTATTTAAATAATCTTTGTTTCTTTTTGTTTCAGGTGAGTACTGGGTACAAAAATGAGTTGGCTGTACGAGATGTGAGTAATGGAATTATAAATAGGAATTGAAAGATTTTTTTAGTTTTCTTCAACATTTTTACGGCGTCTGTTGAGTCACTAGTTGCTAAAATGACTATTTTTGATACTATAGTAGAAGAAATGACCATTCTTGACAATAGTAAAAGAAATGAACATTTCCGTCACTAGTGGATAATTTATCCCTAGCGTGGAAGAATATTTTGATACCTTCTTAAATCAAGAGAAAATATTAATCTATAACAGCTTAACAACTTTATAAAAACTCAAAATTTTAAATAAATTTATTTTAAAAACTGTGAATAATGTGTTTTTAATTTGGAAAATTTCTAAGTGCAATTCCGTCTATTGTTTAAAATATTAAATGATTTTTTTTTAATTTTAATATATCGGCTCTTTTAAAAATTTAAATTAAAAATTACAAGTCTTTATCATTCATTCTTTGATTGAGAAAATTTATTGAGAAAAGGGGACCAGGAAATATAGGAACTGGCGCACGCCCGGTAGCAATTTATTCATTGCGAGCGTTAACTGGCTCTGCATTGAAACCCCGCCATCATAATCTGCATTAATTTGAATAAATATCCGATCAGTAACCAATAATAAGCAGACCAATCGCTGGTTTGTCATCTTAGGTATCTCCTGACTTGATATACTACGTAAGAATTTATTTGGAACCAGGTGGTAAATGCTTCTAAAGAGTTTAATTTTAAACAACACCAGGAATCAAGGAAAATAATTATGACATAAAAATTTATGTTTTCGTTTAAAAATGTAAATTAACGTTGTCAAATCAATAAGAGAATTTTTGTACTATACAAGACATCATTCTTTCATCAAATATCGTGCAATGAATGTGGAAAAGTTATATTATTGACTGAGGGCAAGAATTTCAGAAACAAGGTGCACTGAGTGAGAAAAATTCCACTTTCCGCACAGGGTGCATAGGATTTATAGCATCAAATTTTTGATTTTGGAAATAGCTGAAAATTCCTGTTAATTCTTGAGAAATACCTGGTAAATCCTAAAGAATTCCCGAGAAATCTCTGAAAAATCCTTATGAGTTTCTGGGAAATCCTTGGGAATTACTGGAAAACTCCTGGTAAATCCTAGGGATATTTCTCGAAAATTCCTGAAAATCCCTGGAATTCCTGGGGGTTTATGGGAAATCCCTGGGAGTTTCGGGCTAATTACTGTTAATTATTGAAAAATCCCAGGTAATTCCTAGGAAATTTCCGGGAAATCTCTGGAAAACCATTGTGAGTTTCAGGGAAATCCTGGGGAATTCATGGAAAACTCCTGGAAAATCCCGTGGATATTCCTAAAAAATTCCTGAGAATCCCTGAAAATCCTGGGAGTTTAGGGGAAATCCCTGGAAGTTTCCGGCTATTTACTTTTAATTCTTAAGAAATTTCTGGTTATTCCTATGAAATTCCAGGGAAATCTATGGGCTATACTTCTGAGCTTCTGGGAGGTCCCTAGGAATTCCTGGAGACCTCCTGGGACATCCCAGGGAAATTCCTAAGAATTCCTGTAAATCCATGAGAGTTTCTGTCAAATTCCTGTTATTTTTTGGGATTTCCCTGGTAATTTCTAAGAAAATTTCAAAAAACTCTAGGAAATCCTAGTGAGTTTTTGGGAAACCCTTGTGAATTCTTGGAAAGCTTCTGGGAAATCCCAGTGATATTCCTAAAAAATTCCTGAGAATCCCTGGAAATCCTGGGATTTTAGGGGAAATCCCTGGGAGTTTCCGGCTATTTCCTTTTAATTCTTGAGAAATCCCTGGTAATTTCTAGGAAATTCCAGGGAAATCCCTAGGAATTCCTGGAGACCTCCTGGGACCACCCAGCGAAATTCTTTTAAAATTCCTAAGAATTCCTGTAAATCCATGAGAGTTTCTCTCAAACTCCTGTTATTTTTTGGAATTTCCCTGGTAATTTCTAGGAAAATTTCAAAAAACTCTAGGAAATCCTAGTGAGTTTTTGGGAAACCCTTGTGAATTCTTGGAAAGCTTCTGGGAAATCCCAGTGATATTCCTAAAAAATTCCTGAGAATCCCTGGAAATCCTGGGATTTTAGGGGAAATCCCTGGGAGTTTCCGGCTATTTCCTTTTAATTCTTGAGAAATCCCTGGTAATTTCTAGGAAATTCCAGGGAAATCCTTAGGAATTCCTGGAGACCTCCTGGGACCACCCAGCGAAATTCTTTTAAAATTCCTAAGAATTCCTGTAAATCCATGAGAGTTTCTGTCAAACTCCTGTTATTTTTTGGGATTTCCCTGGTAATTTCTAGGAAAATTTCAAAAAACTCTAGGAAATCCTAGTGAGTTTTTGGGAAACCCTTGTGAATTCTTGGAAAGCTTCTGGGAAATCCCAGTGATATTCCTCGAAAACTCCTCAGAATCCCTGGAAATTCTGGGATTTTTTTGGCTATTTCCTGTTAATTCTTATATAATCCCTTGTAAATCCTAGTGACTTTCTCGAAGTCCTAAAAATCCCTGCAAACCTTGGAAGTTTTTGGGTAATCCTTAGGAGATTCTGGAGAATTCCTGGGATTTTCTGTGAAATTCCTGTTTATTTTTTGGAAATTCCTAGAAGTTTCTGGCTACTTCCTGTTAATTCTTGAGAAACTCCTTCTGATTCCTAGAAAATTTCCAGGAAATTTTTGGGATAACCTTGTGAGTTTCTGCAATATCCCTGGGAATTCCTGAAAAACTTCTCGAAAATCTCAGGGAAATTCCTCGAAATTCCTCCTTGGAGTTCTTAGGATATTCACAGGGGTCCGTGGAAAATTCCTGGGAGTTTCTAGTAAGTCCCTGGGATATTCAGGGGAAATCTCTGAGAATTGCTGGAAAATTGTTGGGAGGTCTTGGAAAATCCCTGGAGGTGCTTCTGGTAAAAATTTTACACTTCTTTCATAGTTACAAACCCAAACATTTTGAGAATATAGGTTAAAATAATCACTTTTACCACTAATCCCTGGGATTTTCCAGAAAATTCCTAGTAGTTTCCTAAAAAACTACCAAATCCTAAGAAAATTCTTAAGAACTTCTTGGGAATTTCTTCAGAAATACCTAGGAAATTCCTTTAAATTCTAAAAAGATTCCTGGGTGCCCTGGAATATACCTCTTGAAAATTTCTGGGATACTCCTGAGAAATCCTAGGAAATTCTTGGGGATCCTTGGGCAATTTTTAGGAAAATCCTTTTAATATTCTTGGGAAATCGCAGGGAATTCTTATAATATTCTTGGAAATTCTGAGAACATTTTTGGGAAATCCATAGCAATTCCTTTAAAATTGCTAGGAGTCCCTAAAAATTCCTGAGAAGTTTATGGTATAAGTATATAGAGGAAGTTCCTGAGAAATTCCTGAAAATCTCTGGGAAATCCCCGATGTGAGTACTTAGGGTATTCCTGTTAATTCTTGTGAAATCTACCGTATGTCCTAGGAAATCCCGGGAAATCTCTGGAAAATCCTTATGAGTTTCTGGGAAATGTTTGGGAAATCTAGAGTTTCTGTTGAATCCCTGTTAATTCTTGAGATAAAGCTTGTAATTTCTAGAAAATGTCAGGGAAATCTCTCGAAAGTCATTGTGAGTTTCTGAGAAATCCCTTGGAATTCATTGAACATTTTTGGAAAATCCCAGGAAAATTCCTTGTTAATCTCTGAAAATTGTTAAGAATTTGTTTGGGAACCTCTGAAAAATTTCTATGAAATTCTTAGTAAATTCTTAGGATATCCCCGGAATTCCACAATAAAATTGCTGAAAATCGCTGGGAACGTCTTTGGAACTTCTGAAAAATTTTTGGGTTTCCCTGGGAATTCCTGAGAAATTCATGGAAAATACATAGATAATTCCTTAAAATTCTTGGAAAGTTTATGGGAATCCGTGGTAAACCTCTAGGAAATTTCTGGGAAATCCCTGGAAATTCTTTGGAAATCCCAGGAAAATTTCTGGAATCTCTTTGGAAATATTTTGGGGAAGTCCTGTGAATCCCTCAAAACGCCCTCTGGGA